>OX402591.1:5636811-6885454 GCA_948098905.1 Tiliacea aurago
AAAGAAAAGCGAACATTTAAAAAGTCAAAAATAATACCAATCCTTAAGCCATCAAATTCGATTGAGTAATACCTATAATTATATATTTTAATTATACAAATTGATGGATGGCACGATACGGTTTGCTCATTGAAATGGCGCTATAATGTCGCGGCGGGGTACCGCCTAAGTCGCCCCAGGCGTCGGGAGTCGCAAGCCGATTTCCGGCCTCCGTAGCCGCGGGCCTGCGGACGGTGAGTGATGGGTAGCTTGCCGTCCGATAAGGACCAGGCCCGGTGTCAGAGACAGCGCGTTGTATTCCCCGCGTGCCTCAAAGAGTTGTCAGCACCAACTGACGGAGTCCGTTAGAGCCAATGCCTGCCAGGGTTGTGAGTTTGTCCGAAAGGAATATCGTGACCCTGGCACACAAGCAAATGAATGGTTATTATTATGTTGCTGTGCCCTAACAGGGTCCATAACTGTACTTTAGCTTTAAGCCTTATATAACATCTTATAAACACATTATGGTATGCAAATATATGAATTGAATTGAATTTAAGGAATACGGGCGGGGAGACGTTATTTGATAATTTTCCACCCAAAAAAAAAAGGCCTGTTAAAATGTCTTATAACAAGCTATTACCCTCTTCTTTGCAAGATTTGCATTTTAATGCGTTTAAAGCTAAAGTAAATTCCAACCTTCGTTCAAAGGCATACTATTTCTATCGATGACTACATAGGCGATAAGAATAAGTAATGTAAAAAGTTTATTCTCACAAATGAGAGAATTCACATGAATTTGATACATAAATCATCATCATCATCATTTCAGCCGAATTGGGAGTTGCCATAATCGCCACGCTTGGCGGGTGTGTTAGCGACCGCAGTATGGTGTTAAAAATGCATAGAGAACGCTGCTGCCCATTCTCTAGTAAGTCCCTTAGTCGCCTTTTACGACACCCACGGGAAGTAATAGGATGGTGCTTTTCTTTACCTCCAGCACCACACGGAACTGCCACGGTACATAGATACAGTATTTATTTATTTTTGTTTTAGGTACTGAAACTGATACTCAAACTTTTGACGGCACTGTTGGCGCAGTGGTTAAGCTATTGACTGCTGCGCTGCGTATCGCGGGTTCGATTCCCGCACGGAACAAATATTTGTATGACCTACAAGTAGTTGTTCCGGGTCTGGCTGTAAACGCACCCACAATACAGGAGAAATTCCTAGTGGGGCAACGTTTTTTTACAGAAAAAAAAAATCTAAATCAGGGCTTGTATTTCGGGAGTCAGTCCTCAATCAAACGTAGAGAATTTTACAGGGAGATTGTGTCAACGTGAATATCGTGACGTAAATTGTGAAATTTACACTGAAAAAAAAACTGATTTTAAAACTGATATTACAAGTAACTACAGTCGTTGACCCAAAAAAAACAATGAGCCCTTTTTTTAGGTAAATAAGAAATTCAGTTTTTTTTTTTCTTAGCGTATTTAGATATCGATACCTATCACGTCTGCGAAGTTTCACTAGCTAATTTAATTTGACCCTGTATATATTTTTAATTAGTTTGATAAAAATAAAGTTTAGATAACGATAGATTTATTAATCTAGGTTATAAACTATCTATGTGACAAATTTCATCCAAATCCGTTCTGCCGTTTTTGCGTGATTGAGTAACAAACACACAAACTCACTTTCATATTTATAATATACTAGCTGCACCCCGCGGTTTCACCCGCGTAGGGTGCCTGTCCATTGAAGCGGAGCGTGGCTGCGGAGCGGAGAAACGGAGAAATATTAACCAATAGGATTGCAAAACCCTGCCGGATCGGAGATTTTATGCAATCCTATTGATTAATATTACTCCGTTTCTCCGCTCCGCAGCCTCGCTCCGCTCCGGTGGACAGGCAGCCTAAGTCTCGATCCCGTAGTAATATCGGGATAAAAAGTAGACTATATGTTAATCCAGGGTGTCAGCTACCTCCATAGAAAATTTTATCAAAATTGGTCCAGCCGTTTCAGCGTGAAGAAGTAACAAACACACACACTCACAAACTTTGGCCATTATATATAATTATATTGATTTTATTTCAGATCAAGATCCATAAGTTGTTAGTAAAGCTCTTAACCTAATGTTAGTAAAAAACCACACTACAAAATTTAAACGACTGACACCTACGTGTGCAGCCTTATCCAGTCTCTTAACTGCCAGGGCTTATTTTTAATCTTTTAATCTTAGATTTTGTATAGTTTTTTAAATAAGCCATTTAATTTTTTACATTGTTCTCACATATAGAAGCATCAAGAATAATGTACCCAGGATTTTGTAATATCTTGATTTAAAAGAGTGTCCTTGGAGTTTCTTGCCTGTTCTTCTCCATAGAGATCTACGTTTTGAAATGGGTAGCTTCAACTTTCTGACTAACTGACCGACTTTTTGACGATTCAAAAGTGCCTGGTAGGTTAAAATGAAATAAATGTTTTGAGTTTGAGTGAGCCAGCATGGGGCTGCCCCACCTATCACACAATACACTCAGAATGCTGTTAAAATAAAAGAAAAAAATGTTATTATAATATTAGTGTGATCTTTAGGATTATGATAGTTGGAATTTTAATGTCATGGTTTATTGTCATCAGGTTGTCACATCACGTGTTATAAAATCATCATCATCTGCCCGCCTTTTCCCAATTTTGCTGGGGTCGGCTTCCAGTCTAACCAGATGCACCAGAATACCAGTATTTTACATGGAGCGACTGCCATATAATCTGACCTCCACAACCCAGTTACTGAGCAATACGATAAGGGACCACTTTGGTTACCCATTGAAAGGGTTTTCGATAGTGTATTTCTAAGCGGTTAAACAAAACCCATACGATATGGGTAACCCTTATAAATGGCTTAAATTAAATTTTGGTAACCCATTGAAAGGGTATTCGATAAATACCCATACGGTGTGGGTAACCCTTTTGAACGGCTTGATTTAAGCCATTCCAAATTACCCACACCGTATGGGTTTTTGATTACCTGCTTAGAAAAAGCAGTTTTACTAAAATGGTAACCAAAATGGTCCCTGGGTAGAATAGAAATAGAATTGGTCATGCTACGCGTGCTGGAGGGATATCGAAATAACATCATTATTACGATTTCTTATGTTTCTGGGTTTCAAGTAGGTATACTCGTAGAACCCATTGAGTGGGTTATCATGTAACCCTTTCAATGGTTTTCAAGTATAAAACCCATTCAATGGGTTATCATGTAACCCTTTCAATGGGTTTCTACCATAAAACCCTTTCAATGGGTTACGTCATGATAAAGGTAACCCATTGAATGGGTTACCCCTTCGAAAGGCTTAACCCTTAACCGGGGTTGTACGGATACCCATTGGTAAGATTGGTTGCCAGCCTTTTGGGCGTCTGACGACCCTTAACAATAAAATATCACGTATTGTAAAATAATATCCCTTAAAATTGCTTCTTACATTAAAAAAAAAAACACCCAATGGATACATCCAATGTTTTCATTTAATTCCCGTTTGTAACAGAACTAAAGTTCATTGTAGTGAAACATGGAACATTTACACATGAAGCGGTTTTACTAAACAAACTTATTGAATGTCATATATTTTAGTAATTGAAACTAAAGAACTCTTTGTGGTTGTTTCAGTATTCAAGTGTCACGACACGAATTCAAATAATCATCATCATTTCAGCCGAAAGACGTCCACAGCTGGACATAGGCCTCCCTCAAAAAGAGGGGGGATTTGCCATAATCGCCACGCTTGGCAGGCGGGTTGACGATCGCAGTATGGTTTCAAAAATGCATAGAGCATAGAGTTTTTATCAATTATATTATACTAGGGTATCCTGTGTCTTAAGATACAGGATACCCTAGTTTAAGAGACAGACTTTAATCTATTGTGTACTGATTTCTGCAGGATCCAAATGTTTTATGTTTATGTGAATGTTTGCTACAATAATTTAAAAAATTGTAAACTCATAGTACAATTATCTGTACATACTCGTAGGTGTGGTTTTTGGAAAAAAAAATTTTATAAAAAAAATATATAATCTATTTATTTATTTATTATAAGTAAAAATAGGTGGATAGGTTATAAAAGCTCCGAAAGTGGCGCGGCAAAACATGGCTAATTAGCCACATTTTCTTTGTCTTGTCTCTTATTCGCTCTCGATAGTTACGACATGTCGTCCTACTTCCACGTATCATTTAATAGCGGGACTTTGTGCCGTTTTTAGGTAACCTATCTACATCTTTTTAATTATAATATTTTAGAGGCATGAGGAACAGGGTGTAAAGTTCAATCATCCTCCATAGAAAAGGGAGGATCCTCCGACCAGCGTGTTGTGTCTGGTGGGCAACTGCGGTTGATGTCGGGATGTTGTATAATTATACAGGGTGTAAGGGACATCCCTCCGCAAATTAACAGGGTGCATTCAGCTCCTTATTTTGAATCATATTCCACTGAAAATTTTCTCAGGAAAATTGTTTTTTTTTATCGTAATTTCAGTTACTATTCCTTTCTTTTAATGTAACATCACATTCTCTGTACGTAGTACTCCATTAATGTAAATAACACAGCTAAAATAAAAAAATCTGCAATGGATGTTGAAATTCTCTAACGAACGACGCCTGAAATCAGCGACCGCGGCCGTTCACCCCACCGCGACAAATCAGGTTCATTGGATTCCCATAACGTTCCTGAAATAATTTCATGTACCGGTCATCTTAGTACGATATACTGAATTCACCCCATCAGTCTGCGGAGGGCTGTCCCTTACACCCTGTATGCTAGTTGCGCGGTAAACTCTGCTTGCGCGATGCAGGATTTTGCGTGACGTCAGTGTGACGCGTAGTTCACATGTGGCGATGTTGATGCCGCTACAATATCATTGGCTGTTAATGATAATATCACAATTTTTGTAATAGTTGCTAAGAACTTTTATTGTAGGTAGGTACCTACTTACGCGGCGTTAAAACGGCTCATAGCATTTTACAGCCAGAGTTTCTGAATTAAGAATTAGAAGTTCGGAGCTTGTCAAACTATACTTTAGCATTTCTTAAGGTCCTGGGAAATTCGAAATTTCTTACGATTTTGCATAACATTAAATTTTGCCGACTACATTGAAGGAACTGCCTCAAATAATGCTTAAATATAGTTTGACATGTCAAATTCAAATTCTCAATATTCAGAAACTCAAACTCAACGCATTTATTTTAAATAAACCAATTACAAGCACTTGAATTGTCCAGGGGTTGATCAGTCAGAAAGATGAAGCTAGTTGCCCATTCCAAAGCGCAGGTACCTATGGAGAAGAAGGGGAAGAAACTCCACGGACACACTTTTAAATAAAAATATGGTAAACTAGGTGTTAGTAAAAGTACGGCTTTGTAGTGTTGTTTCTTTTCGTTACTTGTCTATTTCCAGAAGCTCGATGTCTCTTATTTAAGCCCGGTCATACTGTAAAAGCCGTCGTTAATTTATTTGTCGTTGATCTGATAATTCTGAAAATGTTATTAACAAGATACAGAGCCCTTATACCATGGGTACCGGTTCCAGACAGGTACCTATGGATACCCCGGGCCGGGACTCCACCTTACAAGTACCGATACCAAATTCAGGTACCCGCCGCGTACCACAAATCTCGTATTTGTACAAGGAACCCTAACCTCCAATGTCTATTAACTACTTACTATATCTGTTTTCCCACTCTTACTTATGGAAATAATTGTGAGGTATCGGTTTTGATACCAGTAGAAGTACCGATACTGATTAAAAATACCAATAGTATAGATACTACATCTGGTACCGGTACCAATAGTACAGGTACTACTCCGGCACCGGTATCACACCAAGGCCAAACTCAAACTCAAAGCATTTAGTTCAATTAAACCATTTGCTGGCACCTTTGAACTGTCAAGAGTCGGTCAGTTAGAAGTATGCAGCTAGTTGCCCATTCCAAAGCAGAACAGGTAAGAAACTCCACGGACACTTTTAAATTATAATGTTACTAAACAATTGTTACATATTTAATGTAGAATTTAAGACTAAATGTAAGGACAATATAAAAAACGCGTCGGTAGTACTGCAAATAGAAACAAATAAAAAAAAAATTGAGCCGTCATGGGACGCCTGGCAGATGTGAAACATTGAAATTACTTATACACTACTACATAAGACTGTATAGTGGTGAGGCGTCGCCACGCGGCATGCGTCACCCTGCCAGCAATCGGTTAATGGCGTGCGCTTTCACATAAAAAAAAAAAACAAAACTAAAATAATTAAAATAAGCCGGCAGCTGAGAGCCTATGGTACCGGTTTACAAAAATACCGGTATTTGAAGCCCTGCTCGCACTTGACCATTCTAGATCGGTTACTGAACTCTCTAAAGCCAGATTAGTACCACTTAAGAAAATGCGAAAATTCATTTCAATAGACTTATCTATCGGCTTAAACATAAGCTCCTTCTCAATATTTTCGGTACAAATATTTCTTTTTTCAATAATCTTATTTTGCACCTTCACAAATCCGTCCCTGTCACGAGATAGTTTACTCAACAAATATTAGTACAGCCGCTAACAACACGGTATTGCATTACCTGCACGCTGAACTTGTTATAGATAATGGTACAAATTGACAAATGGTGTAAACAACTTGTATTTACGAGTGTACCTCAACGTTAGTGGATCAGAGAGTATACCAGCTACATGTGTGGAGAATATACGTTGAGGTAATGTAGGTACAGCTTGTAATCTTGTTGTTACCTACTTCGTATTGTGATGTAACTATGTTGCGAATGTTATCGATATACATCATTTCAGCCGAAAGACGTCCACTGCTGGACATAGGCCTCCCCCAAAGGCCCCGGGTTCGCCATAATCGCCACGCTTGGCAGGCGGGTTGGCGATCGCAGTAGGTATGGTGTTCAAATGCATAGAGAACGCTGCTGCCCATTCTCTAGTGCACTTAGTCACTTTTTACGACACCCACGGTAAGAAATGCGGTACTGCTATTCTTTACGTCCGGCACAACACGGAATTATCGATATTTATATTAAATTAAAATTCAAATATTTTATTTCAGATAAACATCCATATAATACACGATATACGAATATATTTATTTATATAAATATTGCCCTACACTGCACACTTCACTGACTGCTTCGTTAGTCTCAAGCGCTACCGCTGATCATGGGGTCCTGAGTTCAATTCTCGGGTCAGCCAAAATGTTATTGGGCTTTTTTTCATTAGGAATTACTCAGTAGCAATACGGAGTTTGGATTTGTGCCAGGTTGGTGGCAATAAGCTCGTACCCTATTACATGGGACTTAAACATAACTGGCGAAATGTGAGTGTGGGTACTAAGTACTAACGTACACTTCTGCCTAACCCTTCTGGGATTACAGGCGTGATGTTATGTCATGTTATATTACAGGCGTGATGTTATGTCATGTTATATTACAGGCGTGATGTTATGTCATGTTATATTACAGGCGTGATGTTATGTCATGTTATATTACAGGCGTGATGTTATGTCATGTTATATTACAGGCGTGATGTTATGTCATGTTATATTACAGGCGTGATGTTATGTCATGTTATATTACAGGCGTGAATGTTATATTTCCCTACATTAATGCAATGGTGACACACAAACATTGAAATAAAACCGGCCAAGTGGGTGTCGGACCACGCACAATGAAGGGTTCCGTAGTTGGGATGAATTTATCCCAAAAACAAACTTAAAATTGAGTTGAAAGCCACGTTTCCTCATGCATTTCAACTGCAAATGTTAGTTTGTACGCACAATATTGAGTGATTTACCATGTTATTTTATGACTATAGACTTTTTATATATTTTCCTGTAATTGTTAAGGGAAGAACTATTTTCTGTATTTTATTCAAAATTTTAGGCTTAGTTTCGGAGATAAATAAAAAATAAATAAAATAAAATTATGTTTACTTATCTCCACAAATTACATCTTATACTAGTTATACATATAGTTGACAGGTATTTTGAAAATATTTTGTGATTTGTGGGAGATCTGGAGTCTAAACTAAGCCTAGGCCTGTATTTAGATTTAGATAAGATCGAAACTACCAGCAGATGTGGCGGACGGGCGTGATCGCTGGACGCGGTGTAGGTGTAGGGAGGGTGTGTGTGTAGGCCTCCCAGTCCAAGCGACGCTGACGTCCTGCACCTATAAGTTCCAGGTATCTTCGGGCAGCCTGCTGTCTTCAAGAGTTTGTTTCTCAACACCTTATCAAGAAGTATTTCTAACCGAACCCCTGCATAGGATTTATGTTTTCTTAGGATTTATATTATACTGTATTAAATAACTTTAAAAGTATTTATTTTAAAATTATTAAAAAATATATCTGAAACTCTTAGTCTTAGTCTGTCAGTTTTGATATGTCACACGGTACAGTCTACATTTTTTTTTTCTAATTTGCCCCCCAATAGTTAACCACTTAGTTAAAATTTATTTGTTTATGTTACACGTCCGCGTTTGAGTTACAGAAATTCGTATGCATACCAAGTTTCCACTTAATCGGTCCAGTAGATTCGCAGAAAATTGGCTGTAACAGACGGATAGGCAGACAGACAGACAAACGAGTGATCGTGATGATATGGGTTCCGTATTTATCATTATGAGGTACGGAGCCCTAAAAATACTCTAGATAGCACGCAATGTCTTCAGAACGCCAATTAATCATGATATCAAACTAAATATGATTTTATATTTTATTAACAAATGTTTCGGTATTAACTAAAACAGAGACTGATACATGAACTTGGAACAAGAAATATAGCGTTCAATATGCTTGTTTTTAAATATCTGTTTAACAGTGTCAAATATTTTGTGTTTTACATATAACGAAATTAATAGCAAAACTATCGCAACTAGGTAGGCTTTACAAGTTAACGAGTAATAGTCGACCAACTTACTTTTGCAGTTGGAGAAGTGACCGTGACGTGTATCGATTTAGGGGCGAACATGTTTTTCACTACAATGTTATGTTTGTTTTTGGAATAAATTCATCCCAACTACGGAACCCTTGATTATGCTTGGTCCGACATGCACTTGGCCGGTTTTTTTAAAATATTAGTTTAGATAAAACATAGCTGCAGGATATGTCATGAAAAAAATATTTAAAAAGATTATGTCAGAAAGTCACAGTATCCTGCTATTTAACTGATAAGAAATAACAAACTACCATTGTGTTGAATAGCCATATTCTCTTACAACTGTGTCCCTATTGTCGTTGATTCTAAGAAAACCCTTGATCAGGAGTAGACGCCTTTATTTACGACTAAGCGTTTATTGCCATATTGTAGCCGACGGGCATAGGGTTCGGGCCTCTGAATGAAAGTACTTGTGTATTTTAATCACTACTCTAATCTCAACCCAAAAGTTACACGTTGTTGGGCAACATACACCAAGAATACAAGAAAATCTACTAGAGATCTATGGCTGGCACTTTACGAGTGCGGCTTGAGACACGTCGTGTCACACAAGAGTCGGAACTGCACTGTCTTGCGAGAGGCGCCTGCTCAACAGTGGCGCTTAAAGTGGGGTGCGCGGGAAAAATAGTGGCGCGTGATTGGTTGTCAAGAACAGTGGCGCCAACCTCTCTAATACTTCCGCGATCATTAGATTGGATGTTACTAACAGTGCGGCCAACATCATCGATAGCCTTATGGTCGTGGGGTGGCCGCGCTACAATATCTAATTAACAAAATTAAATAATATTTTCTCACCTAAGACTATTAAAATAACACTATTGGAAACTACGGTACGTCTAATTTTGATATCGGTCATAATCACGAAGGTTGGTTTGATTAAGCAAAAACACATCCGGCAACTGACAAAAAACCTATTACACGATTGTTTCACAGTCCATGCACAATTCCCTCGGAAATTTCGTTTCCGTGATCAAATAAAAATAAAAGCAAAAAGAATCGAAATGTGCTGTCAAACTATAGTTAACACAAACGAAACGGAACACAAAGATGAAAAATTAATGAGAAAATAAACGCACAACATCTGCGTCACTGCTCCTGTATCACGACCAATTTTTGTTGGCCTCTACAACGATAAACAAGGTCCGCCAAACTAGTGAAGCTGAGTTAGAACGCGGGCGGGGCAGGAGTTCTTGAATCCTGGCCGTCAATAGACCCATCATGAAATATTCATCCTGAAATGTTCCCCAGAGCGGGCTGCGATCTCTTTTATTAGCATTTAAGACAAGTTTTGTAATGTAAGTCAGGGTTTCTTTCATGTCTACGTTTGGCCGGTTTGTTTCTGAATATTGAGGGCGATAATTTGAATTTGTTAAGACTTTTCGGGGACAGGAGTTACAATGGCATTTTATTATTGTCTGTTTATGAAGGTCGGTCGCGTTCTTGTGTTTTATAACGGATTTTACTTTGTCAAGCACTTGTATGAATTTTTCTACGTAAGGTCCATCATCGTCCACGACGTTACTCACCGCCGTGAACGGACCGCCATTTAAATACTAGTTCTGTGACATTCTGGCTACTCATTAGTGACCGTTGACGGATACTGAAAGTCAGAATTTTGTTTTGTCAGTGACATGATTTTGTAACTTGTTACTTTGAAGTACACATGGTCGACATGCCGTACGGTTTTAATTTTACTGGCGTTAGCATACGAGGTTCACATGCAAAAATGGGTTCCAAGAACCACTCTGGGTTATTGTTTCAGTGTATACTCCGGTACAAGTGCTTGACAACTTGACTAGACACTCCGGTGTCTAGTCAAGTTGTCAAGCACTTGTATGAATTTTTCTACGTAAGGTGCATCGTCTACGACGCTACTCACCGCCGTGTACGGACCGCTATTGAATTCAAATTCAAATTCAAATTCTTTATTATTATTATTAATTCATTTATTTCAGACATAGTCCATACATTATTATAAAAAAACAATTCAATAAAACACATATCATTCAAATAATCAACAATAAATAAAATTAGGTACAACACATACACATTACACGTTAGATTTTAAAACCAATGTCACAATTAAATTAAATATAATTAATTAAATTATTATACACTAAAACAATCAATAACAAAATTAAACATACACAATACGGTCATAAACGCATGTCAATTATAACGAGGAGAGGCGCTAACATGAAGCTGCATCCACCTCTGTATCAGGGACAGGTCCCACCGCTCGGACAACACCCTCAGGAGACTGTTCGAGCTGCTTCGTAGGCGACTTAACAGTGAAGCGCTCCGCTTCCTTATGATCGCGAAAAAATCATCGGTCCGCGCCTCAGCAAACATAGTCGAAGCACTACTAAACCGTGGAAGCCCTAACAGTATCCTGAAGGCATTATTGTACTGCACGCGCAGAGCGCCCGCTGCGTAAAGTAAGTCCACAGGCTGCACGTGTGAAACGACTGACAATATGCCTTAAATAAAGTCACCTTCACAGGTCTAGTACATCGCGCAAACCTGCGAGCCAACATATTACACCGGACAGACAGCGCCCTGCGCTCCCTCTCAATGTCTAGATTGTCACACATGTCGTCAGAGACCCAGTGGCCCAAGTACTTGAAATGCTGCACCCTTTTTAAAGAAATGCCGCAAAGAGTGACAGGAGGTACAGAGGAGTAACATTTGGTACCAGCTTTAAAGATTATAAATTCACTCTTTTTAGCATTGTAACTGAGCCCATGGGCCTCCGTGTATGACTCACAAATGCGCAAAAGTTTGCGTAATGCACCGATCGATGGGCTCAGCAACACCATATCGTCCGCGTAACTAATGTTATTTATACACACTCCGTCTATGGAACATCCAATATTAGTGCTGCTGAGCTCACCGATCAGCCGGTTCATGTACAGGTTAAAGAGGCGAGGCGAGGATAAACCCCCTTGTCTCACTCCGCATTCCAACCCATACACTTCTGACCGTGCACCCGCCTATTTAACGGTATTCTGCTGCCTACTATACCAGTACCGGAGCAAAGATACAATCTCATGTGGGACATCTGTTTCACATTGTAGCTTCTGCCACAGCTTGTCATAACACACCAGATCAAAAGCTTTTGAAAGGTCTAAAAAGCATGCATATACTGGTGTGTGTCTGTCCGTATAGTATTGAACAGTTTGCTTGAGACAGAGGATAGCACTCTCAGTCGACAAACCAGGTCTGAACCCAAACTGCTCGTCATGCAAGTGGAGGTGCTTCTCCAACTGTCGGTCAAGCAAACTATCCAGCACCTTCGCTATGACAGTCGCAAGCGAGATTGGTCTGTAATTAGACAGATCCGATGAGTCACCCGTCTTGTCTTTAACAATTGGCACTACGACTGTGTGCATTAAATCATCGGGTAAATAACCATGACTAACACACAAGTTAAATAATAGTGCAAGCACTGTAGGCAGGTGGACGCCCGCGTACTTCAAATGCTCGATATTAAGGCTATCGTGACCTGGGGACTTGCCTCTCACCATCTTCTTTATAATTTGGGCCACATCCTTGGCGGAGAATCGAATGTTAACATGCCCAGGGCACTCCTCGGCCGCGAGCACCTGCGACGTGGACGCGAGCGGTGATACCACACTAAAATGCCGCTGAAAGGCGCAGGCTATGTCCCGCAGCTCATGCGCACCACCAACACTCGCCGGAGCGCCCGACCTTGGATTCAGTTTATGGGTATTTTTCCAAAAATCACCAAAGCTTTTATTGGCATGATGTTCCGCAATGATGTCCATCTTTATCTGACATTCATTATTTTGGCAGTATTTTAATTTTTCTTTAAATAGTTTCCTAGACTCACACATATTATTATAATAATGGCCAGATCTAGGACGTCCATACGATACCCATGTCTGAAAACAAAGCCTGGCCCTCCGGTGAGAGTCACCAACATGCCTGTTCCACCCCGTTACATACTTATAATTGTTGCACTTGGTGCAATGCAGCTTCTATTAGCGGCCTCAGTCAAAATATTTACAATCTTATTATACATCCTATTTATAGTCATTTTATGGTTCTGATCATTGCACATTCCATCTGCGCAATTACAAAACTCAGATGGAAAGTCAATCTGCTTAAATCTCAAATTGCAGTAACAAGTGTACTCTTGTATTTGATTATTGTCCCTAAGTCCCCACTTTATACAATTAAAAGTATTTGGACTGGTTGTAACTTTAGGTTTAATAATATTCACATTACATTCAATCATTAACGGATAGTGATCAGACCAGTATGTATCGTACAGTACGCACACATCCACGACTGCGCCCCGCGCCGCACCCGTCACTATACAGTGATCGAGCCATCGCTGGCACCCGTGCGCGTCACTTACAAATGTATAACTATCGCGAGGCAGCCACTCAATGTCTAGACACGACAACGATTGTTCCGTGCAAAAAGTTAATAACTCATTAGCAAAAAGCTCACCTGGGTGCGCGTTGAAGTCTCCGAGAATAAACACAGATTCCACATCATTACTTTCAATAATCGCGTTTAACTCACTGAGGCACTCTGTAAACTCGGTCAGATTTTCGACCGAATCAGTAGGCATGTACACTGATAACACTAGCATAGACCGGTCTTGAAGCACTACCTTTATTGCAGCGAGACGCACACTAGTACACGTGATCACAGATACCGTTGGAAACACCGCCTTCCTCCACAGCAACGCGACTCCGCCATACGGCCTTCCTCTAAGCACACCCACACAGTCCAAAATTGGTTCACTGCCAATAATTTAGTATTAAATGGAAAAAAAACGAAGTGCATACGATTTTCTTTACCAAATGTAAAAAGTAGTGATTATGAGATAGTATTGAATCAAGAGAAACTAGAATTCGTCGATAAAACTGTTTTCCTGGGGATCACGCTCGGCTCTAGGCTTCAATGGGGTCCTCATTTAACATCTCTTGCAGGACGGCTAAGTTCAGCAGCATATGCTGTCAGAAAAATCCGTCAATTTACTGATGTAGATACCGCGAGGCTAGTCTATTTTAGTTACTTTCATAGTATCATGTCTTACGGTATTTTACTTTGGGGACGGGCTGCAGACATCGAGTCTATTTTTATTCTGCAGAAAAGAGCCATCAGAGCCATATATAATCTCCGCAGGCGCGATTCTCTTAGGGAACTGTTTAAGGATATTAACATCATGACGGTGCCTTGTCAATATATCTATGAAAACATCATGTACGTAAGAAAAAATTTACATCTTTTTAGTAAAAGAGGCGAAAGACATAATTATAGTACTAGAAGTAGGGATCTATTAGCTCAACCAGGTTTCAGACTGGCAAAAGTAGACTTATCTTTCATGGGGTACTGTTTAAAATGTTATAATAAAATCCCTCCCGTCATACTTCAACTGAATGAGACGAAATTCAAATCTTGTATAAAACGCACACTATGCAAGCAGGCATATTATAGGTTGGGGGATTACATCGCTGATAGAAATGCTTGGCTCAATGCTGGTCCAGCTCCACAACCACAACTAATTTATTAACATTTGAAAATACTGTTGGAGCTGATGAAGATTGGAAGACTATCTTTTCATTGTATAAACTCGAATATCCTTTGTATTATATAATTGCATATCACAGGTGTGAGTACTATGTGCAATAGAGCTACCATTTACCGGGTAATTATGTCTTTCATTGACTTAAATGTACCCTGGCGGCTGAGAGTATGTCATGCTCACTCAGATGTCTCGCTGATGGTGGCGTGTGTGTTGGATCATTTAGCTCCCTTCAAAATGGTTGAGCTGAATGGTGCTGATCCATGCGTCATGTTCGTGAACGGGCGCTGTCAGTTGGGACTGGTCATCTCTTAGCTGCCACGGCTTATTTTTAATTATTTTAGTTTTGAATTGTTATCTTTTTATCACGGACGCTTTTGACGTATTGCATCGTTCTCACATCTTTAACTTCAATATGAATGATGTAACCAATATTTTGTACCAATATTTTAATTTAAAAGAGTGTCCGTGGAGTTTCTTGCCCGTTCTTCTCCATAGGAACCTACTATTTGGAATGGGCAACTAGCTTCATATTTGTAACTGACCGACTTCTTGACAATTCAAAAGTGCCTGTCAATGGTTTAATTGAAATAAATGCTTTGAGTTTGAGTTTGAGCACTCCAGCGGATGTGTCAACAGCAGACTTTCCAGTAAAGGAAAATGCGTCATCAATGCTGCCCAGAAACTGTACGTCGTGAGGCAAAAGCCAAGTCTCCTGTAGTGCCACAATATCCGCCGTCTGACAGAGACCCTTCACACATTCCACCGACCTAGCGACACTTTTACAGTTGAACGTTACAAGCTTAATTGTACTATCCATTTACTGATGATAATACTCCATTTATCTCCCGGTAGGTAGGTCTGTCCGCGTTGTGACTAAAATCAACAAAACGGCGATATAATACCCCGGCGGGCCAAAAGTCATCCGTCATAAACACATCAAACTTGTACTTAGGCACAAAAACAATCTATCCATTATAGTCCTTGTTTGTTTTCATATTCATTTTCTGTAATTTTAAGTCTAAGTTTGTTTTTTTGAGCAGATAAGATTTTATATCACTTACAGACGTTTCTTTAGACACGTTGTAAACATAGATCGGAACCTGGGTACTCGCTGCCTTGAAATTATTGTCCGACTCAACAATTGCTTTCCCTGTATTTCCTACAAAGCGGTTTCTCAATCTGTGTCTCTTTTTCTGAACTAGGGTCCATTCCTCATTAGACAATTGAGTTTTGGACTGTGGATTCGACACTCCATCCTGTACAATAACAGAGAAACTTTTTTTGTTTTCAATGAGTGCCTGTTGACTGGTTGATCGGTCAGAATTTTGTGCATAGTTTACGGCAGAGGCCGGTAACGTTGTATGACTCACCATCGCATTAGACAGAGCGCGATCAGCTGGCGTCGCTCCCTTAGCAACTACGCGCGGTGTTTTTATCGTGCTACCCACATCCGACGAAATGTTAGATGGCTTTTTTAAGGGTGTTGTCGCAGGCTGTTTTTCTGCCGACTTATAAGACGCGCCACATACGGGAGATAAACCCATAGGTCCACTCTCTTGCTCAAAGCTCGACAATGTACAGGCACCCCGTCTCACGTTAATGTTTCTACAGACATTGTTAACTATAGACGCATTCTTAAGTGCTTCCATTTCTACTGCCAGCTCCTTAACCTGGTTTACTGTCGCGCACTCCTCAGAAATACGATCTATCTCGCTTCGGATCAACAGCAGATCCTTGAGAAGTCTTGTCACATCTACATGGTCAAACAAAACCGGGGGTAGTTTTTGTAAATCCCGAGCGACAAAGATAGGTATTTCTTCGGGATCTGTTTCTTTTAACAGGCAGACAATATCATCTATGTCACGTAATGTTTTCCCCTGTCTTTTCCTTATCTTCTTGCGCCTTGTTGTCGGAATAGAATCAAACAACAAGTTTTTGGCGTTCAAAATCTCACTTTCTGAAAATGCACTGACACAAATGCGGGCAATACTTTGCTGCATTTATTGCATTTATGTGTATATTTAGTTGTTACATTTTAAGGAAGTTCCAACATGAAACCCGGTTAGGGCCTGGCAACATATTAATAATAAAAATAACAATAATAATTAGTATAAGGATATATTATAATAATTATTGCAATAACATAATAATTTTAACATAATATTAATAAAACTATGTATGTGTGCTTTTTTATGACTATATTATAATATGTAATTATTTATCTAGTTAACTTATTGTATTAAATAGTTTGTTCTAGGTATTCAGCTGATGAAATTCTAGTTCTGTGGCATTCTGGCTACTGTGACTGTTGACGGATACTGAAAGTCAGAAATTTTCACTCAGGGTTATTGTCTCAGTGTATACCATAATGTCTGTAGTAAGAAACTGTAATACAATAAAGTTGTAAAACATCCTAAAAGCTCTGAATTATTACATTTTTACAATGTTGTAAAACTATGATAAAGTGAATTATTGTTAACTAGCTTCCACCCGTGACTTCGATCGCATGGAAGTCGTAAGACACCACGATATACTAAAATAACAGCCACATTTTTATAAAAAAAACTGCCTCGTTGGTCTAGTGGTCGCAAGCGCTACTGTAGAGCATGAGGTCCTGGGTTTGATTCCCGGATCAAGCAAAGTGTAATTGGGTTTGCCATCTGGAACTTCTCAATAATAGTCCGAAGTCTGGATTTGTTGTTAATGGTTTTTTTAACTCACGCATTTATTTCGGGTTTGCCTGATCTAATAGACATGAATATGCCTTACGAAAGTAATAAAAAAATATAAAATATTCAAGATTTTTTAAATCACATATTGATTAGAAAAAATCATACAATTTCAAACAAAGTACATGTACCTTACGTATAAATTGCTACAAATCGATGAAAATCTTCATCTTAAACTAAATAGTTTTGATAAAATTTAAGCATTTCTCTCAATTTTAATGACGTAACAAATAATTATAAATGTCTTAATTAAACAATTACCATGATTTTAACAAGCACACGGTGCTTTAACGAATAAATCCGAGGATTTCCGAAGCTCTCCTAAAAAATAGGCCAATTACACGAGAAGGTACTTTACTTTATATTTCGTTAATACAGCTTAATTTTATTTACTATTTCACTCTGTAATTAATTTGATTTTGATGTAATTGGCCACAGACCGCAGAGGCGACTTCGTACCCTGTAGATTAAAACACTTCCTCTCTCCTTAAACATCATCATTACATAATACAGTTCCCTGCTCTTATTTCATGTGTATTGATGTATTTATGTATATATTTATTAGATAAGTGTATGCTTTGTGTATGTATGTATTTATTGTATATGTTAATGGTACACCACTGACTACCTGCAGTATTGTCACTCCTGCTCCCTTTAATCCATCCAAAGGTTGTCTGTAAAAGATCGCTTTTAGCGATAAGACCGCCCATTGTGTCACCCTATGTAAAATTTAAACATTTATATCTGTAACTTTTATGGTGTACATAATAAAGAGTATTCTATTCTATTGACATAAATGATTTTTTTTTAACTTTAGCCTGGAAGACGCGGTCGCAAAATTATTATGATATTCGTATAGATCGTCATACACACATCAAAAGTGCCTAGAGATCAAGTACATTTTAACTATAAAAAATTATCAAAATAATATTTACCAAATCTAGTCTTCCAGACTGGGTTCTTATTTTAATTCCTATGTTTAAGTTAACAACGTATCCCTATATTTTGTAAAAATTGGGAAAAATTGTAATTTTTGCAAATTTTGGGAAATTAGCCTTAGTTAATGTCGGCAATTAAATGTCAAAAGAAGGCAAACATAACGGCTTTTTATTTTTTTATTGCAATAATAAAAATAATAAAACCTGTGTTTACATGAATCACACAATCACAGCGATTTGGCATGCTTAAAGCATCAGTTCATCAAACCACTTTGAGGAATGGCCTCCCACGCTCTTTTTAACAAGTCAAAAAGTTGTTGTGGGGTTGTTGTAGAAGTTGTTATGCACGGCATCCATACTCGGCAGAGCTCTTCTTTGGAGCTTATCCCACGCGTGCTCAATTGGGTTGAGGTTTGGCGATTGAGCAGACTACGGCAGAACGTTGATGCGAGCATCGGCAAGAGTGTGTGCTACGACTCTGACCAATTGTGGACGTGCATAAGTCGAAACGAATCACCCAACCGGCTTCGCAAAGTTATGATCACGTCTGAAACAATCCTCTCCGCATAAATCTGAGCATTGAGGTTGCCCCTGATCCAAATGAGATTAGTTCTTCCACCGATCCAATTACCGGCCCAAACCATTATTGTTTCGCCTCCATTTAAACGAAATTTCTGACAAAATGTCAAACGGTCTTGACATTCAGAGGTCTTTCAAACTCGCGTACGTCTTGTATCCTGCCTCATACTAAAACGAGATTCATCGGAAAAGCAAACACAACGCCAGTATCCTTCCTCCCAATTTCTGTGTTCGCGAGCCCATTGTAAACGGGCCATAATTGCGGGTTGCTATAGGTGGAACTCTCAGCGGCCTTCGGGAACGTAAACCCACTTCACGTTAACGATTTCAGCAAGCCTGAAGAGCTGTGGAGCCTCGTAGCCAACATCATGATGGTCATGGTACGATTCTGTCAAGCAGTATTTTGGATGTCAGGACCGATTCCTGTCTGCGAGTGGTGATGCGAGATCGTCCTCCAAGTCACTTGGTGACGCTGCCCGTGATACGATAGCGTGTCCAGAGGCGGCTTATGCCACTCTGTGTAGTGCCAAGAGTGACAGCCACAGTTCGTTGCCTGGAACCAGCTTGCAACATTCCGACGGCTATCATCATATCTTTTCGTGTCAAAACATGTAGTTGCTCCATATCGATGCAATTTTAATCAGTTCCGATGCATAAATTGTAATGGTTTTGTAAAAACGCTATATATTGCACTTTTATAGGAATTCTGATTGACAGTTGTTTTATTTTTAATAAAAATTTAAAGAAAATGATTTGTTCAAATAGCGAAATGCACTAAAAAGAATAATAAATAACGATCCAAAAAAGTTAAAATAATAGACCTCAATTGCAGCGATACTTTCAAACGTACTTAATCCCAAGACACTTTTGATGTGTTTACTTAGCATAGAATCCGTGTTTTTTTTTTTCCTTAACTCCGTACGTGCTTTGGCTGCTTTGCTGCAAATAGCTTTCAGACTAACCAACTCAAACGCAAAAGCATTTCTTTCAATTAAACCATTTACGTTGTTATGACATACGGTGCCGAAACGTGGACACTGACAGTCGTGCTGGTCCACAAATTCAAGGTCACTCAGCGTGCTATGGAACGGGCTATGCTCGGAGTTTCTCTGAAGGATAAGATCAGAAATGAATATCCGGAAGAGAACCGGAGTTACCGACATAGCCTGCAGAGTAAGCAAGCTGAAGTGGCAGTGGGCTGGCCATGTTTGTCGAAGTACCGATGGCCGGTGGAGTGGAGACCGCGTATCGGCAAGCGTAGTGTGGGACGCCCCCCAGCTAGATGGACCGACGACCTTAAAAAGGTGGCTGGGACAGACTGGATGCGGAAGGCGGAGGACAGAGTGTTGTGGCGCAGCCTGGGAGAGGCCTATGTCCAGCAGTGGACTGCTATAGGCTGAGTTGATTGATTGATTGAAACCATTTACAAGCACTTTTGAATTGTCAAGGAAACAACAACAACATAACATAGCGGCGTAAAGCCGGATCTGCTGCGCCCATAGTTGCGTGTTTCAAACAGTTTAAAACACGATGTGGGGGCGTGGCCTAAATTAAAATCATACAAATCGCGTTAAAACATGTTTGTAACTGTCTGAAACACGCAACTATGGGCGCAGCAGACCCGGCTTAACAGACTATCCAACAGACCTTATCACTTTAATAAAATAAAATAGATAAGTTTAGGTACCGATGTAATTAGCCCCCCTTTGGGGGAGGCCTATGTCCAGCAGTGGACGTCTTTCGGCTGAAATAATGATGATGGTGATGACCTATGTAATTTATAAAAGGTTACAGTCTATTTTTTACAAGTTCAAGCTAGGGACCGTAAATGCATTCAAAGCAGACAGGCGCGACGCGATCCTAGTAGCACAATTTCTATGAAAATTGTCACGCTGCCTGTCACGCTCACAATATCGCGCCAGTCTGCACGAGCCTTCATTCGTATGAACGTAAAGTAAAAAATGTACTTATTAAAATTTTGGTCGGCGAACGAAATTGATGATTTAATTGTTATGCAATAAGAAATATCAATTTGTTGTTCTTCCAACAATTTTGAATTAATTAATTAACTATGTATGAGTGTGCGAAGTAGGTACCCTACTTGGCTTACACAAAGTTATTATTTTATGTAAAACAATAGTGTAGTTAGTACTTCTGAGTGTGGAAAACGTACGGATCGAGAAAAGTTGCGGCCACGATCTGCAATCATTATTGATGTGTAACATCTCCCATCCTCTCATCCTCCCCATCCTCTCTCTTTCTGCGGGAGTGATTTCGTAAAAAGGGACGGAAGTGTGTAACAGGAAGTCACAGCTTGAGTATGGAATAAGTAAGTACTTATAATAGCATGGAATTATTAAGTACTTTCAAGTAGCATAATTTGTGTACTCATGGAATTAGTATAAGTAGAGCGGGTCGAATTTCGACCAGTGGGCGATCACTCAACATCATCATCATTTCAGCCAAAAAATCATTTCGTCCACTGCTGGACATAGGCCTCCCCCAAATAGGGGGGGGAGATTTGCCATAATCGCCACGCCTGGCAGGCGGGTTGGCGATCGCAGTATGATGTTAAAATGCATAGAGAACGCTGGTGCCCATTCTCTAGTAAGTCCCTTAGTCGCCTATTACGACACCCACGGGAAGAAATGGGATGGAGCTATTCTTTACGTCCGGCACCAAATGGAACCACTTGTAGAAGTAATGAATAATTATTTGAACAAATATTTCGCTTTTAAAATTTTGTAGTTAATTTCTGTCGCAGCTCAGTTGTTTATTATCAAGGTGAGATGTCAGATGTTACAGATCATAATATGTGTGACTACTGTGAGGCTGAGTCATTATTTTTAACCGACTTCCAAAAAGGAGGAGCTTATATGTTCGGCTGTATGTTTTTTTTTTTTTTTTAATGTTTGTTCACCGATTTCTCCGTCAATTAAGGACCGATATTGAAAATTCTTTTTGTGTTTGAAAGGGTATGCTCCCGAAGTGGTCCCATTGCCACCAAACCAAAATCTGATGAGGGGATCCCATGGAAATCGAGGGTAACCCTCAAATTTTATAGGCAAACCCATAGCGATTTGGATAATTTTTAAAGTAACTTGTGCATTTGCATTCGGAAAGCACCATTTGGTGAACTGGAACTGATGATGGAGACCACAGATGCCCACCTGAACCACATGATTCGATTAGGTACTTTAATATGGTTGCTAAGCAATTTATGCTCGTCACAATGCATATGGTGAGTGGCAGTTCACCTGGTTCTTACCAGGAGAACTCCTCAACAATTAACGTCCCAGCATCGGGAAAAGCAATATTTTGTAAAAGATGTTGAGCTGTTGACAATAGGCTATTGCAACTTAGATAAATTAAAAGCTGACCCACTAAAAAGTGAAAAATGAAAAACTTTTTACAAAAAACAATAACCGACTTCCAAAAAATCACTACAAAGTGAAAAATAACTTTAATTTCGGAAGTCGGTGGCAAAAACTAAAATACAGATCCAAAGACACTTCGACGACGGCGAACGACTTCCGGAATTAAAGTTATTTTTCACTTTGTAGTGATTTTTTGAAAGTCGGTTATTTTTTTTTGTAAAAAGTTTTTTTTATTTTTTATTTATAATGATTTAATATGTATAAATCGTAGTGCTTTACTATTCAACTATGTAGTTGAGCAGACACAAACAGATTTTAAGGAGTCTTAAGAATATGATAGATAGAAGCACAAAGATATTTCTTTTGATTTTTCGTCGTCAATAAACGAGAAGCTTATCTAAGAAAATTACTCCTCTAAATTGTAAAACATTTTAAAAGGGTAACTGGAATTTCTTTCCCATTCTTCTCCATACGATACTACCTTTTGGGAGGGGCGCCTAGAATCAATTATATTTACTTGTAAATTGTGATCTTCAAAAGTGCTATTTAACGGCCTACATGAAATAAATGATTTGACTTTGTAGTACCTATATCAACCCAGGGAAATTAATTTTTTACCATATTGACTACCAACTTAATTTTTCGTATATAATTTTTTTTTAATTAAATTAAATTTATTTCAGAAAGAACACATTTTTTTACATTTCGCAAAACAATTTGCAAAGTAAAAATGGAACATTCTAGAAATAAGGGTAGGTATATCGTTGGTGTCTGTACTAATGAAAAAAATCATTGTATCACAAACACCAGCGGCAGCGCCTTCCAAACTAGGTTACAAAAAAAAAAGACAAAAAATCGAACGTGCTACATGGTGAACTTGTAAAAAATATATAAAATAAACGGTAGAAGTAGTGTAACAATAATAAAAAAAAAAACAAACAATAACAAACAAATTCTATAAACTAAGATTAAGCCACTTATTATTTATTCAAATCACTACTGTCATTCTTTGGCAGTTAAATGAAATGGCAATAAAACGGCAAAATCACGTAGTCTGTCAATTTGATGAACAATTATTAATTCAGTGACTGTACCTAATTCCGATTCCCAATGTCAAGTGTTATTTAGATTTCGTGGATAGTATATTAATACACTTCGTACATTATTAGTTATCCTCAGAAATTTCCTTAAACACGTGCTTGCCCATATTTAAACTCGTCGTATGTTTCACGAAAATGTTTTCTTGGCCTTGGCTACGAGTACGTACCATCTGCTGAAATATGATATAGAATATCTATTTCGTAGCGCTAAGTTTCTAGTGTTGTATAAATATCAGGACTGATGTCGAAATGTTACCAATTTTGTTAGTAGAGAGTAGAGGTGTCTTATTTACAGACTGCCTACGGATGATTTTAAATCAGAAGTTATCTGTTTTTATCGACTCTCATCTGAAATTATAGTATTATTTCAGATGCGAATCGATGAAAACAGATGACTTTTGATTTAAAATTGTCCGTAAATTGGAATAAAAAATGTCATTCTTTGACAGTTGCATGAAATGGCTATAACACGGCAAATTAACTTATTTATTTATTTATTTATTTAAACTTCTCGCACACAATAAGGTACAAAGGCGGACTTAATGCCTTAGGCATTCTCTACCAGTCAACCAAGGGTGGTGAAGAGATAAGATGGCGGGTGCTCTGATGGAGAGAAAATAATAATATTAAAAAATATTAAATTCTAACCTATTTATATTACTATTAATAAAATAGGTGCTCAAGTACATAAATAGTTTATAAACATATAATACATATACATACGTACATATATACTATAACATATCCCTATATTATATATATAAATATAATACATACAAATTCAAGGAAAGGAGGTAATTGAGATGACTCTACGCTATTTGTTTTGTAAATAACTCTGCAATTTCCGCTTAAATGCATACCGACTAGTGGCCGTCCTGATATCAAGAGGAAGCGCATTCCAGAGAAGAATGGACTGAATATGATAGGAAGAATGAACAAAGTCAGAAGTATGAGAAGGACAGAGTAGAAGAAGATTGTTGGAAGAACGCAGATTCTTAGCGTGTGAAGAACATAGATACTGGAAGTGAGACATAAGATAAGAAGGAGGGCTGGGAGAGTTGAGAAGGGAGAAAAGTGAGGTCAAAGCGCGCAAACTTCTTCTCTGGCGAATGGACATCCATTTGAGCTCAGTCCTGTAACTCGACACATGGTCATATTTTCTTAGATTAAATATGAACCGGATACCATTGTTGAGTAGTCTGTCGAGCTTATCCAGCAAAACCGCATTCAAGTCAAAGTAGCACACGTCACCATAGTCGATGATAGGGAAAATCAAAGTCTGCACAAGCATAGTCTTCGTCTTAGCGGGCAAAAAGCTTCTCAGACGATACAGGGATCGCAGAGTACCGTTGACCCTTTGACTAACACTAGAAACCTGGCGTTGCCAGCCCAGCGTTGTGTCAAGATGCAAACCGAGATCTTTCACTGTAGGAGTAATGGGTATGACGGTACCATTAAAAATAAGAGGAGGAAGAGAGCTAAGTGCCACCCTACCCATCATGCGCGAGCTTCCAATTACAATGGCCTGACACTTTGAGGGGTTTACTGACACCCCAAAACTATCAGACCACTTTTTGATAGAGTCTAAGTCTCGGTTTACATCTGCTATAGCGTCCGATAAACTCTCCACCCGCTCAGCCGCATACAACTGAAGATCATCAGCATAAAGATGATACGAACATCGAAGACAGAGAGTTATAAAATTAATGAAGATGGAGAATAACAATGGAGAAAGAATACCGCCTTGTGGAACACCAGCATCCAGGTCGCGCCAACTCGATGAGCTCTCATCAACGCGAACCGATTGCCGACGTCCCCGAAGATAAGAAGAGAACCATTCCAGGGCCTCGGGCGAAACCATAAGATGAGAGAGGATAGAAAGGAGAATATCATGGCTGACAGCATTAAAGGCATTGGAGAAATCAATTAATACCAAAACGGTAACCTTGGTATCCTCCATTGCTTCTCTAATGTCGGCAGTCACTTTAAGGAGAGCGGAGGCCGTACTGTGCCCAGGCCTGAATCCAGACTGGAAAGAGCTAACAAGGTTGTTCTCGTGGACAAACCCTGTAAACTGCTTGTGTACGCAGGCCTCAAGCACTTTGGACAGGAATGGGAGAATGGAAATAGGTCGAAAGTGGCTGGGTAGAGAGGGATTTGAAATCTTAGGGAGTGGGCGGACAAAAGCCATACGCCACAGGGATGGGAAAAGTCCAGAATCAAGAGAAAAGTTGATGATGTGGGTAATCGGAGGGAGCAGGATATCAAGCACCCAAATGACCATACTACGACTGATGCCGTCATAGCCCACAGCCTTGGATTTTATGGAGAGGATAATCTTTTTAATTTCGTCCAAGGTGACTAGAGAGAAGTGAAATGGTTCTATGATGGGACTAGCTAGGCCAGTAATGAAATCGACCGTCTGGGACAACATTTGGGAATCCAAATGACAACTGGTTGTGAAGTGACGGTTGATATCATCAAGGCCAATCGTATTAGGAAAATCCACATGACGTGGTCTACCGATACCAAGAGTACCAAGGAACTTCCAGATATCAGCAGGTGAAGAAGAAGATATGTTCTCTAGAATATGGCGGCGTTTAGCGTTGCGTATCATCTGATTACACCGATTTCTAGCAGCTTTGAAAAAGTTGCGATTTTCTTCACTGCGATCCTTTTTAAATTTACGAAAGGCTCGATCCCTGCGCCTCATCGCCATCCGAACCCCTGTCGTCATCCAAGGAGCAGGAGGACGCCGGAGTTTAACCTTCTTAACAGGAGCGTGTTTGTCGTAGAGAGCAAGGACCGTCCGATTGAAAATACGCAGCTTATCGTCTACAGCTCTCGCCGCTGCCAGGTGTTCCCAATTGAGGTCTGACGCATCCTGACGAAGCTTCTCAATGTCCATGCGCGCAAAACACCGCATGTGCAGAACTTTTGGGACAGGTTTAGGCGGTTTTAGGACATAACAGAGGAAAATGAGGTCATGATGGGAGAAACCAGGAGCAGGACACTGACCATGAGAGGAAACAAGGGAGGGAGTGGATGTAAGGATTAGGTCAAGCCAAGTGTCATCGCCTGAGATATTAAAATGGGTAGGTTGCAGTGAAAGTACATGGAGACTAACGGACTCGATGATGTTAAGGAGTTTACGGGAACGAGGGGTGTGGTGAGCAAGGTCGGTGTTGAAATCGCCCATGATGACGCAATGTGCAAAATCTGACCCTACGGATTCTAGCGCCAATTCGAGATTGGAAAAGTAGTCGAACTTATTGTGTTAATTCATAAAAAAAATAATTTCGCTGAGTGTACTTCCTATTTTTATTTAAGCTATGTTTTAATAACATGCGCAATCATTTGCCACAGCCGATCTATTCGATGTTAAGCAATGATGCAAAGCCGATCTATTCGATGTTAAACGATGATGCACAGCCGATCTACCCGATGTTAAGCGATCATGCACAGCCGATGTATCCGATGTTAAGCGATGATGCATAGCTAATATATCCATGTTAAGCGATGATGCACATCCGATCTATCCGATGTGAACAGCTAATCTATCTGATACTAAGCGATGATACACAGCCGATCTATTCACCGTGAATATACCATATACTCCATTTGAAATAAGATTAGAAATATAAATAAACTTTCTTAAACTCCGTTCAACCGATTTTGACTTTTATTCCGTAAGCCTAAGGATGGCATTAAAAGCAAAAACGTTGTTACAATACCAACCGTTTATTACAGCTGCCATTTGTCATGCCACCAACGCAATAGAACTCAAAATCGGTTGAACGGACTGTGAAAAAGGTTAATTTAAATGTCTAATCTTATTTCAAATAGAGTATAAGTGAAGTGAGCTGTCAATAGTGTTAAAGAAAAGACCGGCAGGGACTTCTTGGCGGAAAAGTGAAGCGTCATATTCAGCAGTTTGTTTAATTTTCCAAAATTTGTGTTTAACCGAAAATTAATGTGTAATAATGATGGATTATTAACCATTAAGTGTTTGTGAACGTGCATTAGTGTAGGCAAATGAAACAAAACAGTGCAACTTCGCTTCAAGTTCTCTCAAGAAGTCCGCGTAAGGTCTCAGTAAAGTGCCACATCTTTACTGAAACCGTGGGGCAGGCGGGAATATCATCATCATGCATTCAATAAAATTCATTTCATCAATATTTAAACAAGTTTTGTAACTAAATAAAGACTTGGCTAAAAGGTCCTAGCAACCAGGCCATTAAAATATTACAAAAAAAAAAGACCGGCAGGTCAAGAAGGAATCTTTTCTCTAGTGACTTGCGACTAAGTTTAAATAGGCAGGTTCACTTAAGGTGGGCAAGTTGCCAGTTCTTGTCCTCAATCCCTCTACCTACTTATAGATATTTCTCAGTAATAATCGTGGACATACAATGCTATTTCTAACTTAGACCAGTGCGGTGTCTCAAGACTTGAGTCTTCTCACAATAGTTAATAATATAATTTTGAACGAGTAACCTCGGACGCAAAGTTTTAAGTGGCGTTCGCTCTTAGCACTTAGATCTTGATAGCTTAAAATGTTCCTTGCCAAAATTGGCGTCGAAATGGTATTATCTGGAGCTATTATCACTATGAGGAAACTTGAAATTAAGACGTTTTACTGTTTAGGCATTGATGACTTTAACAAAGCTTTTGATAGAATGAAGTCACGTTGACTTTTAAATGTACAGGCACCAAAACAGCCTAGGGCTTTGAATTTTTTGTGAAAATGTCCATTGCAAGCAGCGACAATACTAAATAATTTCGTTTTTTTTTTCAAAGTCAAACTCAAAACATTTATTTCAATTAAACCTATTACAGGCACTTTTGAATTGTCAAAGAGTCGGTCAGTTAGTCAGAAAGTTAAAGCTATTTTCCCATTCCAAAACGTAGATCTCTATGGAGAAGAACAAGCAAGAAACTCCAAGGACACTCTTTTAAATCAAGATATTACAAAATCCTGGGTACATTATTCTTGTTGCTTCTATATGTGAGTACAATGTAAAAAATTAAATTGCTTATTAAAAAAAAAAAAACCAATGCAAAATATAAGATTAAAAGATTACAAATAAGCCCTGGCAGTTAAGAGAAGACCAGTCTCAACTGACGTTCAGATACACGTTGGTTATACTACTCTTAAGGTAGTTAACTAAAGGTTAACAAAATAAACTACGTGACGAGAGAGCTGTCAAAGGCATTTGATTATTGACTAAACGTAATACCTGTCACTTCAGTTGTATATACGTCACACAGTACGTTACTCTTCAATTTAGCAACGTTATAATTCGTTGACGTTTAGAGAACCTGTGTTTTTGGACTCTTTACAATAGACAGATTACAACATATTATATTGTTATTATAAATCTAACAAAAAATTGTGCTCAAGCAGTTACATCTACAAAGAGTAATTTCAATATAAATGATAAAGTTTAACATACTTTAATAAATGACGATTATTGACAATTGCTTACACTGATTGGACAGGTCCACTCAAATTTCTGTGGTTCTTTCTTCAAAAGACCATTTCAGACACGGATCTACATGGTCCTCACATGATCTGACCAAGATTATGTCTGGACTTTAAAAGAGACTTTGACCCCTGAGTTTGTTTCGCCATTTCTTCTCAGGGGTAGTCAGATAGGAAATTTCGGCTACATGTAGATTTATTTTTTTATTTTTTATGTGACGTGTAAAAGTGATTCTAATATCCTATTTACAGAATAAACGATTTCATTTCATTTCATATCCTAAACATCGAAAATAAATTTAATTTCGAAATAATGTATTTTTAGCAAGAATATGTCATTTCTAAAATACCCTTTTTTACGATTTGGTTCCCTTTAGTTAATTACCTAAACCAATGCCCCCTTATTCCAAAACAAGGTTTATCTTCAGACCACGGTTTAAAACATGAAGCCATTATTCATAAAGTTCCTAGACACAAAACTGACAACTTAGTACCGAACTAAGTTTTCAGTTTTGTATAAAGAACGGTATTTCAATCGCAGTAACGTTCTTATTACAAAAACTAGCTACATGGTTTAAGCCATGTCAAAATATAAATCTTGTTTTGTGATAAGGCGGATGGAGTATAGTACAGAGGAGGCTACTCGAGACTAAGTCATAACCGCCGTTTGGGTCAATCCATCAGGTTAAGCTAAACTTGCCGCGGTTAGTCCGTGGATGGGTGACCATCTTTACATACCGAGACTCTCCATGCCTCGGAAAGCACGTTAAGCCGTTGATCCCGGCTGTCATTCGAGGATCTTTGACAGTCGTTACGGTTCATCAGAAGCCCCAAAGTCTGACAGCCAGTCTTTCCAAGGGGTATCGTGTTACCCAGTAACTGGGTTAAGGAGGTCAGATAGGCAGTCGCTCCATGTAAAATACTGGTATTCAGCTGCATCCGGTCAGACTGGAAACTGACCCTAACATCATTGGGAAACGGCTGAGCAAATTGATCGAATGGAGTATAGATTGGTGGACTCATACTTACGATTACGTAGATCAAGTCTTCTCAGTGCATTTTTAGGGTTCCGTACCAAAAAGGAACCCTTATGGTGAGACTAAGTCTGTTTGTCTGACACACTAGGATATCTCAAGAACTACTAATGCTATCATATGATATTGGTAGATATGTTAAACTTTTGGCGCAGCCTTCACCCGATATAGCAAACCTACTTACTGATATGTTTAGGCATTAATAATTTATATTGTATTTGTAGATTTAATTTAGAATAGTTTAAGTTATGATGAGGCTGGCATGCCACTGTGGATAAAAGCCTCTTATAAAATTAAAGAATAAAAATAAATAAAAAAATAAACTGAAATTTAGAATACAGTCTTAGATGACGTTTGCCCAACTATTTTGCAAACAAGAAAGAAATTAAAAAAATATATCTTTTTTGCAAAAGGGACTGAAAAATGTGAAGTGGGGCTACTAGGGCATGTGGGGTATCATACGAAAGAGCGCTGTTTGCAAATTCACAATTTTTTTTTTTTTTAGGCAGCATAGTTTTCGACCTTTGATGAAAATTGTAAACTAAAATACCGTTCGGGGGGAACGGTATTTTACCTTTATTTCCGAAGTTTGCATAGATAAAAATCTGAAATTATTCTACATGATAGAAGTTTATGTAAAAATTACAGAAAAAATAAAACGATGTCTCTAAATAGCACAGTTTTTCAGAAATCATCAACATCATATATAGAAAGAAAAATAATTTTATTCGTCACAGAAACATGTGCTTAGGAAAATATAAACTCGAGCAAGTAAACATTAAAAAAAACCTATCTACATACGTACAGAAGCCTCGGTGCGCGAGCCTGACTCGCTCTTGACCGGTTTCTTTTTTAACAAACCTATTAGCTGTGCCCCGCGGTTTCACCCGCATAAGTCTCAAGCCCGTGAGAATATCGGGATAAAAAGTATTATATGTCCTAACACATGTGCCAAATTACAGCCAAATCCGTTTAGCCGTTTCAGCGTAAAAGCGTAACAACCAAATAAATAAAAAAATTCGCTTTCGCATTTATAAGATAAGATATATTTATTTGTCAAAAACACGTGTAGGTATACAATCAGTTGGAGTGATTACAAAAAAAAAAGAAAAGATTCAACATGTTTTGCCTAGAAAGGCGTACAAATACAATAATAATCAAAGTACAAAAATCATAACGTCAAATTAATGTCTAAAACTTATTATTAAAAATAAATGTCTAAAGTACGTCATTTAAATAATCGTCAACATTATAGTAGCATTTATTTATTAAAAACTTCTTCATGCTTGAATTAAAACATTAATATCCAAATCTTTGTATGCCTAAGAAATGAATATTAGTTAGGATTTTGTCCCTTTGCAGGGAAAATACCTCCCTTTCCTCTTTCTACTTTTCCATTTTATATTTCCACTTTAGTTCACTGAGCATTTTACTACCTTAACACATCACTATCACACTAATATCATAAAGGCGTAATTTTGTGAGTGTGTGTGTTTGTTACTTCTTCGCGGGGCTAACCAAAACCTAAACTGAATCCTAAAAACTAAATGAACAAAACTCATATACACAATGTACGCTCACACTATCACACACACTCTCTCACGCACACACACACACATGCACACGCACTCAAAAACCCACTCGCATTCACCCATGTGCGCTCTTTTTTGTATTTTTATATGTATTTTGTGCTTTTATATTTTTCTTTTTAATATGTTTTTCATCTGCATACACAGTTATGTTAAGTGGAAGAGTGGAGTCACCTAACATAAGCATCTCTTTGCTTAAAAGGTGATCTCCAAAACATGTCTGTTAAACATTATGTAACTGAAATAAACGTTTTTATTTTATTCACGCTCAAACGGCTGGACCAATTTTGATAACATTTTGTATGGAGGTAGGTGACACCCTGGATTAACATATGGTTTTATTATGTTAATCCAGGGTTTCAGCTACAAAATTGTATCAATATTGGTTACATTTATCTCGATATTCCCACGGGATCGAAACTTACGCGGTTGACACCGCGGGGCGCAGCTAGTACGTACTAAAATGACGTGTTTCTGTGACGAATAAAATTATTTTTCTTTCTTTCTTTCTTAAAATCATTACCGTTTAAAACAAATTACTTTTAAAAACAGACACGTTTTCTGACCTTAGATTTAACCGGCAACGCCCCACTCACTGTATCCTTTTCAAATACATATTATAATAGTTACCTACTGTTTTATTATGTATTCCATCAGTTAATTGAAATCACAAAAACAAATCTTGACTTGAAATAATCTGTTCTAAATCTTTCCTGAAATAGATTACTGAAAGTTGAAACGGATAGAAATCTCGTTAGAAACGGTTGAGTGATTATCCAAATTAGCGAACTTATTGAGAGCAAAAATTCTACTTTATTTTGCACAGTGTAATCTATCTCCAGGAAACTTTAATTAATTAGCAGTTCGCTTTAAAATAATTTAAATACTGTTGCTGTTTTGTTGCTAGTAGCTACTGCGATGTTGGTTTGCCAAGTCTGCTACGCCAGCTCCAGTTGCTACCCCGTAGCAGCGTAGCCGGATCGCTACGCTTTAGAGCGTAGCAATTTTTATGTTTGAGGTAACTTTCAGATTGTGTGAGTTCAGCAGTTCATAAACTCTAAGTAAATATTGGAGTAAATAGATCATTTTATTCTTACGACAAAAATTGCATTACTTGTTTTAAGGCACATACCAAGATGCTACTCAAAAGTATATTTAAGGAGGCTCTCATACAACAAACGTGATTTTTTTGCTCAATTTTGCTCTATATTGATAACGGTAACAGGTAGATGCTTGAAATATTCACCGAATATTTCGTTATATATTCACTTTAAAAATAAATATTTAAATTAAAATAAAACTAATATTTAAGGGAGGGTCCCATACAACAAACATAATTTTTATGCCATTATTATAGATAATGGTACGGAACCCTTCGTGTGCGAGTCCGACTCGCACTTGGCCGGTTTTTTTATTATCGATATAATATATAATGATATTATTATCATAGATCTCTCAGACTGTCTGCCAACCTTCAAATTCAAAACAATACAAGATTTCTCAAGCTTTTTAATAAAATAAAAGCAATCCAATGCAATCACAGCCATTAAGAGTCGTCTTAATTCACCTCCAGCTGCTCAAACAATAGAAAACAACAACTTGTATCGCGATCGGTACTGATTCTGGTTCGTTAAATCCCTTTCTTTGAAACATTTGTGATGGTGGATGCTGCTTTGTACCTTGTCATTTGAGCCTTTTGTTTATATCGTTCCAGTGGAAATCTGTATCATGTGTGTAGAAAGTAATTTTTAGAAAGATTTGTAGTTCAATATTTCTTTCTCAGAAAATCTCGTTAGATTTTAATCAAATCAAATCAAATTATTTTTTTGCTTAATAAATAAACAATAATTAATAATAACTACGAGTTTTACTGCTAGAGTAATGGTTGAGAATGGTCTGTACCTACCTATTTTTTAACCGACTTACAAAAAGGAGGAGGTTATAATGTTCGGCTGTATGTTGGTTTTTTTTTTTGTTTATTCACCGATTGCTCCGTCAAATGTGAACCGATTTTGAAAAAAAAAATTGTTTGAAATGGTATGCTCCCGAGGTAGTCCCATTGTCACCAAGTCGGAATCTGATGAGAGGATCCCATGGAAATCGAGGGAAATCCTCAAACTTTATAAGCACACCTATAGCGATTTCGGTATTTTTTATATTGCATTTGCACTCGGAAAGCACCATTAATTTGGTGAAGTGGCACTGATGATGAAGACCACAAATGGCCATCGACACTACTTAATAAAAAGTATTTCACGGTTGCGATTCGATTAGACACTTCAATATGGTTTCTACGAAATGTATGTTCCTCACAATGAATATGATGAAGTCACTATCAGTTCCAATTCTCCTGGTTCTTACCAGGAGAACTCCTCAACAATTAACGCCCCTGCATCGGGAAAAGCAATATTTTGTAAAAGGTGATCAACAGTTGACATCAGGCTATTGTAACTTAAATAAATTATAAACTGACCCACTAAAAAGTGAAAAATAAAAAAAAACCTTTTTTTGGTAAAAAGTTTTTTTTAAGAAAATATTTTAGAAAAAGGAATAAAAAATAGGAAAAAAAATGGAATAATGGGTAATAAATAGGAATAATAAATGAGTACATATGAGGAAGTCTGACAGTGGCACCGGTGACTGAAAAGTTGTGCGGAAATTGATTGTCATGGTATGGGCATGTGATGCGGAGGAATGAGGAAAATGTCATGAGGAAAGTTTTGAGTATGGATGTCGATGGCTATATGAGTAGGGGAAGACCAAAGAAATGATGGATGGACTGTGTGAAAGATGATATGGCTAGAAAGAGGATAACTAAGTACCGAGCTGGCGGAGCAGTCGGGCTGGTCCACAAATTCAAGGTCGCCCAGCGCGCTATGGAGCGGGCTATGCTTGGAGTCTCTTTGAAGGATAAAATCAGGAATGAAATTATCCGGAAAAGAACCGGAGTTACCGACATAGCTTGCAGAGTAAGCAAGCTGAAGTGGCAGTGGGCTGGCCATGTTTGTCGAAGGGCCGATGGCCGATGGAGCAGACGAGTCCTGGAGTGGAGACCGCGTATCGGCAAGCGTAGTGTGGGACGCCCCCCAGCTAGATGGACCGACGACCTTAAGAAGATGGCTAGGTCAGACTGGATGCGGAAGGCGGAGGACAGGGTGTTGTGGCGCAGCCTGGGAGAGGCCTATGTCCAGCAGTGGACTGCGATAGGCTGAGTAGATTGATTGAGCTGGCGACTATTAAAGAAGTTTGGAAGAAAGGGACATGTTGCTCCGACCACAAATGAATTGGGTTAAGGGCAGGAGAATGATCATGGTCTGTACCTATTTTTTGTGGTATTGTTTTTTTTTCCAGCTTTTAATGAGTGAATCAAGTTTCTCGTATATCTTACCTACGTCATCGGGAAAAACGGAATTCCAAATTTTTTCATTGTAACATTGCTCCATGGGTTAGATTGGTGCTTTGTTCAGTACCTGGTTGACGGGCCTACACTGTCCACCCATACCAATTAGCACTGTAACTTGAAAATCTTGTAAAAGCCCATTATTTTTAAAAGAGTAACCGTGGAGTCCCATTTCTTCCCATGGGTGTCGTAAAAGGTGACTAAGGGACTTACTAGAGAATGGGCAGCAGCGTTCTCTATGCATTTTTAAAACCATACTGCGATCGCCAACCCGCCTGCCAAGAGTGGCGATTATGGCAAATCCCTTTCTTTTTGGGGGATGCCTAAGTGTGTGGACATCTTTCGGCTTAAATGATGATGATGATGATGAACCGTGGAGTGTCTTGCCGGCTGTTCACCATAGGAAACGACAAATTGGAACCGTGCACCTAGCTTCTGAAGTTTCATAAGCGCCCGTGTAGGTTTATGTGTAATAAAATATTTGGATTTTTTTTATTTTGACTTAACGGTTACTGACTGCACACTTTTACAAATATCATTTCCTGATACTTTGACGTGTAAAAGTGATTCCGATATCTTATTTATAAAAAATAAATAATTTCATTTTATGTAATTTGTAAATAAGGAAACACACTTAAATTTTACTGTCTACCATAATAATACCCATGCATTTTTCCACTATTTATGAGATAAGATGGGAATGCCCTATAATTTTTTCATCCACCACGCGTCTCGTCAATAAACTGGATAGTGTATAATTTTGTTATTGGTACTATCAAATAAATTATATTTATCGAAAGAAAACTCAATTTTTCATTGACTTTTATGAATACTTACGTAAGAAAGTGAATATCTTGATAAACCGCAATATACATTTGAATTTATTATCATTTCGATAGACACACATTTACCACTTTGATATCGTACCAAATATTAATATGTCAATCAAAAAGAAACTATAATGTACAGAATTATATATATTGAAATAAATAGAAATATATTCATATTACTCTGTTCCTTTTGATGTATTGAGATGGCATCAACGAACTCGGTCCATTAAGCAGGGAACTTCATGTAATCAATATGAAATGATATGGTACTTTTGAAAGCTATATTTGGTAGTTGTTGTTGTTTTTATCTTTACTGGAAACCAGTCAGAGAAAATATGACAAAACTCTTATTTAATTTATGTAATGACTAAATCCCAGAACAACCAATTCCTAGAATTACCAAATCGCAGCAAGACTTTTGTCTCGGATTACCATAATGGTGAATTCCCGGAATAACCAATTCCCAGGACGATTTTACGACATCTCTAGAGATTTTCAGGCCGATTTTAAACAGCCCATTACTATAATTTTATTTACATAATACTTTCTCAATCAATACAACAAATTGACTGATTGATTTCAAGTCTCAGTTACTTTTTATGACAACCATTTTTAGTACAAACGCCACCGATATACCAATTCCCAGAATAACAAAATTCCCAGAATTACCAATCTTCAGAACGACCAATTCCCGGACTGCCAATTTTGCAACTACGACTCATGATTATCCAACAATTATTATTAAGATTATTGCAGCTACCATTGCTATGACAATATTATATCAAACGTTGAGTTGTTAGCCTGCAGTCAAAGAGCACTCGAAATCAAAGGGCTGTTTATTAATGCACTGATCGATCTCGGATCTTAGTTTAGAGTAAACACTCGTGCTCTAATTAGAGAGTAAAGGCAATCCGATTATCTGTTTTGTTTTGTTGTTTGGGGTTTGTCAACTTGGTACTAGACTATATAGCTTAGGAATAATAGATTTACAGCCACAAAAGTAGACTTTATAAGCGACGGGCTCGACAGCTTTAACTCAGCTTATAACAGTCACTTGCCTAGCCTCTCCCAGGGTGCGCTACAATACCATGTCCACCGCTTTCTGCATCCAGTCTGTCCCAGCCACCTTTTTAAGGTCATTGGTCCATCTAGCTGAAGGGCGTCGCTCACTATGCTTCCTGATACCCAGTCTCCACTCCAGGACTCGTCTGCTCCACCGGCCATCGGTCCTTCGACAAACTTGGCCAGCCCACTGCCACTTCAGCTTACTTACTCTATGTAGGCTATGTCGGTAACACCGGTTCTCTTCCGGATAACTTCATTTATGATCTTATCCTTCAAAGAAACTCGGCAGCTTAATAAAATTCAATATGATAGTCGAGCATAACAAACAATATCTGCCGAAAGTGCGTTGGTGCCACAGATTTAGAGTAAGCTAGGCTAGCTTGCTACTACAAGCCGTCCGACCAAGCAAGAAGAAGCGAAAAGATGAAGAAGAATATTGTAACTTCCTGTTGCATGTCAAATTAAAAAATGTCAACGCACGTCCATCTCTGACGGAGTCTATTAACTGATAGACGCGCTTAGCGATTGAAACGATTATGTTTACTTTGAGCACATCACTTAATGGCTGGGGTAACGTCATCGTAGGTATAAAAAAATGACACAATCCACAATCTGTTACAGAACTTAGTGATGGAAAATTCAAAACGCACATTAAACGTACATCAAAAAAGCATATTATAAGATTAAGGACTACGTTGAAGACAAGGAAGTTTGGCATTAATTCCTTCTGTACATGTGGCCTCCCTGGTACCTCATTAACGGCAAAACTATGTAAATGTCTATGAACAGCTCCCAAATTACGAAGTTATTTTTTAATTTAATTTTATCTTTTTTTACAAACTTCACTGACATAATGTTTTTCTTATTTGACATTATTATACCTACAATTTAAATTTACACAAGGTTCTAACTTTTATTATTTTAATCATATTTTATATTGTTTCTTTTGTCAATGTGAGGACGTTGTAGGCTTATTAGACTGTAGATCTGTAGACCATTTTCTATTTTGTTAATTACCTGGTACTTTTGATGGGCCTACGCTGTCCTCTCATACCTATTAACACTGTAATTTGAAAACATTGTAAAAGCCAATTTTTTTTTTTTAAAGAGTGACCGTGGAGTTTCTTGCCGGCTCTTCTCCATAGGGAACGACCAATTGGAACCGTGCACCTAGCTTCTGACGTTTCACAAGTGCCCATGTAGGCTAATGTGAAATAAAACCATTTTTGATTTTTTGATTTTCACACGCTCGGATTTCATGCCTAGATAGTATGAATTCCGAGCGTGTCATTTTTGATGAACATACGGTATCTAGCCTACTCTAAACCTGTGGTTTGTTCGTTTGTGACAGCGTCGAAATTACCTACCCACCTCTAAACTTTGAACTATTTTGATTTTGAATACCTTACCGTAACATTCTAAGCTGATATTGTAGGTGACGAAGAACGTAAGCTATTCTTTGGTACGCAGAGCCACGCGCACAAAATAGTATTTCTAGATTTTTAGGGTTCCGTACCTCAAAAGGAAAAAAGGAACCCTCATAGGATCACTCGTGTGTCTGTCTGTCTGTCCGTCTGTCACAGCTGATTTGCTCCGAATCTACTGGACCGATTAAGTTGAAATTTGGTGCACATATGAACTTCTGTAACCCAAACACGGACGTGTTACGTAAATAAATTAATTTTGATTAAGGAAGTCACTTTTGGGGGGCAAATTAGAAAAAAAAAAAAGTTTTACTGACTGTACCGTGTGACATATCAAAAGAAAGGGCTTGTTTTAAGGGTTTTATATATAATTATTTATAATTTGAAAATACATACTTTTGAAATCATTTAAGAAAATTTATGAAAAATTACCATTCCCCCCCTCCCCCTTATCTCCGAAACTACGGAGCCTAAAATTTTGATAAAAATACAGGAAATAGTTCTTTACTTATAGATTACAGGAAAACCTATAAGAAGTCTGTGATCTTAAAATAACATGGTAAATCACTCAATATTGTTTATTCACTCATTAATAAGTTTGTACGCAACAAACTTACATTTGCATTGCATCTAGTGCAATGCATCGATACCTCCTGCCCCTAATACCACGCCGCTAAAACGCTTTTGGAGAAATTCAACTGATCCCAAAGGTGGGTTTGGTGGTCTTTGGATATCAGATGGACCTTTTAGAAATGTTAACTCATTTATGATTTTACCAAAGAAAAAATCCGTGTACCTTATTTGTTCAAAACTTTTACTGTTCTTTATTGCACAAAGCTCAAAGCATTTTATTTATTGTTAAAAAAACTTGCCAGACTTTTAAAGCACACACACTTACGAGTGTACTTTTACAAATAGCACCGTTTATTTGTTAAATACTCCACTATTCTCGTCTTAAGCACTGTACACACAACTATAATTACTTTTTAAATGGGCGGTATAAACGCACTGCTACTAACAGATAAGGGAACAGCTGCATTTTATGCAATTTAAAGCGTGAGATCTGGCCACTATGCATATTAACCGGCTAATCTCCGAATTACTTGCATTACATTATTCAGCGTTTATTCAAATAGAAGCTGTTACTGTGAAGAAAAAAATGTTTTTTGCATGTACTAAAATGAAATGTTTTATTAATAAAATTACAAACAAATTAGTTTGGGAACAATTTGTTAGCTTTGTTTTACTCACAAAACATTTTATAAACCACTTTAACCTTTTTAATTTCTACTCTCCGCCAGCGGAAAGGAAAATAAAAATATAGTCATAATTTGGTGTGCCGAAAAAATAAGGAAAATATACGTAATTGTAATAACTGTGGCGAATGTCAGCGTGGGGTCAACAAACAATATTTAATTAATTTCATAATTATATATAAATTGTAGTATTGGCTTTAACTACCCTTGGTACAGAGTTCCCAGGAGTTATAAAATAGAAGAAATTGTGTAAAGCAATGAATAAAAGGTAAGAGATTAAAGTACCTATCTTGCTTGCTCTAAAAGCAATGGCATCTGTAATATCAAAATACGTTTTAGTTAGTTTTAATAAAAAAATACGATAACATTATTTATCATATTATATTATTAGGTACTACTACGCTTTGAAATGTGCTAGCTCCATATTTCTAACTAACCGACTCCTTGACAATTCAAAAGTGCCTGTAAATGGATAAGATAAGATAAGATCATTTATTTGTCCTAAACATGAGTATACACACACATGGCATGGCATGTCATGTTTTGTTTTAACGGCGTACAAATATACATAGGTTATTAAATTAACATCAAATAATATTATAAATTCATCCATTACTTAAAAAAAAAAACAAAAATTACAATCAAAATAATAACAAAATTAAAAAAAAATTAAATGTACTACAGAACAGTGTCATCAACTCGTCATAGATAGTCGAATTAGTCAATTAAATTAAATGTCAAAATAAATTAGGAATACACAAATTAGATTATTTTATCATTAAGAAATTCGTCAATGTTGTAGGCTTTCTCTAATAGAAGGATTTTTATTTTCTTCATTTTTCCGCTGTATATTCTTTCCAATATTTTGGCAACGTATTATAAAGAATTGGTGCCATACAGAATATACTTTTACGCAGTAGAGCTGTCCTGGATCTAGCAATGCAAAGTTTACTATTGTCACGTCTATTTCGAATTACTTTATCTGACAATAGGGGGAATAAGTGTGGGTTCGATTTGACAAACAAAATCGTCTCTAAAATGTACATTGATGGAAGGGTCAAAATTTTTTATTTTTTTAAAAATGGCATGCAGCTCTCAGTAACCTGAAGTCCAAACATAGTTCTAAGGCACCACTTTTGGGTTTTAAAAATGACATGCTTATTTGTTGAATTACTTCAAAAAATTACTCCGTATCTTAAGTTAGAGGACACTAAGCCATGATAAGCAGTTAGCAGCGCATCAACATGTAATACCGGGGCTAATTTATATAGAGCTTATGTGGAATTACAATTTTTTTTGCCTAGGGCTTCAGTATGTGTTTTCCAATTTAATTTACTGTCTATAGTTACTCCAAGAAATTTCGTTGTGTCAACGTTGTCTATGTTAGTATCACAATAGTGTACATTAACATTTGGAATGGGTGATCTTTGGGAAAAATGTATAATATTCGTTTTTACAAGATTTATCTTAAGATTGTTGTTTTCCAACCATTTTATCATTTTTTCTATAGAATTGTTAATGTCAGCTTCGTATGTATTTCTATTTTTACAAGCGATTGTAATGGTACTATCATCGGCAAAAAGTGTCATTGGGTGGTCGATACTTTTGGGTAGGTAATTAATATAAAGTATAAAAAATAATGGACCTAAGACTGTGCCTTGCGGTACGCCAAATTTAACAACACGCTCTTTTGACTTATGAATTACTTCTTGTTTATTGCTTTTATTTACTGCCGAAATTTCTGTAAATTGGCTTCTGTTGCTTAAATAAGATTGAATAAGGCTGAAGACATTACCTCTGATGCCATACGCTTCTAATTTCTCAATTAGTATGTCGTGACGGACATGGTCGAAGACCTGTGTCATGTCACAGAATATCGTACATACTGGTATATGGATTAATTAAAATAAATGTTTTGAGTTTGAGTGCGTGTATGACCAGCATAGCTATTCACAGTCGTTCAATACACTTCCATGCCGAATCCAGCATAAATCAATGTTATCAAAGGAATCCTTTAAAGAATGTTCACAAATCCAAAACACTTAAGTTTTGTCAGTTTAAAAAATATGTCATTAATATAACACGATGTGTCATTTTCGTTACGACAACTTGTCGAATGGTTGTGAATTACTATGCAGATGTTTTAACGTGAACGAAGCAAAAGAAGTAATGTAAGGATCGTAGCAGGTGGCGTTATACAAACGTATAGGCTAGTAATAGGGAGTATATAAGATGGGAGCATCTGTAGCCGAACTAGGACGAGTCATGTATCTCGGCATATAGCGCCAGACAATAATACAAATTAGCCCAAAAGACTTGCTATAGTTTCTGTCTTGTTTAAATGATGAAGATCAAAAAACACACTATCACTGTTTTAAGATAAGCCACAAAGGTCATCTGAACCCTTCTTTAGCTCCATATCAAAATAACTAGCTAAACTCAAACCGTCTTATTACAAAACAAGAATTATATTTTGACATGGCTTAAACCATGGAGTCAGTTTTTGTAATAAGAACCAAACTGTGATTGAAACACCGTTCTTTATACAAAACTGAAAACTTAGTTCGGTACTAAGTTGTCAGATTTGTATTAGGAACTTTACCATAGACGGAATATAGTTCGAAATTCAATAATGGCTTCATGGTTTAAGCCTGAGTCGGAAGATAAACCTTGTTTTGTAATAAGACAGAAAGAGATCCAATAGGAAAAACCTCCAAAAGAGTTAACATAGGACACTTCTGTTGTTCTTTTTTATTTAACTTTTTTTTTATTAAGCCTATAAATGTTTTATTATCTAGTTGTTCGTAAAAAGAACCGTTGCTTCAGTTTCAGATGTAAAACTTTGACAATTGTGAATGGAGAAAGTTTCGAGTGAAAAATTCGACTTGTTTTAAAGTTTAATCGATAGGGTTGATTTAAAGTTTGACGATGGAACGTGGTGATGCTTTATGGAATGTTCGTGTTGTATAGTGAGTCATAAAAAGAGTCATAGGTCATTTATTCATGAAAAATTAATTGTAACTAAAATTAGATGGTATAAAAAAAAAACCGGCCAAGTGCATGTCGGACCACGCACAATGAAGGGTTCCATAGTTAAGATGAATTTATCCTAAAAAGAAACTTAACATTGTAGTTGAAAAACATGTTCTCCCATACATCGATATACGTCACAGTCAATTCTCCAACTGCAAATATAAGTTTGTAATCGCAAAAAAACATTTTTTTTATGTGAAAAATCTACAAATTTACAATTTTAGGACTTTTTCCTATACTTGTGCTGTGATACCTTGCTTCTTGCCAAATTTCATGATTCTAGGTCAACGGAAAGTACCCTATAGGTTTTGATTTATTTGCGAGTATTGAAATATGTCGCATAAATCGCCGTATATTTTTATTGCGTTAACTTAGAAGCTTGATTTTTTCAGAGCTCCAAGGGACCATAGCCTTACGCATTTGATATTAATTTGACCTTGATACCTACACGCGTTCCTGAGAAAAAGGGTCTTGACAGACTGACAGACAGACAGACGGACCACGAAGTGATCCTATAAGGGTTCCGTTTTTTCCTCTTGAGGTACGGAACCCTAAAAAATACATAAATATTACAACAATGCATAAATACAACATATAAAGGAATTTCGTTATAGAACTTCAACAGCACAAAGACTATAAACCAAACATTATGAAATCTATATATATAAATAGGAATATAAAAAATCAAATAAAAATATGAATACATAAATAATAACATAATTTTAAATAATAATGAACATACTTCTAATAATAATAACTAATAATAATAATTTCATAATAATTACCTACATTATTCTTATGCAATAGATAAAATAAAAATAACTAATATACTTACTATACCTGTATACACAAACCTAATAATATATATATACACCTACACATAATTATGCACCCAACTAAACACATATTAATAATTTATAATAATAATGAATTGCTTGAATTTTATTGTTACTTAGCCCTCTTCCTCTCTCCTAATTTTTGCTGTGCCCAACAGGGTCCATATTGATCTTTTACTTTTTTATACCATCGATTAATACATATGGAATGCAAGAAAGAATTGAGAATTGATTCCTAATCAACAGGAAACTTTTAAATTAATTTTAAAAGAGCTTGACTAGATATCTAGAGGCAACTTTTTTAAATAATAATATGATTAAAGTAAGATTTGATAAGTTGTTGTTATTTCAATGAACCAATCATGATATACACTTTCCAGAAACATCACGACTGTATTCCTCGAAGGGTTAGGCAGAGCTGTATACCTACCTATAGTACACCCACATTTTGCCGGTTGTATTTAAGTCACATGCCCTGTTACATGGTCTGTTTATGTACCCGGTTGATGGCAATAGGTTAAGTCTTTTCAGTTTATACATTAAACTGGACAAAATCAAACAGGTTGCTATATTTTAATTATATAATTTATTATTTTTATGATATTTATTTTACATTCTGTGATTACCTTAACTCACACACTGATAATTATTTTTTTTAGGGAAAGAATTTCTATTTTTTTATTTTACAATTTTTGTAAATATGTGTGACCACCATGTATCTATCACATAATTAATTTATCTGTCATTACTTCATTATTAATTATTTTTACCTATTGTGGTATATTAATTTTATTCCAGATGCATTGTCTTCACATATAATTATATAATTGATATACCTATACAAAATATTGTAAAATATTTTAAAAGAGTAACGGTGTAGTTTCTTGCCCATTGTTCTCCATACGAAGCTACCTTTTGGAACGGGCGACTAGAATCAATATGATGAGTGATACTGTGAATACAAAGTGAAAGATAGAACTCCTATCATCATAATATCGACACAACGCTTTAAAAATCGTAGTTATATTATTTAATATCGAATAAGTTATAACATTATAATCGAGATTTACTACATAATGTGGAATTACGGACATGCAATACCACACACTGGACAGGTTTTCATCAGTCAGCGCCGTATTCAATGTTTAACTTATTTGGTTACCACACTGTCCGGATTAGTTTTTGTTTTTTTAAACACGTTGCTTCACACTAGGAATTTCCCCTGTATTGTGGGTACGTTAACAAACATTTAAGCTCACATACACAAACAGCCAGACCCGGAACAACTAGTTGTAGGTCATACAAATATTTGTTCTGTGCGGGAATCGAACCCGCGACACGCAGCGCAGCAGTCAATCGCTTAACCATTGCGCCAACCGTGTCGTCAAACATATAAACATTAACATAATTATATTTGCCCGAACATAATCGACTTTCAGACACCTCGTCCTGAACTTTGTCCGGTCTTGTCCCTTATCCAAAATTCTCAACTTGAGAGTTTTTTTTTATAACTTAAATGAAAGCTGACAAAAAAGTTACCTTTCTTTTAAAAGTAAAATGTCCAGCTTTAAGTGAGGACGTTAAATTTCGAAATTGTAACCTTGTACTTCTGTGTAACCGGTCCAACGTGTAAATACAGGTTCAATCCCTCAGCGTCACTTAGTACTCGTAGATGGTACCAAACAAATTCTATGTCCTATAACAACGGTCGTTTGCTATCGAAAACTGGCTAAGATGTCATCTAGACCCTTACGGCCTTATTACAAAATAAGGTTTACCTTCAGACCCAGTTTTAAACCATGGAACCATTATTGAATTTCGAACTTTATTCCGACTATGGCTAAAGTTCCTAATACAAAACTGACAACTTAGTACTTTCAGTTTTGTATAAAGAACGGTATTTCAATCACTGTTACGTTATTATTATAAAAACTGATCCATGGTTTAAGCCATGTCAAAATATAAATCTTGTATTGTAATAAGACGGTTACGGCCTTATTACAAAACCAGGTTTATCTTAATAAAAAAATGACACGATGATTTAAACCTGGGTCTAAAGATTCAAATTCAAATTCTTTATTGCATTCATGTGTACATTTAGTTGTTACAATTTAAGGAAGTTCCAACATGAAACCCGGTTAGGGCACGGCAACATTAATAAAAATAACAATAATAATTAATACAAGTATATATTATAATAATTATTGCAATTATTATAGCATAATAATTTTAACATAATAATAATATAAAAATATTTTTACAAAAAAATAATAACCGACTACCAAAAATAACACTACAAAGTGAAAAATAACTTTAATTTCGGAAGTCGGTGTCTTTGGATCTGTATTTGAGTTTTTTGCCACCGACTTCCGAAATTAAAGTTATTTTTCACTTTGTAGTGTTATTTTTGGTAGTCGGTTATTATTTTTTTGTATAAAGATTTTTATTTTTGACTTTTTAGTGGGTCAGTTTTGAATTTATCTAAGTTACAATAGCCTAATGTTAACTGCTCATCACTTTTTACAAAAATTTGCTTTTCCCGACGCTGGGACGTTGATTGTTGAGGAGTTCTCCTGGTAAGAACCAGGAGAACTGCCACTCACCATATGCATAGTGACGAGCATAAATTGCTTAATCGCAACCTGTTAACTAGGTATTCATTATTATATTGTTCCGGTGGCCATCTGTGGTGTCCATCATCAGTTCCACTTCACCAAATGGTGCTTTCGGAGAGCAAATGCACGAGTTACTATAAACAATACCCAAATCGCTATAGGTTTGCATATAAAATTTGAGGGTTTCCTTCGATTTCCATGGGATCCCCTCATCAGATTCTGATTTGGTGGCAATGGGACCACCTCGGGAGTATACCCTTTCAAACAAAAAAAGAATTTTCAAAATCGGTTCATAATTGACGGAGTAATTGCGTAACAAACGTACGTGTGCTTTTTTATAACTATATTATAATATGTGTTTTTTTTTTAATATATAATTTACTCTCAATTAATTAACGGACACACACTTCCCTATGTGTTTATTATTCTAGCGTATGGCACTCGTGGGTTGCAGCTGAAAATCAGCGTCAGGTGGTACACCTTGTGTTGTCATCTGACATTATGCTGATTAATTGTTTTCTGTGTTATTTATAGTTTTTAAGGTGATTTTTTTGCTGTAATGCCAATAAACGCATTTTTCTTTCTTTCTTTCTTTTCTATCTTATTGTATTAAATAGTTTGTTCTAGGTATTCAGCAACCGAGTAAAAGCATTTTTGTGTTAGATACTCTTTTAATTTTCTGTTAAATATAGGTATTGAATTCGGTTTCTTCTTTTATTTATTGCGGTTATGTGTTGAAAATTTTTACTGCCAGGCTATGGTAAAGCATTTGGATCCGAGAGGGTGGAAGATGTAATTTATTTTTATGGCGTGTGTTTAAGTTATGGATATATTTTGTTGTTGGAAAAATGTTGCTATTTTTAAATACAAATCTGCACAAATATCATGTATATATATAGAAGGTAAAGTTAGGAGTTTTGATAAACCTTGTTTTGTAATAAGGCCGTTTGAGTTTATGGGAACTAGTTGTAAGGGTTTTACGCCGATAGCACACCTCCGCCGTGAAAACATAGCAGCATAGCATGTACTACGCGGCGTGATACTTTTAAATTAAGGTGAAACTGCCAGGGTAGGCAGCGAAATAATTTATTTCTTACGTTTCTTGCAGCCTGCAGATCGGTTTTAGTTTGTTTTTTGATAAAATTATGATTCGCATCCGTAAAAAAGATATATTTACAGAATTATAATAATTAAAATCATTAATAAAACTCTTTTGCCGGGTAAATGTAGCACACGTTGAAACACATTCGCCTAAATTTTATATAGCATTGCATAAATTAGGACAGATATATAATTTGCAGTATTTTTTCTGTGTGGAGCCGGACGTAAAGAATAGCACCATCCTATTTCTTGCCGTGGCTGTCGTGAAAGGGAACTAACGGACTTACTAGAGAATGGGTAGCAGCGTTCTCTATGCATTTTAACACCATAATGCGATCGCCAATCCGCCTGCCAAGCGTGGTGATTATAGTAACCCCCCCCCCTTCTTGGAGGAGGCCTATGTCCAGCAGTGGACATCTTTCGGCTGAAATGATGATGATATAATTTGTGTCACATTTAACCAGGCATTTAAGTTACTATCGGCCCTAAATGAATGTCTTAATATGTCAAATAATCATTAATGTTGCGCATCCCCCTTAAGACGCTGACAACAGCTAAAGCGCAGTCGCTGTCAGAATGCATACAAAAGAAAGAAAAGCGCGATAACACAACGCTTGTAATTTATTGCAAAATATAAAGGAATTAAAAAGGAATTATAAAGGAATTATTTATTTACTCAAAAATGAGTTGAGTAATCGAAAATAAAAAACAACCAAGTTCTGCATTCATTCTAACTTTCTTGTTATTAATTAAATACCAACCGGACGTTGACATTTAATACAGATATTTTGGATTGTAACTCAAGGTAAAAGGTTAGTTTACCGTTAATTTGTATCGAGTTTTTTTTTCTAAACGTGTTTTGGTAACAACCAAGTTCTGAGAAATATGTTCAAGAATAACATTTTTTTTTCCGCTAGCACAAACTATACAAGATGTAACATAAATTATGCACAAACTCCTAAGGGCTCATTGTACTTATCATTATAATAATAATAATAATAAGCCGTTTATTCCGAAATTAGGTTCACATTATAATAATTATTTAACTAGATTTACAAAATATCCCTGATCTCGGCGTGTCTGTTGGCAAAGGCCTCCTCTAACGTCCTCCATTGCTTCCTATCTCGTGTGACCTTCCTCCAGTTTGGACCTGCTATTATTTTAACTTCATCCTCCCATCTGGTAAACTACCACTTATCATTATAAACAAGTTTTACTATGGGACCAAATCTGAAATCGCGAAAGAAATATCTGCTGTTCCCTACATTTATGTTCTCATAACTTGTCAAAATGTAGGGAACACCAGATTTTTTGTTAGCGATTTCAGATTAGGTCCCCAGCCCCTTAAGAGGCTGTGCGTTATTTATGTTACATTTTGTATACGGTTAAGTTTAAGTTAAATTTCTTGAGTCTATAAAATAATATGTTGTGGTTTGCAATGAAGACTATTTCTATGTATCTATTGTTTTGTTTGTTACGCTTTTTCGCTAAAACCGCTGAACGGATTTGAATGAAATTTGGCAAATGGGTAGACCTTTTTTTTTTTTTCTTACGGGTGGAAAATCCTCATGGATGTCCTCCGCCCTGAGGCGGGCGGAGGGGTCTGTCAGACTCTTTCTGACTATAAACCACCCCAGTGTTCCCCTCCCACACTTCCACCGCGGATCTTGGGATCTATTATTACTTCCGCAATCCCCGGCTAGTGCCGCCTCTGCGGGCCACCTCAAGTCTCAGGGGAGGATGAGGTGTTTGACCCCCCCGCGACGTCTGAAAGGGGCGCGCGTGGAATACTACGCGCCGCCACCTCGGGTCCAGTGTGATAAGAGGCAGCGGACGTCCTCAAGAATACCGTCCCATTCGACCCATTTAGGGGGGCTGGAAGAGGGCGTTGTCGGCCCTCCGCCGACGCCCAGTGCGCCTGCTGCGGGTCGGGTGAGTGGACGAAATCTCCCGCTCCCTTTCCCCAGCCTCCTTCTGCGACACGACTGTTTCACAGAAGAATACCACCGCGTCCCAGGACTCCTCGCTGCCGACCATCGACTCAACCACGGCCGGCAGCGACAGGTCACTGCCTACTCCTGAGATGAGGGCACGGCGAGGCTCCTCCCAAGCGGCACATTCTGCCAGCGTATGCCACGCCGTGTCCTCCCGGCAGTCGACGCAGTGGTGACACTGGGCGTCCGGCTCCCTGTTTATGCGACACAAGTACTTCCCGAAGCAATGGGTAGACGATGACCCAGGATACTTTTTATATGATATTCCCGCGTTCAAGACTTACGCTGGTGAAACCGCAGGGCGCAGCTAGTATGTTAATAATATCATATTATATCAATATCAAGTCAGCAAGCATAGAAGCTTAATTATAATAACCTACTCACTATGAGATTTACATACAAAATATATACCTACATATGTATGGATAAGCTTACATTGTCCATAATACTAATTCCTTTACGATAATTCCAACATCAAGTTATGACGTCATTAAGCCAGTAATAGTCATCCAAATTATCGCAATGTAACGTCCCACATTATATTAACCATATCCCATTAAATTATATCTAGACATTATGTCTTGTGTGAAGATTTGGTTAGCTTGTTTTATTTCAAATTTAATTTTAATTTATTATTACCTGCTAGTTACGGAGATATTGAAGCTCAACGTTCTAAAACCAATCCAAAGACATTCAATTATTTACTTAACAATAGACGGGACATAGCGAACACAATCGTAATCCGATACATTTGTCCTAGTGGGCAAAAGTCGCTCAGTCTAGTGTGGTACGCCTGCATGTCAAGTCGCATTCGTGTCCACCAAAAGAAAATTATTTTCAAATTATATGCCTGGTATTGCAAATCTCGTAGTGATAAACGACTAGAAGATAGAAGTGGTGAAGGGCAGGCGTTTTGCGGGACTGTCTTATGTAAATTGTTGACGTTCAAAAAGTGTTAATGATCTAATCTGGTTTGAATAAATGACATTTGATTTAACTTTTTTGACTTTTTTTTACAAAATTATGTTTAAAATATTTTATCTTAACTTTAACTACTTCCACAATACCCTGTTATATTGCTCGCTACCGTAAACAGCGAATTTTCACACCAAAAATAAAACTCGTTTCCCAGCCACTTTGAATTATATTAAAAACCTAAAATAACCCTTTTCAAAGCCTTTCTCCCAAACGTATTCATCATCACATTAATTATAAAAAAGCGAGTTTAATCCCAAAAACAAGGAAACACCCTCCTGTAAAAACACAGGAATTCATAAACAAAATTCACACCTGAGACGTTAGGTATTATAATAATTTAACATCATTCCGCTTGAGCTGAAAAATATAACTCACTGAAACGAGGGCGTAGAATGACAGCCAAGTTCACTGCTGAATAAGTTGAATGACAAAATGTGTCACCCATTTTGTAGCTACAGTTAGGATAATGAATTGTTAAGAAACAGAAAATTTACACCCTACGTCAATTTTTTAAATAATTAATTCGCTTAATCATTAATTTTCCTGACTTTACATTTACGTACAGAACTACAGACCTATTACATTGTCATGTTGCATCTTTGTCTTCTTCGTATCCATTCAATGCTGGGTGTATAGCTGTCCATTGCACACAATTATTTATTTTACCATTTATATTACCAAGAACTGCAAATTCGAAATGTACCTATACAAAATATTGTAAAACATTTTAAAAGAGTAACGGTGTAGTTTCTCGCCCGTTCTTCTCCAAACGAAACTACTTTTTGGAAGGGGCGACTGGAATTAATTCTATGTTTTTGTTAATTTTGACGTTCAAAAGTGCCTTTTATGTACCTATTAAAAATAAATAATTTGATTTTGAATTGACTTTGACTTTGATTACGTACCTACGTCAACTATTATCATTATCAGCTCTTTATAATCTACTTTCTTTTTTAATTTTCAAAACCGTATTGATGAAGATTTCAGTGGCTCTTCTATGTAGTTTCAAACCACGCTGTTGCGACGTAGTCTCGTGCGAAAAAAGGTTCAATTAGTTAAGGGCCCGATCACAAGTACAACACAGGCTGTGATGTGTTTGTGGGAGGTGTGATCGGGCCCTAAATCTAATCGCTGAAAACTTGCTAAACCCTCAACTTATCCAATCTTTTCCCACTAATCTATTTTCATAGGAATCCGAATTGATTAAATCTAGTATTGTTACAAAAAGTCTCTTTTTTATTTCGAACCCAAACGCTCGTCAAAAAATAGAGCATTCCGTCATTCCTTTTCAAACTTGACTCACACTGCCATGCACCCATTTCAGCCTGCGTCCGAGCATTAATTAAACGAATGAGCCCAATTTCAGGTTACCCCTTTCATGCTAATTGAAATAAATGCAAAGTTTTAATCAACGAATAGAAAGTGGGGTGGGGGAACCCCTTACTAGTGTTGGGAGATTCGCCTTATAGTAGAGAAAAATGTACTCTGAATAGACCAAATTAAGGCGATACCAAAATAAATTCGGGGCTTTTTCGTAACCATTTATTTTAACTATTACAGCATGCATCAATTTTATTTTTGGATTTTCATTTCATTTGATTAATACTCTGACTGAAGGAAAACGCGATAGGGGTAAATTTCCTCGATCGAATTTAATTCTGAAAAACCTCTGTTTATTTTTCTGTAATTTTAAAATCCTAAATAATTTCATTGCAAAGTTGCATTCAAAATGTGCGTATTAGGTTATTGAAAACTCTGGCTGAAAATATTTTTAATACATAGCATAATTTCTTATATTATTTATATTACATCAACTTATATTTATATAATATACACCTTTTATTTGGTTTGGCGCTCTTACGTTGATTTATTTTGGTTCCAGCGCATTGTTGCGCTCTTTTTTTACGCACGTGGAAGTAATTGACTCTGTCACTTTCTTGCCCAGTTCACTATGACTTATTTTTTACGTATCACCTTAATTTTAATGACAGTATCATTAATTTATTATTAAATTAAAAAAAAAACCATAAACACTGCGACGACGCCTTAAGTTCTTGATAAATAAATCTCGAAGAGCGTATTAAGAGGACGATAACCGACTTTTAATGATTTTATACTGAACATCACGTCTAAACAAGAAAGAAAAAAATATTTGATAAATTAGAACATTTTCTCAATAACTTAATATTATGTGAATATTTTAGATTATGTTTATATTACATAGTGACATTAATTTGTAAAGTTATGTCTAACGCGGATAAAAAACTGAGAATGGCGCAATATCTACCAAGCGGATTTTTCTGAAACCTTCACCAATTTAAAGATAATTTAATTATTAATCTTTTATTATTCGCGTTTTATTAAAATACCTTTTGTTTTGTGTATAATAATTTAATAATGCGTCAAATTGAGGTCAGCGCTCCTTGATGGGCGAGTCCTATTACTGGCTGAACGTACGACGCATTGCGTGAGCTCAGTACAGAACATGCAAGCTAACCACTCAAGGTCACTTGCATATATCTGCGTCTTAATCATAGGTTGTTTCTTTATGCGCCAATAATAATTTTCAATTTTCTTGAGTTATACTTTGAACTATAAATACTAGTCATGAATACAAATAACATGAAACTAAATTATATGTTACAAACAGTTTAAAACAACAATCATAATGTATTAGTAATCTACGTATAATCAAATCCATTGTGCCGAAATTCCAACAGTAGGTCTCACACGAAAGCCAGGGTCACACAATAGCACAGAACTATACGGAATCAACAAGCGGGGCTAGACTAAAGCCTTGAGTAAACATGCTCGCCTAGCTTTGATTCGCAACGACAATATCCCAAAGCCATGGGCAAAACTTCAAACTACTTGAGTTTGAATCCTAACCAATTCAACAAACAGATGGATTTGCATTAGTACGTAGTTATATAGTGTGTATTTAAACAAAGCAAGCTTGAACATGGTATCGTGTGTTTGTTTCTTGCTACACACACACTTATAACAATATCGAAATCCCAACAAAAGCCCTTTAATACGGACCCGGCGATTTTCCATAAGAAAAATGCACTCGACACTAATTTTCTGTACCAATATTATAAAGAGGTAAAATTTGTTTGTTTGTAAGTTTGTACGTAGGGGATAATCTCTGGAACTACCGCACTGAAAAAAAAATCTTGTTTAATGTGATCACGCATCTTGACTCCATACGAGCCTAACAAGATCTTGACTTCTGAAGCTAGGAGAACTTTGTTAAATTATCAAAGTTCCGTCTACTAAGTAATTAATTAGTTTAATTATGGGTAGTTATTTAAATTAACTCCAATGTTGGCCAGTTTAACAATGAATATAATGCTAACAAGTTGCTTGTTACCATCACCTTATACTATTATTTGATTTACAAAAGTGAAGAAGTAAACTCAAGCATAGCATGTATGATGTAACAAAGACCGGTGATTATTCTGTACATTTCACATTGTCGGTATATATAAAATAAATTTGTTCTGGCAAATATGATATCTTGATATAGTAAATAAATAAATAATGATTCTAAACATGTTAATGCCAACTTTTGCATTTGATAGCACAGTTCTTGAGAAAGGTAATAAGCTAACATCACGCTACTACCCACAGGAGCGGAGCAAAATAAAAATTGTCAGGAAGAACGCTAAGCGAAAACGAAGTAATAGCGCGGGCGTGCGATGCAATGCGATGCGACGCAATGGGTCGGGGGAACAATAAATTTCACGCGAACGAAGTCGCGGGCAGAAGCAAGTATGTACCATAAATACAGGGTCAAATGAAATTAGCTAGCTAAACGCCGCACACGGGATGAGTATCGATATCTAAACACGACAAAATCAAAAGAATTGATGATTTTTTTCAATTAAACCAATTACAGGCACTTTTGAATTGTCAAAGAGTCGGTCAGTTAGTCAGAAAGTTGAAGCCCAGTCCAAAACGTAGATCTCTATGGAGAAGAATAGGCAAGAAACTCCAAGGACACTCTTTTAAATCAAGATATTACAAAATCCTGGGTACATTATTCTTGTCGCTTTTATATGTGAGAACAATGTAAAAATATAAATTATTTAAAAAAAAACAATATAAAATATTACAAATAAGCCCTGGCAGATAGGAGAAGACCAGTCACAACTCACGGCGCCCGTTCACGAGCATGACGCGTGGATCAGCACCATCCAGCTCAACCATTTTGTGGGGAACCGAAAGATCCAACACACGCGCCATCATCAGCGAGACATTTAAGTGAGCATGACATACTCTTAACTGCCAAACTTTTTTAAGTCAACATACATCATAACATAATAAACGGCTCCATGGTACTCACATTTACAAAAATTGAAAAAATGCTTTTAAATTATAGAAAACTATAGCTTGCAATGCATTTCAAAGATAAATAAAATTTTACTAGCAAAAGGATAAACATAATTACCTATTGAAGTATTTAACAACTTAAACTTGATTAAGTACATTTTATATAATTTAAATGTCAGAACATAAAAAGGGGGGAAGAATCTCTTCCAAATATTATAATTTTAACAAGTGAGCCCAAGTGGTTGTGGAGCAGGACCAGCATTAAGCCAAGCATTTTTATCTACGATATAATCATCCAACCTATAATATGCTTGTCTACATAGTGTGCGTTTAATGCATGTTTTAAATTTCTTCTCATTTAGTTGAAGAATATCGAGTGGTATTTTATTATAACATTTTACACAATACCCCATAAAAGAAGTGTGTACTTTTGAAAATCTGCTCTTATGACGCGTCTTTCAAATACGCCTTGTGTTGCCAGTCAGATTAACATACATTATTGTCTAGCTATATTTTGCTGCTATGATCTCATGTGCGACTCTCAATAAATACTTTTTCTTTCTTTCTATTCTTTCGTTTTGGCTGCAGTGTGGTTAGGTAATGTGCTAATCGAGGCCTAACCGGCAATAACAAAGGAAAAACATGTGATCCGGAGTGTATTACTTTAACGAGCTTGTGAATTACTTTATTTCCTTTACCCTTGACTAAACACTTCCTAAAATAATAGACAAAGTAGAATAAAGAGAACTTCTAACCAAAATACGATAAAAGTATGTGTATTTTTAGAACGTTACACAAAGGAAACCTCAATAAAGTTTATAAATAAACTTCCACTTGTCTTAAGCCCATCCCTATAGGCCTCATCTCGCTAATTTGACGGCTACTTTCACCCTAATCCAGAGAGTGCGGTGATGCGAATAAGTTTTGTGTAAACAGTTGAATAAACCACCCATTAGTACTTTTTGTACGATTGAATAAACAGGCCTGCATAGCAAGGCCCCGGCCTCTCGCGAAATGGGCCAGAGTTCATGAATGCATGTTTAAATAAAGCATGGAAGTTTCGTAACAAAATGTATTAAAAGGAAAGTTTTTGGGGTATAAATAAGAAAGGAAATTGTCGGTTGTTTTTATTAGTATTTTTCTCCTTTTTAAGGTTCCGTACCTCAAAAGGAAAAACGGAACCCGTATAGGATCACTTCGTTGTCTGTCTGTCTGTCAGCCTGTCAAAACCCTTTTTCTCAGGAACGCGTGGAGGTATCAAGTTGAAATTAATATCAAATACGTAGGTCTAGGTCCCTTGGAGCTCCTAAAAAATCAAGCTTTTTATTATGGATTTGTGTTGGGCTTATTTTTTATTATTCTCTGTTAACATAACCTGGACAAGCATTAAATCTTATCTTACGAAAATTGTTTTGTTTTAAAGACTTCGTTACATTTGATGCTTCTAGCTTTGGTAGACTAGCTTCGTGGTACCCATACAAATGCCTAAAGCCTGAGTTACATGGTACGGTTTCATTATCTGTGGCATACTGTGTATACGTTAGAGCAGCAATAAAACTTTGTTTTTTTTTAACTTTGTCCCACACTAGTATTTTCTCTTGTATTGTGGGTGAGTTTACAAACATTTAAACTCACATAAACAAACAGCCCCGGAACAACTACTTGTAGGTCATACAAATATTTGTTCCGTGCGGGAATCGAACCCGTGACACGCAGTGCAGCAGTCAATCGCTTAACCACTGCGCTAACCATACCGTCATACTTTGTTACTTCAATTTTATTGTTTAACACCGGCATGAAACTTGTATCGTGTAAATGGGACCTATTATATCTTTTTTTATTTTAGGGTTCCCCACCTCAAAAGAAAAAAACGGAACCCATATATGATCACTCGTGTGTCTGACTGTCCGTCTGTCACAACCGATTTACTCCGAATCTACTGGACCGATTAAGTTGAAATTTGGTAGATACACATATTAATTTCTGTGACCTAAACGCGAACATGGAACGTAACTAAATGAATTTTGAATATGGGGTTCACTTTAAGGCAAAGAATTTGAAAATTCAAAAAATTGTTTTGCAAGCTTTTTTTTACCGTGTGACTAACAGACTTGTTATGAGGATTTCAAATATATTTTTTTATAATTTTAAAATAATTAATTTAAAGTTATTGAAGAAAATTGATGAAAATTTACCATAATTATGAAATATTTCCTTATCTCCGAAACTGCTGAGCCTAAAATGGTGAAAAAAATACAGAAAATAGTTCTATACTTACAGGAAAATCTATAATAAGTCTATGGTCTTAAAATAACATGATATATTTTGCGTACAAACATACATTTGTATTTGGAATGTACTTATGGGGGAACATGTTTTTCAACTACAATGTTAAGTTTGTACTTGGGATAAATTTATCCCCACTATGGAACCCTTCATTGTGCGTGGTCCGACACGCACTTGACCGGTTTTTCATATCGAAGCCAAAACCTGAACGAAACCAAACAGATTCTTTGAACCTCAGTAAGCCTGAAACCGACGTGATTTTTTTAAAACAATAAGATCTTCCAAATCTTGACAATCATAAGAGGATTGTTTATGTGACTCGTTTATTTGTCGAGCTTCGTTGACAGATTTAACGTGTCCAACAGTCACGAGCATTTATACATTAAACATACCCAAGATACTTACTTGTTTGTTTCTTGACTTCCAAAGTATCCTTTTTTGACTTTGTGTCCTTACCCGACTTGAAGTCACATTTTTGACTTTGGCTTATCTCTTTGACTAAAGGTTTTTTTTTCTTTCGACGTAGTCTGCCGTGGTCAGGAAACGGCCGAACATTCGGCCGATACTTTAGATCTATCTACTTCTCGAACAAAAATTATCGCAAAAAATGTGACAAATTCTCAAGCGTGCTCTTGATTGGTTGAATACTAATCACAGCAAACTGCGCGCGCTAGACAATTTGTCACATTAATTTTGCGATAATTTTCGTTCGAGAAACTGGCCCTTAGATATCTCATTGTTGACTGTACAAACAACACCTTATAAATCAAGGCTACATAAGGCATTAGCTCAAACTAAAAGGAAAAGACTTTTCGCCTTCAAGACATGTAAAAGGGCACACGAAAAGAGATTGAATGTTATGTTAACAATGGAATTTTTCATCCGCTTCCTCGTCAGTTAAATAGGGTAAACGCGACAGTTCCCGACTGATACAAATTGCGGCTTAATCCAACGATTGAGCGTGAACTATGAGCGTCGTTACGCGGATCCAGCCGACATAATAGTCCTTTTTTGTCGCTAATGTGCCATAAAGGGGGAGCTGTCCTCACGGCAAACGGTTTTGACGGTCAATCGGGTTTTGGACAACGGGGATTTTACCCTAGTTACTAGTGAGTATGTGTGTGTGATGTGAATGATAAGTGGTACCTATCAATAGTAAATATGACTTTCTGTGTCTTCATTCAAAATCAAAATATTTTATTTCACTGCCTACATGGGCAGTTATGAAACGTCAGAAGCTGGTCATCATCATCATCATTTCAGCCAAAGGACGTCCACTTCTGGACACAGGCCTCCCCCAAATAGGGGGGGATTTGCCATAATCGCCACGCTTGGCAGGCGGGTTGGCGATCGCAGTATAGTTTTAAAAGTGCATAGAAAACGCTGCTGCCCATTCTCTAGTAAGTCCCTTAGTTTCCTTTAACGACACCCACGGGAAGAAATGGGATGGAGCTATTCTTTACGTCCGGCACCAAATGGAACCAGAAGCTGGTGCACGGTTCCAATTGGTCGTTTCCTATGGAGAAGAGCCGACAAGAAACTCCACGGTTACTCTTTTAAAATAATTGAATTTTTTAACATTTTCAAATTACAGTGTTAATAGGTATGGGAGGACAGTGTAGGCCAGTCAAAAGTACCAGGTACTTAACAAAATAGAAAATGGTCGACAAATCTACGGTCTATTAAGCCTGCAATGTTCTCACATTCACAAGATTGGTTGAAAATATACAGTAGATATACAACCTGTTTTTTTTATATCCCATAACTCTAGGGTTATATTCTGTAGGTAAAAATAATACTAAAACTCCTAGAATAGGTGGTCCAAAAATGCATCGTTTCGGAGATATCATCAATCATAATAAAATTAGGTCAAAAATTGTCACCAGTATGACGAATCTTTACTTTTGCGAGGTTGCCAAACTTCGCAGTAGTGTAGTAAAATAAATAGTAAAATAAAATATGTAGGTATGTTGGTATCGGGGCTTCCCGGCGGCAGCTAGTGAAGGGAAAGCTACCTTGTTGACGTTGTCATATTTCACGTAAGGGTGTTTTACATTAATAATCGTGACTTTGCCGAATTATTTTGTATGAAAAATGAAAAAAAAAAATAACGAAGGATTGGAACATAACTCATATGCCAGTTGATTCTTTGATATGGCCTCAATCATACCCTAGAGTTATGGGATATCAAAAAAAACACGTTGTATAAACAAAAACTTGTGTTAATAAAAAGACGTTGTAGTATAACCTATAGTAACCGTCATGAGAAGCTATAAATACATAAAATTGCAAATTATACAACTATCAACTTTAAACTCAAGATATCTAAGTTGATTTATGAATGAAGAAATTATCGCTAAACGTCATAAAATAATTTTAGTTGCAATGGAAACTGAACCATACGCAATTTCAGTTAAAGTTTTAAATCCCAAAGTATGAAATTTATCTCGTCTCATGGCGTTGACTTTATACGGCAACACTTATCAAGCTACGTTTCAGTTGGATAAGTGTTGCCGGTGGAATTGCACTTGGGTCATTTTATTTATCATTTATCAACATTTATCCCTAAGGACAAAACTTCGGCAGCAATGTCATACGCTTTAGTACCCAAACCACCTTTCGTCGGGTGAATTTGCCAGCCTTTTTTTTTTTTTTTGGGTGGGAAATTATCTAATAACTTCTCCCGCTCTGGACTGAGCGGGAGGGCGTGTCAGACTTTTACTAACTAAAACCCACCCGTGTTCCTTCCGTTGCCTGTGTGCCGGGGACACGATATCCCTTTCGGACAAACTCGCAACCCTGGCAGGGAATTTGCCAGCCTGTAATTACTATCGAATTAGGGAATAGAGGGTTAGGTAGTGGTGCCACCTGCATTTAACTAGTTATGTTTCATCATCATCATCATCAGCCCATAGCAGTCCACTGCTGGACATAGGCCTCTCTAATTGCACGCCATTCAGCTCGATTCTCGGCAACTCTCATCCAGCTGTCACCAGCCACCCTGCGAAGATCGTCGCTCCACCTAGCCTGAGGGCGTCCTACCTTACGTTTGCCGATTCGCGGTCTCCACTCAAGAACACGTCTACCCCAATGGTTATCGGTTCTACGGCTAATATGGCCGGCCCATTGCCACTTCAGCTTGCTTATTAATAGGGGGCGAGGCACAAATCCAGACTGAGAAATTCCAGGGGGAAAAACCCAGCAACACTTTACCCGACCTGGAAATCGAACCCAGAAACTTGTGCTCAGCAATAGCGTTTGCGACCAAAGAGGCAGTCATTCCAGAAAAAAGGCATCATATAACACTTTTCGCCCAAAATAAAATAAAATAATAAAATAACGAAGAAAATATTAATAAAACATTACACTTATTTTAATTTGAAGGTTCACTTCCTCCTTTTCTGTACATAACTCCTTTTGATTATTTTCCGTGTAAGTCTGCTAAAGGAAATTATTAAAGAAGGAATGTGACTGCGCTGCTCAAAGGAGGAGCACGACGACGATACTTTTTGAACTAAGGCATGTAATTAAGTATCTGTACGTTACATAGGTACATGGTTGTTATACCTGATTGACGTAAGGTTTCACTGAAGACACCTTTTATTTTGGTTGTTCTTTTATAATTTTATAAAATGTATAAAACCGTTCCTTTGAAGTGGGCTGAAAATAATATTTGAACTATTCAATTTTCTTCTTCATCATATCGATGATTCGCCCAATCACGTCGATGACGTTGTCAACTATTCAATGATTTGTTTTTGATTGACTAAAGACAGCTTTAACGAAACAATACATTCATGTCGTAACCAGAACTTAGAACTGATCAACGTATGAAATACAACAATTTGAAATGGTTTTATTTTATGAAATAGAACATCGACCGCTTGTATACTCAACGCTTGACGATATGAACAGTTAAACGCACGACTAGTTCATGATGTGGCCAAATATTAGTGATCATATCGTAAAATAACTGAGACTGACTCATAGTAACTAATGTTACGTCCGGTTTACACAAGGTTTACAAATTTTTATATTTATATGTTATTTACAGATCTGTTATTTTATTTTATTCGTAATATAATAAGTGTATAGCATAAGTAGTGTAGAATAATTGAATGTTAGTTTATAATTAGTTAAAATAATCTAAGATAAAACCATCCTAATGCACTCACAATCACACACACTCACCCTCACACGCCCTCATACACCAACACACACACACACCTACATCACTCAAACTTCTCATAAATCACCTACTAGCCCACACATACTCATAAACACTTCACTCACGTTTGGATCACTTACTTATTATATTATAGTTAATATAATTTTAAATAATGTAACACTAAGTTAGTTTTTAGTCTTTGAAAAAGAATTAGTAGAACAATCAAACATATTTGTTTTGATGGCATTTTCATTGTTAAAATATCGAGGGAAAAGGAACTAACTAAAACAAATACTGCCAAACAATTACTAAGTTTTTTGAGAAATAAAAATGTGAAGGCGCAGGAGGGCCATCATCAGAACTCATCTCGCAGGGCGTGGGTATAAGGCGGTGAATAAAATCCAACACTTCACATGAAAATCAACTTGATATAATAATGCTTTCGTCTTTCCTTCAATAATAAATTGCAATGTCACTAAAATTAATCTTCTAATATTAAAACAATAGTCTGTAGTCTTTAAATCTTCACGATCTTATTAAAAATCACTTTGATTGAGGCGATGGGAAGCGATTCGTCGCAGAAGTGGTGCGCTGGCGCCATTCCGTCAAAAAAGTGTCTTTTCAAGATGGCTGCCTCGCTACCATCCACACGACGTGCCAATCGTAAAGCCACTCTTGACGTTGACATTTTGATTTCAACATCGACGCGCCGTCAAATGTATTATTATTATTTATTTATTCATTATTTATTTCTGTATCCATCCAGCGGCTATCAGAATATCAGCGCTTATTTACACGACAGACACTTATTTATAATTGTCGCAGCATTATGCTGAGATAGGTGCCTTTTGGCCTCGTACAGGACTGTGTTTTTATTTTCACTTTACTTAGTTTTTAGGGTTCCGTACCATAATGGTAAAAAGGAACCCTTATGGTGAGACTAAGTCTGTCTGTCTGTCACACCTGGATATCTCAAGAGTTACTAATGCTATCAACTTGAAATTTAGAATAGTTTTAGATGACGTTTGGCCAACTATTTTTCAAACAATAAAGAAATTTAAAAAATATACCTTTATTGCAAAAGGGACTGAAAGGGGGTCTTAAAAATTTGAAGTGGGGCTACTAGGTCATAATTATCATATGAAAGAACACTGTTTGCACATTCTCAAACATTTTTTAGGCAGCATATTTTCCGACTTTTTATGGAAAATGTAAAAAAAATACCGTTCCGTACCGCCTGTATCTCCGAAGTTTGCAAAAATCGATAAATACCGATAGATAGAAACCGATAAAAATCTGAAATTTTCTATGTGATAGAAGTGTATGTAAAGATTACAGGAAAAATAAAACGATGTCTCTAAATAGCTCAGTTTTTCAGAAATCATCAACATCATATATACGTACGGAACCCTCGGTGCGCGAGTCCGACTCGCTCTTGACCTGTTTTTTTGTTTAATTTTACTTGGTTTTTTTTTTAAGTGAAAGCTTCTTTAGGCCATTGAGCACTTTTTGTGTGAACAAAAATCATGGAACTCGCGTCATCGTCACCGAACGCTTTCCATGAGCTATATGTACACTGTTTTCACTTCCATCGGCAGTCCCTAAAGACTGCCCCGCATGTTTTTTTTTTGCTATTTATTTTTCTATGAGTGTGTTTTAGTTTAATTTGTGATCTCCTGTGCGAGTCCCAATAAATATTCTTTATTTCTAAAATAGTAACATCACCCACCGGTAGAGGCATTGATGTTACTTTGTTTTTTTTTTGGTCATCATGGCGGCGGACAATATTTTTTTTTTTTTTTTAATGGTATGGCCAAACGTCAACTGACATATCAAAAAATATACACAAAATTATCACATTTTATAAAAAATGTGTATTTAAATTAAAACATTAATTTAATTTTAATGTATTGTATTTTAATGGTGTAATGATATTTGTTTCAATTTTATGTCATTTTAATTTTATGTACTATGTATTGTTACTTGGAACTTAATGCCTTAATAAATAAATATTTAAACGATATGGTCATTTTTTGCGGGCTATTTCATGATACACAACGATTTCATGAAATGGTCGAACACTCCAAAAAATTACTAGTTCTAAGATCAGACCACGATATACATACAAACTCAAACTTTCTTCCCTTGAGGGCAGGCAAAAACTATAAAATGCCACCTGCTACGATCACATATACAATACAAAGGTACATATTTAATTTTACAACAACACTACTTAATTAACAAGGCAGTATTAAATTATATTCTGTAACACTAGAGCCAAAATTTCAACCCATGGGTGTTGTAACACGAAATTATTACGTAGTTACGTTATAAACAAAAGGTTTAAGTAGTAGATAATCATTGTTAGTGTCATGTTTAGAGTACGTGACACTACGTTTACCTAACACCAGGGTTGTTACCATGGACGGTGAGCGATAGGTAGCTCGCCGTCCGATATGGACCAGGCCCGGGTCGATGGCGGCGTTCCACGCGCGCCTCAAAGGGAGATGTCAGCACCAACTGACAGAGTCCAGTAGGGCCAATGCCAGCCAGGGTTGTGAATATGTCCGAAAGGGGTATCGTGGCCCTGGCACACAGGAAAATGAAGGAACACGGGTGGGTTTTAGTCAGTAAAAGTCTGACACGCCCTCCCGCTCCGCCCAGAGCGGGAGAAGTTATTTGATAATTTCCCACCAAAAAAAAAGGGTTGTAACCATACGATCTATATAAGATTCTTTTTTTGCCTTTTTGTCAGAGTCATGACGTGCAGCTGCCGACTATTTTTTTTTTTTTGTGCTCGTGATTATATTGTAGATGTGTTCTGTGTAATGTTTACCTACTCGAATTTATGTTTTCGTAGGCACGTGTTTCAGTGACGAATAAAATTATTTTTATTTCTTTTATTCAATTGTAAATATTGTATGTTAACAACAAAATTGTAAATGTTGGCTAACAAAAAATGTATGGCGCTGTATGCCGAGATACAGGGTTTTCACCTAGTTCGATGCTTCCATGTTGTAATCTTCATTACAGCCTACTTTTTTTACGCAATATGGTTGTTATAATGTTAAAATTTTTGGTGTCAATAAATGAATTATTATTATTATATTATAATTAAAAACAAAAAGGAAAGTGTCAAGCAATTTATGAACCATGTCTCCTCTCTCTCTTTTTCAACCCGTATCCCCCGGAGTGTTATAAGTCTTCTTTATGTCACCAAGTGTGTGGGTGTGCATTGTGTGCAAGTTAAATGCAGGCACTTAACTTGTCCTGCAAAAAAATAGTATGGCCACAGTGCGAGAAAACTATTTGAGAAAGCTAAGAAAAATGCACCAATGAGACCGTTTCATTTTCTGTTCCTGGGAAAAATTAAGAAAATGTGTTCCACGAAGCTAGAAAAAATCCTGGTTTTCTTAGTAAGAGCTTTTGTTATGAAACCAATAAAAGCATTAATGCTAAAGCTTATATTTGAACCTTGCGTGTTGCAAATTGACGGGTCGATGTAAATATGTGAAGCAATCCAAAGAAGCTACAGATTATCCCAACGTCGCGTCGAATGGTTTTTGATTTTACGATAAACTTTAGAATTTTGAAAATATTAGAAGGAATATCTCTTTAAAAAAAACAACAGCACCAAGGCAAAAATCAGAAAAGCACAAACTGAAATATATAAAAAAATCAAAAATATTCTTCTTCAAAAATCTTCTGACTGGTTGGTTCTTCAACAACACCATTTTTCAATCAATATGTCATTAGGTCTTTACAAGTTTATAGAAGTGATAGATTGGCATTCACGACACTAACTTTATTAAAACTTCAGAATGTAATCAAACTCAAGAGATATTTTCTCCGTGTAAATTCGTTGAGCTCACGAAGTAAATACACACATTGAGCTTAATCATAATAAAAAAACTGGGTTCCGTAGTTGGCATGAATTTATCAAGAACAAACTTAGCATTATAGTTGGAAAAGTTTGTACGTACCTACGCGCGTGCACGATATTGAGAGATTTACCACGTTATTTTAATACCATAGACTTTGAATAAGTTTTCCTGTAATCTGTAAGTAAATAACTATTTTCTGTATTTTTTTTATTTTTTTTTTGGCTCAGTAGTAACTTCTAAAATAATTATTATTTGAAATATATAAAAAAAAATATATCTCAAATCCTTACAATAAGCTCTTTTATTTGATATGTCACACGGTTTTCTAGTTTGCCCCCCAAAAGTGGGAGTGACTATTAGAGAGTAAACTAAAAAAAAAAAACGAAATTATTTTATATTTGGGTCACAGAAGTTCATACGAGTATGTGTACTAAATTTCAACTTAATGGGTCAAGTAGATTCGGAGCAAATTGGCTGTGACAGACGGACAGACAGACACACGAGTGATCCTATAAGGGTTCCGTTTTTTCCCTTTGAGGTACGGAACCCTAAAAAAACAAGAAACTGAGTTATTTTGTAACACAAAACTTTGGTAACATTGTATAATATATAACAAGATTTGAAACGTCTGCGGCTTGAGCTACTTACAACAGCACTTATTCTGTGAAAATTTAAACTGCTATGTTACAAAAGAGAACCCAAATAAAATATTTACGAATAAATTTCTGCCACGCTTATTGTTAAATGGAGAACGAATGTTAGGTAGAGATAAACTACGATAACATGGCGCGCCCCTCCTAACTGTTTCAATGTATGTACTCAAATCCTTACAAATAAATAATTAATTGGATTTATTTTTGTTTGACGGCTGTCTCAGTACGCACATAATGTGTTGTGAGTCTTGGTGGCGCTTTGTAAATACTGTTTTAAATATGTCGGGATAGGTTCAGACATCAGAAGTAATACTCAGATATGGCAATACAGAAATTTATTTCAATCGAACAATCAGTTATTTTAAATCGAGAGAATATAGAAATTAAATAGAATTAATTAAATAACTAATAATGGTAGTGGCGGTCACATAGGGCAGTACTGACTGTCAGGGACAGTGATCCATGCACCCACCGCAATAAGGATAGTACTAATTTGTCGGAGACAGCGTTCCATATCCAATAACCGGGCAGTACTGACTGTCGAGAGACAGTGGTCCGTGCACCAAGACGCATCCGTTTAAAATGCGTACCGACTCAACAGCGTAGCTCCTTATAAAGGCGATCCGCTAGTGGGGGGTAACGTTACAATATTTCACTCAATTGACTTCAAGTGTTTTAAGTCAAATGACCGATAGAATGAATGATTGTCTATGGTGCACGTTCCACTTGCGCCATCTAGTCGCCGCCTCTCGCAGCTGTTAAACAATATGGCTTCCGTCACGGCCATTCTGATGAATCACTCGTCCTCGAGTGCATGAATTCATCCAAAAAAATTAAAAAAGGACTTTCATTAATTCACATCATCATCATCGTTACATATCAAAATACCAAATATCACTGGTCTAGGTATTTCTTTACAACAGAAAACCCCTACAGTTCAAACATGCTGGTCTAAATCGTCACCCACTAAAGCAGGTGAGATTCCTGCAGCTCACAAAGCGCTGGGCTAGGTTATCAACCCACAAAAGCAGGTGAAACCCCTTCAGCTACATATTTGCTAGTCTAAATCGACAAAGCGCTGGACTAGGTCATCAACCCACACAAGCAGGTGAGACCCTTCCGGCTACAACTGGGCTAGCTCACCACACACAACTCTTGCAACCCCTACGGTATAAACCAGTACTAGTACATTTAGTCATCCAGCAAGAGACCTTGTTCCGGTACTGGGTTATACAGAACAGAATTACAGGATTCAGAATTAATAGTTACTGTTTGTGAACCAATCGATAATGTTTTTGGATTCTAAGACACGACGGGCATTTAAGTTTTGAGAACTATCTCTTTAAAATTTAAAATCCGTTTTAATTTCCAAGCAATTTCAAACTAAAAGTTGGAACTATCTAGTTTTGAGATTACCGAGACCAAGCACAATGATTCCATATTAAAATAATAGGTATCTCATTCATGGTCAATAACACACACACTATTCCCCACGGGAATACCGAGTCAACCCTTGAATCTATGGTCTTTGCTTCTAGGCAAAACCCGATTATACAACCCAGAGCTACCGCCTACCGCGTACCCATGGACTACTCATTGAGCACTACGATACTCTGTTGTAGTCTCCAACCCAATGAACCGAAAACATGTTACATAAACTAAAGTGATGTCAACTCATCTATTTCGTCTACAATCTCAATTCGTACTTGACATCGGGCATCTTCCGAACACGGTCATGAGCGTTTGTAAGTACGCTTGTTAACTAGAGATTTTTAAAACATACCGATCGCCATCTAACACTTAAACAATTTGAAAGGGCCTCTATACTTTACGTCAAGCTTAGTTTGATTACGCTCCTCGTTCGTTCTGGCTACAGGAGTTCACCCACACACAAGCGGAGAACTGGTGGTCCTCGACACCGGGCTGCAGGCAATCCAGGGAACCCATGCCATCCATGGCAGGCTAACCAGGCGCTTGCTACGCCTGGACAGGAACGGCCTGCGCCCAGTGACGGGGACCATCACGGAACACTGGTCACTTAAACAAACAATTCCACACAATATGTATAACGCACAGCCCTCTGTGTAGGTCTTACATGGAGGCTGACGAAACCGTTTCGCATGTGCTCTTTGACTGCACAGGCGTCACCCTGATCCGAGCAAAAACCCTCGGGTCACTCAAATCCTTCACAGATATCCTATGGAGTCCAGAAGACCTAATCAGCTTCTGGAGGTAGGTGGGCTGGTTGGAATAACACGCACAATGGTCCACATGAAGGACGAAGTGCGGAAACCAAACCCTCTAACATAGAACGCTTCTCGTTCTTAATAAGCACGAATTCCCCGACAGAGAACTTATTCACGCTTGCCATTGTACTATTAAAACGACTTTCATCATAACGCGTGGACTTCTCAACGCCTTCAGGTGCCAATCTCCTAATGTCATCATGGTCTTGTCATCATTGTCGTTAGCCATTAAATGATGTGAACATCTGATTTGTCAGAATTAAATAAAGTCAAAATTTGACAGAACTCTTTACAAGAGGCCTCCACAGTGGCATGCCAGCCTCATCATAACTCAAACTATTCTAAATTAAATCTACACATACAATATAAATTATTAATGTCTAAAGAAATCAGTAAGTAGGTTTGCTATGTCGGGTGAAGGCTGCGCCAAAACTTTAACATATCTACCAATATCATATTCATTACCTTTTGCCACACTCAACAATGATTCTCTTTCCTTCTTAGTCTTAGTACACTCTTTATGTAGATGGTGAACATCTTCAACCGATCCGCATGTTTTACAATTGGGATTTACTTTGTTCATCAAATAACCAAACTTGCGGGATGGGTAGTGACCAGAGCGTAATCTATGAAACAGAACAATATGATACCTATTCATTTCCTTGATAGCAAACCACGGTATACGAGGAGGCTGTTACTGTATAGTTTTATACCAGATACCCTTTTCCCTACTTAGTTCGTCAAAGTACTCTTTAAACCTAACTCTTTATTTCATTTGGATTAAACTAGAGTACCATATTACTATAAATCAATGAAAAATTAGAAGAAAATTAACATGTTATCAATAATCAGGAAATTCAAAGTCGTAGTCAAAGATCTGACTACACATTTACCACGCATCTCGCAAAAGACAAAATCAAACTAAACATGTGAGAGCAATTCATAAATCAGCCTTAGACCATAACAAAACATAAAGTAGGAATCTTATCCGTGGCCTGTGGCTTTTCACTAAGCCCGTTCAACAAACCCCATGTTTGTTTCACTGAATTCACCTGAATTCCGAGTCCCACGGACTCTATGGTCACTACAAGACCCGACCTCCACTAGAGCCACCCGCGCACCGCGCATCCACGGACTACTATAAGCAGATACCGACTTCTAACGGACTACGGCCACGAAATGGCTACTGGTACGGTCCGACCAGCTGAACCAAGTTCACCACTATCACTCAACTCAACGTCTTCTACTTCATATGGCTATCATGCACGTACTTGTAAATAGGCTTGAAATTGAATGCTCTCAATGTGTAGCAATCACCGTCAAGAACCTCTATGACCTCAAACGGTCCCTTAAATTTTGAATTTAACTTTGTAAAGAAATTTGGTCAGAAATCAACGGTAATGGATAACGATCCGTCACTGTATTATTATTAACGTCTCTATAATCTATGCACATACGGTCTGATCCATCATACTTTGTAACCAAAAGGGCTCGCCTAGCAAACGGCGTACTACTGGGTACTGATGGGTTAATTTGCATTAATGTACATTACTACTACTGGGTCTAATTATTTAGGCTTGCAACAGTAAATTAACCCTATCGCGCATGATTCGACTTTCGTCCGGAGACAGTCTGTAATAACGTCTTTGCACTGTACGATTAGGGTCTATCAATCTTAATTTCAAATAGGAATTGCAATCAAATATTCGAATACCGAGTTGTACGAGTAAATAACTCGCACATCACTTGAACAGTTAAAACATTCGAACAAGGCTGAAGAAGTATTCGAATACTAAAAATTATCGAACATTTACAATCCCTACCTCCAACTCACCAGTGTTAACACGTGTTGTCGGAAAACCGTTACTAAAAAAGTCCAGAGTATAATTCTAAGATTTTTACAAGGTCACGTCTTCTATCAACTGGTAAAATCAAATTTGGTCATCTCCAAAAAAAACTAAAATAAGTTAAGAACGTTATTTTAAAAAAACATAGTCTTTTATCGCTTGTCATTTACAAAAGTAGTCAAATCCACTTATATTAAGGCAAAAACCGGTTACCAACGGTATCTAACTCAGTCAAATCCTTCGAAGTTTATTAACAAATTTAGTCAAATCCTTTCAGTCAATTAGGAGCGAGACGTCAAATCCTTTCAGCCAATCAGGAGCGCGAGATTGTTTTAACTGACAGAGGTTTAAAATGACCATCTTTCTCAGTGTTGGTAACGAGTTGACTCTGTACTTATTTCGTGCCGAATTTTAATTGATTTACTACGTTAAAATGGATAATGTGAACATTTTAGTCAAAGAAACAACCCCTCAGTTATCACGAAAAAGAAAACGACAAGAATCCAATCGACACAATTAATTATTGCCGTAGTCTGAAAAGCTTTACACACGTTTATAGTTCTAGGCAAAATTATTTCAGTTGCTCGAACAAAAACCGTTATTTAAAATTTCTCGACTCAATACGATGTTACGACGCAAGTACTTATCTAGCAAAACTTGGAATAGAATATCCGTCGCGAAATCGTTAATTTCTGCCTGACACAGCAATTGCAAAGTATTATTGATATTTTTATTGCCTATACCTACTAAAGGTACCACATCATTTACTCTTCTATCTCTAAATTTACAAGTAATTCTCTCCTTCATTAAAGACGATGTGTGCGGACGCGTCACGGTCGAATGAGACTAATGGACTTAGTGTACAGGCGGTAGATGACAAACTTCCGATGATTTTAGAAATTAAGGCTTCCATGCCGTTACTAAACAAAAGCATCTGGTCTTGCATGATATTGGAAGCTGAGTCTCCAGAAGTGGGGTGGTCTTCGTATCCCACTTCTGATGTCGGGATAGGTTCAGACATCAGAAGTAATACTCAGATATGGCAATACAGAAATATATTTCAATCGAACAATCAGTTATTTTAAATCGAGAGAATATAGAAATTAAATAGAATTAATTAAATAACTAATAATGGTAGTGGCGGTCACATAGGGCAGTACTGACTGTCAGGGACAGTGATCCATGCACCCACCGCAATAAGGATAGTACTAATTTGTCGGAGACAGCGTTCCATATCCAATAACCGGGCAGTACTGACTGTCGAGAGACAGTGGTCCGTGCACCAAGACGCATCCGTTCAAAATGCGTACCGACTCAACAGCGTAGCTCCTTATAAAGGCGATCCGCTAGTGGGGGGTAACGTTACAATATTTCACTCAATTGACTTCAAGTGTTTTAAGTCAAATGACCGATAGAATGAATGATTGTCTATGGTGCACGTTCCACTTGCGCCATCTAGTCGCCGCCTCTCGCAGCTGTTAAACAATATGGCTTCCGTCAAATACATTCAAACGTTTTGAATTTTGGAGGGGCGCGCCATATGTTATCGTAGTTTATCTATCTGTCAATTTGATGTTGAGGTTCAGAATTTTTTTAGACTTTCGAGATCAGTCTTTACTCAACCGACGATTACAATCTAAAGAACTAATTGCAAAGATTTTTTTACAATAAATCATAAAGCTAATATCAAATTCGCTCCGTGTAGTGCCGGACGTAAAGAATGGCATCATCCCATTTATTTCTGTGGGTGTCGTAAAAGGCGACTAAGGGCCTTACTAGAGAATGGGCAGCAGCGTTCTCTATGCATTTTAACACCATACTGCGATCGCCAACCCAAGGGTGGCGATTATGGCAAACCCCCCTTTTGGGTGAGGCCTATGTCCAGCAATGGACGTCTTTCGGCTGGAATGATGATGATAATGAATATCTAATTCCACCAAAATATCCAAGCAAAAGTAACTCACTTTGCTTTGCACTTTGTTAATTTCAGAGTGTTATTTAATAGTAATTCTTTTGCTTCTATAATCCCCCTTGGCGCTAAGTTTTTACTACGTAGTTTGACGCTTACTGAGTGGGCATTTAAATAATATAATTAAGTTAAGTTCTTGCTAACTTGCAGAACTATAAAGGGTTGAAGTTTTTAGCATAGTGTGCAACGATAACCCCGCGTCCTGATATAAAGCGATCGCCGCGCGAATACGCGTACCGGTTCACCGAACAAAAAGTGATTTAAGAACGAGATGATCGCTTTATATTTGACATTTTAATTTTTGTAGATTCTGACATATTTTATTATGGTAATTTTATAATGATTGATTGTTTTTATTTAATGAGTTGTTTAATGTTTAAATTTATTTGGCTGTTAATGTTATTTTGGGTTTTTGTTTTGTCTGTTTGGATAGTTTGTATGGTCTATTTCTATTAATTTTTTGTTTGGCAATGGGTGTAATTTACCTGAAATAAATGAATTTATTATTATATTAGAACGCAACCGAAGGCTATGTCCTAATATAAACGATCGTTGCAAAAAAAATTGTCAGTCATTTTTTCGGAAAATTGAAGCCTCGCCTTCTGTTAGCGCGGCGACAGCGACGCCTTCAGGTTCGCCGAACAAAATGAACGCGAAGATCGCGTAACTATCGATATGACGATCGCTTATTTAGGGCACGGCCTTAGCCTTTAAAAATAAATTAATATTTATTTCGGATAAGCAACATCCATAGTTATGAGTTAATTAACAAAAAGATAACTTGTACCTATGTTAGTAAACTTATTTATTTCTATTTAGACACACGGTTTTTGTTCGAAATACATCTTCAAACAACATCACCTAACAAAGGAGACTCGTACCTCCCCGCTATGGTCTTCAAGATGGAGTTGGAGCCTTCCCGCACTCTGCAGAACAAAGAGGCAGATTTCTGTCTGACGATGACCTGGAAGCCATCGACGTGTGCAATTTAAGACCAAGTATTTTTGATTCAAGAAAATGTCTGTAGGGGTTTTAATTAAAATTTTAAGCATTATTCAGGATTATGAAGATTGAGCTTGCAATCCATGTTGTAGGAATTCCTTTCTCAGACCAAAGTTCAAAGGGAATCCCTATAGTTTGAACAAAAACTTCGTTTGAAATTAGAGATGAACCTCATTTTAATCAACGTTGAATGTTCTGTTCAAATTGTGAACTTAGTTTAACTACCAGCGAGACTAAAATAATGAAAAATCTTATGTCAGAAAATAATTCTTTAAAATCCGTTAGTACTAATATTTGAAAGTGCATTTAAATGACGTCGATGAGTGGCGATATTTATTCAATGTTAGTTCTACGTCAGGAGCACATTCATTAGTCAGCCCCACTTTTGTCATACCTTCTGACAGGCTAATACTTTTACCACGGCATCGGCATGAGCTTTTCTGATATTTTTTAGGGTTCCGTACCTCAAAATGAAAAAACGGAACCCTTATTACCCCGGATCGCTTCGTTGTCTGTCTGTCTGTCTGTCAGTCGGTCAAGACCCTTTTTCTCAGGAACGCGTGGAGGTATCAAGTTGAAATTAATATCAAATGCGTAAGTTGACGGTCCCTCTCTAAAAAAACCAAGCTTCTAAGTCAACGCAATAAAAAATACGGTGATTTATGTGACATATTTTGATACTCGCAAATAAATCAAAACCTTTAAGGTACTTCCCGTTGACCTAGAAACATGAAATTTCTTGAAGGTTTCGTGAAGCAGAAGTAAAGGAAAATTGTCCGAAAATTGTTAATATGTAATTATATCATCTAAAAAATACTTTTTTGAGATTACAAACTTACATTTTCAATTGGAAAATTGACCGTGGCGTATATATTTGTATAGGGCAACATGTTCTTCAACTACAATGTTATGTTTGTTCTTGGGATAAATTCATCCCAACTACAGAACCCTTCATTGTGCGTGGTCCGACACGCACTTGGTCGGTTTTATTTTTTAGATAAATCAAGCTGAGAGGGAAACAGACCTCAGCGGGGCGAACACGGCCTACTGTGACATGAAATGAGTCACACATTTTATCACAGTTTGAGCGATAAAACTGTTTTGTCATAAAATGGTAGTACAAATTGACATGACATCATTTTTATCATGTCTTGTCACTAACGTCTTGAGTTCTTGACACTCCCGTGCTCGGCCTGCTGGAGCGAGCACGATGTGAACTCTGTCACTAAACAGGAAGTCTTTGATCTAGGTTACCACCTACAACTGCTTAATTGTCGTTATGTGGGACGTGGCGACTGCCCTAATATAAACGATACGAACACAACATACTCCTGCATCACATGTGGTACATCAATGTGAATGGAGCATGCGAAATTTTCTTGTTATGCATTGATCTCATATCAAATTCCTGATATTGTTATACGCCAAAGAAGAGTTATAATTAGATTTTTATGTTAGTGTTCCAGTTTACAGCTAAAAGTTGTTTAGAAGAAAAACATTTTTTGTAGGTTTAGTCGATGTTTAAGAAGTTAAGATTGTTTTGTGTAAATTACACCGTTTTTTTTTAATTTATAACAACTGTTAATCAAATTATCATTGTTTTATTTTTCGCTTAATATTTTTAAAAACTGTTTTAAACTAATATTTTAAAACTTAAAAAAATACTAAATAAAACATTTTATCAGAGCAATTTAAAGTATATGGTATACATATCCGTGGCGTTCGCGGCAGCACCAACAGTATTCTCCGTGTGTTCATAGACCGGTGGGATTCCCCGATGTTGCGAAGGTGGATACAGCTCCACGCTGAATTTTAATTTTAATTGTTTTGTTAATCTCACATACCTAATTGACACTTATCTCACCACATGCTCGCCGGGATAAATTATATTAGAAAAATCATCGACGAAACCGAGGTTATAAACTTAACCTCAATTGCCAAACGAAAAACAACGTTACGGTGATTTAAAATTATAATTTCGGGTTTAAAAAATCAAATTAAAGCACTCAATTTGTACGTGACATTACAAGTTGGCATCCACATGTAGGTACGTTTTCTGATCCATTTCTTTACATATTCATTAGATACTTTCGGAACAGATCATACATTCCGTAATGAACTTATATTTTACTGGATGATGATTGATTATCATCCTCCCCGCAATTATCTAAAAGTTCTATTGATTAAGTGATAAATGATTTTATTTCTGTAAGTAGGTTTGTACAAACACTTTTACACGTCAAATCATACTAATCATATTTTAAAAACTGGATGAGTTCGGCGTTTCCTATATGACTACTCTGAGAAGAAAGGCCGAAACAAACTCAGAGGTCACAGTCTCTTTTAAAGTCCAGACATAATCATGGTCAGACCATGTTGTCAGATTGGTATCTGAAATGGTCTTTCGATGAAAGAACCACCCAGATTAAGGGGACCTGTCCAGTCAGTGCACGCATTTGTCAGTAATCGTGCAGCTCAACTCAGAACTTAAGGAGCTCAACGATTCAACGAACAATACCAAGGAAAGGATATTTGGGTAGGCCGCATAAATTACTCAAACTGCCAGACCATGATAAAAAATAACTGAGAAAAATAAAACATAAAAACAACAATGACCCACATAGCTTTCACATTCACAATAATTAGAATAATATAATACTCTCCAACGTCAAGTCATCTATACGTACTAAGGCGATTAACACACGGCACCGCGCACCGCCGCGGTAGGCGGTGAAGCGGATCTCAACGTCGCTTTAGCCTCTAATAAATCCGTTGATGCCTAACACACGTACACCGCCCGACCGCGCGGTTGAGCGGTGCTCTCACCATATGAAACCGCGGCGGTGCGCGGTGCCGTGTGTTAATCGCCTAAATATTAAGATTGTGAGGTTGTAAGGGGTAATCTTCGGAACTACTGATTCTATATATATATAATATTCTAATATTTTATGTCAAGAAATTTCACGTGAAGGAAGTCGCGGGCAGAAGCTAGTTGTACTTATATATAAAAACTCATCAATGTCAATGGTAATATAAAAATCCGGACATAATCTTAGTCAGATCATTTGAGGACCATGTAGATTGCTTAAAAATGCCTTGTATTAGGCCTCTGCCTCGAGTCTTGCGGACAGCGGGGCGGCGGCGGCGCAGAAGTGGCAGGATCTAATGCTTAAAATCAAATGGACCGGCCCTCGAAAACAGCGGAGCGGCAACGGCGCGGGCGCGGGCAACGAGCGGTGGCCTCCATGCACTCCAGTCAAGCGGTGACCGCCCACGCGTCCTATAGTAGGGATTCTTCTTTTGCCTACAATAAATCGAGCGTTAGGAATAAATTTGAATCAAAAAGATGTTGTCGCCATTGTTCAGACATCTCGTTCGCGAATAAAAACAAATATCTCGACGACACAACCACGAACGCCACACTACGCCGCTATAGTGCCGCGCGATCTGCCCGCTGGTTTCGAGAACGGGTCTGCGTTGCCCGCGCCGCTCGCGCGCCGCCGCCGCCATCCGCTGCCCGCAAGATTCGAGGCAGAGGCCTTACCGTCATAAACGAAATTCCTTAACTATAAAATCAACGTCATCGAAGCCAATTTCGCTTATTAGTAGAGGATCGAAAACCAATATAAATACACTACAAAACCCCAGTCAATTCATAAGACTGCATAAAGATTCAATTACCCATGTTCTGTATCATGAAATAATATCGTTCATTTTTATGATCGTTCGTGTATAAGGGTGACACATTTGACCCGGATCGACCAATCGATTGGCCCGTAATGCACGTTCTGAATGACGAAATTTCGCGACCCGCGTCACGTACACTGGACCAAATAAGTGCGCACAGTGATTTTCATTAAGCCCGTTGCAACACACTTGCTTTGTGTTCCCGGATTTTTTTTTACTGCTTTTATATTATGTTTGGGGCATGATGTGGATTTGTTATTTATTCTTTTTTCTTCTTTTTGTTTGTTTGTTTATTTTTCTTGGTTGTCTTATTTTTTGTACGAATGCTGTCCGGCTGTATTTTTTTCATAAGCATTGTGACGAATATTATTTTATAAATGCTATATTGCTATAAATTCCTATGAAGCTATTTATTCTATGCTTCTTCGATATATTATGATGGAGTTAAATTATACAACATTATTTTTAGTATATGCGAAACCTGAATATAGTTTGTTCAGACTAAGGAACTGAATCGATTTGAATAATTTTTACACCATGTTATATTTTGTCCAAAAATATGTAAGTGTGATGGAAAATGTTGTCACCATTTAATTACTTACTATACAATCGCCGTAATTTTAGGGACCTATTGCCAAATTATTATCAATGAGCACAAGACGACCCTGGAGGCGCGGGGGCGCCGGGCCATTAGCATGTTTTTGTACGGACAACCCGGTAACATAACAATCTTATAACTTTGTAATTTTTCATGATACAGTTTTGAAATTTTGTACATAGATTCTTTTCATAAAAACTTTTTATAAAAAAAAATAAACGTCTTCCGAAAAACACTACAAAGTGAAAAATAACTTTAATTTCGGAAGTCGGTGTCTTTGGATCTGTATTTTAGTTTTTTGCCACCGACTTCTGAAATTAAAGTTATTTTTCACTTTGTAGTGTTTTTTGGATATGGTTATTTTTTTTTACAAAACGTTTTTTATTTTTCACTTTTCAGTGGGTCAGTTTTTAATTTATCTAAGTTACAATAGCCTAATGTTAACAGCTCATCACCTTATACAAAATATTGCTTTTCCCGATGCTGGGACGTTAATTGTTGAGGAGTGCTCCTGGCAGAAGAACTGCCACTCACCATATGCATTGTGACGAGCATAAATTGCTTAGCAACCATATTAAAGTACCTAATCGAATCGCATCCCGTTAAATACTTGTTATTAATATGTTGTTCCGGTGGCCATCTGTGGTCTCCATCATCAGTTCCACCTCACCAAATGGTGATTTCCAGGAACAAATGCACGAGTTACTATAAAAAATAATTAAATCGCTATAGGTTTGCCTATAAAATTTGAGGGTTTCCCTCGATTTCCATGGGATCCCCTCATCAGATTCTAATTTGGTGGCAATGGGACCACCTCGGAAGCATACCCTTTCAAACAAAATAATTTTCTGTATCGGTCCATAATCGACGGAGCAATGGGTGAACAAACATAAAAAAAAAAAACATATACAGCCGAACATAATAACCTCCTCCTTTTTGGAAGTCGGTTAAAAATACTAGACACGTGTTTCGGGTTTCGCATAATTATACTAAAACAAACTAATATTGTTTATACATAATTATAAACCATTAGGTCTAGCTTACTTTAAGGGCTTTCTGTATTTAGTTTACTGGGGCAAGTGGCAATGGTTGATATATTTGCTATTACAATGCTATAGGTTGATTCACTGACAAAAAAAATGAATCCTATAATTCATTTAATTCAAGAACAATCAATTACTATAACAATGTCTCTGTGAAACTTTTTCGTTCATTCTAAACTTTCGTTTTTCGAAGGCACATAATAACATGTAAATTTTCTTTGACTTTTTTTATAATAATTGTCGAAGAAAGCTTCAATCTCTTCAATCTGAATTAAGGAAAATTAGTTGAAAACTTTTCGAATAAGTCAAAATTTCTACAAAGTTTTGTAAGTCGTCTAATTGTTTTATTAATTTTAGCTTTGGAATTACTTTTTTGGTAGTAACTTTTGTTAACATACATCCTCATACATATTTCAGACGTGTACCGTCTTATTACAAAACATGATTTATATTTTGACATGGCTTAAGCCATGGAGGTAGTTTTCGTAATGAGAACGTAACTCTGATTGAAATACCGTTCTTTATACAAAACTGAGTATTTAGTTCGGTACTAAGTTGTCAGATTGTATTAGGAAGTTTACCGTAGACGGAATAAAGTTTGAAATTCACTTGGGTCTGAAGATAAACCTTGTTTTGTAATAAGGCCCATGCCGCCTTATTACAAAACAAGATTTATATTTTGACATGGCTCATGCAGCCAGTTTTTGTAATAAGAACGTAACAGTGATTGAAATACCGTTCTTTATACTAAACTGAAAACTTAGTTTTGTACTAAGTTGTTAGTTTTGTGTTTAGGAACTTTACCATAGTCGGAATAAAGTTCAAAATTCAAAAATGGCGCCATGTTTTAAACCTGGGTCTGAAGATAAACATTGTTTTGTAATAAGGGGGGTAGAGTTTTGCGTCCGATATTTCTAAAATTATTTATTCTGAAATGCTTTTTAGATACTACGGAATACACAAAGCTATCACGCGTTAGCGTTCTCTATGCATTTTAACACCCTAATGCGATCGCCAACCCGCCTGCCAACCGTGGCGATAAAGGCAACCCCTCCTTCTGTAGGAGGCCTATGTCCAGCTGTGGACGTCTTTCGGCTGGAATGATGATGATGATGACACAAAGCTACGTTATAAAAAAAATAATCTTCTATAGGTACACACGGCTACACATCAAGCTATACAAATCCAGTTTACGCTGACCTCTCATTGTACGGAAATCCTACACAATGCGAGATCAGCTTATACTGGAAATCTATAGCTTGATGTGTAGCCGTGTGTACACATTATTTAAAACAGCGGGTCTACTCCGAAGCGTTAATCCGAAGTATCGGTCGTATGTTCGGCCGTTTTATAACTTCCATAGTTTCCTTTTTTGACTTTGTATCCTTACCCGACTTCAAATCACATTTTTGGCTTTGGCTTATCTCTTTGTCGTTTTTTTTTCTTTCGCCGTATACAGCCATAGTTGAACAATCTAAATCAAACTAAACAATCCTTCTAGTCTTTACCGTCTTCTTAAAACCATTGCAATCAGCAATTTCGTTTTATCTCTCACTTGTTACAAGAGTAATACCAGTTGTTTCTTCCAACAATTTGCAGCAGCGTAAAACGTCGTAAAGTATTTATTTCCTAGTAAAAATAAAAATATCGTAAGAAGAACAATACCATTACGCGTGGCACCCAGTGCACATCTTAAAAGATGAAAATTACGAAGCGTTTAGTGATGGCCTTTGGTCCTGTTTATCGATATCGATTTATTTAATTTATTTATAGTTAATCAAAACGGTACAACACCAATTACATTAATTAACATAGAAGCATAAAATATATTAATATTAACATATTTTGTATAAATGTTATACAGATTCAATTTAATTTAATTTAAATTTGATATAAGTGATAGCCTCTTGAGATGATAAAACGGTACAACACCAATTACATTAATTAACATAGAAGCATAAAATATATTAATATTAACATATTTTGTATAAATGTTATACAGATTCAATTTAATTTAATTTACATTTGATATAAGTGATAGCCTCTTGAGATGTTAGATGATGAGATTCAAGAATGTCTGACTGCCTCGTTTGTCTACTCAGCAAGGGCTACTGATGAGTATGAGGCTTTGGGTTCGTTCCGCGGGTCGGGTAAAGTAATATTATGTTTTTTTCGTCTGGAATTTCTCAGTTACAGCCCGGCTTTGTGACCGATGGTAATAGTCTCGCATGTATCCTATTACATGAGACTTAAACATAACTAGTGAAATGAGTGTGTACCAAAGATACGATACGTTTTTTTTTTTTTGGGTGGGAAATTATCAAATAAATTCTCCCGCTCTGGGCGGACCGGGAGAAAGTGTGTGTCAGACTTTTACTGACTAAAACTCACCCGTGTTCCTTCCATTGCCTGAGTGCCAGGGCCACGATATCCCTTTCGGACAAACTCGCAACAAAGGCAGGGAAAGATACACCTCTGCTTAATCTTTCGGGATTACAGGTGTGATGTTATTTATGTTATGTATTCAAGAATTTTTAAGTTGGTCGTTAGTTTTAGTATTATGATATTTTTTTTGTATGTAGATTAGTTTTTTTAAACATTCTTAAAAGGTTGGCTTAAAAATTAAGGCAAATCTGATGAAATTGGTTACTCCTGCCTATAATTCCGCCGCGGCTTGGCAAACTTTTTGGAAATATTAGGAATGGCGGTACTTTCTTGGACGAGCTCTTTCACAGGTAAGTAGCTCTACTACGAATACTATGTCAAAATTGGGCACTCACTTTACAAAAGCCGTGCAAACTTTCCAATACCAGTGATAGTACCAAACATCAATGATGAATTACATAGAAAATAGACATAGAAATAGAAAATTGTTTAATATCCAGTAATATGTCGTCGGTGTCAGTTTATTTGAGTGTACATAAATGACTAAATAAATAATATATAAGGCGGTACAAAAAATAAACACAATTTAAAATTTTATAAGTGGTTTATAATATTACCTACAGTTAGGTTACATTAGTATTAGTTCCTAGTTAGCCCAAAACTAAACAGGTTTGTGTCTGTATCATGTTTTTACATGATACAGATTTGTATTTTGTCGCACACACCAACTGCTGGGAAATTTTCCATCTGAAAATCAGTAGTGGTAATTGCGCTACATAATGAAGTTACGACCAAGTAATGCGAGATGAAAAAGTAAATAATGTCTTCATTTGCAGCAGGCATGCAAATGATATGCAAAGCAATTGTCCGCTTTAGCATACGGTTATAGTTTCATGCATATGTAAACTAGTATTATTGTTTTTTTATTTGCCTTGTATTAATATTTATCACAGCACTTACCTTTATTAGGATACAATACTGAATATCAACACATTATTTTTAAAGTCAAGATGATTAACGTTTAAATGATATTTTGCTTGTATAGAATTCTGTTTGTGCGTGTTAATTTGTTTTTTTTTTCTTCTATATGTTAAGACAAGCAAGCACAAGGAACACAAGCTGAATTTAAATTTTAATATTGTTATTTTAAATTTAATTAAAACTTTGACATTGTAATTTCAATTTGACTTAAATTTTGACATTGTATTTTTTTAATTTTTATTGTTTGTCTAGTGCATCTAATTTTGTACGCCATAAATGGCAAAACATGTAGCCACCTCATATTAATTATAAGGCCTTCATATTGCACTCATGTTTTACCAAATAAATATTATCTTATCTTATCTTTACGTAGTAACCAAGTGGAATACCAAAACAATGAGACGATAATCATTAGTAATTCGAGGGTGCGAAAAGTCCAAAAAAATAATCTTAAACAACGATATTAAATCACAAAAGCCGTCAAATGAACGGTTAAGAGGAATTTAATCATTTGTAAATAAAAATCCAGATATTTTCCATGTAACCGCCAAGTATTCGCGGCTGCAAAACTCGGAATAAATGCTTTTCACAGAACGCATTTATTCAATCCCCCATCAAGCAAAAATTATTTTCTAGACCCCAATTTATAGTTCGCCGTCCGTCGCACTCAGCAATAATATTTTATCGATATTAGGGTCCCATCACTAAGATCGAAGTTTAGTCGTGCATCAAATTGAATATATTCATAAAAAGTCGGTTGTCTTTATAGACGAAGTTGGTTCATTGTTGACGTTACTGATAGTGTGTTGAACTTATTTCAATATCAAGTAGGTACGTATGGGCTTACGTAAAGGCTTATCAATATATTTTCTATTAACTTTTAGTTCGTCGTAAATGTATCGTGAATATGGAGAAGACTGAACAAGCAGGTAAATTAAAGTGCTTTTAGATGAGTCGTTCACACGGCTACACATCAAGCTATACATTTCCAGTATAAGCTGGCCTCTCATTGTACTAAAATCCTATACAATGCGAGATCAGTCTAAACTGGATTTGTATAGCTTGATGTGTAGCGTGTAACGCCAAAATAACACGCGAAATACAAATGTTCATAAGTTTTTTTGTAATTTGCCGCAGCTTTCAGATCAATACAACTCTTGTTAGAATTGGCCTCAAATGTCATGATTTTATGAAATACTCGTAGTCATTCAATGGGGCATTTCGTGGAGAGTTTTTTTATGAAGCGATATTTTTACGATAATGCGATTTATATTTTTAAATATCAATCGCAATATTCGCATGGCACGGTTGGCGCAGTGGTTAAGCGCTGACTGCTGCGCTGCGTGTCGCGGGTTCGATTCCCGCACGGAACAAATATTTGTATGACCTACAAGTAGTTGTTCCGGGTATGGCTGTTTGTATAAATGACTTTGAATGTTTGTATATGCACCCACGATACAGGAGAAATTCCTAGTGTGGGGCACGTTTTAAAAAAAAAAACGTAAAAATAGCACTTAAACCTTCACGAAAATAACCGTATCTTTGTAAAAATGTCGTTTACGATAAGTTGCTGGTCAGGGCTCAAGAAAATGGAGTGAATAGATCCCACTGAAGTCATTTGTTTCTTGCCGCCTCTTTCACTACCTGACGGAGGAGTTTATTTGAAGGTAATTTCAGATTGAACAAATAGCGACAAGTTTTAGGCCCATTGAAGAGACCCAAATCACAATCATCCTACGGTCTGATTATTCGAAAAGGTCAGAGGTTCCAAACATAAAGGACATCCACGGAATCATAGACGTGTGTCCGCATCACTTACGGCCGAACCCAATAACTTATATATCACCAGTTTCGGCCTACTGGAGATATAAAAATATATCTATCGATGGTTTTAACGTCCCAATAAACTAGGAATCATACCGGCCCATGCTATCTACTGATGGGAGGGTGTATGGCCTACAACAGATATCTCTTTGTATGAAAATGCCAAAAGTATGCGTCCCATTATACGATTTTTTTGACAGGACAGTACTACAGATGGCAGATTTGGCTATTCCCCGAATTGCAGGGATAAACGTAAAGTAGCCAAGCTAAAATGAACTCTTTAGTACTTGCAATAATGATCATAGATGTTTTTTTTATTTAAAGTAAAAAAATAAAATTCAAATTCAAATATCTCGAAAACGGTGCGCCCTAGGCAAAAAATAACAGAAATTTAACCCCCCCCCCCTTACGAGCACCCCCCGTGCAAGCACCATTCCAACATGCATTTAAGTTAAAAAAAAAATAACATTAATGCACTAAGGTAGCCTGCGAAATTCAAATTTTATTACGTTTTTTGCAATTTGCAGGTCAGTAACAGGTTGTATTTTGATTCGCGGCCATAACAAATATGGCTCTACAGAATTATATCTTAATCCAGTAACTTATTTAGAAGTAAGAAACAAAGAAGTTTTAATATAACCCTAATTACACATGTTGTTTTTTAAAGTGATGTTGGTTGTAATGGAACGCACGGGAGAGCGAAGTAGAGAAACCTACTAATTGTTTTCGTTAGATAGATAACCTTTATCAATGATTGTGAGACGCCATCCGAGCATAGATATAATTATACTGTCTATCATCAATAGCGATCTGTCTTTAACTGAAAATAAGTTATTGGGTTCGGCCGTTAGATGATTTGCGTTCGACTATCGAGAGTAGCGTTCAATCAATGATATTGCTGTGGCATTTTGAACACTAACACAGAGAGACACATAAAGAGGTAAAGGGGACCATTCACGTTTTATACAAAGTCAAAGCCAACCAAAGAAATGTGTTATCCTTGTTTGGAATGTCAGCACCACCAATTTATATTATGGCACGAAATCTGTTCGACTATTACTTGTGCTATTTCTATAAAGTCCAAAAATCTGGTTACCATACATTTTTAGGCTTCTACATACCGGGGCGACTTGTCGCGCGACGCGACGCGACACAAAGGCACCGCTCGTCCCGCAACACGCGGGGCCTTTGTGCCGTGTCGCGTCGCGCGACAAGTCGTGCTGGTATGTAGAAGCCTTTATTAAAAAATTAAGGCTTCTACATACCGGGGCGACTTGTCGCGCGACGCGACGCGACACAAAGGCACCGCTCGTCCCGTGACACGCGGGGCTTTGTGCCGTGTCGCGTCGCGCGACAAGTCGCCCCGGTATGTAGAAGCCTTAATTTTTTAATAAAGGCTTCTTAAAAAAAGTGATACGGGCTCGTTGGGAAGGTCAAACTGAACAGGTACCTATTAGTGACGACGATGCTTAAATACCAATCCTCCTTTATTAAGACTATAATAATAAAAACAAAACTAACGAGTGGCGAAAAAAAAGCAAGTACTAAATCTCTTGGACCGGATATGACGTGTCCTTTGTTTGTTTGTAAGCTTGTATGAGGGAGGTAATCTCTGGAACTAACAGTGCAAGTGGTTCAAATTCTTTTTGCATTTGTTAGCCCAATTCTTGAAGAAGGTTATAGGTTATTTAACATCACGCTACGACCCTTAGGAGCCGAGCAAAAAGAAAAAAAGTCTTAGAGAACGCTAAGCGATAACAAAGTAATAGCGCGGGCGGGCGATGCGATACGACGCAGTGGGGCGGTGAAACAAGAATTTTCACGCGGACAAAATCGCGAGCAGAAGCTAGTATAGATATGTCAAAGAAAATATAAATACACTACTGGCAGGCTATTATTGAATACTTAGTATTTTTTTATTATTACTTTATTTACACTACACACAACCACCACTACTCCCCCCCCCACTACACCCCCCCACCCCAATTACCATAAAGTATGACCTCATGCCACCGCGCCGCCTGTGGTTTATCCTAGTACAGGCATCTAACATTATAATACCTTTGTAAATAATTATTTTCGAAGATTGTTAATATTTTACTAATTGTAATACTGAATATACAAAGTGGAGACAACAATACGACAATAAATGAAAACACTGGCAATATGCAACTGCATATGAGTATTTTGGAACGATCAAATAAATTCTAGAGTCGAAATTAAAAAAGTTATTTTTTCAAATAAACTAAATAGCAGTGGTGTGCCAACTATGGTTTTCGCCAATATTTGATTAGCTATAGCGACTAAACTATTGGTTATATTTGATTGAATTTTCATGTGCAGACTGCGAACGTCATTAGATATACGCAGTTGAATTTATTGTCATATTGTCGTCTCCACGTTGTATATTTATTATTATTATTATTTATCTTCTATTACCTATTTTGTGAATGAGAGAACGTTTTAGGGCTCTATTATGTTAAGTATATGGTACTTGTTGACAGGCCTACAGTGTCCTTCCATGCCTATTAACACAGTAATTTGAAAGTATTGTAAAAGCCAATTATTTTTAAAAGAGTAGGAAACCGTGGTGATTCTTGCCGGTCCTTCTCCATAGGAAAGGACCATTTGGAACCGTGCACCTAGCTTTTGACGTTTCATAAGTGCCTATGTAGGCTTATGCGAAATAAATTGCATTGTTTTGAGTAGATAGGTACCTACAGATCGGCGATCCCTACGTTTAATCCCCACGTATAAAGCCGGGTCTGCTGCGCCCATAGTTGCGTGTTTCAAACAGTTAAAAACACGATTTGGGGGCGTGGCCTAAATTAAAATCATACAAATCGTGTTTGAAACATGTTTATAACTGTTTGAAACACGCAACTATGGGCGCAGCAGACCCGGCTTAAGAACAAATGTCAAATTTTACCGGAGAGCACTTCAAAGCTTTAAGGCTTCTACATACCAGCGTGACTTGACGCGCGACGCGACACGGAACAAAAGCCCCGCGTGTCGCGGGACGAGCGGTACCTTTGTGTCGCGTCGCGTCGCGCGACAAGTCGCCCCGGTATGTAGAAGCCTTTAAACAAGTGTATACCATGTTCTACTAAAGTAAAGTAAAGTCATGAAATTTGGTATAAGGAAAGGTAAATATATGATATATTTTATAAAACATATCAAGGGATCATCAAAGTCATGTTGAATGTATTAATCGTCACTTACCTACATACTTATACATCGGAATGATAGTAAAGTAAAAGTCAATAAGTACCACTTAAGATATTTAAGATATTTCAAAAAGGGATTGCAAATAGTAGACTTTTACGTGGTAGTCTTTAAATTAACCAAGTCGTAATTGCCATTTATGAAATTGTACGTAACGTACCTATGCATGGGCGAAAAAATGACTGAATGAATTAAAACTTATCTTATCACTACTGTTTTTCTACGTCGGAAATTTCAGTAAATTTTGTAGTTATGGGAAAATTCGTGGGTGGATTTATAGTGTAATTTACCAAACCAAATTAAACTAAAACTAGTAAGTTTTTTTTTTTTTCTTTTCCTTCTGGCTTCGCACGGTTTGTGCATTTAGCCAATGTCAATGATGATATCCCCGCCCACTCCCCTTGAGTTTCAGTAAAGATGTGGCACTTTACTGAGTCCTCACGCGGACTTCTTGAGAGAACTTGAAGCGAAGTTGCACTGTTTTGTTTCATTTGCCTACACTAATGCACGTTCACAAACACTTAATGGTTAATAATCCACCATTATTACACATTAATATTCGGCTAAACACTAATTTTGGAAAATTAAACAAACTGCTGAACATGACGCTTCACTTTCCCGCCAAGAAGTCCAAAATCAAGCAGTTGTTTGATAATGTTTTTAGTGACACAGATAATCAATTTTAATTTGATTTATACCGAGAATCCTTGAACAGCTCTAGAAATGATATTTACCGTTGAAGTAATCTAAAGATCTCCGGGTTCTCCAGACCATAATAGTATGCCCTAGTTTCAAATGTTAGTAATATTACATTTTCCCAACAACCCGTTTAATTGGCAATAGCATTCCTATTCATTATTCGCCAAACGATGGCACGGTAGCATGACGAAAACAATTTAGGGCATGTGTATATTTTTTTAATGAAAAATAACATGAATATTTTGTAAATGTTTTTAATCGACATTGTTACACTTTTTTTTCACGAATAGCGTTAAATGTGGATAAACAGTACAGTCAGTTATAATTGTAAAGTAGGTTGACCAGCCTACGTCAATTTTCCGTATTTTAGCCATTTCATATTATGTGATTTGAATATAAGGACAGTTTAAATTGGTAGTCAATTTGTTTACCAATTAATTTCCCGGACTGTGCCTACCAACTAAATGAAAATCATACTGCAACGGATACATGTATGACATCGTTGCAGATAAATTATGTGTAAGTCAACATTATTCTACTTAATTCACGCGTTGCTATAGTTGATGTATTAGCCACAAGCATCAGCTAATCAATTCGTAAGTACATAGCCGCAAAACGAACCACGCGTAAAATTGATCATCTGGAATAGCTATTACGGAATCTAAATTGGAGTAGTTATGCTGTGATATAGACCATAGGACGAAGTTTGAAGTAACTACATTCAGGGAAATTAGCTTTTAAGCAAATTGACAACATTTTAATTTCAACAAGGTTTTACTTTTATTATTTTAATAATGTTGAATGTGAGAACGCTGTAGGCTCAATAGGCTGTAAATTTGTAGACCATTTTCTTGCCGCTTCTTCTCCATAGGATACGACATAAATATTGAGCTGCACGATTACTGACAAATGCTTGTACTGCTTGGACAGGTCCACTCAAATTTATGTGGTTATTTCCTCAAAAGACTATTTCAGACACGGACCTACATGGTCCTCACATGATCTGACCAAGATTATGTCTGGACTTTAAAAGAGACTTTGACCCCTGAGTTTGTTTCGCCATTTCTTCTCAGGGGTAGTCAGATAGGAAATATCGACTCCATCTAGCTTCTTTTTTTATTTATAATATGACGTGTAAAAGTGATTTCTACATCCTATTTACAGAATAAACAATTCCATTTCATTGAAACCGTGCACCTAGCTTCTGATGTTTCATAAGTGCCCATGTAGATTTATGTGAAATAAAATATTTTGATTTTGATTTTGATTTCATACGTCAATTTTCCGTTTTATAGCCATTTCATACAATTGTCAAAGAATGACAGTTATGATTTGAATATACGGACAATTTAAGTTGGCAGGCAATTTGCTTAACAGTTATTTTCCCTGACTTTACCTAGAATATCTCTTTAGTGTACTAAGCATTGCATAAATAAGTATTTCAAGGACTTATTAATTTAGTTGTGACCCTTGGAAAACCATATCACACGTAGCGCTAAAATCAAAACGATTATTGAATAATTTACTTTAGAAAAATCCTCTTCAGATCTGCTGAAAGAAAGTTCTTTAAGACTTAAGCGATTTCGTTTGTATTTATTTATTTACTAATTTATTTATAAGAAGACCAACAGCTATAACAGATGGTTAACAGTTTTATATGAAACATAACATCATAACATCACGCCTGTAATTTCCGAAGGGTTAGGCAGAGGTGTACCTATATTACAACCACATTTCGCCAGTTATGTTTAAGTCCCATTTAATAGGGGGCGAGCCTATTGCCAGCAACCGGGCATAAATCCAGACTCCGGGCTGCTACTGAAAAATTCCTAATGGAAAATCTCAATAACACTTTGCCCGACCTGGGAATCGAACCCAGGACCTCATGCTCAGCAGTAGCGGTTGCGACCACTAGACCAATGAGGCAGTCTGCAGAATGAGTCGGTTGTATTTATTCATGTATTTAAAGCAGAACCAACAGCTATAACAGATTTCCAGCGCACATAGGGTTACGGGGCAACGAGGAGGCTGATAGACTGTCAAAACTGGCAGTGGAAAGGGGCAATGTTAGCCCATTATGTCCGATTACTGGGAATATTTCTCCAGAATGAAGAGTGTGTGTTTCGACAATTGGAAAGAATATTTTAATGAACTATCCAAAGAAAAAGGCAATCGGTATAAAATCATTCAAAACGAGCCACCTCGTGAGCCATGGTTTGATGATAGATGTTTAAATAGGAGTTATATTAAGTTAGCGATAAGGCTTCGTTCTGGCCACTTTCCATCGGCAAAGTTTGCTTTCTTAATGCGAAAGGCTACATCGCCTAATTGTGAGACTTGTAACAAAATTGAAGATGTGCAACATTTGCTGATGGAATGTGCTAAGAACAAGAATGAAAGGGAACCTTTGACTAGTGAGTTTAAACTCAACATGTGGGATGTTGGACTTATTCAAAATATTTTGGCATACCCTAAATCAGAGAGAACTAAACGCATCATTTGTGGTTTAATGCAGAAGTCTGGGCAGTGATTCTCTTTTCTATTTTCATAATATTTATGTATTGTGGTGGTGGTTAGTAGTGTAGTAAAATATTGTATAATTACAAGTGTTTAATTGTGTGTAAATGGAGTATAAGGTACAATGGGGTTGACGTATCCGTGTGGATAAAAACCCCTTATAAATAAAGAATGAAAAAAAAAAAAAAAAAACGCTATAACAGATGGTTAACAATTTTATATGAAACACAGAGCTAATTATAGGTTCTCACGGGTAAAAAACAGAAAAGCAGTTGAAATCTTAGGATCACCAACAACGATTGAAAAGAATATAATATAAGGTACAATAAACACTATGCACTTTTAAAAAAGTCGGCGTTCAGCTGAGTGCGTGCAGAATAGGTAGTGGTGGTAAATGGGTCAAATGAGAACTCTTTAAGGCTTCTACATACCAGCGCGACACAAAGGCGCCGCTCGTCCCGTGATACGCGGGGCCTTTGTGCCGCGTCGCGTCGCGCGACATTTCGCGCTGGTATGTAGAAGCCTTTACGAAGAATATTAAAGTCCTTACTTGCTCGCACTTAGTTTGAGTTTTGCCCATAGAAATATAAAAACAGGTTTTGCCTGTAGTTAGAAGAGGAAAAAGGAATGGAGATAGTCGGATTAAATCTAACTGATCTCTGAGGGACATTGAAACGCAGTATATTATTTTTCTAATTATGTATTTTTGTATAAGTAGGTACATAAACTCTGATTTTGTAATTTGCTAGATCAAAATTACAGACGCAATTGACCTTGTATTCAAAATAACACTATTTTTTATTAATATTACAGAAACAACACGACAACAGCGAAAGTCCTCCTGCAGAGAATGATTCCTTGGTGAGTCACTCGGTAACTAGATTATTTACTAGGTTACCTTAACTCACACACTGACTTAGGTAAGTACTACTTTTTTTTTTTGTTAGGATTTTTTTTACTTTTACAATGTTTGTATATGTGAGCACCATGTAGCCTTTACATAATTAATTCTATCATTGCTTCATTTAAAGGTACCTATACAAAATATTGTACAATATTTTAAAAAGAGTAACAGTGGAGTTACTTGCCCATTCTTCTCCATACGAAACTACTTATTAGAAGAAGCGGAGTCATTTTTATTAATGTTGACGTTCAAAAGTGCCTTTGATGTGCCTATTTGAAATAAATCATTTGATTTTGACTTTGGTACTTGTGTGTCGTATGTCGGCAGCAAAATATCATTTTAGACTAGCAAATTAAAAATCTGAGTATAAATAGTTAGTGAGTGTAATATGAACAACAACAGAACCTTCTTACTAAAATAAACGCGACATAAATACATACTGTATTATGCCTGCACAATTTGTCACTTTTACGAACAAATATACTGCCACAGCCTATAAACATAAAAGTGTATCACTTTGTTTTATATTTATTAGCTATCAAAACGTGGTAACATAAACTCTGCTGAGCCCTAAAGGGAAAATTCACCATCGTTAAACACTTTTAAAGGGAATTCCAAAATGTATACGTAGGAGCATTATTGCATAAGGCCTAGCCCGCACTGCGATTAAAAATCGCGTGAAATTTTTATCGCAATTCTGTAACATGTGTAATCTTGTATCTACACGTACTGGCGATTAAAAAATCGCACTGGAACGTACTCCGTACACTGAATATAATCCGCACGACTAAGAATCGCGCGATAAGATTTCGCAGTGCGGGCTAGGCCTTAGTTGTCATCACCGTAAATTACTGTAATGGCGACGATAAGGGACTTTTAGTGATTTTATACTGAAGATCACGTCTAAACGACTAGTGTTAATGATTCGAAAAAAATATATGTTAAATTAGAGCATTTTCTCGATAATTTACTATGTGAATATTTTGGATTATGTTTATATTACATAGTGAAATTAATTTGTAAAGTTATGTCTAACGCGGATATAAAACTGAAAATGGCGCAAAATCTACCAAGCGTATTTTTCTGAAACCTTACCAACCTAGAATAAAGACACTATCTTAAGAATATGTTTGATTTACACGTTTGTATGAAGTACGCATCTTGCTAGCCTCTTAAGACATTAAAACCTTGGTAATGACAAACTTGTCAGATATTATATTTTCACCGAGTTACTTTAATTGATTTTGCAACTCTTGTATACTGTCTTCGATAAAAATACCGACATTTCTAGACGCTATTAATATTTAAATTGAAAAAATCTAATACGAATACCTGTTTTTCATTTCTGTTCATAAATACTATTTCGTTTTCGCCATATCTGCCGTGGTTTCACATAAAATTCTAAGCAGCATGACATTTTCTGAAATCCTCGTAACCAACAATGTTTGAGCTTATGCATCTTGAGTTTCCCAACGAGTATTTATTACGCCATTTTTCGGATTTTTGTTTGTACCGCTTACTATGCCATAGACTTAACCTCGCAGCAATACCGTTGTCTGGAATTTCCATATGTTCCAATTTTTGGAACATTCCAGTTTTGTTATATTGATATAGGATCCATCATACTCATTTACTGTAGCCTTTTCTGCCTTGTTTAATCCCTGAACAAGGAATTCCTTCTTGACGATGTCCTAACCTCAACAGACGCGCCAACTTACACACGTGCCGGTTTTTAGGGTTCCGTAGTAAACAAGGAACCCTTATAGTTTCGCCATGTCCGTCTGTCTGTCTGTCTATCTTTTCGGTCCTCCGTCTGTCCCCGGCTTAGCTCAGAGACGCTAAGTCCTAGAAAGCTGTAATTTGGCATGGGTGTACATATTAATCACGTCAAGAAAGTCGTAAAATAAAACCATGAAAAACATTTTTTTTTACCTCCCTTGCACGTAAAACGGGGATGATATTTTTTTTCTCATCTATTACATGGTGTGGGGTATCGTTGGATAGGCCGTTCAAAAATATTGTGGGTCTGTGAAAAACATTTTTCAATTCTGAGATCCGTTTGCGTAATATTAAGCTTTAAAGTGCTATTTTTTGTTAGAGTCAAGTGTCCCCCCCCCCCACTGCCAGCTAAAGAATTGACCGTAACGTATATAGATATATGGGAGAGCATGTTTTCAACTAGAATGTTAAGTTTGTTTTTGGGATGAATTCATCCTAACTACGGAACCCTTCATTGTGCGTGGTCCGACACGTACTTGGCCGGTTTTTTATATATATTCGCCGATATCCACTGTAGTCACTTTTACTTTTTGTGAATATATAACTATCCAGTCAAGTTATGTGTCTGGAACCACCTGATGATTTTAGCAATAATATTAAAGTTGTTTTATTTTTATGGAGCAATCCAATTACACGTGTACAGAGTCTCTATGAGATAGAGAGAGAGCAATGTGCTACGTCACAATATTTTTGTTTCTTTTTATTACATTGCATACTACGTTCCGTTCTACAGGATTACTTCCATGTACAATCCAACTACAACATAAATTATGTACCTGTGACCTGCAGTCAATCACATTTACCTAAATACTAAACTAAATCGTCAATCAAGCTATGTCCCGAATTATTGACATTAATTAAACCTCATTTTGGCGTTGAACGTAAATCGGGCTTCCAGTTCTATCTACCCGGTTCGAATATTTTGACCGATCTATTGTGAAATCATGCAGTGACTAACTGCAACATTCCATTTCAAAGCTATCGGTAATTGCGTTAAATTTTGTGAAGTTGCGTGCCCAATTAGATTCGTAATGACAGTGTTGATGTCCTTTAGTTTCGTTAGTAAGTAAAGCTGTGAAATGACTGTGACATAATTGTGTATTCTTCATTTCTGAAAATGAAAATCGTATGTCCCCTTTAAAGTTATTTTACCTCTGAAAGTAGCAACCTTAATGTAACGAAAATAGAGGTCATTGTGATTTTGTCAGTGAAGCCATATCAGTCGTGAAGTTCTGTGAAAATCTCACCGCGAAAAAGGTGAAGTGAGATTGAAGTGTCAAAAGCTGCTGTCAAGAGTGTCAATTCCTTAGCATTAGGTGAAATGACAGCTCAGTTCAAGCTCTCTTTACCAAATTTTCACGATGAGATTTTTCAGAATAGTGGCACAGGTAAAATAAATGTGAAAGAACGGTTGAATTAAAATTATTGTACTGTGGCGGCCTCTACAACGCCTCATGTGAACTACGCATCAAGGACCTGACGTCACACAAATCCTGCATCCCGCAACAAAGTTTACCGCGCGACTGGCATATATATAACATCCCGACATCAACCGTCGGACAGCTGCCCACCAGACACAACACTCGTCTGGTCAGAGGATCCTCCCTTTTCTATAGAGGATGAGTGAACTTTACACTGTGTTCCTCATACCTCTATAGTACGAACTGCATCAGATTTCTAAAGGTAGTGGGACAGTACCTACGTCATGCGGAAAATCATAAAAAGTACTTCTGCGTTTGAAAACAGCAGTGCTATTCTGTAACAATCTCACCGTGAAAACTTAGATGAAGTGAGCGTGGAGTGAACTGTCAGTGTCATCCCACCTAATGCTAGGGATGGACCAAGGATTACATTAACAATCATAATCGAGATTTTGAACAAAAACGCAATTTTGTTTTTTTTACATTAAATTGAATTTGAGTAAATTTCTGTCTTGCTATTTTATTTAAAATCCCCCTAAATAGTGGTAAATGTTAAGACACATAAATAGTAGCTTTGAAATAATATAAAATGATCAATAGAATTAGCTTTTAAATATTATTAAAATCCCGATTATGATTGTAAATGTAATCCTTGGTCAATCCCTAGCATCAGTAGAATGACACTGACGGCTCACTCCACGCAAGAATTCACGGTGATTTTTTTACAGAATCGACATGCTGTTCCTCTTACAGATGCACGATACATATACAGGGTATTAGAAATATCGTCGCGCAAATTGTTACAATGAATTCAGCAGAACAGTTTACTACAGCTGTTTTAATAGAAAAATGTAATACCTACGCAGTCAAAATGAACAACACACAACACAACACACACACAACATAGGAACATATTATAATTTAAATTTAAATAAATAACCGACGAAAAATTTCAAGGCGTCAGAATCATGTAATTAAAATCCTTGGTGACAGGTTGCACATCGGTGTCCCTGTCAACCTTGACTTCACACGACCTCGACACCCATTGTTAGGGTTCCGTACCAAAATGGTAAAAAGGAACCCTTATGGTGAGACTAAGTCTGTCTCATTTCATTTCATTTCATTTATTTGCATACCATAATGTGTTTTTAAGATGTTATATAAGGCTTAAAGCTAAAGTACAGTTATGGACCCTGTTAGGGCACAGCAACATAGTAATAACTTACAATTTAAATTAACGAAAAAAAATAATACATTATAACATTTTGAAAATAACAATTATTATAAATGTATGTGAACTTATAAATTATTATTAATAGATATGGTTATTTAGATAATGTCAATGTTAGTGTTAATCATACTATTAAATTTAAATTAACTAAACTTAAATAGAAAAGATTAAAGTTAAAAATTAGAATAGTAAAAGTAAAAATAATGTTAAAAACAAAATTAGTCATGTTACTCGTACATAGTTATTATTTTAAGGATAGTAAGTAAGTAATATAGTAAGGATATTTTTATTTTTAAATCATAGTTTATCATTTATGTATTCATTTATATTATAGTAGTTTTTGCATAATAGAAATTGCTTTAATTTATTGATGAAAGTATTATATTTATTTATGTTCCTAATTTGTTCCGGTAGCTTATTATATAATTTTATTGACATTACATAAGTACTTGAGGAATGCATTTTTAGTCGTGATGTTGGAATGTTTAGTCTGTTTTTGTGTCTTAGTATAATTTTTGTTTGTATGTCTTCTTATTTTGTATAGAATTCCGGGTATTTACAAGTTTCAAAAATATAAAGGCAGGGTAAGGTTAAAATTTTCAGTTCTTGGAAGTGAGGTTTACAACTATCAGTATCAACTATGTTAACTAAAGTCCTGATAAGTTTTTTCTGAAGGGTAAATAATATGGGCGCGTCTGTACTATTACCCCATAAGATGATACCATATTTGAGCCATGCATAGGCATACGCGTAATACGTGACTAACGCAGTTTTTAGGTCTGTTGTTTTTTTGATTTCACGGAGGGCATACGAAAATGCTCGCGAAGGAGGAGGCGGAACGCGTGAGGGAGAGGCAAGGTTCGCGCCCTCGCGCCTCTAGTCGCCGCAGGAGACGCCCCGGGCGTCGGGAGTTGCAAGCCGATTTCCGGCCACCGTAGGCGCGGGCTTGCGGACGGCGAGCGATGGGTAGCTCGCCGTCCGATAAGGACCAGGCCCGGGTCGACGGCGCGTTGTGTTCCACGCGCGCCTCAAAGAGATGTCAGCACCAACTGACGGGGTCCGTCAGGACCAATGCCTGCCAGGGTTGCGAGTTTGTCCGAAAGGGATATCGTGGCCCTGGCACACAGGCAAATGAAGGAACACGGGTGGGTTTTAGTCAGTAAGAGTCTGACACGCCCTCCCGCTCTGCCCAGAGCGGGAGAAGTTATTTGATAATTTCCCACACAAAAAAAAAAAAAAAAAAAAAAAGGGCATACGAAAATGTGGACAGCTTTGTTCTTAATTTTTGAATGTGCGACTTCCAATTTACGTGCGAGTCTATGTCCAGACCTAATAAAGTGAACTTACTAACTACTTCTAGTTTGGAGTCTTGGAAGCTAAAATTTATATCTATTGGTGTTTTTTGGCGGGGATGAAACGTCATTATTTTGGTCTTAGTAAAGTTTATTTCAAGATTATGTTCTGCCATCTAGTTTGTTGTAGCGCTAAGTATGGAATTCAATTTATTATTTACGCCAAGGTGGGAGTCACATGAGGCAATTATTGATATATCGTCCGCAAACAAGACACAAGGCTCATTTATTTGATTTGGGAGATCGTTTATGTACACAAGGAATAGAAAACAGCTTAATACGCTTCCTTGTGGGATTGAAGCTTTGATTGCTATTTTGTCGGACCTGAAGTTTTCTATTTCTTTCTTACCTTGGTTAAAATATTCTATTTCTACTATTTTTTCCCTGTGTTGTAAATAAGATGCGAACCATTCATGACATTTGCCACGAATTCCTATGTTGTGTAGTTTATTATGTAATATTGGAAATTGCACTTTATCATAAGCTTTTGTCATATCAAGCAATAACCCTATGGCGTATTTTTTTGTATTGATAATATCAAGAGCTTTTTGTATGTATTTATAGACTGCTAAGATGGTGGAGCGGTTTTTTCGGAAACCGTTTTGACAGTCGATAAATATGTTATATTTTTCACAAAACGCATAAACTCTATTGCACATGGCTTTTTCAAATATTTTTGATGCTGTTGGTAAAAGGGCTATGGGGCGGTAATTATTTGGGTCAGTTTTTGAATTTTTCTTATATACTGGTTTAATAAGGGCATTTTTTAAAAGATTCGGAAACGCGCCTTCTGCAAATGATTGATTAATTAGTTTGTAAAACGGTAGGGTTAATTCATCTGCACATTGTCTCAATAGGGTCGGTGGAACCTCATCGATTCCATAGCTCGATTTATTTTTTAATTATTGCGTTCACCTCGTACGGATCTACTGGGCTTAGAAAGATTGAATTCTCAGTGGAGGTGATCACAGCTGGGGTTCCTTTTGGTTTGCCGCCACTTGGATTTGGACTAACTTGCCCAATTGAGGCGAAGAAATTTTTAAAAGTATTGGCTATCTCTTTAGGCTCTAAAGTTACGCTATTATTTGTTTGTAAGGTTATATTATATTTTTCTCGTTTAATTATCTTATTTGTCTGTCTGTCACACCTGGATATCTCAAGAACTACTAATGCTATCAACTTGAAATTTAGAATAGTTTTAGATGACGTTTGCCCAACTATTTTACAAGCAAAAAAAATTTTTTAAAAAATATATCTTTTTTGCAAAAGGAACTGAAAAGGGGTCTTAAAAATTTGAAGTGGGACTACTAGGGCATGTGGGGTATCATATGAAAAAACGCTGTTTGCACATTCTCAAACATATTTTTGATTTTTTTTAGGCAGCACAGTTGTGTTCACTTGTGATGAAAAATGTAAAAAAAATACCGTTCCCCCCCTTATCTCCGAAGTTTGCAGAGATAAAAATCTGAAATTATTCTATATGATAGAAGCCTGAGTAAAAATTACAGGAAAAATAAAACGATGTCTCTCAATAGCACAGTTTTTCAGAAATCATCAACATCATATATTCGAACGGAACCCTCGGTAAACGAGTCCGACTCGCTCTTGGCCGTTTTTTTTTTTAACAGGAAACTACTAATAGGCCAATTTTATTTATTTGATAACATAGAGATGATACATTTTATGATAACACTTGACTCATTACAATAAATACATTTTTAGACAACTATTCACTGGTTTATTCAATTGTATGATTTAATTGTCTTAATTCCTGATTTTATCAAAGATAGAGATGTATCAACTTGATCCGATTAGATAATCGATTCAGGTAGGTATCGAGTTAAACCTAATTCAAGTTAAATCGAGTTAAGCCACACTTGATCGAGTTAGCGGTTTGCATGTCGTCTTGTGGGAAAGCACGGACCAATCACTTGGGTCCTTGTACGATAGTAGGTACTGACCAATTACTGGGATGGACAATTTCTAACGACTTGATTTAACTTATATCTTATTTATTTATTTCCTACAGACAGCAATAAACAACATTATTTTTAGTATATGCGAATCCCGAAACACGTGTCTAGTATTTTTATGTAAAGAATCTATGTACAAAATTTCAAAACTGTATCATGTAAAATCACAAAGTTAGTTTGTTATGTTACCGGGTTGTCCATAAAAAACATGCAAACGGCGCCCCCGCGCCTCCAGGGTCGTCTTGCGCTCATTGATAATGATAATGAACGGCGATTTTATTGTAAGTAATTAAATGGTGATAACATTTTCCATCACACTAAATAGTTTTGGGACAAAACATAACATGGTGTAAAAATTATTCAAATCGATTCAGTTCCTTATTCTGAACAAACTATATTCAGGTTTCGCGTATACTTAAAATAATGTTGTTTAAAGGTGATGGTGGTGGTGTGGGGTATATTTGAAGGTGAGGGTAAATCTCGGTCAATTGATTAATCTCTTAATCGTTTTTAAAATAGGGTTTTTTTTCTTATAGTTAGAAAAAAAATTGGCATTAAAATTTAATTCAAAGATGATCGAATAGGCCCTTAAAAAATGATTCATTCTTTTTTTACTTTGGGTCTCCATTATAATAATAATAATAATACCATTTATTCGACATAGGCCCATAGAAAAATACTTTAACCTAAACATACATACTGTTTATAAACAAAAACTTGTCTTAATAAAAAGGCTTAAGACTATGTTAGTAGCACTTCACTTTGCACTAGATTGTGCTGTCCTGTGGAACTGGTCCGCGGAAACGACGGAACACCACGTCCTGCGGCCAAAAGTCTTCTTCCATGACGAGGGGCAGATAACAGTTCGGAACACGCACGACGAACTCTTTGAAGTTGACGTTCCGGTGCGACTCCAGTAACTGCACCCTCGGCGTGTACCTCGTCTTTTGGCGCACGTACTCCACGATGTCCACCGCCTTAGTGGTGTAGTGCAGGCGGGAGATGTACACCGGTGTGTTCGGCTTTGCGGCACGCAGGCTCACTTTGGGCTTCGTAGGAGCTTTGCCGCAGCGGTTCTTGTTAGAACCGCTGTGATTATGTGTGTTTTGTTTGCTGTGTGATTATGTCTGGATAATTATCTTAGCTAGACTTAAAATTTAATTACAATTAAAGAAATTGTACGCGTGAAAAACAATTTCTGCAATTGGTATGAACTAGTATCGATTTATATCGATACGAGTACTAGTTCATAGCACAAAACTTGATTAATAATCGAGTTGTACTGGCGCGCGACGTGGGGATCATCCTAAATTAAGTCGAATTACAAATCGAGTTAAAAGTGATTCCACAAATTCATCATTTCGTTATGAATGCGTAGGTCTGCTTTATTATATCAATTAATTTAATTTGCAACAATTGCGAGATGGTTTATCTCTAAATTGGAGGACCATATTGTGTGAAACCATAAAAGCATATTTATACAAATGTTGGCCTGTTTTTTGTGTTACTCGTGTAAAAATGAACTGTGGTAAAAAGTCGGTTTTGGTTTTTATATTTCACCTAACGTTTGCGTATAATGTAAGTTCTTTTGCATATTTTTTTTCTATTTAAAACATTTTAATTTCAGTCTAACGCAGTTAAATGCTAGATATATTATTACAAAGAAACACACCAATTTCATTTTTTTTTTTTCACCAAAATATTATAATATCGTGGCCTACATAGCATTGGCAACAAACTCCAGACAAATAATAAACTTATAATTATCTATCCTGCTAGCATTATAAATGCGAAAGTAACACTACGAGTATCTTTCTATCTGTCTGTCTGTCAGCTTTTTACACCTTAACGCCTGTACAGATTTCGATGAAATTTGACACATAGACAGACTATGACCGGGTTACGAAATAATAATAGTTTTTATTCTGGTAGTACGCTCCCTTGGGATAATTTCCGACATGCACGCGTGAGAGAACAAGGGCAAATGCTTTCTATAATAAACAGTATGAAACAAAGCCGTTTTTTTGGGTGGGAAATTATCAAATAACTTCTCCCGCTCTGGGCGGAGCAGGAGGGCGTGTCAGACTTTTACTGACTAAAACCCACCCGTACTCCTTCATTTGCCTGTGTGCCAGGGCCACGATATCCCTTTCGGACAAACTCGCAACCCTGGCAGTCATTGGCCCTAACAGACCCCGTCAGTTGGTGCTGATAACTCTTTGAGGCGCGCGTGGAATACAATGCGCCGTCGGCCCGGGCCTGGTCCTTATCAGACGGTGAGCTACCCATCGCTCACCGTCCGCAGGCCCGCGCCTACGGTGGCCGGAAATCGGCTTGCAACTCCCGACGCCCGGGGCGTCTCCTGCGGCGACTAGGGGCGCGAGGGCGCGAACCTTGCCTCTCCCTTGTCGTGTCTGTCTATGTGCCGCTGAGTTCTCTAGAATACACAATGGTTTTTGATACAGTTTTGACCATCATTTGGAGAGCTTTTTTCACCGGGAGGTTTATGTCCGTTGCCCCCAAGAAATAAGTCAGTAATGCGCTATTATGGACTTGTTATTGTTACGTCAAATTCGGCACCTATGGGTTGGGATACATGAGATACATCTTAGTAATGTATTTCTCATTTTTCGTAGTGATATTTACGAAGATATCATGACCTTTAATGTAGGTAAATTCAAAAAAGAAATGATAACGAGAAAAGTATACTTACGTATCAATACAAAAGTGTTTTGCGTATTTAATTTTGGTAAGTTGCTATTACCGACTTATTGGCGTAAATTAATTACGATAATTTCGTAAAAAATAAATTCTCGTGCAGTACTTGGTAAACGCTAGCACGTTGGTGTTGTCGAATTATTTTGAGTAAGCTCAAACCGTAATGGAAGCTTACAAGGAATTTGAAGAAAATAATTGATTAATAAATATGATGTGTAAAATTGTAATACGCATCAAATCTGAATACATCTGGAACCCGCTTTCGAATAAAACAATGCTTTGTAACGATACTGTTACAGTATCAATTTAAAATAACTACAATAACACCGTAATCCGTTCCGTTTGGTGCCGGACGTAAAGAATAGCACTATCCCATTTCTTCCCGTGGAAGGGCGAAAGGCGACTAAGAAGGGACTTACTAGAGAATAGGCAGAAGAGTTCGCTATGCATTTTTAAAACCAAACTGCAATCGGCAACCCGCCTGCCAAGCGTGGCGATTATGGAACCCCCGCCCCCCCCCCTTTTTTGGGGGGAGGCCTATGTCCAGCAGTGGACGGCTTTCGGCTGAAATGATGATTATGAACACCGTAATAACAAATAACGAATCGTTTTTAAGACATGAATTAATGACGTTGGAAAAGCCCGTATTGTAATGTTACGTATCACCATTTTTAACTACTGCAGTAATGAAGTAAGTTTATATTATTGAAAGAATTTTATTTGACCATTATATTTTTGTAACATTTATTTTCTTTAAATGCTAGGTTCCACATACATAATTGAATGTTGACATAGTAATTGAATTCCAATAAAAAAATTACTTTTGTTTGATGTATCAATGACCTCTATAGTCCGATTAGTTAAAAAGATATTCAACAAAAACAGGAAAACATTTCTCCTGTAAAATTTTAGTTTTACGATTACCGACTTATTGCCGGGAGGCGTCGAATTATGTTTGAATGAGAAATTTCGATGTTGTGAAATGTGACAACACGCTTGTTTTAGTGTGTGATGTGTGTTGTGTATGACATTAATTGATTGCCTTATTTTTCAGTGCCTCAAAATAATACCAGAGCGGGCTTTAATAACATATGTAAATGAGACGTATCTCACTAATGTGTCTGCAACAGTCAGACGTATTAGCAGAGGAGGTGATTATGTGGCCAATCTTCAGTTCGTATCCAAATTGGAAATCGGATACAACGTACTGGTAAGGCTTATGGGATCAAACTGGAGACAAAAGTAGCAATGATCCCGCGACCCACGTAGAATGTAGCAATAGTCCCGCGTCTCGCGTAGGACGTAGCGATGATCCCGCGACCCGTGTAGCATTGGCACGGCAAAACATCACTCCAAAAGTTTTGTCACAAAAAGTCTAAAATCCTGTACCGTTTTGGGAAAAATATTGTCGAAATAAAACGAAAATCCTGAAATGTGATCAATAAGTCTTAAACACTTCGTCCAACAGATGGAGTTATCTCTTAGAGAAAGTTGATGCTGTGGCACAATTTATTGTTCTTCATCACAAACTATCATCATCAGCCTTATAGCAGGCCACTGATGCGGAGCGAGCACGGCCTACTGTGACATTTTAATTTTTTTAGGAAAACATATACTTTTGACGTAAAGAATAGCACCATCCCATTTCTTCCCGTGGGTGTCGTAAAAGGCGACTAAGGGACTTACTAGAGAATGGGCAATCGGCGTGCGTGTACAGCTACGGCCAGGTGTATGAACGTAACAAAGCAAAAGGAGTGTGTAAGAATCGTAGCAGGTGGAGTGTCCGTGGAGTTTCTTGCCCGTTCTTCTCCATAGGAACCTACTATTTGGAATGGGCAACTAGCTTCATATTTGTAACTGACCGACTTCTTGACAATTCAAAAGTGCTTGTCAATAGTTTAATTAAAATAAATGCTTTGAGTTCGAGTTTGAGTTCTATATTATCTCTATAACCCCACGGGACGAAAAGGTGAGTTTATGAATGTATATTACAATGAACTTTTTTTTCTACAGGTCGACCTGATATTCTACGAGTACCTCCACAATGAGTTCAAGCGCTCTTTCGTGGAGATGCATTTCAAAGCTTGCGATCTAATACTTACGGATCCTTACGTTGGCAGTATTCTAAGGAAGGCTGGCTTGTCCACGTGTCCCATACCTCCGGTAAGTCTAAATATGGCTGCTTTGACTAAAGTGACGATAGCTTTATGTATACCTACTTCATTCCTATACAATACTCTTCCGTTTCGAAAATGTTCACCCTTTTCCACTATACTGCCTATTCACTATCATTAGTATCATTCTTGCCCTTTTTTTTGCTTCTAACTTCTCTCGCTCTGGGCGGAGCGGGAGGGGGTGTCAGACTTTTACTGACTAAAACCCACCCGTATTCTTTCATTTGCCTGTGTGCCCACGATATCCCTTTTGGACAAACTCGCAACCCTGGCAGGCATTGGCCCTAACGGACCCCGTCAGTTGGTGCTGACAACTCTCTAAGGCGCGCGTGGAATACAACGCGCCGTTGACCCGGGCTTGGTCCTTATCGGACGGTGAGCTACCCATCGCTCATCGTCCGCAAGCCCGCGCCTACGGTGGCCGGAAATCGGCTTGCGACTGCCGACGCCCGGGGCGTCTCCTGCGGTGACTAGGGGGGCGAGGGCGTGAACCTTGCTTCTCCCTCACGCGTTCCGCCTCCTCCTTTGCAAGCGTCGTCTGCGAAGCAGTAACTTCGCAGACGGAGGTGACGGCCTCTCATGCACTATCGCTCCGAACCATGGCCTAGATCAGTGCCGGACGTGAGAGGTCACCGCCGCCGATCGCCTCCGTGAGGACACGGCGGTGCTCCACCCAAGCCGGGCAGACCTCCACCGTATGTTTCACCGTGTCTTCCGGGCGATCCACACAGTGGTGACACCCGGGCGTTTCCTCCCGCTTTACATTCTTTCCCTTGCCAATTTATTTGCGGTCGGAGCAACATATCTCGTTCTTTCGTACTTCACTATTCTTCATCTCGGTAGTCACCCTCTTTCTAGCCATATCTTTCACACAGTTCATCCAACGTTTAACTTTCTTTGTCGTGTCTTCCTTTACTCTTATAGCCATCCACATTCATACATAAAACTTTCCTCGAGGCATTTTGCCTAATATTTACCAATGATTGAAGATGGCTTTTAATCTTGGACCTAATATTTGTTTTTTTTTTCGAAACTTTAATTTTCATCAAACTCTTCAGCTTTATTATTAGTCTATGATAACTAAAGATTCATAGATTCATTTATTCGGATGCATATTTACCTAAAGTACGTTTTTTCCCGGCAAAGGATACAAAGTATGAAAACGGCTTCATAAAATATATTATATTCACTTCATATTTTTATTCCGGGATCGCGAGGTTTCAGTAATAAATAAAAACAGTGTGTAGGTGAAAAATTTTGTATTCCTAAGTATAACAATCTATTTAGAACTAGGAAATAATTTGTGGAAAATATGACACTTTTAAAAAACACCATTAATATTTCTTCAAAACCTTTTATTCTAAAATTAAATATATTTATTCGGGGATCCATAGTACAAAAGGGTAGTTCTTAAAAATTCGTCAGTTCTGGAAACCGACACTTTTCCCGTACCGAAGCGCACTACATACTAGTCAACTCTTAAACTTTAGGTGAATATGCATCCAAATATCCGATCTCTAATGATAACAAATTGGTTGAATTTTGAACAATACTAGTTTAGTTCTTTGGAAATCGACTGCCATTAGACCTTCACCAAGTCCAGTTGCATTTTATACTTATTGTCCGATCTTCTGCAGTAAAAACTACCAAAAGCATTTGTATGACAAACGAACTATTTTAACGGATCTTTTCTGGCTGCTAAATTAAAATAGTGTGACTTTAAAACAGCTCTTATTGCTTTTCAATGGGAAACGGTTCCAGCCTTCATATTTATCAAACAAATTTTTCTGTTGTAGGGCAAAATTTCTTTGAAGAACGTCAATTTGAACACCGATATTCCTTCTGTTTGGCCTTTTGAAAAGGGTAAACTGGAAGTCACTGCCACGGACAATTCAACTGGAATCATCATGGCCAAGGGGGAAATAGTATTGACTTTCAAACCAAAATAAAAATATTTTTTCTAGCTAGTCGTGTATATTTTTACAATGCCCCACTAACTCAACTTTTAGTACATTCCACTAACATTAGGATAAAGTTTTAAATACTAATTACAATTTGGTTTATTACAAGGGACCTTTAAAATAAATCGGACCCTTACAAAAAAAATACCACCTTTTTTTTTTTTTTTTTTTTTTTTGGTGGGAAATCATCAAATAACTTCTCCCGCTCTGGGCGGAGCGAGAGGGAGTGTCAGACTTTTACTGACTAAAACCCACCGTGTTCCTTCAGATGCCTGTGTGCCAGAGTCACGATATCCCTTTCGGACAGGCTCGTAACCCTGGCAGGCATTGGCCCTTTCGGACCCCGTCAATTGGTGCTGACGTCTCTTTGAGGCGCGCGTGGAACACAACGCGCCGTCGACCCGGGCCTGGTCCTTATCGGACGGCGAGCTACCCATCGCTCACCGTCCGCAAGCCCGCGCCTACGGTGGCCGGGAATCGGCCTGCGATTCCCGACGCCCAGGGCGTCTCCTGCGGCGACTTAGGGCGGAAGGGCGGGCACCCTGCCTCACCCTCATGCGCTCCGCCTCCTCCTTCGCGAGCATTACTGTTTCGCAGAAGGAGGTGACGGCCTCCCATGCACTCTCGCTCCGAACCATGGCCTGAACCAGGGCCGGACGCGAGAGATCGTCGCCGCCGATCGCCTCCGTGAGGACACGGCGGTGCTCCGCCCAAGCAGGGCAGACCTCCACCGTATGCTCCACCGTGTCCTCCGGGCGATCCACACAGTGGTGACACCCGGGCGTTTCCTCCCGCTTTATCCTGAACAGGAACCTCCCGAAACAACCGTGTCCGGTGAGGACCTGCGTCAGGCGGAAGGTGAGGACGCCGTGGCGCCTCTCTAGCCACTCCTCAAAGAGGGGACTTACCGCCGCAATTAGGTTTCAGTAAATAAAATAACAGTTGTATGTGCTGAATATTTTTATTCTCATACAACTCTGCTTGTTACCGTGATTTTCCAAAACCTACAAATACATCAAGAGAGCCCATTACTTCACCAGTTGACCCTACTTTCCAGGTTGCATCGAGCTTGCCTTTATCAAATAATACGGTAAAAGGGAAGTTTCCACTAAATGTCATATTTGCCACTACAATAGGACCCTGTAAAGAAAAATAACAAAACATAAAAATTACTTTGACATTTCGGTTAGAATTTACAGATTCGTCGATGTCACCACGAAGCAAAACGAAAACTTCAAAGAGAATTTTGAAAAAATATACGATTGATGTACCTAACGGAAATAAAATCTGGAATAAAAATAATTAATCAATTTTATATTTACCGGAAATATTGGACATTCTTTTAAACCATACTTTTGGAGTATAGGACCAAACCATATGTCGCGAAGGACCAAATCACACCACTTGTAGTGAAACTCCATCAAGGTGCGAACATACTGATTGTATCTGCTACTGTGTTCGTATACGGTCACGTGGAACTAGAAAAACAACAGTAACATAATAATGAGAATCAAAGAGTAAGAAGTAACCTTATCGGTGATGTTCTTCAGAAAGATCAGGTGCATAGTACTCGCAACCGGCGTGCGTGTATAACCAGATGTATAAACTTAAACGAAGCAAAAGGAGTAAGTAAGGATCAATTTGTATTCGAAGGTACAAAATAGTACTATTGGACCTCCACAACAAAAAAAACAACAATTCACCTGACTATCGCAAACACTAGAACTTATGGGGAAATGCCTGTAGCGGCATCAACATCGCCACATGCGAACGACGCGTCACAATGACGTCACGCAAAATCCTGCATCGCGCAAGCAGAGTTTACCGCGCAACTAGCATATATACAACGTCCCGACATCAACCGTCGGGCAGTTGCCCACCAGACAAAACACCCGTCTGGTCGGAGGATCCTCCCTTTTCTATGTAGGATAAGTGAACTGTACATCCGGTTCCTCATGCCTCTAAAGGCCTTTGCCCAGCAGTGGGATGATACAGGCTAACAGTAACAGTAACACAGTTCGCCTTGCAGTATTCCGTGGTCTTTCAGAAATATTCAAAACAAATAACTACGGCGTTTGTGTGATTGTTGTGTTTTTAATTATTCAAATGTTAATAAATATTTTCTTTCTTGTATGAATGATTAGTAGTCATTGGATACATGAAGTGGGTTGCCGTTGTAAGACGACTAAAAGACCACGGTGTATGTATAAAAAGGACATTGCAATTAAATTTGGGTGAGGTAACAATATCAAGTCTGTTCGCTTCACATACTTGGATTTTCTAAAAAATTACTGCATTCTTCAACCAATCAATTAACTCAGCCTATCGCAGTCCACTGGTGGATACAGGCCTCTAGCTCCCAAGCTGCGCCACAACACCCTGTCTTCCGTCTTCCGCATCTAGTCTTGTTCACGGGGTGGAAAATCCTCATGGATGTCCTGTGGTCTGTCAGACTCTTACTGACTAAAAACCACCCCAGTGTTCCCCTCCCACACTTGCACCGGGGATCTTGGGATCTGTTATTCCTTCCGCAATCCCCGGCTAGTGCCAGCCCGCCTCTGCGGGCCACCTCAAGTCTGGGGGGGGTGAGGTGTCTGACCCCCCCCGCGACGACTGCTAGGGGTGCGCGTGGAACACTACGCGCCGCCACCTCGGGTCCAATGTGATAGGGGGCGGCGGACGTCCCCAAGTCCGCCGTCCCTGGACCCATTTATGGGGGCTGGAAGAGGGCGTTATCGGCCCTCCGCCGACGCCCGGTGCGCCTGCTGCGGGCCGGGTGAGCGGACGAGATCTCCCGCTCCCTTTCCGCAGCCTCCTTCTGCGACACGACTGTTTCGCAGAAGGACACCACCGCGTCCCAGGACTCCTCACTGCTGGCCATCGACTCGACCACGGCCGGCAGCGATAGGTCACTGCCTACTCCTGAGATGAGGGCACGGCGTGGCTCCTCCCAAGGGGCACACTCTGCCAGCGTATGCCGCGCCGTGTCCTCCCGGCAGTCGACGCAGTGGTGACACCGGGCGTCCGGCTCCCTGTTTATGCGACACAGGTACTTCCCGAAGCAACCATGCCCCGAGAGCACCTGCGTCACCCGAAATGACAGGGAGCCGTGCCTCCTTCCGAGCCAGGGTTCGAGTACTGGCCGGACCACCTCGATGGTGGTGAGGCCGGCGGTAGGGCGTGAAAGCCTGTCCCGCCATTCCGCCACCAGGGCTGCGCGAAGCTGTGACCGACGCAACTCCACATGTCGCTGCATCAGCCACTCGCCCCGCGTTACAGTGACGCGAGTACTTTCGCCTCGAGGTCCCATGGCGGGGATCCGGCCAGTACGCAAGCCGCCTCGTAGGAGATCGTGCGATAACCCCTGATGACTCTGACGGCCATCGCTCTCTGCGGTTTCCGCATGACTGCGATGCTCCCGGCCGTCAGGTCAGCCCAGATCGGAGCCCCATACAGGGCCATCGGTCGCACGATCCCCACGTAGAGCCGCTTACAGGCGGCGCTCGGGCCCCCCAGATTGGGAAGCAGCGATGATAACGCCCCAGCCGCGCCCAACAACTTGGGCGCAAGCCGCCGGAAGTGGGGGCCCAACCACTTTATTAAGGTCGTCGGTCCATCTAGCTGGGCGTCGTCCCACACTACGCCTGCCGATACGCGGTCTGCACTCCAGGACTCGTCTACTCCACCGGCCAACGGTCCTTCTACAAACATGGCGAGCACACTGCCACTTCAGCTTGCTTGTTTTGGTAAAAGCTAATTATTATTTTAACTAAAACTCTTACCGTAACGTTATTTCCTAATACTGTTTTGTTAATCAGCTTCATGTTGAACACATACCCCCCTCTTTTGCTCGACCTTCGAACGTTTACCGAAACATTAGAGATGTATTTCTCGTTTACGTATTTTAATACTGCACGTTCCGGTATTATACGGAGACACTGAAATATATTAAAATAAAACTGTAATATTTCTCTACCAGTATCTGTGTGTATGTTTGTCTGTCTGTCATTCTTAGGATTTTGTTTTGATTTCGTGTTCGATTCCCAGGTTGGATCACTACTCGACTACTAATAAATTTCTGACGGAAAAATTCTCAGTAGCAGCTCAATCTTTATTTGTATCCGGTTACATGGGCCGGCCTCTATTACATGGGACTTAAGAGCGTTTACACCTTACAGTATTTCATACAAACTTTCAAACCCTTGTTTTTCGAAAGACCGATTTTAATTTTCCATAGAAACAGAGATTTTCAGTTATCTGTTTTTAAATAAGACATTTCAAAAATGTTCTGTACTAACTTTTTAAACCTTTGTATCCTGCTTATTCGTATGAAGTTTCATTAAAATCGGTTCAGTCATTTCGAAAAACAAGGGTTTTAAAGTTTGTATGAAATGCCGTAAGGTGTAAACGCTCTTAAGGTGGATCCGCAGCTGTAGCCCGCGAAATTCAAATTTTCTTACGTTTTTTGCTATTTGTAGGTCAGTGTCAGGTTGTATATCGATCAAAATATGATTCGCGACTCTATCAGGTCTATTTACAGAATTATAATCATTTGAATCATTTACTACATGCTATAAGTTAGATTTGTTCCCCAATGTCATGATTTCATGAAAAAATCATTCAATGGATCAAATCTAACTTAGAGAGATGTATTAAGACGCAGATATATGCCAGTGACCTTGAGTGGTTAGCTTGTGTGTTCTGTACTGAGCTCACGCAACACGTCGTACGTTCAGCCAGTAATAGGACCATCAAGGAGCGCTGTCCCCAATTTGACGCATTAATAATTTATTACACACAAAACAAAAGGTGTTTTAATAAAACGCGTATACTAAAAGATCACTATTTAAATTATCTTTAAATTGGGGAGGTTATCCGTGTTAAACATAACTTTACAAATTAATTTCACTACGTAATATAAACATAATCTAAAATATTCACATAGTAAGTTATTGAAAAAATGCTCTAATTTAACATATATTTTTTTCAAATTATTTACACAACCCGTTTAGATTCAGTTGTGATCTTCAGCTTAGAATCATTAAAAGTCGGTTATCGTCGCCTTAATGATTATAATTCTATAAATCATCAGCTGTCCCTTATTCCCGCCCAAGGATCGTATGCAAAACGAGCCTCGATATACGAGATACTATCGTACTCCGGACTTTTTTACCAAACCTTTTTGTCGCTAGAATTTCGACTTAATTAAATAGAAATAAAGGAGCGCAGCGTGTGCCCACTGACTTTTAATGCATTTCGATATTTAAATTAGTTTAGACGTTTTTCCGTGGACAGTGATAACATGGATGTGTTTTTTCATGCACCATAAAAATAAATGGTGAATTCTCTGCCTAATGATTAGTCTGTCTGTTATAGTCGCAAATCATATTTTGATCAAGATACAACCTGACAATGACCTGCAAATTGCCAAAAACGTAATAAAATTTGAATTTCACGGGCTACAGCTGCGGATTCAATAACTGGTGAAATGTGGGGGTGTACTAAAGGGGGCCTAAAATTCTTTTGGCAGAATCATACTCTAAGATCTGCGTACAATTCATACATCACGCAATTCATCTGTTTGACTTGTCTGAGCAATTCATAATTTGTGGACCATTTTAAGAAACTCCATACAAAACTGGCAAACAGATGAATGGAAGGGATATGAATTGTACGCAGATCATAATATGATTCTGCCAAAGCGTCCATTTTAGGCCCCCTGGAACAACTCTGCCCCTTTTCGGAAAAGAGATGCGTATTGCGAAAAGATGCGTGTTTGTGTTGAAACTATTGTCCAAGGTGACTTTTTGACAGTATTGAACTCAAAACTCAAACTCAAAGCATTTATTTCTATTAAACCAATTACAGGCACTTTTGAATTGTCAAAGAGTCGGTCAGTCAAAAAGTTGAAGCTAGTTTATGTTATTCCGTGTGGTGCCGGACGTAAAGAATAGCACCATCCCATTTCTTCCCGTGGGTGTCGTAAAAGGCGACTAAGGGACTTACTAGAGAATGGGCAGCAGCGTTCTCTATGAATTTTTAAAACCATACTGCGATCGCCAACCCGCCTGCCAAGCGTGGCGATTATGGCAAATCCCCCCCCTTTTTGGGGGAGGCCTATGTCCAGCAGTGGTCGTCTTTTGGCTGAAATGATGATGAAGATGTTTTGATTCATTAGGATAACTTGCAGAAACTCGTTCAAGTGTATTAGATTATATTATATTATTTTCACATAGTTAGTAATAGAAAGAAAACAAATAATTTTCGTGGATTGTAAATACTTACATTATAAGAATATGCGCCACACATGATCAAAATAATAATCGAAACAAAAGTACGCTCGAACATAATGACAAGCTACGAAAAACTTAATAACATATCATGAAGATACAAGTACTACGAGTATCATCATCATATGTAACTGATGTTGATTGAAAGATAGGACCAAATAATTATTTTAATGAATAAAAAACGGACATAATACTTAATTACCTCATTTGCGTTGTGATCACTGTGTTCAGTGAACACAAAAGATTTAATCTAACTAAAGCCTCGTATTCATGGTAAACATTTGTTTAGCAACATGGTTGCATAAACATGTTGCCGAGTTGCTGTCAACATATTGCGGGCAACACTTCTGTTGCGGAGTTGATCACGCCATGTTGCAGAGTTGACGCCTGGCGAGCTAAACATCAGTTTATCAACAAATGTTGACGTGTGTGGACGTGTAAAGAAGTATCCATAGTAGCCCTGCCTTTAGGTGTTGTCACCACAGAGCACGGAAATTCAGAGATGGGTTGTAACAGGTTATACACGATATCTGTTATCACTTAAATTTTACTGTTACACAAAAATAACAGATCCAAATATCTGTTAATACTTCGTATCCGTAGTATTAACTGAATGACGGGGTAATGTGAAATTATAGAATTACGTTTATTTATTACTTTTTAGGGTTCCGTACCTCAAAAGGAAAAAAGGAACCCTTATAGGATCACTCGTGTGTCTGTCTGTCTGTCCGTCTGTCACAGCTGATTTGCTCCGAATCTACTGGACCGATTAAGTTGAAATTTGGTACACATATGAACTTCTGTGACCCAAACGGACGTGTTACGTAAATAATTTAATTTTGATTAAGGGGGCACTTTTGGGGTGCAAATTTTAAAATAAAAAATTAAAATTTTGCTGACTGTACCGTGTGACATCAAATGAAAAGACTTGTTTTAAGAATACACACACACACACATACACAATAATAATAATAATTTTATAATACATACTTTTGAATTTATTTAAGAAAATAGATGAAAAATGACCATTCCCCCCCTTATCTCCGAAAATATTGAGCCTAAAATTTGTATAAAAATACAGAAAATATTTCTTTACATATAGATTACAGGAAAACTTATGAGAAATCTGTGATCTTAAAATAACATGGTAAATCACTCAATATTGTGCGTACAAACTTACATTTGCAGTTGGAATGTATGGGGATCATGTTTTCCAACTACAATGTTAAGTTTGTTCTTGGGATAAATTCATCCCAACTACGGAACCCTTCATTGTTCGTGGTTGGACACGCACTTGGCCGATTTTTTAAAGTCATCCGGTTAGACTGGAAGCCGACCCCAACATCATTGTAAAAGGCTAGGCAGGTTTATTTATATTTTTTTTGTAAATTCCAAACTGAACACTTAATTTCCTTCATAATATAATACAGGCTCCTGGACTGTCAGTTTAATATTAAACAAACCAGTGAAATTACTTTCAATCGAATATCATCTTTATTCTTAGGACAATAAGTCGTGCATGCATGTCATACATGGAACATTTTGCGACCGATTCCATCAAAGGTCAAACCAAAAATAATAAAGGCATTCGGATACGACCACAATTTTTTTGTTTACATCACAAATTGCCAGTAAAAAAAATATAGTAAAATTGTATGTATTTTTTTTATAGGTCACAGTAACAGATAACACGACCTAACTTAGGAGTCGGTTTTTCGAAAATGATTGTTCTTGTACTCGTAATACCACCAACTGTATTTAGGGATAATAAATACTAAGTGCTTCTCTTTTTGGCGTAATTTAACCGCTTTAGTAAGAGTGAGAAGTAAACATATTTAAAAAAAAAAAAAAAAAAAAAAAAAAACAAAAAAAAAAAAAATTGTTTATTGCTTCAACTTAAATACCTTATTCTAGTTAAATAACAGGAAGCGATATATTATAGTAAATATGTACGTATGTGTATTATAAGTTTATAATCTATGTATGTACTCTTGCACCTATTTTATTAATAATTTATTAAGTATGTTATAATTTAATATTTTTTCATATTATTATTTTCTCTCAATCAGAGCACCCGCCATCTTATCTCTTCACCACCCTTGGTTGACTGGCAGAGAATGCCTAAGGCATTAAGTCCGCCTTTGTACCATAGTGTGTGGGAGAAGTTTAAATAAATAATAGGTGTTTCCCTTTTTAGCAAGGGTCGTTCTTTCATGAAGAAGAGAAATAAATTGACAGCCTTGCTATATTCCTTCGTTTGTGTAAGTGTGAGTGTATATGTGAGTAACAGCCGCGGTAACAGCCTGTGTGGGGGATTGTAAAATAAAAAAAAATAAAAAGTTTTTTATTAGCTTCAATTGTACAAAAACACGTAAATAAACACTATGCAGCAGCGTAACAACTAAGGGAAAGGGTGTTTTCGATGAACTCTGGCACCCAGAGTATATAAGATTTAACTTGTGTTTAGGGTACCAGCGTCCTCGCCTATAATTTGAACATAATATCAGTAGTTGTAGGACGAGCACAGTATATTAATATTAAGATAACTACTTACTAGAAAATGTTATATTATGATGTGGCTATTAATGTACTTGTATTTGTATGTATTGAGAGAGAGATAAAAAATGGTGAAAAATTGTGTGTATATAAGTCTGTGTAAATATAATTATAAATATATGGCTTTATTAACTACTTAAAGGTTAAGCGATTGATACATGTAGTAAATCTTCAGTCTTATCGTAACTCAGTGTCAGTAGCCACTTTGTGACCTTGGTCTTACATTCATTATGGCTCAAGGGAGCTATGGTGCATAGTTTATTTATTTTATTATATAAATGGTCGGACAGAATATCATAATGACGCTGAGCAAGGGCTATTCTACATCCGCGAGTTGAGCATATTTAAAATTGTTATAATCAATTAACAGTAGCAGCCGCGGTAACAGTCTTTGAGGTCTGTTATTTTAAGTAACAGATTAGTTATATTGGTAGGAACAAATTGTTATTTTTAAATATCTATTATTTCTATCTGTTACGACGAATACGTCTCACCCTTACACGAAATCGCCACGCCGCGCTGGCAACGTCTCGAAACGGCAGTACCTACTAAAATAAATTCAAATCAATCAAATAAAAAATATTTTTATTTCACATACCTAAGCCTACATGGGCACTTATGAAACGTCAGAAGCTAGGTGCACGGTTCCAAATGGTCGTTTCCTATGGAGAAGAACCGGCAAGAAACTCCACAGTTACTCTTTTAAAAAAAAAACTGGCTTTTACAATGTTTTCAAATTACAGTGTTAATAAGTATGAGAGGACAGCGTAGGCCCGTCAAAAGTACCAGGAAAGTACTTAACAAAATAGAAAATGGTCTACAGATCTACAGTCCATTAAGCCTACAACGTCCTCACATTAACAAAAAACAATACAATATGATTAAAATAATAAAAGTTAGAACCTTGTTGAAATTAAAATTGTAAAAAAAAAAATATATGTCAAGGAAGTATGTAAAAAGTAAATAACATGAACATCACAACTTGGGAGCAGTTAATAGACATTTACATATTTTTGCCTATTTTTAATTATTTATTATTAATATAATTAATAATAAATAATTTGAACGCATATCTGCGACAACTTTGAAACAGCTTCTGTCACGAACCGCCTTTTAAGTTGTCAGTTTCGAAACGTCATTTGTGTCCTAGTGCCAGTAAACGGAGACACCCCTAGTTTTTTGTTTTTATGGAAAATGTTGACGACGCCGCTTCTAGCTTTCCTAGTCTTGCCTACAGTCATCGGGGTGAATAAAGCTTACCAATTACTAGTGTGTTATATTAACAGTGTTCTAAGAAATTATCAAATGAAGAAATAGTAGAAGACATTCTGTCAAGCAAATGTCTGAACAACTGATTTCCTTCAGAACGAATCATTTATAATTTTTCAGTTAGGTATATTTCTGAATCTCTTTACCGTCCAATTTATTTTCACCGAAGAAACCCCTGCATTTGGTAGACCTTCGTGATATTAATTAAATTGTGAGGACTCTTCATCAAGAGGCGAAGTTAAAATCACGCAAAAACAATGAAAATACGCCTGATTTTAAATGGATTTGAATAAAGGCTTCTACATACCGGGGCGACTTGTCGCGTGACGCGACGCAACACAAAGGCACCGTTCGTCCCGCAACACGCGGGGCCTTTGTGCCGTGTCGCGTCGCGCGACAAGTCGCGCTGAACAGCTGAACCTGGAAACACCACATAATAAAATGTTAGGTTGTTTGGTATTAGTAATTTAATTTTAATAGATCAATCCCCATTACTTTTATCACAACAAACACCTCTGTTTGCTGAGATTAAATGGACATTGATCTATTAAAATTTAATTTCACAACACAAACACGGATTTGCCTCGAAATCCGTATTTAAATCGATCCGTGTTGGAACCCAGGCAGGCGCTATGCTTTGTGTAAATCATTTCATCAGCACTATCCTCAAAACGGTGAAAGAAAACATCGTGAGGAAACCGGCATGTTCTAGAGCCAAAAATTCGAAGACATATGACATCTACGAACCCGCACTGGGCTCGCGTGGTAGATTACAGCCCATTCCCGCTCGAAGAGAGGAGGCCAGTGACCCAGCTGTACTGCTGGGAAACAGGCCAAAAAAAACAGCCGGCCCGCAGCAGGAGCACCGGGCGTAGGCCGAAATGATATTTTCAATACAGTTGTTAGCATGTCAGGCCTACGTTTACAGGTACTACCTTTATGGAAAGATAGTAGATACTATATGTTAGCAAAAAGACAAAATATCTAAAGTAAGATTCCATAATTTCCTGTAAACTAAATTTTAATGTATTTCCACTTTACATTATCCCCAAATCGCCGTGAACAAAGAAAAGAAAAGGTGTCCAGATCGACGTCGAAAACATTGAATGTCTTCATCAACTGTCGGATTTCGGCAAGGACGCCATTTTATCTATAACTTTTCTGATCAATTTACCTGAATAATGTTTATGATTTGATTGTCTGACTATTGGAACGAAAGAAATGGAACTGAAATTGGAGGACAAAACTTTTTATGACGAAGCAATTGAGGATGATTCGTCGTTCGGTAGTTTTTCAGTAAGGTGCATGGGGAAACCTCCTCCTTTAATTTTCTCTACGAGTATTTATGGCCATAAGATTGATAGTAATTTTACCCCTCTAAATTTTTTTTCTGTGTACGGCTTGGAGAGATGTTTAAATGTAGTTTTACAAAATATTGATAATAGATTTAGCATCCACTTTTATCGATTGACCGAGATATGCGATTCAGGGATCCGTTTGCGTAAAAGTTAAGCTTTATGTGCTAATTTTTGTTAGAGTCAAATGTCTCCCCCCTGCCAGCTAAATGGTTGTTTTTGGATATATGAAAAAATGAATGGCAGTAGTACATATAACAGAATTAAAAGGAAAAACTATCATAACTAAGTAGACTGTACAAGTAAACGAGTAATAGTCAACCAACTTACACTTGCAATTGGAGAACTGACCGTGATGTTTATCAATGTATCGGAGAACACGTTTTTCAACTTCAACGTTAAGTTTACTACAATGTTAAGTTTGTTTTTGGGATAAATTCATCCCAACTACGGAACCGACCGTGCGTGGTCCGACACACACTTGGCCGATTTTTTACTTACAATATCATTGCAATTTAGTAAAATTTAACTCCATCTTCTTTCAATTAAATTCGCTCTATTAGTAGATGGTGCAGGAGAGCACAAACTGTACCTATATCTAGAGCCAAGCCAGCCATGTAATCTATTGGCTCTTAATTTTATGCAACGCCTTGGCTACGTGCCCAGTCCTCAAGTGATATACTGAGAGGATATTGACCAGTTTAAGTGTACTCGTGAACAGAAACATATTACATATACTATGTCGTGGGAATAGGTGTGGGAAAGGTCAACTTAGCCTACCTTGGGTCTAGCACGAATGCGCAATTCGGACGATTTATGCTCTTTCGAAAAAAGCTTGAAGACAGCATGCAGATGAAACAAATTTTCGTCGACATTTACAGAGAAATAACACCTGAAAAAAATAGTTAGTAATCTACATGATATGATACATAATTTAGTTTTGCCATAATGTTTCTATCGGTATCACATAATAAGAAAAAAACCACCAGATCACTTCCAAATCGTTGAGGTGAAACCATTTTACTCCTTAATTTTTTATCAAAAGATAATAAAAAAATTTACTACTGCTTTGCAATACAAAGGGAAATGATTTGGTTCAGTTACTTTAAAAAAAAATGTGTTATTTTTATTATAATAAATTAAAAATACGTCCGATGCGGGTAGCACAGTGGGGCGGAGATGGATCGTCAGCTCCACCCAAATGACATTGGTGTGATTTATCATCACATCATCATTCCAGCTGAAAGACGTCCACTGCTGGACATAGGCCTCCCCCAAAGGGGGGTTTGCCGTAATCGCCACGCTTGGCAGGCGGGTTGGCTATCGCAGTATGATGTTAAAATACATAGAGAACGCTGATGCCCATTCTCTAGTAAGTCCCTTAGTCGCCTTTTACGACACCCACGGGAAGAAATAGGGAGGTGTAGCACCTCCCTATCTTGACGTCAGGCACAACACAGGCACAAGGTGTCATTACAAGCCTTAAAAATGTATAATACTCGTTTTGCTCATAGATATTTAATTACTTTTAAGACTCTTTGCCATCATTCTCCTGCCCTTATCCCGTGGCTTTTTCTAAACATATAAACCTTCCTCTTGAATCACTCTATCTATTAAAGAAAACCGTATCAAAATCCGTTGCGTAGTTTTAAAGATCTTAACATACATAGGGACAGACAGGAAGCGGGAAGCGGCATTGTTTTATACTATGCTTCGTTAAGACGCTGACAACAGCTAAAGCGCGGTCACTGTTAGACTGCTTACAAAAACAAGAGAAGCGCGATGACACAATGCTTGTAATTTATTGCAAAATATAAAGGAATTATCTATTTACTCAAAAATGAGTTGAGTAATCGAAAATAAAAAAACAACTAAATAATATTATTTCTATTTCTATTATTCTTTCAATAGAGCCTTTATAGTAAAAGTAAGTACCTAGTAGTTTTTTAAGGTTCTGGAGTGGCGACCGCGTACCGGAAGACGTAGCGTTGGAAGGCCTCCTACAAGGTGGACCGATGACCTTGTGAAGGCCGCAGGTATCCGCTGGATGCGGGAAGCGCAGAACCGGTCGAAGTGGCGGTGCTTGGGGGAGGCCTATGTCCAGCAGTGGACGTCTTTCGGCTGAAATGATGATAGCCTTTATAAGGGGATAGAGCCTATTGTCCTTCACTGTTCTAAGCTCTAAGGTAAACATACGTTTTATAAAAGAAAATTCATCTCACAAAAGTCGGCCTGAAAGAAAATTAGACCTTATTCTCTCCGAAAAAACTCAATGACAAAAATTCTTTACTAATGCCCGAAAACCTCAAAGCTTTAGCCAAGTTATAAATTCGTCATCAAATCCTTTAACAAACGGTATCCGTTGCGTAGTTTTAAAGATCTTAGCATACATAGGGACAGACAGGAAGCGGGAAGCGGCATTGTTTTATACTATGCTTCGTTAAGACGCTGACAACAGCTAAAGCGCGGTCACTGTTAGACTGCTTACAAAAACAAGAGAAGCGCGATGACACAATGCTTGTAATTTATTGCAAAATATAAAGGAATTATCTATTTACTCAAAAATGAGTTGAGTAATCGAAAATAAAAAAACAACTAAGTTCTGTATTCTAATAAGACGTTCTTGTTATTAATTAAATACCAACCGTACGTTAATATTTAAGACAGATATTTTGGATAAGAACTCAAAGGTTACGTAGTTTACCGTTAATTTGTATCGAGTTTTTTTTTTTTCTAAACTTGTTTTGGCATCAACCATGTTCTGAGAAATATGCTCAAGAATAACATATACTTCTTCCGCTACCACAAAGTATATAGATTTGACAATTTGTTTGTTTAATACAAGCCTACTTAGATCATTTGCCTCTTGTCAGCGCCTTTTTTACAGCCGTTATAATATACATATTGACAGAGGATGAAGAATCATCTGATTCCATTTCAAGACTAATCCCTTTCACCTAACTGTACTGCTTGTGATAAACCAGAACATGTCCAACACCTCCTTATATATTGTATTCGGAATGATTTTGAACGACAACATTTATGTAAAAAATTAAAATTGAATGCATTACATTTAGGTAAATTCCAATGTATTCTGGCTTAACCTGCAAGCAATAAAGCTAAGCTAATTTATAAGTTTATATTTAATAGTATTAAGAACATTTTGTAAATAACTTGTTAAGGAAATGATGGGGCTGACATGACTTGTTATAGGTTCCAAGTCCCTAATAAATAAAGAGAAAAAAAAAAATTAAAATATACGCAGCTGATGTCTTTAGAACGTTGCATAAATGGTTTTTACGAAAAAATATTGATATTCTGCATGCTTTTACGCTTTTCCAAACAAACCAGTGTTGGTCACTGTCCAGAGTTTATTGATGGATTGCAAACCACTGCGACGGTTCTTTTTCATAAACCTAATTGATTGTTATACACCGAAGCCCTAAATGGAATAGTTTTACATGCATATTCTCCTTTATTTAACGGATTGAACGTTTTTGGTCACGTGTCACGTACCGCTGCGCAAGGGAAGTTAAGGGTTATTTAAAACAATCCGTATGCCCGATGGTATTTCCCTTCGGTAAAAACGATTTAACCCTGTGAATTTAAGACCTTCGCTATTTATGGAACTTTTGTGAAAAATTTCATCCTTTTAGATCCAGCGGTTTAGGCTGTGTTGTCTGACAGAGAGTCAGTGATTTTTATTTTTTATTAAGTAGATTGGTTACTCCCCGGTTACCAATATTTTATAGTTTTTTTCTGTTATTTTTGTGTACCTTAACCTGAGTCAAATTAATGTTAATTCTTTATATATTTAAAAAGCTTAAAGACTTATTTAAAAAGGCAGAAGATGTATATCCTCGAAACCGGCGGAATCCTCACAGACTTATATTAAATGACTTACCAAGACTGGCTAAATATAATAAAGGCTGTTTAGCCATGTGTGTCCGAATTTATAATAAAATTCCAAGTGATTTAAAAACTTTAGATTTTAGATTGTTTAAAAAAATATTACTCAAATGGTTAAACAACAATACTTTTACAGCATGAAAGAATTTACTGACGGGAAACATTTTGTAATGTAACCAATGATATTTGCATGCTATGATATAAGCAAAACATGTAAATGCTCTTAATGTATTTTTAAAACAACTTTAGACACCATGTTTTATGCAAATAAATATTATTTCTATTTCTATTATTCTTTCAATAGAGCCTTTATAGTAAAAGTAAGTACCTAGTAGTTTTTTAAGGTTCTGGAGTGGCGACCGCGTACCGGAAGACGTAGCGTTGGAAGGCCTCCTACAAGGTGGACCGATGACCTTGTGAAGGCCGCAGGTATCCGCTGGATGCGGGAAGCGCAGAACCGGTCGAAGTGGCGGTGCTTGGTGGACGCCTATGTCCAGCAGTGGACGTCTTTCGGCTGAAATGATGATAGCCTTTATAAGGGGACAGAACCTATTGTCCTTCACTGTTCTAAGCTCTAAGGTAAACATACGTTTTATAAAAGAAAATTCATCTCACAAAAGTCGGCCTGAAAGAAAATTAGACCTTATTCTCTCCGAAAAAACTCAATGACAAAAATTCTTTACTAATGCCCGAAAACCTCAAAGCCTTAGGCAAGTTATAAATTCGTCATCAAATCCTTTAACAAACGGTATCATTGTAAGCAAGTTTATCCGTTTGCGCAACAAAGCTCAGTTGGCCCGTTAAGTACCCATCAACTAAAGCCTAGTATTAAAGTATCTATAGCTTAAAGCCTAAAATCCTTAGGCTACAATAAGCTTTATAAATTACTCTGTCTTTGTTGCCTGGAGATTATATTTAACGTTTAATTTATGTTTAAAGATTATGATGTGTAAATGGGGGACATCTAACATTTGCTTGGCATAAGGTATTAATTTTTAGGGTTCCGTACCTCAAAAGGATAAACGGATCCCTTTTAGGAACACTCTTGTGTTATCTCATTCAGTCAGAGGTATCTTCTTAACAATAACGACCTATTGCCTCCGACTGCATGAGATTGTTTATAGTATTATTTTATATAAATCTTGTTTCTATCTTTTTTTAAGTTCAATTTTTACGCAGTCGGGATTTTTGAATTTTTAAATTACCTTTTTTATTTTACACTTTTTTATATACAACATTAGTTTTTGTTTATACTAAACCTCTTAAGGGGTCATTGTATTCATCATTATGAACAACTTTTACTATGGGACCAAAGTTGAAATCGCGAAAAAAATATCAGCTGTTCCCTACATTTTGACGAGTTCAGCGAACTTAAATGTAGGGAAGCTGTATGTACAGCTGATATTTTTTTCGCGATTTCAACTTTGGTCCCATAGTAAAAGTTGTTCATAATGATGAGTACAATGACCCCTTAAGAGGTTTAGTATAAACAAAAACTAATGTTGTATATTTTGTTTCTATTTAAATTTTTTTAGTTAGGATTATTAATTAGGTTATTTTTCTCTCACTGTAGATAGGTAGGGCTTAGGGTAACGGTCGATAAAATTATTTATTATCTTTCTAAGCAAGTACATTTTAGATACCTATGTCACTCCATTTTAAGAATTACAGTATTGAATTATATTATATATGTATATTTAAAGCCCAAAAACGGTGCATACGATCCATTTTTGGTCTCAAGGTTACAGATAGTTGCATTCCTTTTTTCAAAAAACACAAAATACTAACTTTTCCTAGTATATACATTCTCGAAATAGCTATATTTGTTAAAACTAACAAACATCTATTTCCGGCATTAAATGATACGAGGATGCGAACTGCTACCTTGAGATCAAAATATCAGAGTCTATTGTTTACTGGTAGATACAACACTGCTTTGCTTAAAAAAAACATTATTGGTATGGCACCTATTATATTTAACAATTTGCCAAATTGTATTAAGGATCAGCCCTTAAAACAATTCAAGAAATTCCTGTCGTCGTTGCTGACAGAGAAATGTTATTACACTGTTACCGATTTTATAAATGATGAATTGTAATATTTGATTAACCTTATCTCATTTATTATGTATTATATATTAGACTTAGCTGATCAATGATCTCATTTTGAATGTAAGTAGGTACCTAGTTTTTAAATTATCTGTAAGTTAACAAATGTTTGTATGCCAACAGGCAGAATGTACTGGAAATATATCTAAAACTAACACCATCATTGTAATACCTGCATTCTATACAAATAAAGAAAATTATTATTATTATTTTCTTTATTTCACTATATATACATATAAATTATATTTTTAAATATTAGAATATAAAAAAAGAATATAAAAACATTTAAAAATATAAAAAATAGTAGCCCACCGGTATCGGGAACAGGGTCCAAGCTACCGGCGGTCAGGGCTCCAGAGAGAGGAACCTCCTGACAATGCGAGTCGTGTCCAGAAGTACCGCTCTCTGAATCAGGCCCTTAATCCAGCTGCCCAACGCGAGCCTCCTTAGGTGTTGGTCGAGGCTCTTGGCAATTAAGCCATTGGCTGATACAACTATCGGCACAATGATTGCTGAGTCCACATCCCACACGTCGACAACCTCGCGAGCCAAGTCAAGATACTTGATTTGTTTATCTTTCTCGGCTTTCACGAGGTTCCCGTCATGAGGGACCGTTATGTCAATAATCATTGTGCGCCGCTCTATTCGATCCACCACCACTATATCAGGTTTATTGGCAGCAATAGTCCTGTCAGTGATGATGGATCGGTCCCAGTACAATGTGCTATTTCCATTCTCGAGAACTGGGTCGGGCACATACCTGTAGTACGGCACCTCTGATTCCACAAGGCTGTATTTCAGAGCAAGTTGCTGATGGATAATCCTGGCTACAAGGTTGTGTCTATGCAAGTACTCTTCGTTAGCTAGACGAGAACACCCGGAGATAATGTGTCGGATTGATTCTCCCGGACGGTGGCATGCCCGACACACGTCAACCGTGCCGTCCTTCACAATAAATCTCCGGTAACTCTTCGTCATGATAACTTCGTCCATAATTGCACAGACAAAACCTTAACCTTAACCTTAACCCCTTATTATAACAATTATTTTTCACGTTAATATGATCTCTTATACGATTATAAATAACTTTATCACAGCTTTATTTTATGATTAGTTTTGAAAATTTAAGTGAGAATGGTTGTTAACCAACTTTAAATCATTATAGATCCTAAATGGTTACTTAAAATGAAAAATGATTCGAGAAACCTAAAGGCGATTTTCAAATACTCGTACCTATCTAATGATACCCCACTTGACGTAGTTCGTTGTTTTTTTTTTTTTCACAATATGTCGTCTGGTTGTCGCCATAATGACTTCTGATAACTGTCATGTCTTATGAATCTCTGAAAAAAAAATGTTGAATCCCTCATTTATTAAGTGTTCCCAAATTGGTATTGGTGTTTGGTATTGGTTGGGTTGGTGGTTGGGGACACTTGACAATTGGTACAGTGTGTACTATATCAATTGTCAACAGTGGTCAAGAATGGGTTAACCGAACTTTCCTGTCAGGTGCCTCAATAAATTAAGGCCTCCAGCTAGGACATAAAAACTTGAAAAACGACATGCTAAGGGCACCCCCTGTGGGGTACGTACGATCAGTGCTCAGCATTATCTGGGGTCGAGTTATGTAGGTCCACCGACTAAACCTCGGCTTAGGGCGTCACTGGTGGAGGGTAGCAAGGGAGAGCCTAAATCGAATTTAAATTAATTTGGGACGAAAGCTATGTACAGGCTCAAAGGGCTGGCTTGACCAAGGATCGGGGCGGGCAACTAAATTTTATTATAAAGAGCTCACTTGCAGGCGACGTACGGTGGGCCTAAAATCGACTTTCATAAGGTATTCAATTTCTAAGTGTCGTTTTTTCGCCGGATATATTGCTTCTATTAGCTATTAATATACACAAATATGTCATCCGAGTTAACTCTGCACAAAAACGAATTAACTATAATTTTTTAACGAAAAACTTGTATGAAACTAGTATGAAAAATCAGATTTTCTCTGAAACCACAAGGAAAACCGTAATATCCTTACAGATGGATATAGAACTAATTGTTTATGACTTTTTGACATACTCCATAATTCATGATACTGTTGCAGAAAAATTCTTCAGCCCACCGTGCAACGCGAAGGTGAGAGTGGGAGCGAGACAAACCACTGAATATTAATTAGCATTTAATTATTTATAAACACTTTCTATGTTATTTTATAGTATTTACTAGCTGCGCCCCATGGTTTCACCCGCGTAAGTTTCGATCCCGTGGGAATATCGGGATAAAAAGTAGCCTATGTCTTAATCCAGGGTGTCAGCTACCTCCATACAAAATTTTATCAAAATTGGTCCCGCCGTTTGAGCGTGAACAAGTAACAAACATACACACACACACACACTCACAAACGTTAGCCTTTATAATATTTTATTTTATTATTATATTATGTGATAATATATAATTTATATTATATTATTGTGTGATTATTTTTATTGGTTGTGTAATTATATTGTATTCTAAGTACTTACTGTTTATTTTGTTTTACTTTATTACCTACCTATTTGTTTATTCTGTAAAAGTCTCTACACCTGTCTTGGTTTCCGAACGTCGTTTTTGGGTGACCATTGAAAATCAGCACTATTTGGTGGTCTAAGGGCGCCAGGCGGTTTGATTCATCACAGCTTCTTACCAAATGGGATGAGCATTACTGCAGATGTGTACTGTGAAGAACTGAACACGATGATGGTGATGGAGAAGTTCACGCGTCTCCAACCAGCTTTGGTCAATCGCTCGTCTCCGCTGCTCCTGCACGAGAACGCGTGACCTCGTACTGCACAGCAGACGCTCTCCAAGTTACAAGAGCTGGGGTTGGAAGCATCCCGTCAACCGCCATATTCACCAGATATTGCGCCTACAGACTTCTACTTTTTCCAGAATTTGGATAACTTCTTGCCGGGAAAAAAAATCAATCCCCCCCCCCTCGGCCGAGAAGCAGTACAAAATGTCTTTGAAGAATTTGTTGCCTCCCGTCCAGCTGATTTCTTCAAGAAGGGCATCATATACTGCCACTGCGTTGGCAAAGATGTGTCAATTGCATGGGTTATTACTTTGATTAAAATAAATAAAAAATATAGAATAAAATTACGTTAACTTATTTCATAAAAAAGGCAATTTCATAGGTAAATCCCTAATATTTATATTTCTAAACTAGTCAAATACTTTCACAGCGAAAATTAACAAGGCTAGACGGTTAAAATGAAATTTATTTCATAAACTAGATTTCCCTACGTAGCTGGCAATTTGGCGAAATTTATACCAATTCAATAATTTTGATAATAATAACCTAACCTGATGTGTCTAGGGGAATATTTGCTCGTTATAGTATCATAGCATTCCATCTTTCTCGTCTGAATTGTCATGACTGCCTGTATTTTCAACATTTGTCATCTGATCGCGACGATAGGTCGTAATGGGAGCAAAATGAAAGGGAGTGGTCTGTATAACATGTATAATGCAAAATAAAAGGAAAATAGAAATAACAAACTGTGTCGGTTAATAAGCAAAGTAATTACGTACAATAATAAAACGCGTGAGCGCAGCCGTGTATCGCGGAGGCCAGCGTCCAGCACGATCCGACAATTTTGCAAGTCTCTTTCATAGTTAGCTTGATAATACAGCACTGAATATGTTTTTAGGATTCCGTACCCAAAGGATAAAATGGGAACCCTATTAGTAAGGCTCCGCCGTCTGTCTGTCTGTCCGTCTTTCACCAGGTTGTATCTCATGAACCGTGACCAGCCGTGTGGCCGTCTTGCTCGCCGCTGCCCCCGTACCCCTCGTTCACTGCCGCCAGCGCGCGGCGATGTTGAGGATGGCTGGTGTCAACACTATCTAAAATCTGTTCCAAAAGTCAATCAATCTGCCTACCCTTTTCCCAACTATGTTTGGGTAGGCATCCAGTCTTACCGGATGCAGTTGAATACCAGTATTTTACATGGAGCGACTGCCTATCTGACCTCCACAACCCAGTAACTGGGTAATTCGATACCCCTTGGTAACACTGGTTGTCAGACTTTTGGGCTTCTGACGACCCGTAACGACTGTCAAAGATCCTTGAATGACAGACGTGACCAACGGCTCAACGTGTTTTTCGAGGCATGGAAGAGTCTGGGTATGTTTAAAAGAAAGAAAGAGAGAAAAATAATTTAATTTGTCACAGAAAACGTGTGTACGAAAACATAATATGTAATAAACTCGGAGGTAAACATTACACAAAACAGATCTAAGTACATATTATAACCACGATCACAATCAAACAAACAAACAAATAGTCGGAAGCTGCACGTCACGACTGTGACAAGAAGGCTTGCACTCAGCATGATGCTGTGCTATGGACCCACAGCACAGCGCTGACTTTCAGTGGTCACCCGAAAAATACGTACGGAACCCAAGTCAGGTGTATGGATGGTCACCCATCCACGGATCTACCCAATGCATCCTGATGCATTGACCCGTGCGGCTGTTAGCCACAAGCTCCTCTCTTTTTTTTTTTAAAGTTGCTCCACACTAGGAATTTCTCCTGTACTGTGGGTGCGTTTACAAACATTTAAGCTCACAAATACAAACAGCCAGACCCGGAACAACTACTTGTAGGCCATACAAATATTTATTAAAAAAACAATAAAAATAAATAACAATAATAACATCACACACACACACATTTAATTTTTTTTTTTTTTCTTTAGCCACGAGCTCCTCGCTATTCAAAATCTGTTCCGATGAAATAGTAAACAAACCCGGTTTAAGTTAAATTCTTACGCAATAACTCACTAGAGGGGATTAGTATCACATTCAGCTGTATTTAGAAGGTTTAGGCCAATGATATTTATCATTGGTTTAGGCTTTATATCTCACCACTTTTTCCAACAATTATTTTTTGAATAATATATTTTTTTCTTTTGTAATTGAGGTTATTAAATGAACCTCAATTTTCAAATGAAAAACATCATTAAAGGCTCGTGCAGACTGGCGCCATATCGAGGGCGCGACAGGCAGCGCGGCACTTTCCATGAAGTTTTTATAGAAATCGTGCTACTAGTGTCACGTCGCGCTGTCACGTCTGTCTGCGGGAGCCTTTACTCGTTCAGGACCGTTAAATGCCCCTAGATAATATACAGGGTGTTAAATTAACTGCGTGCCATAGCTTAGGGATAGGTTCAGTATCGATAAAGGCACCCAGGAAAAAATAAAAAATAAAAAACATAAACATAAATTTAATTAAACATAAAAAAATAATAAGTCTCTTCGTACTTTAACGGGCTTAGGACCGTCAAATAATTTTAATTCTAAACGATTGATATTTTAAGTTAGTACTAAATTAGGTTGATCTTGCAATATTTTTTTTGTGTTTTCATTTTTGTTTTTTTTTTAGTTTTCCTGGGTTCCTATATCGATACTGAGAAACTACCCTTAAGCTATGGCACGCAGTTACTTTAAAACCCTGTATAGACCGGCGTGACACGCAACGCGACACAAAGGCCCGCCTGCCGGTGCCTTTGTGTCGCGTCGTGAGTCACGCCGCCGCCGGTCTGTAGAAGCCCTAAAGCCGTTAAAGTTGCATTACTTACGTATACTTACTATAATTATGCAAGAAAACTATTCATTCATCGACGACGAAGACCTTGCTTATAATTATTTTAGTTGCTACCATAATATTACATTATTATTTATTACCAAGGCTTCGGGCTTGAGAGCTTCGACGCTCGGAATGGAATACCAAATAGCTTTACTGCCATAGCAAATAATCTTGATAGGTGTACTCAGTAACTTGTCTTAGATTCTTAGTGTGTTATTATTTAAGATATAAATTGGGTTATTGGGGTTTTCCTTCAGGAAGTATGAATTCATTAGCAGCCTGGAGTCTGAATTTGTGCCCGGTTGATGACAATAGGCTCGCCCCCTATTACATGGGGCTTAAACATAACTGGCGAGATGTGGGTGTACTGTAGGTACCACCTCTGTCTTACTCTTTGGGTAAAACAGGCGTGATGTTATGTTATCATCATCATCATCATTTTAGCTGAAAGACGTCCTCTGCTGGACATAAGTTTCACCTAAGCACCGCCATTTCGACCAGTTCTGTGCTTCCCGCATCCAGCGGATACGTTTGATGTTATGTTATATTTAGAGATCGGATATTTGGATACATATTTACCTAAAGTACGTTTTTTTTCCCGGCAAAGGATACAAAGTATGGAAACGGCTTCCTAAAATATATCTTTATTCCGGGATCGCGGGATTTCAGTAATAATAGTGTGTAGGTAAACAATTTTGTATTCCTAATTATAACAAATATTTCATATCTATTTAGAACTAGGCAAGAAAATTGTGGAAAATATATCACGTTTAAAAAACAGTTAATATTTCTTCAAAACCTAACGAAATAACCTAATTCTAAAACGAAATATTTATAAGTGTATTCGGGGATACACAGTACAAAAGAGTAGTTCTTAAAAATTCGTCAGTCCTGGAAACAGACACTTTTTCCCGTACCGAAGCGCACTCCATACTAGTCAACTCTCAAACTTTAGGTGAATATGCATCCGAATATCCGATCTCTAGTTATAATATATAAATATTAATAACTGCTGGAATTTTGAGAATTATTTCGAGATATTAGAAACCTGAGGACCAGGAGGACATGGAGTGGATCATAGATTCTTTGTATATGATAACATTTTAGTCAAACTATACTGTCTGGAAAAAAGGTTTCTCTTTATGAACTGCCTCTTCAAGTCAAGAACACGTCCAATATCATAGCTTTCAACGACCTCTAGTAGAAAACCAGAAATATAAAGCACACATCGCCCTGTAGACAACAACGTAATAAGCATGATTACTGTCCTACAACAAAGCAAATCCCGAAATATTTCAAATGCAACGAACAAAGATACAAATAACATTTCCCCTTGAAATTCCATTGTTACACTCCTCATGACAGCTAGTGAGAAACACTTGGATATTTGCCAAACGAATTTGAAACTTATGTCACTGTGATAAAAGTCTTACACAATTCACTTGACACAGTCTCAGGTGTTTGCCCCGAACAAGAATTGAAGAATAATTCGGAACACCTTTTTCGAATACAGAAACGTATTTTATTTAATAAACGGTTTTTCTGTGTGAATTTCGTGTAATACGATAATAAACTTAAGTTTTATTTTTGACAAACTCAATGGAATAATGGACGATTGAATTCTGAATCTATTGGTCAATTATTATCCTCCTTATAGTCGCTAAGGAAAGTTATTACTTGTCTGATCTTCATTGAGAGATATCAAGTTTCTTTTGGGATAAGACCGACATTCTGTTGCAGATCCTGTCAGCCCGATCGGCTTCGTTAATCGGATCACGACCTACGGCGACGTTTCTAGAATAGGGTATTTGACTGTTTTTTTATTTGGATTTTTCGAAACCCACAAAAAAATTAAGCCACAGTAAAAAAACTTTTCAGTATCTCAAAAAACGCCGAAGTTGAGTCTATTGTAGACAGAGACAGCACTGCTGTACTGCTGTGATCTGCCGTCACACATAGGAACGTCATAGTAACTTCGCGCCATTCAGTACAATGATCGTTTTGCGTGACAACGATAGTAAAATTTTAAAAGCGTGTAACGTCTTCATTTTTCCACCGATTTTATTTATTTTTTCACAACTTGTCTTTTTTAGTAACACCTACAAAAATAAGCACTAATTCATATACAACATTAGTTTTTGTTTATACTAAACCTCTTAAGGGGTCATTGTACTCATCATTATGAACAACTTTTACTATGGGACCAACCTTGAAATCGGGAAAAAAAATCAGCTGTTCCCTACATTTAAGTTCGCTGAACTCGTCAAAATGTGAGGGAACAGCTGATATTTTTTTCGCGATTTCAACTTTGGTCCCATAGTAAAAGTTGTTCATAATGATGAATACAATGACCCCTTAAGAGGTTTAGTATAAACAAAAACTAATGTTGTATATATTTGATGGCAGTCAAATACCCTATCCTGCTGAAGCTCCGGTTTCCTACGACAGTGGTGGCCGTCACATAACGGCCGCAGTGTTGGCTGTCATGAAAATTATGGCGCCGGGATTTGACTTTCCAGTATCAAAAACTCTCTCTAGGGAAACATGCCAACTTACTTTCATAAATAAAGTTTCAGTGACCTCATTCGACGGTAAATTGCGGACGCTATGTGGCGGCCACCGCAGTCTTAGGAAACGATGACTTACCAAACGACCAAAAAGGAAACGTTTCTTTTTTGTATAGGACTCCGGCCATGAAATGTACGCTTTAGAAAACCTGGGACACGAACCCCTGAACACAATAAAGAATGTTTTTTTTTCACAATAACTAATATTTTTAGGCACTAAAAGAAAACTGAAAATGTTTGACGTTTGTCATGTTGTTACGGCCATCGCCAGCGTCAGCCATGATAGGTTGGAGAGATGACGTTTTTCGTCCAGAAGTACCTACAAATCTGCAATCTACAAAAATAGCATACATTTTTTTATCTAGGTATCACTTTTTATAATTAGCCAAAAAAATTGTCTAAGATTTCTGTGGTATTAAGATAAGATAATAAGATAGCTGTCTTATTAGCACAGAAATCTTAGACAATTTTTTTGGCTTTTTTTGGCAAAAAAAAACTGTCTAAGATTTCTGTGCTAATAAGATAAGATATTATGATAGCTATCTTATTATCTTATCTTAATAGCACTAATTCTAAATACATGCCTTTCATAATCTAAACGTGATGTTATTACGTTTTAATGTAACATGATTTCTGGACGAAAGCAGTATGCAAGTAAAGGCTTCTACATACCGGGGCGACTAGTCGCGCGACACGACGCGACACAAAGGCACCGCTCGTCCCGCGACGCGCGGGGCCTTTGTGCCGTGTCGCGTCGCGTGACAAGTCGCGCTGGTATGTAGAAGCCTTAAGACGACGCCATGATCAATAGATATATGGCAATAATTTGAAAAACTATTATATTTTGTGCCCCCCCTTTTCTCCGAAGTTTGCAGAGATTAAAATCTTCTTTATGATAGAAGCCTAAGTAAAGATTACAGAAAAAATAAAACAATGTCTCTAAATAGCACAGTTTTCAGAAATCATCAACATCATTTATTCGTACGGAACCCTCGGTGCGTGAGTCCGACTCGCGCTTGACCGGTTTTTTTTATTACCGTACACTTTAAGGCCGAAAATGAAACACCTCCTTTAAGACGAAATGAATTTTAACCCAGCTTTAATTAGGAAATGAAGTGTATCAATTTTGTACGTCCTTACACATTAAGTACGATCAAACTTGTTTTGTAAAATAAAATCTTCAAAGCTACTGAAGTGGAAACTTTAAAAGGGACCACTTGAAGGTACTTCCTTTTAAAATCTACTCTTAATTTGAGATTAAACACTCGACATTTAATAAAAGTACAGTACGTGGCGAGGAATATAGGACTTAACGAATTTTGGATGAGAGGATTATATTCAAGATAAGAATGCTTGGAAACATGCTGATCCTACTCCATAGGACAATCTCGGTCAAGACAAAATCTTACCAAATCAAAACCTGTTGCTAATTTAATTACTTAATATGTTATTTATAATTTTTATGACTTTAATTATAATGAATAAATACAAAATATTGTAAAAAAAATTAAGAGTAACTATGGAGTTTCTTGCCCATTCTTCTCCATACGAAACTATTTAATCCTACTGCAAATCCTTTTACACGCGCAGCCGGTGGGTGACATTCATGGCACGCAAAGGGCATACAGTGGCCTGCGCATACAATATAACAACACGTTCCGGGTGTTGATGGGGCTGCCGCGTTTTTGTAGCGCGTCTGGCATGTTTGCCGATGCAGATGTGGATAGTTTTTCGGCCGTCATGCGCAAGAGGTGCGCATCTCTGCTACGCCGTGTTCGCGACAGCCCCAACACCATTCTCAGAACGTTGGCTGATAGGTGGGACTCTCCGATCTTGGGGCGGAGGGTACGCCTGCATGCAGTCAAGTAGGCATTCCCCAGGATCGGCGTGCCTCACGATGCTTAGAAATATTTGTATTAACACTAGTTTTATAAGTTTACACTGTTACTAACATACATTTATGGAGCATGGCTCTGAAATAAACGATATATCATATCATTATTATTATTATTTACCTCCGTGCCTCGGGAAGCACGTTAAGCCGTTGGTCCCGCCTGTATTCGTGGATCTTTGACAGTCGTTACGGGTCGTCAGAAGTCCGATAGTCTGACAACCAGTCTTACCAAGGGGTATCGTATAGGTGCTGAGTTGTGGAGGTCAGATAGGCAGTCGCTCCATGTAAAATACTGGTATTCAGCTAATGAAAAAAAAAAGAAAGAAAATACGTTTATTTGCGGTAAACATGATGCAAAGAAAGAACATAGATAAAAAAAGAACAAGTAGGGGGAAAATATGCGTCACATCCACGCAAAACGGCCACCGCTCAGCATAATGCTGCGACCCTATTCGAGACAGAGCCCCAGCGCTGGTTTTCAGTGATAACCGGCGTTGACGTGATGACGTTGACCGGTGCAGCATACAGTGAGATTATAAATAAGAAACAAAATAAATACAAACTACTTAGATAAAGTTTATAATATATAATATTTACATTTTTTTTTTTTTAAGAATCGCAACATTTCGTTTCGTCGGTAACGACGTACGCGCCACCGGCGTTTAATCTGTGCGTGCAGCTGGAAGCTAATCCCAACTTAAGGCTTCTACATACCGGGGCGACTTGTCGCGCGACGCGACACGACACAAAGGCACCGCTCGTCCAGCGACACGCGGGGCCTTTGTGCCGTGTCGCGCTGGTATGTAGAAGCATTTAGTTGGGAAAAGGTAGATTGAGACGAAACTACTTACCTTTAGGAAGGGGTGCCTGGAATCAATTTTATTTTCTTGTAAATTTTGATGTTCAAAATTGCCTTTTCATGACCTAGGTACTTGAAAAAAAACCTTTCTACTTTGAATACGACTTTCGACTTGGCTAAATAGAGCGTCGCCGCGTCCGCGTCGTCTCCTTTCGACTTTAGAAAAAAAATGGCTTTTTAGAGCGTCATCTCGGTCAAAGTCAATAAATTAACCACATAAACTTCTCAAAAAATAATAGGCTCGTTTTGACATTTAACTGAATTGAATCAATGTATCGCGAGTTTCGAGTACCGGGTCGTATGGTTACTTCACTAGTTCAAATGAAATGTCAAAACGGGCCTATTATTTTTTTACAACTTTAACAAGGCACTTTTGAATGTTTAAATTTACAGGTTGAATTGATTCTAATTGTTCTCATTGAATACCTATGTTAAGTTTCTTATTGAAGCTCGTAACATCACACCTGTAATCCTCGAAAGGTTAGGAAGAGACCCTATTTTACATCCACATTTCGCCAGTTATCTTTTAGTCCCATGTAATAGGGGGGGGCGAGGCTTACTGCCATCAACCGGGCACAAATCCAGACACTGAGAAATACCTGGTAGAAAAACCCAATAACAATTTGCCCAACCTTGGAATCAAAACATCCTCAGGTACTGGGTTCGATTCCCGGCTCAGCAGTAGCGCTTACTACCTAGTAGACCGAAGAGGCAATGTCTGAAGTTCAATATGTCATAATTACGAATCTACGGGTAGGTACTGCACCTTAGAGATAAAAAGACTTATTTATCAAAAATCTTTATTATAAGTTAGCAATAAATAGAACATAATCCTGTAACTCTGCTAATAGTAAGTAGGTAGGTCAATTTTTAATTGCAGCGTTATTAAAACAGATTATAATTTCTGTTGGTCTATTATTTAGCGCTACAAGGTTTTTTTGGCGCGTGGCCAAAATCGGAACTAACGTTCGATCTTGTTTTTTTTTATACATTTCACAAACAATCGCACAAATGCTTGTGACAAGTGTTTACCAACAACGCCCAGCTGTCAACGTCGTTCGGACATAAAAAGATTCTTGTAGCAATGTAGGTACAATAGTCCCCTCGGTGAACAATGTACTATTTTATTTCGGTGTTAGAATTTATTCGATAGTTTCAATATACTCTTATACATTACTATTATCATTTATTGTCGTATTTTACGCCTACACATTGTATATCTATATTATAAGCAAATATCTAAATACTAAAATGACAAACAATATTAAATAAATTATTTCCATTTATCAAAAACATTGAGTTTGACGGGGTGGCACTACACTTAATTTTTTTTTTTATTATTATTTTCCGCTATAGCGACCTTCCGGCTTCATCATCAGACCCTGGACTACAATTTGGGTTATAATTTTTGTCACATAAAATCAACGAGCCCAAATACATCAGAGCTATCTTGTTTAGATGAGGAGTTCTTATAGCCATCTTCCGGCTCCATCATCAGACCCCGGCCTATACAGGGCTATAGTTTTTGTCAAGACAAAATCAACGAGCCCAAACACAACGGGGCTTTATTGTTTAGTTGAAGAATTCCTTGCTATAGCCACCTTCCGGTTGCATCATCAGACCAATTCCATAGTACCATATTATTGTACTGTCACTGAAGTTAAATAAATATGCCAAGTTTCAGATTAATTGATTGCCAGGAAGTGCTTGAAAAATGCATTACTAATTTGTAACCAGAACCACATACGACCGAAGAAAGTTATTATAAAGCTTATAAAACCATTTCTGTTCTCTCTATTTTCTTTTGGTATTGTTTGAAAATCATGAGGTTTACAACAAAGAAAGCTTTCAGACTGAAGACGTCATTTTTATGTTGAGTTAGGGCAGCTCCCAATTCACTTCGTCGTCGTATCGCTCTTTCTCTTCCAGAGGCGTGAAGATTTTAGTTTTCGCGATGAAACCTGCAAAAAAAGAAGAAAATATTGAAATTGTAAACATTGTAATATTAATTTAATTAATTTGCATACGATTGCATTGAATCGAGTTTTTCTAACTGAACAGAGAGCTGTCCTACTGGGGAGTTTGTTGCGCCACTTCTCCTTCCCAGCCAAAGCACTAGGAAGACTGCTTCCTAGTGCTTTTACGGTTTTACCCCCATTCAATTTGGTCATTTATCGATGTGTAACATTTTTCTTCTCGTTTCTGTTACAGAGATTTCGGGAAAAAGGACGGATATGTGTAACAAGAAGTGGCAGTTTAAGCATGGAAAAATTGTAAGTACCTTTTAATAGCATGGAATTAGTGTACTCATGGAATTAGCAAGTACTATTTAAATTGTACGATTCACGGTACGGCTGGTCCATAAATTCAAGGTCGCTCAGCGAGCTATGGAACGGGCTATGCTTGGAGTCTCTCCGAGGGATCGAATCCAGAACGAGGTGATCCGGCAGAGAACCAAAGTTGTCGACATAGCCCACAGAATACGCAAGCTGAAGTGGCAATGGGCCGGCCATATTAGCCGTAGAACCGACGACCGTTGGGGTAGACGTGTTCTTGAGTGGAGACCGCGAATCGGCAAACGTAAGGTAGGACGCCCTCAGGCTAGGGTAGAGCGACGATCTTCGCAAGGTGGCTGGTGGCAGCTGGATTAGAGTTGCTGAGAATCGAGCTGAATGGCGTGCAATTGAAGAGGCCTATGTCCAGCAGTGGACTGCTATGGGCTGATGATGATTTAGATTGTAAGTAGGTAGAGGCGGTCGAATTTCGCCCAGTGGGCGCCACTAGTAATGAATAATTATTATTCGAATCAATATTTCAGTATTTAGTTTTTTGAAGTGAAAACTTCTTTAGGCGCGTTGAGCACTTTTCGGGTGAACAAAAATCATGGAACTCGCGTCATCGTCAACGTCGAACGCTTCGATACAATTGACAAGTTACTTAGTTTTCACTTCTGACGTGCAGTCCTACGATTGACAGTTTTTTTGCACGCCTCATAAGCGAAGGGTTGAGGTTATGCACTACTCTCGACATTTAAAAAAAAAACCGACCAAGTGCGAGTCGGACTCGCGCACGAAGGGTTCCGTACCATTATGTATAAGAATGGCAAAAAACACGTATGTTGTATGGGAGCCCCCCTTAAATATTTGTTTTATTTTAATTTATTTATTTATTTTTAAATTCAATATATATCTACATATTCTGTGAATATTTCAAGCGTCTACCTGTTGCCGTTATCAATATAGAGCAAAAACGAGCAAAAAAATCACGTTTGTTGTATGGGCCTCCCTTAAATATTTATTTTATTATACTTTTTTAGTATTTGTTGTTATAGCGGCAACAGAAATACATCATCTGTGAAAATTTCAACTGTCACGGTTCATGAGATACAGCCTGGTGACAGACAGACGGCGCGCGGCGGAGCCTTAGTAATAGGGTTCCCGTTTTACCCTTTGGGTACGGAACCCTAAAAAGCAGTTTTCTCGAAACTGAAATTGATTTTTTATTGCAAGTTTGCAACTAAACAGTTTTTTTTTTTGCATTCCGATTTCAAATTTGGAACAATGACAAACCAAAATGTTAGTGAATGCCTGGCTTAAAAAACCCTTTTTTTCTTTTCTTTTTACTACCATTATTTAAAAAGACACCAGTCCTTTAAATAGAGATATGCAGGGTGCTTGATTCCGGTGTTCGGGAGTGTATTTGGTTAATTGAATAACTTGAAACTTGGCCCGAATACTTGCCGGAGTAAGTAATAAAGTTTGACATTATTAGATTTTCTAAACTACCCCTCAAAGAGGGTTTAGGGGGTTTTAAAGTTTGTATGGAGGAATTTTAACACGCGGTCTGATTAATTCGAAACTCAGTATTAATACTTTTGACAAAAAAGCGAAAATAATGCGTTTTGAATTTTTCAAAAATCGACCGCTAAAGAGTCAAACAGGGCTCATATTTTGCCAAAACAACACTTATATTTTGACGCAGAAGATTTTACTACGTGGCTAGATTAACTAAAACATTTATATAAATAAGTTGTTAAGAAGCGACTGCTGGCGCCATCTGTGCGCTGTGATGGGAAACTCTGGCTACGTATACAGTTCAAATCTCGCGCGCTCCGCATCATCGTCGTGCGCGCCAACATGTCAGCATCATAATTATGTGTTCTGTGGTCATCTGCAACATCCGCATCCTCACTTTTCGTTGGAAGCCTATGGACGTTCACACGCTGGCGCGTCGTCGTCCTTATATTCAAAATTAAATCATTTATGTCAACGATATTTCATTGGAAAGCGCCCGCTGCGTCCCGCACACACCAAGATGACATACACATATCAAACATAAATCAAGTTTTGGAAACGTCCTAAACGATTTATCAAATTCCACCCCTGTGGGGGTGAAAAGAGATAAATAAAGAGATACAGTTAATCCTTGAAACTTGGGTCGAATACTTATCCGAATAGGTAAATAACTAAGATCTTAATCATATAAATTTTCGAAAACTACCTTTAAAACCGGTCGAGTACGTGTCAAACCACGCACAATAAAGGTTTTCGTACTTGAGATGAATTTATCCCAAAAACAAACATAACATTGTAGTTGAAAAACATGTTCTCCCACTTAACGATATACGTCACGGTCAATTCTCCAACTACAAACGTAAGTTGGTCGACTATTACTCGTTAACTTGTAAAGCCTACTTAGCTGTGATTTTTTTCCTTTCAACTTCGTTATTTATACTATTGCCATAAATTGTTTTCACTAAACCAAAAACAACCATTTAGCTGGCAGGGGGAGGGGACACTTGACTGTAACAAAAATTAGCACTTTATGGCACGCAAACAGATCCCCGAATCGAAAAATAGTGTTTACAGACCCGCAATATTTTTGAACGGCCTATCCAACGATACCCCACAACGTAGCATAGAAGAGAAAAAAAAATATCATCCCCACTTTACGTGCAAGGTGTTTTTCCGTATGTAATTTTATTTTATTTTTTTATACCATGTAATTTCAGATACAATTTATTGTTCATGAATAAATGACTTATGACTTAAGGAAACTACCTACAATTTTTTTTTTCAAGATTTTATTTTCCACTTTGTCGGCGTGATTAATATGTTTATCCATGCCAAATTACAGCTTTCTAGTACTAAGAGTCTCTGAGCTAACTGATGATTGGGTTGTCGTTGTTAAACAAAAGCTGGAAAAAATAAATTCTACTCTAGAAACAGTAACCTGCAAATGACACTCTCTTATAAAACTGTTAGCTCAGATATTTTTTAAAAGGAAACTAAATTGGAAGGCAAGCAGAAATAACTAGCCAACCGTACAGGTTGAAATTATAATATGTATATACAGGATGAAATTAAATTAGTTAGCGAAACTCCGCAGCCGTTTTTGGTATATCGATAAGCAAACATGATAAAAAATATGACGTCTTTTTGTTGGGTCATCAACCGTAGTTAGTGTCGTAACTTAAAATATCAGTTTAAATGAAATGTAAGTAAAAAAAAAACTTAATAATAAATGTTTTTAAAATCAAGCTTTTATTGAACTAAAAAGTACAAAATAAAAATAAAAATAGAACTTTAATAATGTATGTTCTTCAAAGCTTGAGGCTATTGTCATTAAGTGTAAGGACGTTCACGCCTCAAGTTTTCAAGAAAATATTAAAGTTCTATTTTTACGTTACTTTTATTTAGTACTTTTTAGTATAATAAAATCTGGATTTAAATAAGTTTTTACTTATTTTTTATCTTGTACTTTTCAGCATTAGAATTTGAGCAGATATCACCTTCATTTGTAAGGTACTTGTCAAGACAAATCCAACGAGTCCAACCGCTAAGGGCTATCTTGTAAAGTTGAGGTGTTCCTGCGGCCACCTTTATTTTAACGTGTTTAGTTATCAATACACATCACGTCTGCAGCGGGGCGAGCACGGCCTACTGTGACATGACTTGAGTCACACATTTTATCACAGTTTGAGCGATAAAACTGTTTTGTCATAAAATTCTAGTACAAATTGACGTGACATAATTTATCATGTCTTGTCACAAACGTCTTGGCACGCCCGTGCTCGGCCCGCAGAGTTTCGGTAGCTAATCTAATTTGATCCTGTATCAAAGGTGTTTAATAAATATCTTAAAAAGTTTAAGGGAGTGCTTTATACCATCGAACTGAATAACTTTTACTATAGGGCCAACTTGGAAATCCCGAAAAAAAAATCAGCTGTTCCATACTAAACTTTATACTTTTGTTGTTGTTGTTTTGTTGTTTTTTTTTTCTTAACTTTCTTTTCGTTTATTAATCAAAATACAGTTTTTACAGCATTTGTTGAACCCTTATACATACCACACAAACCATCGTGGGTTTAACAGCGGTATGACCAGACACGGCAACTTGGTGCCATTGAAGTGTTACGGGGTATTTGTAATAATACACGAATTGATGTAACCAAACTTGTATTACTGCCTACCTCGGAACTCCTTTAACATATATATACATGAACATTACAAATTAAATATTCATTAAGTAATGAACAATTAGGTACGCACATAGATATATTTTTTCTAGATCGCCCTACTGCAATCTAGAAAGTCTTTTTAATACCCTTGAGCAGTTCGTCGCATTTATTACATTGCAGATTTTCATAAGTAAATCATTCATAAATAATGGTAGCATGCATTCCCACGTCCTGCTGCTTAGCTGTTCCGTCGTTTTGCAGTCGGGATAATTTTGAAACACCTTATATGTATAGTCGAACCGTTGGTCCCGGCTGTGATTTGTGGATCTTTTTAACAGTAGTTACGGGTCGTCAGAAGCCCGAAAGTCTGACAACCAGTCTTACCAAGGGGTATCGTGTTACCCAATAACTGGACAGCTGCATACGATTAGGCTGGAAGCTGACCTAACATAGTTGGGAAAAGGTTGGGCTGATGATGATATAGTTGAACTAGTACGTAGTATTATATTATCTGTGGTTGAACAAAACAAACACATACCGCGAGTTCTATGGGCAGTTCTTGGCGGGAAAGTGAAGTGACATGTTTAGCAGTTTTGTTTTATTTTCTAAAAAATAATTAATATATATTAATATATATTAATTAATATTATATTATTAATTTATTTATTTATTTATTATTATTATTATATTTATATTAAATATTTTTTTTTTTTTTTTGCCGGACATTAATGTGTAATAATGGTGGATCATTAACCAATTAACCATTAAGTGTACGTGAACGTGCATTAGTGACGGCAAAAAATTAAACAAAACAGTGCAATATCACTTCAAGTTCTCTCAAGAAGTCCGCGTGAGGTCTCAGTAAAGTGCCACTTCTTTAGTTCTTCATTTCATCAATATTTAAACAAAGTTTGTAACTAAACAAAGACTTGGCTAAAAGGTCCCAGCAACCAGGCCATTAAAATAATATTAAAAAAAAACACATACCGCATATTAAGCCGCTTACAAGCGCCACTCCCAATGTAGTTCCTAGAGCTATCAGCTGATACACCGCCTGCATCCCTATGGATCTCGGCGCATGTCCCTGTAAGAAATAAGAACAAGAATATTGTTTTTAAGAAAGAAAATGATTTTATTCTCAGTTTCTCACACAAAAAATTGCGTGTTTTCCACGACATTAATTTGCGTATTCCGTCTTGTAGTCTGAACTCAGAAAGACTGTGTTGCACTTTTGTCATGAATAAAAATATCATACCTAAGTGCTGACGCTATTTACAAAAAAGCCGGCAAAGTACGAGTCGGACCACGCACGATATAGTTTTTCCTGTAATCTGTATTTTTTTCAAAATTTTAGGCTCAGTAGTTTCGGAGTTAAGGGCGTAATGGTCTATTTTTTTTATCGAATAATTTTAAAAGTATTTATTTTAAAATTTTAATAAAAATATTTCTGGAATCCTTACAATAGAAAAAAAAAGTTTTGCTAACTGTACCATGTGACATATGAAGGCTAGCCTTGATGTCACATGGTATAGTTTGTAAAACTTATTTTTTTCTATTTGCCCCCACAAATTACCCCATAATCTAACTTCATTTATTTACGTTACACATCCGTATTTGGGTCACAGGATATTATGGAGGAGGATATGTGTACCAAATTTCAACTTAATTAATCAGTCCCGTAGATTCGGAGTAAATTGGCTGTGACAGACGGTCCGACAGACAGACTCACGAGTGATCCGGGTTCCATTTGTTCCTTTTGAGGTACGGAACCCTAAAAACTTTAATTCAAAAGTTAATTTCAAAATGACTTACTTCCTCGAGTACACCTACAGCGGGAAAGACCGCGCCCAACTCAGTGCCATATGTTTCAGTAGTGGCCACAGCTGCAAACAGCACAGACAGAAGACCGGAGTATATTCCAGGCATTCCGTGGAGATTGTTCACACCACATGTATCCTGGATACCGAGTTTTTCCAACATAGGCTGCATAAAATTTAAAAAAAAAGTTAGTACGTACGTACGTAGTAGTGAGCTAAATGCCCGAAAAAAACATTGTATACATATTTAAGTGATCATGTTATATTAGTATTCTCTCTTTATCATTCCCCTCACGAATCCCTAATCGGGCAGAAATCAATCAATCTATCTAATTACAAAGTAGCCGTGTTCAGTCAAAGCATGTGATTTGGTGAGGCATTAACTTCTAAAAAATCGTAGGTTTCCTGTACATGACGCCGAACCGCATGTTTGTGTTACATACGAATTCGAAATGGCCGCTGCGCCGCCATTTTGTTTGTGTTACATACGAATTGGAAATGGCCGCTGCGCCGCCATTTTGTGTAGTATCACTTTTTTTTGGTTAAAGTTAACATAATAATCTACACTAATATTATAAAGAGGTAAAATTTGTTTGTAAGATTGTATGTAGGAAGTAATCTCAACCGCTCTCAAGATCAACTACCAGTGGGTTTTGAAAAAAAAACCCAATTCTTGAAGAAGGTAATAGGCTACTTAACAACATGCTACAACCCCTAGGAACCGAGCAAAAAGAAAAAAAAATAAGAAAGAACGCTAATAGCGCGGGCGCGCGATGCAATGCGACGCAGTACTGACAAATGCTTGCACTGATTCGACAGGTCCACTCAAATTAGTGTGTCCTCAAAAGACAATTTCAGACACGGACCTACATGGTCCTCACATGATCTGACCAAAATTATGTCGGCTATTTTTCGCCATTTCTTCTCAGGGGTTGTCTGATAGAAAATGTCGACTCCATCTAGCTTCTTTTTTTTATTTATAATATGACGTGTAAAAGTGATTCCGACATCTTATTTACAGAATAAACAATTTCATTTCATTTCATTTCAGTGGGTCGGGGGAACAAGGGGATGTGTGTGTGTCTATAGTGGTCATTGTATTGGTCATGTGTATTGCGATTTTAATAGGTCTTCAGTTTTACTGAAGTCAAGAGTTAAAGATATCAAATCGAAGAGATGAAATAGTTTCTTTAAAAACATAAAACTCAAAAGCTACACAGCAAAATAAATTTAGTGGAAACAAGAAGATTCAGTAAGTGAAATCGCAAGAAGGCAAACTGCCAAAAGATACTCGTAGAAAATCCAGGTAAAACGAAAATAAACTGTCCGTTAGTTGAACAAAAGTTTCTAAATACTTAAAATAGTTACTGTCCATAGATATCGGCTATCCTGAGGGACTTTCAAATTTCAACCAAGTTTCTTACAAAAATATTATCTACTGTAACACTTGGACATTTTCACGAAACTTCTCTTTAATTTTGTCTCTAGATAGTCAGAACTTACTTCTTTCATAGTCCTAACGAAGTTTTGTGGGAACGTAGGCTGTTTATTGGTGAAATTACCAGATTCTTTAGGGTTAGTCAGAATATTTTGTTGAGAAACTTGTCTAGGACATTAACGGAGTAGGGTTTTTTTTCTGTATGTTTGTACGCAGGATTTCAGTACAGCTGATATAACATTACTAGCTGCTGTCCGCGATTACATCCGCGTGAAATTTTTCCGCCCGCGCTATTGCTCAGTTTTCTCATAGCATTCTCTCAGACTCCTAAGAGTCGTATCGTGATGTTAAATAGCCTATAACCTTCCTCAAGAATTGGGCTATCAAAGGCAAAAAGATTTTTTTAAATCCAACTGACAGTTGCAGAGATTACCACTACATAAAAACTTACAAACAAATTTTACTTCATTATAATAGTAGGTAGTATTGATAACAAAATATTTTTCTCAAACATGCATGGAAATATTGTCATTATTTTCGAAAAAAGAACACGCGAAGTATCGAATTTACGGTCAAAGAAAATCAACTCCATTGCAGGAGCGTTTTTTGAATTTGGAACATTACAACGCTCCAGCAATGTTATATGAAAGCATGCTGGGGTTATTAAATACTCTTTTCTCAAACATGCTTGGAAATTCGAGCATTATTTTGACAACCTTCTTCGAGATAAATCGAAATTGCTGCACTGGCCAAATACATGCGAGGAGCGGCCACCAAAAGTTGTATGAAAATCTTAGAATAATAACTAAATGAAAATCCATATACAGTGTCGTGGTTTAGCGGCCAAATAAATTACATAGAACTATCGTGTAATTTAAAAATGGAACGATCTTTTACTGCGAAACATGGCAACCAAGGAGGTAACTTATCAAAGGGTTTATTTAAATTTTGAACTGGCTTGCAAATAGAAAGCTGTAGTTATATTGAAAAAAAAAATGAACATATTGGCGCGTGCAAAATTATTGTTGTTCGTCATTGAATCTGGAATTTATAAATAATTTACTTTCCCTGCATTCTTTTGAGAAAAGCACTATAGCCTCGGCGGAAATGGCAATTGCCTGTCTCGCATTAGTGAAGGCCAAGCCGTACTCGACCTGCAATTGACTATTTCACGGCCTTTGCAATAATGTACTATTACAGACTAGTTTAAACTAGTGACAAGTTTAAAAAATCTATGTAATCTTCACAGACGTGATGGGTATGGATATCCAAACTCGATAAACAAAGAAAAAACAGATTTTCTCAACACGTAGGTACTTCAAGTAACAACAATACCAGGGGTGGTTGACCCCCAAAAAAATTATTTTATTTTATTTTTTTTATTTAGCACGGGTTTGCTCTTGACCTTATTCTAGGGCAGAGGTAACAGAGACAAAGTCGACGATGCAGTGAGCTTACCCAGAAGATGCCTGTTCACTCTTTTTCGTCTTATAAATATAGATACCCATCACGTCTGCGGAATTTTTTTCTTATTATTTTATCCATTCGCGTAACACCACATTGTAGTCTTGATACTCACAGACAAATACCTATACCCCAAAACGCTGATGAAAGCAGCGCCAATGCCAATGGCCATCGCTACGCCAGGGCCAATGATCATATTGGCAACAGCGCCCACGGCCACGCCGCCAGCCAGCGTCGAGTTCTGTATGTGGACCATGTCCAACTTGCCAGGCTTGTGGGATACTGCTGCGGAGATCACGAATGTCGTCACCTATTAAATGTAAAAGAAGACGTATTAAAATCATCATCATCCTATCATTTTCAGGCATTTCAGCGGAAAGACGTCCATTGCTGGCCATAGTCGTAGGCCTCGGGAATAAGCGTCGCCACAATTACAATACTGCCCAAATAATAAATAAATTGTCAATCAATTTGAGAGAGGTAGGTTCTAGGTTAGATAAGATTGACTTGCATATTATAATAAACAGTCATTCAACATTAAACCGTCTTTAGCTAAATAATGTATGTATTTATTAGAATAGAATAGAATACTCTTTATTATGTACACCATTAGATATAAATGTGGAAATTTTACATTGCCGTAGTCAACCTTAGTTAGCAGTAGTCAAGAAACGGCCGAACATTCGACCGATACCTACTTCGGATTTATGTTCGGAGTAGATAAGGTTTTCGATAGGGTTTTTTCTAAAATGGTAACCAAAATGGTCCCTGGGTAGAATAGAGATAGAATTGGTCATGTTACGCGTGCTGGGCGGATATCGAAATAACATAATATTATGATTTTTTCATGTTACTGGGTTTCAAGTAGGTATAGAACCCATTGAATGGGTTATCATGTAACCCTTTCACTGGGTTTCAAGTATAAAACCCATCCAATGGGTTATCATGTAACCCTTTCAATGGGTTCTAGTATAAAACTCCTACATACTGGCGCGACTTGTCGCGTGACGCGACACCGGTAGAACAATTTTCTTGAATTTTTGTTCTACCGGTATCGCGCCAGTATGTAGAAGCCTTTACTCTTAACCAGGGTTGTACGGTCCCTGGTTACATCAGTCATTGCTGCGCCATTTGTCATGGAGTGGCGCTGTAGTGATTGTTGAGTCTACTCTCTTTTATATGTTTTGTTGTGGGTAGTTTTAAGTATAACTAACACTAGTCTATAAGAATATCGGTACTAAAAAAATGGACTCCATGGTCTAAAATAAAGTATTTTATTTATTTATTTATTAGCCTGCTGATAGTGACATAGCCTACTTTTTATGGGTCCGCGCCCACTCGACCCGCTTAGAGTTGACCCGAAGAATAAAAGGCGTTCAAACGTCGATGTATAGTCAGACAGAAAAGGGTCGATTTAACGCTTGCACCTCAGAGAGTGTAAAATTTAAATAATGTTTGGATAAATAAATCAATAATTAAATAAGTGAGTAGGTACTTATATTTTTTTAATATAGTATACGCTTTGTACTTTGTAGTAAAAATCACAGATCATTGTTAATTATCATTACAACCATATAGCTAGGAGCACGCTATCTTTATAAAGCTACATTTTTGAAACGAAATTACTGACTACCAGGATAATTTATGTATCAAAAGATCATAACAAAATATTAAATATTCTATGTATAAGTTAATATCACATTGCCTGACTGTACAAATGGCACTGAATTGGTAGTAAAACATCTGGTATTATTCTTCGGGTTGAGTCTAAGCGGGTCGAATGGGCGCGGACCCCTTTTTTACCCCAGACTATTGCACGGTTCCAGTGTACTGACCACGGAGTCGAAACCGCTGGCAAAATCTATTTTTAATTATACCTAATTACGTTTACAGACATAACATTTTATAAGTATAGTTCCAGCACAGTTCCCACTTTTACAAGCAATAATATTGGAATGACAATCGTACCGTACATGCAGCTAAAGATAAATAGGTGTTGATGAGTGCTCTTTGGTAAGATTCCGTTGTAGCGGTCAACGCGGCGTTGAATGACGGCCAGTAGATCCATAGGAAAACGGAACCTGTGAGAAATTAAATAAAAAATGTATAGTTTCCATCATGATTAAGAGCGTTTACACCTTACGGCATTTCATAGATTATCTTAATTAATAAGGATTTAAATAATTGGGTTTATAAACCCAATTATGTAAATCTTTATTAAGAGTCTTTACACCTTACGGCATTTCATACAAACTTTCAAGCCCTTGTTTTTCGAAATTACTGAAGCGATTTTAATGAAACTTCATACGCATAAGCAGGATACAAAGGTCTAAAAAGTTAGTTAAGAACATTTTCGAAATGTCTTATTTAAAGACGGATAACTGGAAATCTCTGTTTCTATGGAAAAAATGTATCTCTCTAATTTGGCTATAACATTGTTTTTCGAACAAAATTTTCTTAACTAACTTTTTAGATCTTTGTATCCTGCATAGGCGTATGAAGTTTCATTAAACTCGGTTCAGTCATTTCGAAAAACAAGGGCTTGAAAGTTTGTATGAAATGCCGTAATGTGTAAAGACTCTTAATAAAGATTTACATAATTGGGTTTATAAACCCAATTATTTAAATCCTTATTAATTAAGATAATATAAGATAAGAATTATATTTATTTGCTCAAACATGTGTACACATAGAAGAATAAAAACGTGCATGCAAGATAACAAAGAACAAAATACCGGTTCAGAATTCTTTACGTTTAATATAACATAACATAACATCACGCCTGTAATCCCCGAAGGGTTAGGTGTATCTACAGTACACCAACATTTCGCCAGTTATGTTTAAGTCTCATGTAATAGGGGGCGATCCTATTGCCATCAGCCGGGCACAAATCCAGACTCCGGGCTGCTGCTGAGAAATTCCAGATGAAAAACCCAATAATGCTTTGCCCGACCTGGGAATTGGACCCCAGGAGCTCAGCAATGGCCCTTGCGACCACTTAACTAGATCGTCAACAACGCAGTCAAGGGTTTATATATTTATAGATTATTGTATACCAAAAAACAGATTAACGGAGCATCCGTCTTTTATGTATTACTAGCTGCGCCCCGCGGTTTCACCCGCGTAAGTATCGATCCCGTGGGAAAGCCACCCTTAACACTTAGGGGTATAAAGAATAGATATTAGCCGATTCTCAGGCCTACTGAATATGCATATAACATTTCATCAAAATCAGTCAAGCCGTTTCGGAGGAGTAGGTATGGTAACTAACATTGTGACACGAGAATTTTATATATAAGATGTTAAAGTATTTTCCCATAACATAGCACTGATAATTGATATTCTCGCGTTTATATTATATATTCTACTATTGTCACGTGTATTCATTAAAATAGCTTACTGCTTCTACATCTATTCTACATTAAACAATTTTGTAAAACAGAGTTCACAGGCATTTTAAAACACAATCAAGATATAACAAGTCTGTATGAAGTAAAATCAAAACAAAAGGCGGAGAAGTATTTATGAAGGTCTGCAAGCAAAGCTTCAGGAGCAATCGAGACGAATCTGGGTCATTCTGTCACTCCTAGGACAATGGAGCGCACCGAGGGGCGAACATTTTCAATAATATTAAAAGACACTTTTACGTAAGCTGAACTGGATAGCCAGATGCATTAATGGTAGTTTAGAAAGTTAACATGAATAAATGGAGCACACTTTTCGTACATTTTGGAAATAATTCACTGAATACGTTTTAGAAATAATCTTTATCCTGTTTAGGGTTCCGTACCTTACCTGGAAAAAAACGGAACCCTTATAGGATCACTCTTGTGTCTGTCTGGCGGTCCGTCTGTCCGTCTGTCACAGCCGATTTGCTCCGAATCTACTGGACCGATTAAGTTGAAAGGTACATGTAAATAAAAGAATTTTGAATAAGGGGTTCACTTTTGGGGGAAAAATTAGAAAATTAAAAAGAAAAGTTTGCAACTATACCGTGTGACATAACAAATGAAAGGATTGTTATGAGATTTTTATTTATTTTTTATTTAAAAATAATTATTTTTAAAGTTTTAAAAGAGAATAGATGAAAATTGACCATTCACGCCCCTTAACTCCGAAACTGCTGAGCATACAATTTAAAAAAAAAAAACAGAAAATAGTTCTATACCAACACGCACTTGGCCGGTTTTTTTTTATAAATTAATATTAATGCTTTAAGCACACAAATGTACAGAGGTGGACTTAATGTCATAGGTAAATAATATGTAGGTGGTAGGTGGGTAATATTGAGATGGAACTGTAAACCTTACCAATCATAGCAGTAACATCAGAGTTATAACTGGGCCCATCAAGTGCGACTGTATCTGCTGGGGGCGGTTGATGTGGATCTTTAGCTTTCTTCATCATTCTGAAAGCAGCGCTCACTCCTAATCCGAAATAAGCCCCATACGCATGAATGCCTATGGAGCCACCTGCATCTGCAATCTGAAACCAAAGGAATACATCACATACATAACATCACCACTGTATTCTCCGAAGGGTAAGGCAGAGGTGCATAGGTGTACCTCTGCCTTACCCTTCGGGGAATACAGGTCACTTCACCAATCAGTAAGTTCACCAGAAACCAGAGTTGACCGAAATGTCAGCTCTGGTTAGGTTATAGGTATAGGTAGTAAACCCACATTTCGGTCAAGAAAAAGGAATCACTGCGGTCACCAATCAGTAAGTTCACCAGAAACCAGAGTTGACCGAAATGTGGGTGTACTATAATAGGTAGTACACCCCCATTTCGGCCAACTCTGGTTTCCGTACCAAAGGCTTCGTACCTGGTTCCGTACCAGGGTTCCGTACCAAAATGGTAGAAAAAGGAATCACTGTGGTCACCAATCAGTAAATTCACCAGAAACCAGAGTTGACCGAAATGTGGTTGTACTACTTATCGGACACTATTCAAGACTCCAAGCTTCTACTGAGTAAAACCTCATGCTTACCTAAGGGATGTTACATATAATGTTCGGGTCGGAGAGATTTGGCATGATTCGACACAGGTCGGGCGGCAATTCGAATGTATGTAGGGAATAATTGAGTAGGAAGCTTTATATTTTCTTTGTTGTGAATCGAAACAGACGTGAGTAGGTTATTTTTGAATTAGGAATAATTGGAAACCCAGCAGCAGATCAATAAAGAATGAAAAAAAAATGTTTTTGTTGTTTTTTTGTCAAGATGATGCTGTCGTTTGTGTATTTTAATATTTTTGTAAATAATATACAATTTAAAGTAGAATGCCACATGTATATTTTGCCGCCCGACTGAGCTCCAAGTTGTCCGTTCCGGAGTAGACCCCGGTTCCAGATTATAATTATGGAAAAACAAACCCCAAATAGTTCTTCATTTAAGTACTTCAGATTGAAACTGCCGATTGCTGCTTCTACGATAGCAATGAATAGCAACTGTGTACCACTTGCGAGGCCTAACAAACATCCAAACGTGATGAGGACAGTCGCTGACATTATGTCAGCCTCTGGAAATTTAATAGAAATGAACACATAATTAATTAATAACAAAATAAGTTCTCACCTTTGCCCATCTAATCGTAAGTGCTTATAAATAAAAGTAGACGACAATAAATAATTATGACATACATACACACACATAAACTCACGCCCTCATCCTATGAGGGTAGGCAGAAACTACCGAATGCCACCTGCTACTATCCTCACAATACATATTCCTTTGCTTTGTTTACGCAGGTCAGTATAATGTCCGCCTAATGCGTCCCTCCAGCCATCTCCAATCACAACTGCATAGTAAATACTTTTAGTTAGTCGCCTTTCACTCATCCTATCTACATGACCAAATCATCTAACCATACTCTTTTAATTTTTTGTCACTACATCTTAAGACTGGATATATGCCAGTGACCTTGAGTGGCTAGCTTGCGTGTTCTGTACTGAGCTCACGCAACGCGTCATACGTTCAGCCAGTAATAGGACACTAGAAAACGCGTATACTAAAAGATCAATAATTAAATTATCTTTAAATTGGTGAAGGTTTCAGAAAAATACGCTTGGTAGATTTTGCGCCATTCTCAGTTTTTTATCCGCATTAGACATAACTTTACAAATTAATTTCACTATGTAATATAAACATAATCTAAAATATTCACATATTAAAATTAAGTTATTGAAAAAATGCTCTAATTTATCATATTTTTTTTTTCAAATCATATGTACACTACTCGTTTAGACGTGATCTTCAGTATAAAATCATTAAAAGTCGATTATCGGCGCCTTAACTATGGCGTTGACTGCAAAAATCAGTCAAGAGCGTGGATTCCCTAAGCTCAGCACACAGCAAAGCTCAATGTTCAATAATAACATTGAGGTTATTTAATTTTGAATCTTGTAAAATCTTAAAGGGCAAGGCTACTGAAAATCAACAACTGCCTAATTCAATTTCGCTTGTGCCAAAATAAAATCCAGTTATACACAAAATGGTAATTGAATTTAAAACAATATCAAAACATCTCAACGATGCTTTAAAAGCTTTCTTTTGTGAAACAGAATACAGAGGAAATTGAGCATTTAAAATTTAGCCATTATTAAAATTGAAGACAGGATCCTGCGATATTGTTAGATACAATAATAATTATTATTTGTTTCACGCGAATAAACTTTGGTGTTTGAATGAAGTACGTAAATCTTGGAAAGCAATTCAAGAATTTACTGTTTTGTTTAGACAATCATGAATTCCATTTCATGATTGTCTAAACAAAACAGTAAATTCTATTGATATTGATTATTTTCTGTAAGTAGATCTTCTAAGACATTTTAACAATAATAAATTTTTAGTCAATATTTTAAAGTAGATGGCAATTCTATCGACCTATTGAAAAGTCTCTACCACAGGTTTTGCTATTAAAGTTTTACAGAATCATTTAATTTCAGTGCAAATATCGATTTAGTCTAATCGGTTGACGACTTGTTGACGGACACTGAACGAGACACAATAGAAGTTTTATTGTTTCTAGGGTCGCGCACTAGACCTTTAAAGTAGTTACTAATTCCATGCTATTTAAAAGTAGGTACCTACTTATTCCCATTCCCATTTCTTCCCGTTGGTGTCGTAAAAGGCGACTAAGGGACCTATTCCTAGAGAATGGGCAGCAGCACTCTCTATGCATTTTCAAAACCATACTGCGATCGCTAACCCGCCTGCCAAGCGTGGCGATTATGGCAAAACCCCCCCTCTTTGGGGCAGGCCTATGTCCAGCAGTGGACGTCTTTCGGCTGAAATGATGATGATGATGATGACCTACTTATTCCATGCTCAAGCTGTCAATTCTGTCACCTATCTATCTTCAAGTCATGAGTATGGTAAAACTACACACACTAATGTGGTAATGTTTTTTTGTGTATTAAATTAATTTATTTCTAATTCATATTATATAAAAAAAATAACTTTCTGCACTCCTCTTCCTTAAAAAATTTAAGGCTGCGTTTCCACCAGAGATGTGCGATGGAAATGTGTCGTGCGAGGATGTCTAGCTGTGCTGTGAAAATGTGTGGGGGTTTCCACCAAAGCTGTGCGATGAAAATGTGCCTACGAGGATGTGTAGCGGAGCTGTGAAAATATATATATACATCCCTCGTACACATCCCTCGCACACATCCCTCGCTTGTTTTGTATGCGCAAAAATGTAGCTCCGCTGAGCCGTTTCCACCAGAGCTGTGCTGACTGAGGCGAGGTAAATGAAGCGATTCTATTGGTTCTTTACAAACACAACCCTCGCTACGCATCCTCGCACATCTCTGGTGGAAACGCAGCCTTACTGTTGCCAAATTTCATACTCCTTCGTCCATGTAATTTTCGTGAAAAGGGTTAGAACTTTTCTTTTATAGTTAGAATGATTTCGCCAATATTATGTATCACTAGCTGCGCCCCGCAGTTTTACCCGTGTAAGTCTCGATTCCGTGGGAATATTGGGATAAAAAGTAGCCTATAAGTTAAACCAGGGTATCAGCTACCTCCATACAAAATTTTATCGAAATTGGTCCAGCCGTTTGACCGTGAAGAAGTAACAAACACACACACAGTCTCAAACTTTCGCCTTTATAATATTAGTGTGATTTTAATAATTTTATTATATTCATTTTCTAAGTCGATATATTTTCAGAAGACAGACACCTATGACAAGACTTAAATAAATAAATGTAACTGAAGCAAAAAGAGGCCACATATACAAGGTATAACATAAATAACGCACAACCTCTTAAGAGGTTCACTCATCATTATGAACAACTATGGAAACAAATCTGAAATCGCGAAAAAAGAATCAGCTGTTCCCTACATTTTGTCGAGCGACGCGACACAAAGGCCCGCGTGTCGCGTGACGAGCGGTGCCTTTGTGTCGCGTCGTGAGTCGCGTTTGTAGAAGCCTTTATGGCATAAATCATCAAAATTTAAAATAAAAATTTACAATAACCCCTTAACAGGTTGTGCATTATTTATGTTACATATTGTATAACACCTGTGAGCGTTTAGTGTCAAAGTGTTATTATAAAACATTGTTCATTACGACTTTTGAAGCTATTCAACAAATACAATTTTTATTGATGATCACTCACCTAACATATATTTCTTCGTGATTAATATTTTACCGTCCTTCATATGGAAGAAGGCTTGGCAGAGAAGGCTCCATTGTATGACCAAGGCAGCCAGCAACCAATTGTATCCCAAGGCACTGTAGCAGTACTTCTTCAGGAAGGTCATAAGGTAAGCGAAACCGATGAATATCATAACATGTGTGTCTTCATAGCCTGAAACAAGAAAACTCATTTATTTTATGAACTTATGTGGCACAAAGATAGTACGCACGGCTACATAACAAGCTATACATTTCCAGTATAAGCCGACCTCTCATTGTACAGAAATCCTTTATAATGCAACATACGATAAATCCTATACAATAAGATACGAAAATCACACGGACAAGTCACAAATGAGCACAAGTATAATCATATCGTACAGTATTTATAAGAATAACAACTAAGTTATGGTAGCCGGACGGATCGATCTTCATGGTTAAGCAACGCTTCCCTGTTAGGAAAGCACTTCCAGAGTCACTTTACGAAGTATTCCCTTCTAGATTTAAGTACAATCTATGTTGTGGTTGCTAGGCTACACTTGTTACTGTATGTACCTACTTCAGATAATCGACATCGCACGCAATATATATTTTATATAAACCAATTTCCACTGCGTTAACTTTAATATGGTAGCAGAGCGTGCAAAAACGAGAGCTTAAAAGTTTTAATTATGTTTTTCTAAAGAATAAAAGTTCAAAAGAGTAAATCATAATGTCTTCAAAAATGAAACTCGAAATAGGACTATTCGATGGAAGCAACTGGCCGACCTGGAAATATAAAGTGTTGTTGCTGCTGCAGAGTAAAACATGCACCTTAGAAGCGGTGCAGGGTACTCTAGTAAAACCGGCACATCCGGGTGAAGGAGCCAAAGCGGATGCTCTTACAAAGTACAAAGTAGAATGTGACAGTTATAATAAAATAGAAAGCACTGCACTATTACTACTGACTACTAATATGACCGACGAAATACTGAACAAAGTAATGCGTTTTACAACTGCGAGTGAAATGTGGGACGAATTAAACCGTCTTGACGAACGAGGATCACAGGATCGAATCTACGATCTGTGTATGCAACTTTTTAACTATAAGAAAGACCCCACTCATGACATGAGTTCGCATATGTCTGCAATAAAGAATATTTGGCATGATCTGAATCAAGCTTTGTCAACAGTTTGCAATCAACTACCAGAAATTCTTTTGTTATGCAAGATATTGGATTCCCTGCCAGAAGAGTATTTCAGTTTTAAATCAAGTTGGCTACTGATTACAATGAAAGATCGTACAATCGAGAACTTGACTACCCAGTTGTGCGCTCACGAGAGAGCTTTGAAAGATAAAAATAAATCTGAAGCTGAATGTGAATCCAGCACGGAGGCACTGATAGTACATAACAGAAAGAAAGATTACAAAAAGAAGTTCAAGTGCAACTATTGCGGAGAAAGCGGACATCGAGTAAAGCAATGCAAGAAATGGATTACGGATGGTAGAACCCCAAAACCTCCAAAGGAATCCACATCGAATGCTGCTACAAGTTTAGGTTTTTCTCTTGGTGAGAGTAATGATAAAGACTCATGGTACGTAGATAATGGAGCAACAAGTCACGTAACCAATAGAGGAGAACAGTATGTATTTTTCGACTACTTTAGCAAACCTCACAGAGTAATGACAGCAAATGGTGAAAATATTGAAGCTATTGGAAAGGGCTCAATACAAGTAAAAGCTGACATTATTGGCCAAAAAGAAACAATTACGCTCAAAAATGTTTGGTATGTTCCCTGCATACAAAGAAAGTTGTTCTCAGTGATGATCTAGTATTTGAATCAAATACTAGATCATGTTTAATTAAGGTTGACGGTAAGACAAAGTTAGTCGGTACTCGGGACAAGTATGGAGGTTTATACAAACTTAAAATACAAGTGATTACACCTAAAGTTGAGATTAACCAACTAACACTTACAAACCAACTTCAATTGTACCACGAACGTTTCGGACACCAAAACAAAAGACATGTTAAACAAGTTATGGAAAGAGAGTTTGCTATGCAATTCAAATCTGAAAATAACAAAGAAGTTTGCGAAGGTTGCGTTTATGGAAAAGCCCACAGAAGGACGTTTGGGACCAGAGAAAGATCTACAAGACTTGGAGAGCTAATACACACTGATGTGTGTGGACCTTTTGTGTATTCGATCTCAAAGTATAGGTACTTTGTTCTATTCAAGGATGATTTCACCCGTTTTCGTTATGTATACTTCTTACGACACAAGTCAGAAGTTCAAGCTCGCTTGAAGGATTTTCTAGCTGAAGCTAAGACATCAGGACATGTCATTCAAGAGTTACTAAGTGACAATGGAGGCGAATTCGACAATGAACAAGTACGAAATACGCTAAGACAACATGGGATTAAACAGAGGCTGACAATGCCCTACACTCCTGAACAAAACGGTTGCGCCGAAAGAGATAATCGGACAATCGTTGAGATGGCAAGAGCTTATACACGCTCATGATGAGATACCTAAAGGTTTATGGGCTGAAGTAGTGCAAGCTTCAGTATACATATTAAATCGTACGGGACCCACTCCAAATGTTGAAAAGTCACCGTATGAGTTATGGTACAATAAGAAACCCAAAATAAATAATCTCAGAATCATTGGTTGTGTATGCTACGTGCATGTCCCAAAACAAAAGAGAAAGAAGCTAGATAAAAAGCACAAAAAGGAATTCTTATAGGATATGACGGTGATGATGGGTATCGAGTTTATGATACAAGAAACTTTAAATTGTTGCGTTCTAGAGATGTAACTTTTGAAGAAGTACCTCTGTTAGACCGAGACAAACCTGTTAGTGAGGAACCTGAAATCAAAAAGAATACCTATGAGCTACCTACTTCTTCCATAGATGATCATCCCAATTTAGAACATCAAAGTGATGATCACTTGCATTCAGTGAATTTCGATAACGAAACAGATGATAGTAATGAAGAACGACAAGAAGACACTTGGTTTGAAACAAGTGATAGTAATGATGAAGAACGACAAGAAGAAGACACTCAAACTGTTGCAGGTAACAGTCGTGTACTTCGTGATCGCAGTCAAATTAGACCTCCAGAAAGATTTAATTTCGAACAATTCATCAATCAAGTCATTGCTGTTCCAGAACCATCTTCATATCGAGAAGCTATGCAAAGTCCTGAAAAAGACAAATGGGTTGAGGCTATGAACAATGAGATAAATTCTCTGAAAGAGAATGAGACATGGAAACTGACACAGTTACCAAATAACAGAAAAGCGCTTAACTGCAAATGGGTATTCAAGGTAAAGAAGAACCCTGATGGCTCGATTGACAAGTTTAAGGCGAGACTAGTCGCAGTTGGCTATTCACAGAAAAAAGGAATAGACTACCACAAGACATTTAGCCCTGTTGCGAAACTGAGCACAATCCGAGTATTATTAAGTATAGCCGCAAATGAAGGTTTGTCGCTAAAACAATTTGACATCTCAACAGCTTTCCTATATGGCAAGGTGAAAGAAGAGATAATAATATACATGCGACAACCTGAGGGATACAATGACGGATCTGGCAAGGTGTGCAAGCTGATAAGAAGTCTTTATGGACTTAAACAAGCGCCTAAATGTTGGAACGAGTGTATTCACGACTTTTTTATTGAATCTGGATTTACACAGAGCGAAGCAGATCCATGTTTATACGTGAGACAACGTGGAAAAACAAAAACTTTGCTAGCTTTGTACGTTGATGATGGATTATTGGCTTCGTCTGATGACGTAGCAGCTGATAATTTTATTGAAAACGAACTCAAAGGACGTTTCAAGATAACGACCAAGCCACCATCGTACTTTCTTGGGCTAGAGTTAGAGCGACACAATGATGGGACTATAAGAGTTCATCAAGCCGCCTATACTAAAATGGTTTTGGAAAAGTATGGAATGAGTGACTGTAAAGCGGTTGGAACACCAATAGTTAAAGATATTCCTGTAAAAAAGTTGGCGGAAGAGATCTGTAATACTAAGTTTCCCTATAGACAAACTGTGGGAGCGTTGGCTTATCTCATGGTAGGTACAAGGCCTGATATTGCCTATGCAGTCGGAGTCGTATCCAGAACCTTAGATAACCCTACTAATACGAATGTGTTACAAGTGAAGAGAATCTTTCGTTACCTCAAAGGAACAATCGAGACTGGTCTAGAGTTTAAAAAGAATGAGAAACGACTCATATGTTACAGTGATGCAGATCATGGAGGCGACAACATGAGTGGTTGTTCTACTAGCGGGTTGATATGTATGTTCGCTGGATCAGCAATCTCCTGGAGAAGTGTGAAGCAAACCTCAGTTGCGTCGTCGTATCGTCCACAGAAGCAGAAATAGTAGCTGCTAGTGAGGCGTGCCGTGAAATGATTTGGCTAAAGAGATTGTTTAAAAATTTAAGTGATAAATTAGGAACACCAGTACTGTTCATTGATAATGAGTCTGCTATAAAATTAGCTCATAATCCGCCTTACGAATATCATCGGAAGACAAAGCACATCAAGCTAAGACATTTCTATGTAAGGCAATGTGTGTCCGATGGAGATATCCAAATTGAGCAAGTGCCTACACAAGAGCAATTGGCTGATATCTTTACAAAGCCATTATTCAAACCAAGACTGGTAAAGCTTTGCGAAGACTTCGGTTTGAAAAAGAAGAGGGAATGTTAGGAAAGCACTTCCAGCGTTACTTTACGAAGTATTCCCTTCTAGATTTAAGTATAATCTATGTTGTGGTTGCTAGGCTACACTTGTTACTGTATGTACTTCAGATAATCGACATCGCACGCAATATATATTTTATATAAACCAATTTCCACTGCGTTTACTTTAATATTCCCGAGGTCAATCCGTGGATGGGTGACCATCCATTACATACGAGCATTATTAATTTATTACACGCGTGCCTCGGGAAGCATGTTAAGCAATAATGTTAAGCTGTTGGTACCATATGTCATTTGTAAACCTTTTTTTTTAAACATTGCTCCTCACTAGGGATTTCCCCTGTATTGTGAGCGCGTTTACAAACATTTAAACTCACATACACAAACAGCCAGACCCGGAACAACTACTTGTAGGCCATACAAATATTTGTTCCGTGCGGGAATCGAACCCGCGACATGCAGCGCAGCAGTCAATCGCTTAACTAACTGCGCCAACCGCGACAATCGTTACAGGTAGTCAGCCGGACGGGTTGATCTTCATGGTTAAGCAACGCTTGCCTAGGTCAATCCATGGATGGGTGACCATAAATTACATACGTGCATTATTACGGGAGAGGGCGCTAGTGGCGCACAGTTAACTTCGACTCCGTATTCGATAAATGTAATAAAATAGTAATAGTGCATCAATTAAGTAATTATTAGTATAAGTGGATCCAGAAAGTGACTATTGACCCTAAATAACGTTATCTTTGCAAAACTTAAGTGTTATGTGACAAAACAAACAACATACGTCCAGTGTTTACAAAACAAATAAATCAGTGCCAAAGGAGTAAAAAAAAGCGATCAAACGGATTTTACGACGTAACAACACCAAAGACAACAGGTACATTAACTTATTTCTATTGAAAACTCATTAATCTCACGAAGAGCGAATAAAGATCGTTAATTTTCAACATTTTGAATTTGTAGTCTACATAATGACTCATAAATATTGAGCGAAGTGACATCTAGTTTCAAAACAAGTGATACTGTGTAATAGACATCTAGCGATCAATATCGGTACTACATACACAACCATGGACGAAATCAATAACATCACTGTCCGACGCGCACGAGCGCACTCGAACTCCGATAACTTGGATGAAACGTTTGTCAATCACACACTAGATGGCACTGTATGTAGTATGCCAGATATATCAGATGATGATGATATTGATTTAATAACCCAGTTAAAGAAAATAATCGTAGACCTCACCAGTAAACTTAGTAGCGCAAATAGAGAAATTGACTCATTAAGCCTAGACATTGGAAAGCTTAAAAAGGAAAATGAAAACCTAGTTCGGAAAAACTCATTGTACAAACAAATAGCTGCTAGTCCATTAAAAGCTTCCACCACACCAAAAAAGCAAGGAATTAAATGCTCAAAACCTACAAGATGTATAAATAAAGAAACACAGACTGATAATATACCAATAAAATATGCAGCTTGCACACGAGAACCAAGATCTGAGCAACTTACTCCGACAACCAGTAAGATATGCATTCTTAGCAATAACAAAGACAACAAAATACTTTCAATATCTAATACAACACTGCAACTCCAGTCAGAAATATGTCACTACATAATGCCACACCGTACGATGGACCAAATATTGCTCAATATAGAAGCCAAAGTGAAGTCATTTACTATGAACGACTTCTGTATTGTATTAATAGGAGAAGAAGACGTCAACTCAAATGACTACCCTAATTTGTTATTTAATATAAGAGCATCGATAAATAAAATTCAACACACAAATATTATTATCTGCGCACCGACATATAAATGTGGCAGCTATACGAACATTTTTAATGGGAAGGTGGAATATTTCAATAGCCTACTGTGCCATGACATTTTCACCCATGAACACGCTTACTTTCTCGACTCAAACTTGAACCTATCCTATGACTGTAAAATGTTCAATAGACGTAGCGGAAAGCTTAATAACGCTGGCATGAGAACAATTATTCACGACCTAAACGACCTCGTACTCGATATCAAACGTTTCTACGCAGACCCAAAAGAATCAAATAATACGACACTAAATAATGAAAATAACCGGACTCGACAATCTGTTAATCAAGATGACATGGCAGGGAACCAGGAGAAAATAACAGACTTTTTTCGTGACTAAAAATGTCTGTGTTTTGCATCAGAATATTGCCGGACTACTAAATAAATCCGACAATGTCACAATATGCCTAGATGAGCTATTATCGGAAAAGGGTGTTAGTGTAGATATATTGTGCGTAACTGAACACTTTATTATGGCAGGATACGAATCATATTTAACCATACCAAATTATCAACTAGCGGCTTCGTATTGCAGAAAAGAAAGCAAGAGAGGTGGTGCATGCATCCTGGTAAAGAACGGACATCACTTCATCGAATTAAAGAGGATAGCCAACATGTCAGAACCTGGAGTATTTGAATGCTGCGCGATAGAGTTACCTAGTTATAACATTGTCCTGGCATGTGTGTACAGGGTTCCCAAGTTAGCAAACTTCAACGTATGTATGGACAAATTACAATTCCTCCTGCAAGAGTTAACGAAGAAATGCCATCATAATATTGTCATAGCAGGGGATTTCAATATTGACATCTTAAAAAAGAGCGTACAGACAATGGAATTTGAATGCATATTACTGAATTACAATTTAAAGTTAGCCTTAAATCAACCTACACGCTTAAAGAGTAAAACTTGTATTGATAATATTGCTCATAACTTTCGCAAAGCAGGCAAGGTTGAAGTCCTAGAACTTGCTCTATCGGACCATACGGCACAACTAATGTCATTTCCAGTGCAAAAGAAATGTAATATTAAATATTGGCAGGTTACAAGACGCGACTACTGTAACGAAAATATGACAATATTTAAAAATTGCTTAGATAAACTATCTTTTTCTGATATTTACAAAACCGATGACCCTAATGTAGCGTACAATTCCTTTTTTGACATGTTTTCGTTATTCTACAAACTGTGCTTTCCAAAAATTAATGTTAGAATCAGCGCGATGAAAAAACCAAAATGGGTTTCACGTGGTGTAAAACTATGTAGTAAAAAGAAAAGGCAATTATTATGGCAATATAGACTAAAACCAAATTCGATTAATAAAAGAAAACTAACTTGCTATTTAAAAATATTTAAAAAAATTGTAAAACTTACTCAAAAGGCACAGAATAACTATGCAATAAAGACGTCAGATAACAAATCAAAAGCTACTTGGAAAATTATAAATGACTCGAAATTCAACATTCCAAAAAACTGTATTGATAAAATTTGTGTAAAAAATGACGTCATTACAGATCCAAAGGCTATTTCAGATGCATTTAATAATTACTTCATTGACAAAATTAACCCTATAGCAGGGTCTGGTAAAAATGCTGCATCACTGATACCAAAAAGAAGAGATTCTTTTTTTCTCGCCCCTTGTCTGCCAATCGAAGTATTTAAAATTATAAATCAATTGAAAAATACAAATAGTGTAGGCCATGATGGCCTATCAACAAAAGTTGTAAAATCTGTAGCGGGAGAAATAGCACCGCATCTAAGCTATATAATTAACCTGTGCATCGAGACAGGTGTTTTTCCCGATGCTTTAAAAGTATCTGTCATAAAGCCGTTATTTAAAAAGGAAAATAAAGAGCTAATGCAATTCTATAGGCCAATATCTCTTATTAGCATAATCTCCAAAATATTTGAGAAGTATTTATGTAAACAGTTGAATACGTACCTTGAAAGAGAAAACATACTCACTAATGAACAGAAAGGGTTTAGAACTGGTAAAACAATAAACTTGGCAATATACGATTTTTTACATTATGTCATGCAAAAAGTAGATTTAAATATACCTGTATGTGCGATTTTCTGTGACATGACACAGGCTTTCGACTATGTCCGGCACGACATACTTATTGAAAAATTAGAAGCATATGGCATTAGAGGTAATGTCTCAAACCTCATTAGATCTTATTTAAGCAATAGAACTCAATTTACAGAAATCTCAGCAGTAAATAAAAGTAATAAAAAGGAATTTGTGTATAAGTCCAAAGAACGTATAGTTAAATTTGGCGTTCCGCAAGGAACTGTCGTTGGCCCGCTGTTTTTTATACTGTACATTAATGACCTACCCAAAAGCATCGACCACCCGATGACACTTTTTGCCGACGACAGTACTATTACAGTTGCTTTTAAAAACAGAGACACATACGAATCTGATATTAACAATTCCTTAGAATCAATGGTACAGTGGCTGGAAAACAATAATCTTAAGATAAACCTTGAGAAAACTAATATTCTGCATTTTGATCAAAGATCATCCATACCAAACGTAAATATCCATTATTGTAATAACAAAATAGATAAGGTAAACACAACCAAATTTCTTGGTGTAACTATTGACAGCAAATTAGATTGGAAAGCTCATACGGAAGAATTAAGCAAAAAAATTAGTAATGCCACATATGCCCTATATAAATTGGCCCCTATCTTAAATGTTGATGCACTGCTAACTGCTTATCACGGCTTGGTGTCCTCTAACTTGAGATATGGACTAATTATTTGGGGAAACTCAACAAATAAAGATGTGATATTTAAAACACAGAAGAGGTGCCTGAGGGCTATGTCTGGCCTCCATGTTACAGAAAGTTGCAAGCCGTTATTTAAAACCTATAAAATATTAACCCTTCCGTCAATGTACATTTTAGAGATCGTCATGTTCGTCAAATCGAATCCACACCTATTCCCCTTAGAGTCAGATAAAGTAGTTAGAAATAGACGCGACAATAGTAAGCTATGTATTCCGAGATCCAGAAAAGCTCTAATGCGTAAAAGTGTATTCTGTATGGCGCCAATTCTCTATAATAAGTTGCCAAAACATTGGAGGGAATTACCTATTGAAAAATTAAGAAATAGATTAAAAAACCTTTTGTTAGAGAAAATCTATTACAGCACTGACGAATTCTTAACCGACAAATTAATTTGACTTGCATATTGACATTCAATTTATTAACAGTTGCTATGACATGTGTATGTATTCCTTTAGATGTATTTGTATATTGACATGATTGTATAATTATTATAAACTTATTTATTTAGCTTTTAATATGCTCTAAATTGGATTGTTTAATGGGTATATCTGCAATTTAATTAACGATTATAAAAATAATTGATGCTGTGTAACTTCGACATCTCATATTTGTACGCCGTCCAGGCAAAACATGACTGAATTTATAATTGTATTTAACATCTTGCATGCTATGTGTGTATACTCATGTTTTGAACAAATAAAAAATTATCTTATCTTATCTTATCTTATCTTATCTTATTACACGCGTGCCTCGGGAAGCATGTTTATTTATTTTTTATTCTTTTATTTCATTACCAATTTACCACTTACATTTGTTTTTACCCAATGCAACAATGTAGTAATGATTTCCACACTCAGAGCCTTCACCCAAAAACCAATCAGACACCACCACCAACAAAAATTACATATTTTTAAACTGTCCTATTTTGACTGACAAGGGTCCAAATTTATACCTGCCGATTATCGTGGGTGGTTAACTAACAAGTCCCACGTAACGACTCTGAATACGGCACAAGTCACCCAGAAGACAGTAATTATGTTAAGTGTCACACTCTGGAATTCCGCCAAAGAGCAAGTAAATATATCCAATCGCAGCGAGACGTTGTTGAGTATCTTTACTGCCCGCCCCACCGGTGCAAACCTTAACAAGTTTGTACGGGCCACCGGGACGGGTCGGGGCTTTAAACAGCCTCTCTCTCGGTCCTTGCCGCAGCCTAATGTTAAGCTTGTTGGTACCAGTTGAACGCGTCCCAAAGGGTCATGGCCATCAGGCTGGTCCGAGGATACCGCACGGTCTCCCGTGAGGCGGCGAGCCTCCTTGCCGGACTACCGCCATGGGATCTAGAGGCAAACGTCCTCGTGCACGTCTGGGAGTGGCGCGAGGAGGCGAAACGCCGGGGTGAAACTCCGCTGCCGCGAGAAATCACGGCACAGCGGACAGAGCTCCGGTGGTATCTTATGGCGGCATGGAGAGTGCGATTGTCGCAACCCAGCGCTGGGCACGCCACAATTGTGGCGATAAGTCCCCTCTTTGAGGAGTGGCTAGAGAGGCGCCACGGCGTCCTCACCTTCCGCCTGACGCAGGTCCTCACCGGTCATGGTTGTTTCGGGAGGTTCCTGTTCAGGATAAAGCAGGAGGAAACGCCCGGGTGTCACCGCTGTGTGGATCGCCCGGAGGACACGGTGGAGCATACGGTGGAGGTCTGCCCAGCGTGGGTGGAGCACCGCCGTGTCCTCACGGAGGCGATCGGCGGCGGCGATCTCTCGCGTCCGGCCCTGGTTCAGGCCATGGTTCGGAGCGAGAGTGCATGGGAGGCCGTTACCTCCTTCTGCGAAGCAGTAATGCTTGCGAAGGAGGAGGCGGAACGCGTGAGGGAGAGTCAAGCTTCGCGCCCTCGCGCCCCTAGTCGCCGCAGGAGACTCCCCGGGCGTCGGGAGTTGCAAGCCGATTTCCGGCCACCGTAGGCGCGGGCCTGCGGACGGTGAGCGATGGGTAGCTCACCGTCCGATAAGGACCAGGCCCGGGTCGACGGAGCGTCGTATTCCACGCCGCCTCAAAGAGTTGTCAGCACCAACTGACGGGGTCCGCTAGGGCCAATGCCTGCCAGGGTTTCGAGTTTGTCCAAAAGGGATATCGTGGCCCTGACACACAGGCAAATGAAGGAATACGGGTGGGTTTTGGTCAGTAAAAGTCTGACACGCCCTCCCGCTCAGCCCAGAGCGGGAGAAGTTATTTGATAATTTCCCAGCCAAAAAAAAAAAAAAAATCCCATCTGTCATTTATAAAACTTTGACATCCGTTACAGGTAGTCAGAAAACCGAAAGTCAGATAACGAGTCTTACTAAGGGATATCGCATTACCCAGTAATTGAGTGGTGGACTCTAGAAAGGCAGTTGTTCCATGTAAAATACTGGTATTTATCTGCATCTGGTTGGGGGGGGAAACCGACCCCAACATGGTCTATTCTCTTATAGTTTATTCATTGAACACTAAAACTTATTTTCAATTAAGACCCAGATATATGCCAGTGACCTTGAGTGGTTAGCTTGCGTGTTCTGTACTGAGCTCGTCGCCCATCAAGGTGCGCTGTCCCCAATTTGACGCAATATTCTTTTTTTATACACAATACAAAAGGCATTAAAAAAACCGTGTATACTAAAAGATCAATACTTCAATTATTTTTAAATTGGTGGTTTCATAAAAATACGCTTGGTAGATTTTGCACCATTCTCAGTTTTTTATCCGCGTTAGACATAACTTTACTAATTAATTTCACTATGTAATATAAACATAATGTAAAATATTGACATATTAAATTATTGAAAAAAAGCTCTAATTTCACAAATATTTTTTCAAATCATTAATACTACTCGTTTAGACGTAATCTTGAGTATAAAATCATTAAAAGTCGGTCATCGTCGCCTTAATGCCCGCCAATGTTTATCCTTTAAGTTACAATATTTTTTGGCCAGATAAATTGACGTTACAATTTTCATTTTTCATTCAAAACACTTAACACTAAAAATAAAATGGTCATTAAAAAAAACTCTCACCTATTGAACTTTATATTATTTATTGTTTTAAACGCTCCAAATGTACCCATTACGAACTTCATCAAGCATAAAAAGAACAATACATCGACCCTATACATCTCCTTTTATCTGTTTATTTTTTCCCCAACAGTAATTGTTAGAATGTCAAATGAAAAATTGCAAATGAAATTACACATTTCATTGTTTTCTGCCACAGAATGGACCCCTGGAGGATAATGGGACTAAATGGATATATAGAACGTGAACCGTTTGTATACTATTTATTATACAGGATGATTCTTTTTTTATCCTTATGGTGAGACTGAGTCTGTCTGCCTGTCACACCTGGATATCTCAAGAACTACTAATGCTATCAACTTGAAATTTAGAATAGTTTTAGTTGACGTTTGCCCAACTATTTTGCAAATATGACAAAAACTATTTTGCAAAAGGGACTGAAAGGGTGTCTTAAATATTTGAAGTGGCCTAGGGCATGTGGGGTAAAGAACGCTGTTTGCACATTCTCAAACATTTTTTTTTTTTGGCAGCATAGTTTCCGACTTTTGATGAAAAATTTAAAAAAAATACCGTTCTCCCTTATCTCCGAAGTTTGCTTAGATAAAAATCTGAAATTATTCTATGTGATAGAAGTTTATGTAAAGATTACAGGAAAAATAAAACGATGTCTCTAAATAACACAGTTTTTCAGAAATCACATCATATATACGTACGGAACCCTCGGTGCGTGAATCCGACTCGCTCTTAACTGGTTTTATTTTACTACAGCCAGCTTATTCAGAAAAAAATGTTATCTTGAAAACGTAGGTGAAGTGAGCTGTCATTCCACATGATGCTAAGGATTCTGCCAGGGTTGCGAGTTTGTCCGAAAGGTATATCGTGGCCCTGGCACACAGGCAACTGAAGGAACACGGGTGGGTTTGAGTCAGGAAAAGACTGACACGCCCTCCCGCTCGGCCCAGAGCGGGAAAAGTTATTTGATAATTTCAATCTCAAAAAAAAAAAATGCTCGTCTCACTTTAAGCTGAAGCTGAAAACTTATCTGAAGTTTAAGTTTTCACGGTGAGATACTTACAAAATAGATCTTAGTGAATAACGCTGAATTATGAGCTTATATTTAAAGAATATACAAGTGACATAAAAATGTATTTATAAAAGGTGTATTTTTGAAGATATTTTACTTTAGTTTACTCTATATCACATTACAAACTAATTCATGTAAGTAAATATCATAGGTCGAAAGTTGCTAGAAGTTATCTAAAACACAAATTTATATTTACCTTAACATGATCGTGGAAACTTTTGGTAGTGGCCACCATTTCATAAACTAAGCACAGCAAAAAAAAAAAAAAATTATATAATATATACAAAAAAAGTTTGTTACTTTAATTTTCTTTCATTCTTTTTCAATTTGGATGTCTTTTAATTTTCTTTAAATTGAATCCATGGTTCCTTTCCGCGTTTTTCTCTAGGACCTACCCAAACAGGCTTAAAAAAAATCAACCTGTATACTTTTATTATTTTTTCTTTTATGGCCCTAATCCATTTTTGCTGGTGTGGAATATAAATGCTGTGTTGGAAATTGAAGAGAGGTTATGATTTTAGGAAGAAATACTTGAAGTTCTAGGTAAATGAGGTTCTCAAAATATAGCGAAATCAAGAAACCTATAACATGCATACCAAGCCTTTTATATTTTGGGAGCATACCTACTTGTTTGGCCCTTTTTAGGGTTCCGTACCAAAATGGTAAAAAGGAACCCTTATGGTGAGACTAAGTCTGTCTGTTTGTCTGTCTGTCACACCTGGATATCTCAAGAACTACTAAAGCTATCAACTTGAAATTTAGAATGGTTTTAGATGACGTTTGCCCAACTATTTTGCAAACAAGAAAGAAATTTAAAAAAAAATGTCTTTTTGTAAAAGGGACTGAAATGGGGTCTTAAAAATTTGAAGTGGGGCTACTAGGGCATGTGGGGTATCATACTCGTATGAAAGAACGCAGTTTGCACATTCTCAAACATTACTTTGTTTTTTAGGCAGCACAGTTTCCGACTTTTGATGAAAAATGTAAAAAAAAAATCCGTCCCCCCCCCTTATCTCCGAAGTTTGCATAGATAAAAATCTGAAATTATTATATGTGATAGAAGTTTATATAAAGATAACGATGTCTCTAAATAGCACAGTTTTTTCAGAAATCATCAACATCATATATACGTACGGAACCCTCGGTGCGCGAGTCCGACTCGCTCTTGACCGGTTTTTTTTCTATACCTTTTATTTTCTACCCAGCTTTGCTTTAATTCCAAATGAAATCAAACGTTGCCGCCAATAAAATAAATAAACGATGTCAATTGATTTATAAGTAAATAATAAATAAAATAAATTCTTCCTCTATCAATTAGCGAAACTGCATTAACTACTACTACTAAAATTGCTAAAAGCTCTAAAAGCAACAAAGTTCAATAACAAACAAATACAATATATTTGAGTTGTAATATTGTTCCATTTGTCGCACTACAATTATTACTCAATGTCGGGAATCTTGGGACACTCCAATTAATAAAAGAATAATTGAAATTGGAATCTTTGTTAGTACAAAATTTTACTAGGAGCAGGCAGCCATCCATTTGGTTGACTAGAATTTGTGTTCCATAATAATATAGTATCAATGTGTTGGTGCCAATGTGTAATAAGTTTTGTGCCCACTTATTGATATACAAAATTATGGAACAAACATTGTAGGCAATGAAATTAATTCCTGTCGTTCAAAGTCAAAGTCAAATTATTTATTTCAAATACACACAGGCACATAAGAGGCACTTTTGAAAGTCAAAAATTACAGAAAAATAGAATTGATTCTAGTTGCCCCTTCCAAAAGGTAGTTTCGTATGGAGAAGAATGGGCAACAAACTCCACCGTTACCTTTTTTTAAAATGTTTCACAATATTTTGTTTTATGTTTATAATAATATGTAAAGACGATTCACCTAGAATAAAATTATTATAGGAGTTATAATCATTAGAATCATTAATAGATCTCTCTAAGTTAGATTCGTTCCATTGAATTACTTTTTTATAAAATAATGACATTGGGGAACAAATCTATCTAACCGACCTATTCTGTAAAACTCATGATAAGAACTTAGGTGAGGTGAGCTGTCATTCCATCTGTACTGCTATTCTGTAAAAATCTTATGTGAAGTGAGCTGTCATTCCATCTGTACTGCTATTCTGTAAAAATCTCACCGTGAAAACTTAGGTGAAGTGAACTAGACGTGAGCTGTAATTCCACCTGCAGTATTATTCTGTAACAATCTTACTGTTAAAAGTTAGGTGAAGTCAGCGTGGAGTGAGCGTGTGCGTGTGTGTGTGTGTGTGTGTGTGCTAATGTCGTCTGCAAATCGCTAGCATCGGTGTGATGACACTGATGTCATCCTAATCATAATGATTGACACTATTAACAGCTCACTTCACCTAAGTTGTCACGGTGACATTTATGCAGAATATATCGGCTTTTCTTTGAATTTAGTGTTTAAGCGCCATTTTGAAATGGACCTTAGAAACCCTTTAGTAACATAACATGACATACCTGGAGTAAAACTTTATGTGCATATGTGGTTGGAGTGCAAGATAGCCTAAGCCCCTCTAATCAGCTTATAAATCAATGCTATTTAATCCATTGAGAGCAGTAAATAGAGTGCATGCAGCTAAGCTAAGTATACTATACGCAAAGCAAACATTGAATCAAAATCAAAAGTCATTTCTTCAAAACATTGAATCAAAATCAAAAGTCATTTCTTCAAACTAGCCTGAGAATCAGCACTTTTTCGAAAGTCAAAAATTACTTATGACAGGCCCCCAAAAACGCCCACCCTTCACCACTACCTAGTGATTTAGCTGAGAAGAAGAAGAATGCCTTTACAATCTACCTGATACCTACAAGCCATCAGAACGAATCTCTAACAAAAATAAAAATTATGATAATATTCCATTTCAGCCCTTTCTGCACATTTACATAGATATATGAAAAAGTTATTACGAAGTTGGTGTCAGCTTTGAATCACTTTTTAACCGACGAAAAAAAGGAGGACGTTCTCATTTTTTTTCTTACATGACCTCGGATTTGTTTTTACAGAGTTACCTACCCTGTAAAAACAAATCCGAGGCAAAACCAAGTCCGTTTTTGACAATTATTTTTTTTTATTTGAAAGGGTCTAGCTCGAAGTTGGTCCCATATAAAATTGAAATACAAAGTCCACCAACACTACTTAAGGAACACGGGTGGATTTTAGTCAGAAAAAGTCTGACATGCCCTCCCGCTCCGCCCTGAGCGAGAGAAGTTATTTGATAATTTCCCACGTTAAGGGTAGAAGAAAAAGAGTTTTTATTTCTGATTCACGTACTGAATTTTCACTTGTCAACCGATTCTGTTGAAACTTGGCACACATATGTAATTCTGATGACAGTTCAACAAAATAGAGATCTGGAGTTGATTTTAAAATGGATACAGAAGACAGTCGAGAAAGCTTCTCAACAGTTTACAGCAGATACATCGTGTTTGGGCTTATTTCATTCATCTTGATTAGAACTTTAGACCTAGCTGGGGTGTGACTGTCATCGAGGGTCTGATAGATGGAAGGCTATCGGGGGAAGTTCCAACTATTATCTGTAAGATCCATACTTAACAAATTTAGATATTAACAAAGGTAATATTTATTACAGCTTACACGGCAGTGAGTGTGTCCACTATCTATGTGAATGACATATGCACATACAAAGCAATCCTTAAGGCGACGATAACCGACTTTTAATGATTTTACACTGAAGATCACGTCTAAACGAGTAGTGTTAATGATTTGAAAAAAATATATGTTAAATAAGAGAATTTTTTCAATAATTTAGTATGTGAATATTCTAGATTATGTTTATATTACATAGTGAAATTAATTTGTAAAGTTATGTCTAACGCGGATAAAAAACTGAGAATGGCGCAATATCCACCTAGCGTATTTTTCTGAAACCTTCACCAATTTAAACATAATTTAATTATTGATCTTTTAGTATACGCGTTTTATTATAATACCTTTTGTTTTGTGTATAAAAAATTAATAATGCGTCGAATTGGGGACAGCGCTCCTTGATGGGCGAGTCCTATTACTGGCTGAACGTACGACGCGTTGCGTGAGCTCAGTACAGGACACGCAAGCTAACCACTCAAGGTCACTGGCATATATCTGAGTGTTAACTTCTGGCATATTCCCTTTTTCATTTCAAAAAACATAAAGGCGCAAGTAAAATTATGACAGCTTGATTAACATAATCATAATCAGCCTGTAATGTTCCCACTGCTGGGACACCGGCCTCCTTTCTTCTGACTTGTTCCTTTACTTGCGCTGTGAGACCTTGCTTAGACGGACAGACAGACATACAGACAGACGGACAGACGGACAGACAGACAGACGGACAGACAGGCAGACAGACGGACAACGAAGTGATCCTATAAGGGTTCCGTTTTTTCCTTTTGAGGTACGGAACCCTAAAAATACTTTAAATTGATACCTGCCAAATTTCGAGCCCACTTGATGATTTTCATTAAAATGATATGCATTAAATATTGGAAAATTTTCAATACATTTCTCATTTAACCGCTGTTTTATGTACTTAATAAACTTTAAATAATAATGTGTTGCACAAAGTTTCCATTTTCAGATGAAATTAATTAAATAGCCGTGGTCTGTGTTAAATAATTTAAAATATGTCGGTTCTCCGATGAATTGCCGCTAAATATTTTCCTTTGCCGATGCCCGGTGCGCCTGCTGCGGGCCGGGAAACAACTCGAAATCTCCCTTTCCCTTTTCGCTGCCTTCTTCTGCGACACCTAACCCGTTTGGTCGGGATTATACTCCGTTTGAAATAAGATTAGACATTTAAATAAACCTTTTTTACAGTCCGTTCGACCGATTTTGACTTCTATTACGTTGATGGCATGACAAATGGCAACTGTAATAAACAGTTGGTATTGTAACTACGGTTTTGCTTTTGATGCCATCCATATGCCTAAGAAATAGAACTCAAACTTGGTAGAACGGACTGAAAACAAGTTTATTTAAATATCTAATCTTATTTCAAATGGAGTTTAGCTTAGTTACTGCGACCAACTGTGAGAATAGGCCAGAAAGTTAAAAAGAGGCTCATTTATTAAATAAAGCGTGCATCCTATGAAGCCTAAAACTTTTCAGAGTTTCATTAATTACAAAAAGCGACCTTCTAATAACATAATATTAGAAGGTCAATAAGTTTTTTAGAGAGTCATTTTAATATTTTTCTTTTTAATTTAGTTATGGAAGTGCCCTAAGCTAAATTCAAATATTTTTCATCTTTTTCTTTTTCTTATTAGGCAAGACATATTGGAACTTTAATTTATTGTTAAAAATTAAAGATATTTGGAATTTAGTTTTTTTTTGTGGTTTTGGTATCCATGGAAGAATAAAAGTTAAACCGGATAAATTGCTTATTATAATAAAATACATAGCTATGTACTTATGCCCCCCGCAGTCTGCTATCAACAACTTGTTGATTATGAGTGTCAGCTTCCTCTGCATCGGTCTTTGGGATCCACAAATTATTTAGTAGTGAATTGACGGCCTGACGTGATACGAGCTATGAGGACCTTAGAAGAATAAATAATACATCACGGCTGTATTTCCCAAAGGGTTAGGCAGGTGTGTACCTACATAATATAACCCATATATCGCCAACTAAATCAATGTAAGTAGCTAACCCTGGACATTGGGCCACTTAATCAAACAATTTTTGTTTTAATCTTACTGGTATTTTTTATGGAAAATGTTCTGACATTTGTAGAGCGAATCATAGAACCTATCGTAATCGAAAGTATTTTAATTAATGTTTGAATTAATTGTATTAATTAAAGAATGGAAATATTAGAGAATGGGCAGCAGCGTGCTCTATACATTTTAACACCATACTGCGATCGCCAACCCATCTGCCAAGCGTGGCGATTATGGCAAACCCTCCTCTTTTGGGGGAGGCCTATGTCCAGCAGTGGACGTCTTGCGGCTGAAATGATGATGATTATGATGTATTCATATTATTATCAAGTCCCAAGTAATAGGGGGCGACCCTATTACCATCAACCGGGCGCAAATCTAGACTCCGGGCTGTTACTGAGAAATCCCTGATGAAAAAACCATATAACACTGCCTGACCTGGGAATCGAACTCAAGACGTCATGCTCAGCAGTGCGCTACTGCTATTGCGACCACTAGACCAATGAGGCAGTCAAGATCCTCAAATTATTTCTTAAGTAACGTGATATGAAATATGAGGACCGTCATAATAATAATTATTATTATTAAATACTGTCGTAAACCGATATATTTCTTCCTGCTCAATCGCACTCCGACCCCCAAAATACAAGCCCTGCTTAGTTTGGGGGTCAATGATCAAAACAAAATACTGTGATGTATATGTCGGGGTAGGTCCAGACATCAGAAGTAATACTCAGATATACGACGCATCCGTTCAAAGCGCGTACCGACTCAACAGCTTAGCTCCTTATAAAGGCGATCCGCTAGTGGGGGGTAACGTTACAATATTTCACTCAATTGACTCCAAGTGTTTTAAGTCAAATGACCGATAGAATGAATGATTGTCTATGGTGCACGTTCCACTAGCGCCATCTAGTCGCCGCCTCTCGCAGCTGTTAAACAATATGGCTTCCGTCATATAAACTCATTTGTGTTTATGTAAGACTAGCTGCGCCCCGCAGTTTCACCCGCGTAAGTCTCGATCCCGTGGGAATATCACGATAAAAAGTAGCAAGTAGCCTATATTATGTCCAGTCTACATATCCACCTACAAATCCAGGGTATCAACTACCTTCATACAATATTTTATGTTAATTGGTCCAGTCGTTTGAGCGTGAAAAAGTAACAAACACATACACTGTCACAAAATTTCACCTTTATAAGTAATACTAGCTGCGTCCCGCGATTTCACCCGCGTAAGTCTCGATCCCGTGGGAATATCGAGATAAAAAGTAGCCTATGTCTTAATCCAGGGTGTCAGCTACCTCGATACAATTTTTTATCAAAATTGGTCCAGTCGTTTGAGCGTGAAGAAGTAACAAACATCCACACACATACACACTCACAAACTTTTGCCTTTATAATATTAGTGTGATCACTGTCTGTCATCACCTTTTCCTTTTTTTCCAATAAAACTTTTTGTATTTTGTTTTGTATTAAATAAATTTCATTTTCATTCCCACATAACACAACAACTACCAGTCACGAGCAAATAATCCGACTAATTGAAATGCACTAAGAACGTCGGTCACCGACACGTTTATTGATAACCGGTTCTGAACTCAATCCGGGTCAATGGGGGACTGCTTGCGTCACGGCAACGGATATATCTGTTTACCCGGGTTTTAATGGAAACATGGTCGGGTTTAAGTACTTGAGAAGAAAGTTTCATTATCGGTTTTTTAATTATATGGGGAAAGCCTCTCCGCTTTCGGAGAATGAACGGATTCATTATAATAATTTATTTCAGACCATGATCTCAGAGTGGCAGGCACATGAACGCACAACCTGTTATAAATAAATAAATGAGCAATATGCAATACCTGAGCGGTCAATATTTATGTCATCATCATCACATAATTTCAGCCGAAAGACGTCCACTGCTGGATATAGGCCTCCCCAAAAAAGAGGGGAGATTTGCCATAATCGCCACGCTTGGCAGGCGGGTTGGCGATCGCAGTATGGTTTTAAAAATGCATAGAGAACGCTGCTGCCCGTTCTCTAGTAAATCCCTTAGTCGCCTTTTACGACACCCATGGGAAGAAATGTGATGGTGCTATTCTTTACGTCCGGCACCAAACGGATTAATATTTATCCTGATCCTGAATCCATGGTAATAGATTGGCACACAGTGTCATGCAAATGAAGGAACACGGGTGAGTTTTAGTCAGTAAAAGTCTGACACGCCCTCCCGCTCTGATAATTTCCCACACAAAAAAAAAACTGGTAATAGATTGCGAGATGATGTCCCTATAATGTGTTAGTAAATTAGCTTTAGACTACGTAAGTCACACACAAATCCTATGCATCAGTAATGTTGTCCTCTTCCAAAGCTATGGCGGCCCATTCTCTAGTAAATCCCTTAGTCGCCTTTTACGACACCCATGGGAAGAAATGTGATGGTGCTATTCTTTACGTCCGGCACCAAACGGATTAATATTTATATAATTTTTTTTTTTATTAATCAGCGAAAAATTTCAATACAGCGGGGTCCAGAATCATGTGTTGAATCCATGGTAATAGATTGGCACACAGTGTCATGCAAATGAAGGAACACGGGTGAGTTTTAGTCAGTAAAAGTCTGACACGCCCTCCCGCTCTGATAATTTCCCACACAAAAAAAAAACTGGTAATAGATTGCGAGACGATGTCCCTATAATGTGTTAGTAAATTAGCTTTAGACTACGTAAGTCACACACAAATCCTATGTATCAGTAATGTTGTCCTCTTCCAAAGCTATGGCGGTTCGCTTCTGCAAACATGCCCAATGAACTACTGGAACGTGAGAGCCGCAAAAGCAACTTTAAAGCGTTATTATAGCGTGTTAATTTGATTTCAGATAAATCCTTACGGGGTGGTCAAGGTGACAAATAAATTGATCGCTCACCCTGGTAGCATACCTCCGTCACGAAACCGTAGCAGCGAACCCGCAGTATTTCAATTTAGCTCGCGTCATGTTCCGATACTTGCATCCGATTCGAGTAGCGGAACATGACGCGAGCCATTTGAATTGAACTACTGCGGTTTCGCTGCTACGGTTTCGTGGCGGAGGTGTGCTACCAGCGTCAAGATCGAAAACTACATGACACTTCTCTTGGAACAACATATTACGACTTATATTGATTAAAGTTTTATGAGTGTATATCCCCTAAGTTTCCTAATAACGTTTTCATTCACCGTTAGATCAATGACTAAGGTTAAAAAAATCGAAATCCTTATCCACATAATTATAAAACAAGTCCTCCAGCCGCGTCTGTTTGTCTGAACGCGATAAACTCTGTTGCGGGACGAGCGGTGCCTTTGTGTCGCGTCGCGTCGCGCGACAAGTCGCCCCGGTATGTAGAAGCCTTTAAGTGTATACTTTAATAAAGTATTGTGTAAATTGGCTGAAATAAGACGATTATTGTTGAACATGTCGAAAAAAATCATGCCGAGTTAGCTTTACTGGCGTGCGCTGCGTAAACCGTACGAGATAAAGTACATAAAATTTATATTCTACGAGATTGTACATCTTAAAAATGTTAACAAAAAAGTTTACAATTAATAGCATGTCTGTCCTCTACGTTTGAGCCACAGTAACCAATTAAATTTTTATCAAATTCTGAAAGATAAAAATATCTTTCAGAATTTGATAAAAATTTAATTGTTATTTCTGAAGCTATTTTAACCGGTATTATATTAATCCTTATCCAACAAAATCCTATACTATCCTAACTTCCTAACTATCCTAATCCTAACTAATATTATAAATGCGAAAGTAAATTTGTTTGTTTGTTTCTTACCTTTTCATACCTAAACCACTGAACCGATCATCCTGAAATTTTGCATATATGTTGTCAGGTGTACACAAACGGACATAGGATACCTTTCATCCCGAAAAAAAGTACTGTTCCCGAGGAAAACAACAATAACTTTCATTATGATAATAGATGGCGCCACGTGTTGATTGAATTATAGTATTATTATAGAAACTTGAATAGTGTGTTAAGAATTTTTTGCCGCCAAACGCTACGCACAACAAGCAGTGTACAACCCGAATTGAATGTCAAATTCTAAATTAACGCGAGCGAAGCCGCGGACAATAGCTAGTATGTTATATAAATTGGGCATTTAATTAAAATTAAAATATGCCTTTAGATTATACCATGTAAACAAAAACTTTAAAACATATCACAGATTTAAAATTACGAGTAACAAAATAATTATGGTTGAAGGCGGTAGGCGCAGCGCGATCGGTATGCGATCGCTTCGTTTCCTTCTAATCCCGGAAGTATGTTCTCGTGGGATATTTTCCGACATCCGCGAGGGCGAAGCCACGGGCAAAAGCTAGTATTATAATAATTAGGCATTATTTTGTGAATTTGACAGTAATACTGGGTGTTTAACCTCCGAATTATCACAACAGATGAATGTAAAATAATATCATGAAAAATTTATAACCTCCTACCGTGCGTCTATACATCTGCGACCATCGACCCTTAGTCAATCAAAGCAAATAGAATTATCGTCCCACGTGTGGTAAGGTTGATAGTAATGTGTGATACATTAGCAGATTATTGAGAGTTCATTGGTTTCTCATAGAATTCCGAGAAATACTTGTAAAGGTCTTGGCACCCGAGTGATTCGGTTTCAGCGAAGGTGTTTCCGCTGAAATCTAATATTATGTTTTGATCAAACAATCAGAAGTAATTGGAAAGGAAATCAAAACAGCCTAGGTTCGGCTAATTTCTGTAGGTACCTCAAAAACGCGAATAATCCGTGGAATTGGATAACATACCATAAGCGTAGATATTTTTTACATGGATTTTAGATGGATGGATTACATTTTTTACAGTGGTATTTATTTTACATGTAAATGGTACACCACTTACTACCAGCAGTATTGTCTCTCCTTCTCCCTAAATCTACCCAAAGGTTGTCTGTAAAAGATCGCTTTTAGCGATAAGACCGCTCATTGTGTCACCCTATGTAAAATTTCAACATTTATATATGTAACTTTTATGGTGTACATAATTAAAAAAATAATACATTCAAAACACACACACATACATTTAAAATAATAATACATTCTCTATCTATACCTTAGCCCAGAAAATCACGGGCGCATTTTTAAAAAGTTTTTGACCGTGCTCTGGATTTTAAACTCTCGGGGTTGAACCGAGCGTTGATAATCCAACACAGTGCATCCCTAGCGCGGTGAAAAAGTGCACAGTCGGATCTTCAACCCATGCCTCTAACCCGAGCGTTGAAATTCCAGTGCGCAGCAAGAAACATCGCGTTAATAAAAGCGCCTGTGCGTAAATCTTATGAGTTAGTAACGATCTTCTATCAGGTTTGCATCACCCCGTTTGCCAATAAATTACAACCAATACCGGAATTGACACCCAATACCAACACACACCATCATACAAATAAACAAACACATCACTTTGTTAGTCTTTAATTCCCAATCTGCATGCGAGCGACCGCTCGACCGTGCCTGTACATCACCGGAACAAAAACATGTCGAATGCGTCAGATGTACGAGTACTTATTTATAGTAAACAAACTGGGGGCCTAAAATGGACGCTTTGGCAGAATCATGCGTGCAATTCATATAGCCCGCAATTCATCTGTTTGACAGCTGCTATTTGACATTAGACTTCACTATAGCAATTCTTAATTTGTGGACCATTTTACGAAACTCCATACACAACTGTCAAACAGATGAATTGCGGGATATGAATTGTACGCAGATCATATTATGATTCTGCCAAAGCGTCCATTTTAGGCCCCCAGTGCTTCGGGTTTGAGCGTCAATTGCAAGATTTATAATGTTTTTAATAGCTATTTGAAGGATTTTGTTGTTTAGTTTCAGTTCATTCCTATGATGTTGAATTTAAAGGGACATATTGTATTTGTTTGCAGGGATATTGCATATAACTTAAGAAAGATTTATGTAAAAAAAACCGGCCAAATGTGTGTCGGACCACGCACCATGAAACCACGGGTTCCGTAGTTGGCATGAATATTTCCCAAAAACAAACTTAACATTGTAGTTAAAAAACATGTTCTCCCATACATCGGTATACGCCACGGTCAATTTTCAAACTGTAAATGAAAGTTTACGTTTTTTTAGTTGACATATTCGCAATATTTTTTTATTTTATTTGATAAAACTACAAATTAACGATTTTCAGACTTTTTCCTTTACGTGTGCTATGAGACCTTGCTTCTTGCCAAATTTCATGATTCTAGGTCAACGGGAAGTACCCTATAGGTTTTGATTTATTTGCGAGTATCAAAATATGTCGCATAGATTGCCATATTTTTTATTGCGTTGATTTAAAAGCTTCATTTTTTTAGAGCTTCAAGGGACCATAAACCTACGTATTTGATATTAATTTCAAGATACCTTCATGCATTCTTGAGAAAAAGGGTGTTGACAGACTGATAGACTGAAGTGATTCTATATGGGTTCCGTTTTTTCCATATGAGGTACGGAACCCTAAAAAGGATTAATATAATACACAATGACAAGACGACAACGATTATCTACACAACGTTAGGCCCTTTGTACACAGGCGTTTTTCAAGTCGTGAAAAACTACGGTTTAGATAAGGAAGCTTGTTGACGGACACGTTTTTCCTACGGCGCGATTTAGACGCCATCTGTAGACACGGTCATCAGTGTTGTATGGACCACTATGAAAGCTTGTTGACGGACATGTTGTTTTTTTTACGGTGCGGTTTATACGCCGTGTGGAGACACGGTTTTCAGTGGTGTATGCATCACTACGGAAGTTCGTTGACAGACACGTTTTTTCTACGGCGTGGTTTATACGCCAGGTGTAGACATGGGTCATCAGTGTTGTATGGACCACTAATATAGAAGCTTGTTGCTGGACATATTTTTTCTACGGTGCGGTTTATACGGCGTGTAGAAACACAGTCGTCAATGTTATATGGATCACTTTGCAAGCTTGTTGACGTACACGTTTTCTCTACGGCGCGGTTTGTACGCCGTGTGGAGACACGGTTCTCAGTGGTGTATGGATCACTACGGAAGCTTGTTGACAGACACGTTTTTTCTACGGCGCGGTTTATACGCCATACGTAGACACAGTCGTCAGTGTTGTATGGACCACTATGAAACTTAATGACGGACATGTTTCTTCTACGGTGCGGTTTATACGCCGTGTGGAGACACGGTTGTCAGTGGTGTATGGATCACTATTACGGAAGCTTGTTGACAGACACGTTTATTCTACGGTGCGGTTTATACGCCATGTGTAGACATGGGTCGTCACCGTCAGTATTGTATGGACGACTACTATGGAAGCTTGTTGACGGGCGTGTTCTTTCTACGGCACGTTAGTGTTGTATGGATCACTATGGAAGCTTGTTGACGGACACGTTTTTCAACGGCGCAGCTTATACCTACGCCGTGCCTACGACCCTCTTGTGTGACGTACGTTTCGGCGCGTCAAAAAACGTCATATGATTTGCGCCAATTGCGTTTTAAGTCGCGCCGCGGTTTTTGCCGCGTCTGAGATCATCGCCGATATCTCGAAAGATACTTATGGGATCTGGCTAAATGATGTGTTGTTAGAATCTTTATGAAATAGGCTAACATATTATATATATTATAGATTAGTCCTGTCGTGCCTTGTAAAAAAAAGCAATAAATCGGCAAAAGCCAGCCTAAGCGTTTTTTTTGTCTAAAGGTCGTTCTAAAACAATAAATAACCATTATTTCATTATGTTTTGAGTTATTTAACATGCCAATAGCCTACCCTACACATATCATTAAAAAAACACAGCTGCCAGAACATTATTTTTAAGGCCGCTGTGTTTTTGACCCGCAAACCTTATGTTTGTATTCGATGTAACTGTCCAATGTTACGTTTATTAATTACGGTATATGTTTAAATACATGCTAACAATAGTAATAAACAATCTTATCTATAAAGCAACGACAGTTTGTTAGCAATAAAATAGTTATTAGTCATCACGGCAAATTCCGATTTTGCTAATTCAGAACTTATTTCTGTGCAAACTTCTTCGTAACTACTTATTTTTGGCCTTAAAATCTGTTCATTACTTACCCATCTATGATATAAATCCAATTTGCACGCTATCCACCAAAAACAAAGCACTACACAACGACAACCAACTCATGCCAAACCGAACTGCCAAAAACTGCCAAACTGACGTCAAAGAGTTCCTAAATTCTTTTTTTTATTGCGCTCCAGGGTCGTGGTTAGTGGTTCTTTAACATCATTGTCTAATATTCTATCAATTTCATGCTTAAAATCACAAAATCCCAGACGTCTCTCAATGAGAGTCAGTCATGACGTGACGTATGTCACTATCAGACTGAATCAGTCTGGTTGACACATGCCGTCCATTTTTAATCAGACTGCTCCAGTTCGATCGGCGCACAAGAGGTGCCAAACACAGTCGTCAATGTTATATGGATCACTTTGGAAGCTTATTGACGGACACGTTTTCTCTACGGCGCGGTTTGTACGCCGTGTAGAGACATGGTTGTCAGTGGTGTATGGATCACTACGGAAGCTTGTTGACAGACACGTTTTTTCTACGGCGCGGTTTATACACAGACTGAAACCGCTATGCCACGACTAACGTAGCAACCTCCTGTGCCAAAGTAATCTAGTGCCCTGTTTCCATGTGCTTCAGATCAATATACTCCTTCATTACTTTACGGAGCCTAATGGAACTTTAGCCAGACCGCCTTTCAGAATGATGTTATAGATTTGAGAACACTTAACTAGACGAATGTTATAATTATAATCGATTTGAATAGAACGAAGAACATTTATAGCCTTGTGGAGACTACAAACAGATGTATCATTTGGCGGATCTTGAGACCTTTATCCAACAGTGGACGTCTTTTGGCTGGTAAAAGTTGAAAAAGCATTTAAAAAATTAAGTGAAACTGATGTCATGTGCATGTCATTGGTTATAAGGGGTAAAGTATTTTCGTTAGAAGTTTCCAGCTAGGCTGCTATGCCGAAGCCAGGTAAACGGTACTAAAGAATTCAGTAGCAAACATTATGACAAATTGCTGCTGTTTAACCCTGAACTACGTTAAGTAAACCAATTTAGTCGATTCCATCAACTTGCATGATATTTTAAACTTCATATTTAGAGCTTCTAGTATTTTCGCTATGTCTTTTTAAGGGTGCATTATTTTCAATAACATCTGCGAGGCCCGTGTTTTGGATACTTACTAATAGTTTCATACAAACTCAAACTCAAAGCATTTATTTCAATTAAACCCTTGACAGGCACTTTTGAATTGTCAAGAAGTCGGTCAGTTACAAATATGAAGCTAGTTGCCCATTCCAAATAGTAGGTTCCTATGGAGAAGAACGGGCAAGAAACTCCAGGGACAATCTTTTAAATTAAAATATTGATACAAAGTATTGGTTACATCATTCATATTGAAGTTAAACAAAGACGAGAGAACGATGCAAAACGTCAGCAGAAGCGTCCGTGATAAAAAGATAAAAAAACAAAAAAAAACAATTCAAAACTAAAATAATTAAAAATAAGCCGTGGCAGCTAAGAGATGACCAGTCCCAACTGACAGCGTCCGTTCACGAACATGACGCATGGATCAGCACCATTCAGGTCAACCATTTTGAAGGGAGCTAAATGATCCAAGACACACGCCACCATCAGCGAGACATCTGAGTGAGCATGACATACTCTCAGCCCCCAGGGCACATTCAAGTCATACATACCTACACATACCTATAAAAACTCGTGTCTTTGAAGGTTGGCAGAAACTATAGAACGTCATTTTGCGTCGTTTTCAGCCTAATAAATATAACAGCATGCCTGAATTCCTCGAAGGTTTAAGCAGAAGTGTACTATCGATGTGTCCGAATCGGACCACTGTAAGGACTATTCCTGCTTGCAGTGCTCGGTCACTATAGTAACGCTTACCTACGCTCATCAACCAATAGCATCGCCGCATCAGATTTTTGATGAGTCCCTTGTTTTTGTAAATGAAAAAAAAACGACTGTAAAAAAACGGGTAAAGGGTGGTCAGACATCTGTGATCCTGCCAGGGTTGCGAGTTTGTCCGAAAGGGATATCGTGTTCCTGGCACACAGGCAACGGAAGGAACATGGGTGGATTTTAGTCAGTAAAAGTCTGACACGCCCTCCCGCTCCGCCCAGAGCGGGAGAAGTTATTTGATAATTTCCCACCCAACAAAAAAAAAGAAGACATCTGTGATCATTGTCAAAGAGCCTGAGAAATGTATTTAAACAAAAGATTATTTTTTTATTGGTCGACGCAAAAAGGGGCGGTCAACAGCTGATGTGGTATTAGTGAGCGTGGGATTTTGTTTTGAGAGTGATCCGATATGCACTTCCGCGATAGTACAGACAGTGTCCTGCATTACCTGACCCCACTTACAAAGAAGATGACTGGAAGAGTGGTAAGGTTATGCAGGTCACTGACTATACCTATAGTCAGGGACCGTACAACCCCGGTTAAGGGTTAAGCCTTTCGAAAGGGTAACAACCCATTCAATGGGTTACCTAGTATGTAACCCATTGAAAGGGTTTTATACTAGAAACCCATTGAAAGGGTTACATGATAACCCATTGAATGGGTTTTATACTTGTAACTCAGTGAAAGGGTTACATCATAACCCATTCAATGGGTTCCATACCTACTTGAAACCCAGTAACATGAAAAAATCATAATATTATGTTAATTCGATATCCGCCCAGCACGCGTAGCATGACCAATTCTATCTCTATTCTACCCAGGGACCATTTTGGTTACCATTTTAAATTTAATTTAAGTCATAAGGCTTACCCATATCGTATGGGTTTTTGTTTAACCGCTTAGAAAAACCCTATCGAAAACCCTTTCAATGGGTAACCAAAATGGTCCCTGCCTATAGTACACCCACATTTTGACAGTTATGTTAAGTCCCATATAATAGGGGGTAAGCTTAATGCCATCAATCCGGCACAAATCCAGACTCTGAACTGCTACTGAGTAATCCAGATGGCAAAACCCAATAACACTTTGGCCGACCCGGTAATTAAACCCAGGAACTCATGACCAGCAGTATAGCTTGCGACTACGAGACCAACGACCAATTCTAGCCTAATAAATTAACAAAAAAAAATGAAATGTATATTCGTGAATATCTCCTGCTTCTTCAGAAGCGGTATACCTTGCAGTTCATCATCTGCCCGCCTTTTCCCAACTATGTTGGGGTCAGCTTCCCAGTCTTACCAGATGCAGCTGAATACCAGTATTTTACATGGAGCGACTGCCTATCTGACCTCCACAACCCAGTAACTGGGTAACACGATACCCCTTGGTAAGACTGGTTGTCAGACTTTCGGGCTTCTGATGACCCGTAACAACTGTCAAATATCTACAAATAACAGCCGGGACCAACGGCTTAACGTGCTTTCCGAGGCACAAAGAGGTCTTGGTATGTAAAGATGGTCACCCATCCACGGACCCACCGCGGCAAGCGATTACTTAGCCACAAGCCCCTCACATTGCAGTTCATCACCCATCTATTAGCTTGAATAACACAGTGTCGATAAGTGGATTCTTTCCAGTTAGCAGTCACAACTCACACTTGACACCAAAACACAATCATATTGATTCCGTTTCTTCAATTTCAAGACAACGAGCCGATATCAATTCAATGAGAAATCGGTCTACACTTTTGTCGATAAGTATCTAATACCAATTTTATTTTGTTCAATTTATTTATCTTGTCACTAAAGAACGCTGGCGCCACGACTAAGGCCCGTATTTATAGAACGTTACTCAGTACTCAAGCATTACTTAAGACTAAATTCAACCAATTCAATGGCTTGAATCTAGTCTTAAGTAATGCTTAAGTACTGAGTAACGTTCTATAAACACGTTAGACTCGTTCGAAAAGTATGAAGAAGGCCCTTGTCCAGAGTGGGACAGTATAGGTTCATAAATATGTATCTTGTTTAAAAAAAAGGGTTTGTATCCGGAATATAAGTTCTGTCTGGAAGTCAGTAACAGGGCCGCTTTTAATACTCAATTCTTTATTGCGTTCCATATGTATTACTTACATATAAAAAAGTAAAAGATCAATATGGACCTTATACGACGTTAATATCCTTCAAATTTTTCGAGTATTTTCGAGCCAGTTTTGAGTATGACGAGCTACCCCTACTACTACCTTGCCCCCCCACTCTAGGAATTTCTCCTGCATCGTGGGTGCGTTTACAAACATTTAAACTCACATACACAAAGAGCGAGATCCGGAACAACTACTTGTAGGTCATACAAATATTTGTTCCATGCGGGAATCGAACCCGCGACACGTAGCGCACCAGTCAGTCTCTTAACCACTGCGCCAACCGTGCCGCCAATATTTTTCAAGCTTTACTTAGAAGTCTAGAAGTGCCAATATGTAGTGAGTCATGGTACACTTTCAAATACGATGGCATACTGTAGTCGGCAGCGGCGTTGCGGTTGAAAACAAGTGCAAGCGGCAGTGCCGCTGCTGTTTTAATTCTGAACGCGAATACGACGCGCGCCGGCATCGGCAGTGGCACTTCTCTTTTCAGTTTTGCTAAAGTCTAACCCAAAAATACTTCATGTCGCTCAGATAGTGGTAGACTGATAGCCCTACTGGCAAGGGCGTCGCCAGCCGATGGCCCAGGGGAGCAAGTTGATGTTGAGAATGAGAAAAGTATGAATTGTAGGTAAAGTCGAGAGCACATGAAGCTTTTCACTTGTAGTACAAGCCTTACAGCGATTGTAATAAAAACGGTACAGACTCCAACGTGTAAAGCTTCACGAGTTCTTGACTGTACAATTAATAAAACTTATAAATAAGTTATTACATTTATTAGAAAAATAGAATAAAAATAATTTGGGAGTTTGAATTTGAATATACAATGCATTTTTTTGTAATTCCAGATTTTAATCTTATAGTGGTCGGCAAAGATTCTTGTTTTGATTAGGATTATCATTTCAGCCGAAAAGGCGTCCACTGCTGGACATAGGCCTCCCCTAAAGGGGGGTTTGCCATAATCGCCACGCTTGGCAGGCGGGTTGGCGATCGCAGTATGGTGTTAAAATGCATAGAGAACGCTGCTGCCCACTCTCTAGGAAGTTCCTTAGTCGCCTTTTACGACACCCACGGGAAGAAACGGGATGGTGCTATTCTTTACGTCCGGCACGAAACGGCGGTTTAGGTTAATTAAAACATAATCATCGGGGGTTTTTTGAAAACTTTTCGACCCCATTATAATGAAAATCTTGTAAGTTTCCATGGATAAGTTTGTCTCATGTTCCTCCCCCACTCCCCCTCTCCCGCTTTAACAATAACATAGAGCAGAGCGTAGTTGAGCGTACGGAATATTAGGAATGGAATTGGTGAATTCATTCGAGTTTCGATGTACGGGAATGATCGATCAAGACATTTTCGCCATCCACGGAAGTGTTTTCATAGAAATACATGGAAACTATACTCCATTTGAAATAACATCAATGTTCAACCGATTTTGACTTTTATTACGTAGACATAAGGATGACATTAAAAGCAAAAACGTGGTTATAATACCAACTCTTTATTACAGCTGCCATTTGTCATGCCACCAACGCAATAGAAGTCAAAATCGGTTGAACGGACTGTAAACATGATTTATTTAAATGTCTAATCTTATTTCAAATGGAGTATAGTAGTGTCGCTGCGGTCTCTCATTGTAGTTGGGCGGCAATACCGATGCAGTGTGCGTCGCCTTCGGAATTGAACTCTCTGTACCATGAAGCATTTAGCAGCAGTCTTGGAGTCGGACAGTTACAGGTCGTTATAAATAAGGCCACCTTTTTAACGTCGTCGGTCCATCTAGCTGGGGGGCGGCCCACACCACGCTTGCCGATACTCGATCTACCCTCCAGTACACACTGGGACAGACTGGATGCGAAAGGCGGAGGACAGGGTGTCGTGGCGCAGCCTGGGAGAGGCCTATGTCCAGCAGTGGACTGCTATAGACTGATATTGATTGATATAATAAGGTATTACTATGCGAATAGCCCGCACTTTCTGAAGGATAATTATTGAAATTCCGTCTCAAGAGATCTATGTAACTTGTTCTCAGGTATTGTACTTCAAATGTTTACTTATTTTTAGGGTTCCGTACCAAAGTGGTAAAAAGGAACCCTTATGGTCAGACTGTCTGTCTGTCACACCTGGATATCTCAAGAACTACTAATGCTATCAACTTGAAATTTAGAACAGTTTCAGTTGACGTTTGCCCAACTATTTTGCAAACAAGAAAGAAATTTTAAAAAATATACCTTTTTTGCAAAAGGGACTGAAAGGGGGTCTTAAAATGTAGTAGTGTTTAAGTGGGTCTACTAACATACATGGGTGGATCATAATTATGAAAGAACGCTGTTTGCACATTCTCAAACATTTTTAGGATGCATATGTTCCGGCTTTTGAAGAAAAAAGTAAAAAAAAAATACCGTTCCCCACCTTATCTCCGAAGTTTGCATAGATAAAATTCTGAAATTATTCTATGTGATAGAAGTGTATGAAAAGATTACAGGAAAAATAAAACGATGTCTCTAAATAGCACAGTTTTTCAGAAATCATCAACATCATAATATACGTACGGAACCCTCGGTGCGCGAGTCCGACTCGCTCTTGACCGGTTTTTTTTTATTATAATCATCTAGTACAACGTTCTCAGGCATTGTACTTCAAATATTTACTATAAAAAAAAACATTATTATTATCAAGTACTGTCTTGAAATGAAAGTTGTTCTGTTTTCAAAGAAAAGCTAAGTTCAATGTAAAATACCTTCTGAGGCAATGTTCTTCAAACGTTTCTTTATAAAATATACGGGGTGTTAAAGAGACTGCGTGCCATAGCTTAGGGGTAGATTAAAAAAAAAAAAAAAATTAAAAAAAAATTGCTATATCAACCTAATTTAGTACCTACTAACTTAAAATAGCAATCGTTTAGAATTAAATTTATTTTATTTGACGGTCCTGAGCTCGTTAAACTTCGGAGAGACTTATTTTTATTTTTTTTATGTTTAGTAAAATTGTTTGTTTATATGATATATATATTTTTTTTCCCTGGGTTCCTTTATCGATACTGAACCTACCCGTAAGCTATGGCACGCACTTACTGTAACACCCTAATGATCAACAAGCACTATTCTATTACGACTGTCTTGAAAAGTCATAATTCATCATTTCAGCCGAAAGACGTCCCATAATGGTTTTCCATAATCGCCACGCTTAGCAGGCGGGTTGGCGATCGCAATATGGTGTTAAAATGCATAGAGAACGCTGCTGCCCACTCTCTAGTAAGTTCCTTAGTTGCCATTTAAGACACCCACGGGGAGAAATAGGATGGTGGATCCGGCACCACACGTGACGTCGTCTTGAAAGTATTGTCTTCAAAATAAAGCTAAGTTCAATATCAATTAATCCGATTTCAGAAAGCCCACTTGTTATCCAAGGATCGTTTCGAAACAATGATCGACAGCTAAGCTTACAGCGACTAGATCAGTAAAGCCAAAAACGGCATTGTCAAATTATTTCGCTCGCTTTCCGCTCCTGCAACCTCAAACCACAAGCATACTATTGCGATAATTGGTTCGGACGTTTCACATAGTACTGTGAGTTCGTTTGTTGGGTCTTTCCTAGCTCAGGGCTGTATGTCTGCCATCCACAGTGTTGTATTAGTTGCTTTTTCATTTGAAATTATAAATAACTAGCTTTTGCTCGCGGCTTCGCTTGCGTTTATTTAGAATTTGAGAATCATTTCGGGTATATTCTGCTCATTTATCGGGCATATGCTGCATTCGGTATACTCTGCTTGTCCCATAGTAATAATTAAATAATCATTTGAAAGACACGTGCCGCCATCTATTATCATAAGAACGTTATTTTTGTTTTCCTCGGGAACATTACTTTTTTTCGGGATGAAAGGTACCCTATGTCCGTTTCTGTACACCTGACAACGTATATGCAAAATTTCAGGATGATCGGTTCAGTGGTTTAGGCGTGAAAAGGTAACAAACTTACTTTATTAAGTTAGGATTAGGATTAGGGTTCTGTATTATTATCGGAGCACGTTCAATTCACCCATAATCTAAGTTTTTAGGGATTCGTAACTCAAAAGGAATAAAGGAACCCATAGAGGATCACTCGTGTGTCTGTCTGTCTTTCCGTCTGTCACAGCTAATTTGCTCCGAATCTACTTGACCGATTAAGTTGTTTGGTACACATATGAACTTCTGTGGCCCCTAACACGGACGTGATATGTCAATAAATTAATTTTGAATATGGAGGTGACTTTTGGGAGCAAATTAGAAAATAAAAGTTTTGCTGACTGTACCGTGTGACATATCAAATGAAAGGGCTTGTTTTAAGGATTTTATTATTATTATTCATACATATTTTTTTTATTATTTTGAAATAAATACTTATGAAATTATTTTTCCTTAGCTCCGAAACTACTCAGACTAAAATGTTGAATAAAATACAGAAAATAGTTCTTTACTTATAGATTACAGGAAAACCTATAAGAAGTCTGTTATCTTAAAATAACATGGTAAATCACTCAATATTGTGCGTACAAACTTACATTTGCAGTTGGAATGTATTGGGGATCATGTTTTTCAACTACAATGTTAAGTTTGTTCTTGGGATAAATTCATCCCAACTACGGAACCCTTCATTGTACGTGGTCCGACACGCACTTGGCCGGTTTTTTTTAACTTAACACAACAACAATCAGTTTGATAGTTTTGTTTTTATTATCGTTGTGGTTCAATCTTTTATGTGCATAATATTATAAAATAAGAAAATTCACCTCTCAAATAAAGAGACAAAGGTAATTCAACACTGCACTCGTAAAAGTAATACAGTCAGCGTCTAAGAGACCCAGTAAATGAGACATAGAATTTATATTAAGAAGATCTTCTTATATGTCGTGAATTCAATTTGTGGTACATTCCACGGTATTCGGAAGGGTAGGGGTGAGCTAAATGAATTCGAAATATGATCAACTTTAAAAAAAAAACGTAGCTTTAGTAGAGATATATAGAGGATAGTCTACCAAATGCAGACGTAAGATGGGTGGATGTCGTATACAACATTAGATTTAGTATATGCGAAACCCGAAATACGTGTCTAGTATTTTATGTGAAGAATCTATGTATAAAATTTCAAAACTGTATCATGAAAAATCACAAAGTTATAAGGTTGATTACCGGGTTGTCCGTACAAAAACATGCTAACGGCATCCCCGCGCCTCAAGGTTCGTCTTGCGCTCATTGATAATAATTTGGCAGTAGGTATCTAACCGTACGGATGGTGATAACATTTTCCATCACAGTAAATATTTTTGGGACAAAATATAACATCGTGTAAAAATTATTGAAATCGATTCAGTTCCTTATTCTGAAAAAACTATATTCAGGTTTCGCATATACTAAAAATAATGTTGTATATACCAAGGACCGTAGGCTATGCCGCGGGTAAGACCTAGGCCCCGTTTAATATAACTGAGAGTACGACCTAATATTTACCAAAAAAAAATACACATTTCCACGACAGGTGCTGTATAATAAAACACTAAGACTGTGAAGTATCTTAAAAACTTGTCTTGAATTGTCATTTGTCGTCTGTCACCTGTTTCTGTTGCCTGTCGCCTGTTAGTTTTATTTGATAGACCCCTGGATGAGAGTCGCACAGCCCAAGGAAGTATAGCAAATAAGAGAGAAAGCCCCTTTTAGCAGGGGCAGGAACATGAATAATTATGATTTTGTCTCCATCCTTATCGTAAATAGTCCATCTGCCAAGCTTTTTCCCAAGTACAATGGGGTCGAATTCCAGACAAACCGGATGCAGCTGAATACTAATATATATACCCCTTGTTAAGGCTGGTTGACAGACTTTTGGGCTTCTGACTAACCGAGATGATGGTCAATTTAAAGATCTACGAAATACAGACGGGACCAACGGCTTAACGTACTTTCCGAGGCACAGAGGGATGAACACAAATGAGGATGCCTCCATCCTCATCGTAGATAGTAAAGATTAGCTATCAGCGTATATCTCAAAAGATAGCGATAGTTTTTGACAGACACTGTAAACTATTACTATCTAATGGATGTAGTCGGGCAATACTTTTCAAAGATATTGTACAGTGACAGCCGTTTTGTAGGGCCCTGACAAGAGGTTTGCATACGCAAAGGAGATAGAGAAAATATATAATTCTGTTTCAATTACGCTTACTTTGTATCTAATAAGTGTGTCCTTGTCTCTTCATTATTGCTATTTGCTATAACTCTATAACATTATAGACGGACTTGTTCAACAAACTTGATATAAAATCGTCGCTACTTACTGCAGACTAATTTATTCCAATGTAGATTATAGTTCATTCCTGGTAGTCGTCGTATACTACATGATTGGTAGCAACAAGAAGGATAAGTTATAGAGGTATGAGGAACAGGGTGTAAAGTTCATTCTCCATAGAAAAGGGATCCTTCGACCAGACGGGTGTTGTGTCTGGTGGGCAACTTGCCCGACGGTTGATGTCGGGATGTTGTATATAATGCTAGTTGCGCGGTAAACTCTGCTTGCGCGGTGCAGGATCTTGCGTGACGTCAGTGTCATGCGTAGTTCGCATGTGGCGATGTAGATGCCGCCACAAGTATGTACAATGTGATAGTATAATCAATTCAAATCAAATGTAAAGTCACTTATTCAAACTAGACTGAGAATCAGCACTTTTTGAACGTCATAACTACATAAGGCAGTTCCCCAAAACGCCCGTCCTTCACCACTTCCTAGTGCTGGGAAGAAGAAGTGGTGCAACAAACTTCCCAGTAGTATCTCCTCGGAATTTGGATACATTTTCAGGCGTTGAGCTGCCACGAGCCGTGTTGACTAATAAAATAGTAGATAGGTAAGTGTAATAATTATAAAATGTAGCTCGTGAATGTAACAAAGCAAAGCGAGGGCTTCATTCAATATTTTTCTTCAACCGTCATAGTCAACAAAGGTTTTGTTATGGAGGATTACCAGGAGGAGGGGAGAACTGGGGGGGTTAGTAGGAGTTGAAATAAAAAGCATAATATTATTTCAACTCTACGTAATATGTCTGTAAATATTATGCTTTATGGGTTCCTAGTTTGTACCATCAGTCGTCGTTCGTCACACATAATAGCAGAAAATGGGTTCAAAATAAAAAACAAAATGCTTCTATCTCTACTAATAATAATTATTATAAAGAGGTAAAATTTGTGAATAATATATTATGTAGGGCTGTAGGGGTAATCTACGGAACTACTGATCCGATTTCGAACTTTTTTTTCACAAATTGGAAGCTACAGTAGCACCGAATGTCATAAAATATGATATATATTTTATGTTAAAACAAGAAATTTCACGCCGATGAAGTCACGGACAGAATCTAGTTGCTAGTTAGAAAATAAAAATATTGAAAGAAAATTATTTCAGATGACCCTCTTTTTTTTTTGTATCTTATTATTCTTGAAGTGGGAACCCTATCCAGTATCCGTACCCACTCGTTACCGGCCTCGACTACACTCTGGATTAATGTGGAATTTCAAGCAAATTAATTGTATGCCAGTGCTTATTCACACGGAGAACATTATTTTAATTGACAACGCTCGCGATGACATTAACAATTTAGTGTGTAACGCGATACCGTGTTGCTTTTTGTTCATTTGGTTAATTGATATCTATTATTATTTGGATCATGTTTATGTAAATGTACTTAAGGCAACATAGAAAGAACATACCACATGAGACTGTTCCTAAATTACCCTAGGCTGATAACATTTTCGTTTTTAGGGTTCCGCACCCAAAAGGTAAAATGGGAACCCTATTACTAAGGCTCAGCCGTCTGTCTGTCTGTCGGTCCGTCTGTCACCAGGCTGTATCTCATGAACCGATAAATAGACAGCTGAAATTTTCACAGATGATATATTTCTGTTGCCGCTATAACAACAAAAAATACAAAAAAACAGAATAAAATAAATATTTAAGGGGACTTCCATACAACAAACGTGATTTTTTTGCTCGATTTTGATAACGGCAACAGGTAGACGCTTGAAATATTCGCAGAATCTTTAGTTATATATAGACTTTAAAATAAATAATTAAATGAAAATAAAACAAAAATATTTTTTTTGCCGTTTTTATAGATAATGGTACGGAACCCTTCGTGCGCGAGTCCGGCTCGCACGGTTTTTCCTAATTATGTTCCTTAGTGTTAAGATCAGCCTCCCCTTACGGTGAAATCAAAGTTATGGTAAATCTGTAAGTACTCGTATATCCACATAGATAGTATCAATTGACAAGGCTGATTTTATTAAAAAATATTTTGTATGTTCTTCCAAGTTTACCTAGGATGTACCTAGGATGGAAAAAGATGTTACGTACAGTTCGTAGATTTTATAATTTCAAACCGAAATAAATAATTAATATTTGAAAACTACTAGTAATAACAAAACTACATTGCAGTAATAACATTTGCATAATACTCGAGAGTTTTAGTCCAACTCGTTACAACAGTACATCCTTGTTTTAATAATTAGAGCAACGCATATGGATTTACAGAGGAAGCGCGAATGAATTAATTGAACACGTTGAGCATTGTTATTGAGATAGAGATGGATTATGTATATTAATTGGGTCGCTCGTTGAAACTGCACTAATAGGTATGCAGTTGAATAAGTCAATGATTTGAATGTCATCGGCGCCTAGGAGACGTGCATTCATGGACTCGTCAACCATTTTAGTTTTAGGTATTTGCCTAACATTTTAGTACGACCAATATCTTGAAAACCTTACAAGAGTTTCACAAAATGATTAAATTTATAGTCCGGGGTAATTGCGTAACAAACTAACAGTAGCAATGGCTTTCATTTTGACCGTTAAACAAAATTCATTGCGTTATTTACGTTGTGGAGCAGACAAATTTTTCGATCGAAGCAACGGATTAGCTAACAGTATCCTTCAAAATCATTCAGATTGTAATTGAAAGTATTTTTCTCAAACATGCTTGGAAATTCGAGCATTATTTTGACAACCTTCTTCGAGATAAATCGAAATTGCTGTACTGGTCAAATACATGCGAGCAGCGGCCACCAAAACTTGTATGAAAATCCGTATTAATAATTGTTGTGGTTTTAATATGAGCGGCCAAATAAATTACATAGTAAACTCATATCTATCGTGTAATTTAAAAATTGAACGATCTTTTACTCCGAAACATAGCCAACCAAGGAGGTAACTTATCATAGTTTTTATTTAAATTTCGAACTGGCTTGCAAATAGAAAGCTGTTTATTGAAATAAATAAAAAAAAAACAAATTAACAGATTGGCACGTGAAAAATGATTGTTGTTCGACATTGAATCTGCAATTTATATATAATTTACTTAGTTTGAATTTACGCGCATTATTTGATAAAAGCACTATACAAGCCTTGGCCGCAACTAGGAATTGACGGACGAACGTGAAAATGTGGGCCGAGGCGAAGCCGAGGCACTCATACGTGAGTCCCAATACCCCCTTTGCAGGCCACTGTAGTAATGTACTATTCGCAAGTTGGGTGGTGTTTTCTGCACATTAAACATAATATATTGAAGGTGCAAATGTTATTTGGACTGTGGCATTAGGGTAGTTACCGAAATCTAAAGTTGGTACTTCGATAATTTTATTTTATCTTAAAGACCGAATTATTCTTAATTATTAGATTAGACAAAAATATATATCATAGCTATCAATCATAGAATGAACAAAGGATAACACAAAAACCAGTAAATTTGCAGTTTCGAATCTTAGAATTAATAATTTCATGAAGTATTCGACAGTTTTAATGGTTGTGTTTTATGAAATGGCCAGCTAAAATTTACCATATCGTTTATACGTCAACGTTTAATGATAGGCCATATCATTAATGTAGGGTATCCAAGTATCTATCGTGGTCCGATCCTAGAAATGGCCATATCGTGATCTTCCTACATCATATCACTGAGCATAACGCAAAGTACCTAGTTGCATTTCACACCGCTAGTGGCACCCCGACTAAATGGGTTAAGTTAGAACTGCGACTAATCGCGCGGTACATCCAAGCTGGTCGCAGAAATGGCCAGGCAGATCACGATATGGCAATTTCTACGATCGGACCATGACATATCCAATCAAATTACTGTCCGCCGCCGTGATGCACAACAAAAACAAAGCGACATCAACGCCTCTACCGGTGGATAATCTGGCACCTTCCTCGTGGTCAAACTTAATGGTCAAACTGATTTGCCCACGAGGAATTCTATTCCGGATAGTCAAACTACTTAGTTTAAAGTTCGTATAAACGTAAAAATAAACTAAGATAATTATTTTTGATAATGACTGTACAAGTATATTTACGATCTTTAACAAAGGGTGGATATTTTTCGTTAAACTAAGTAGTTTGACTATCCAGAATAGAATTCCTCGTGGGCAAATCAGTTTGACCATTAAGTTTGACCACGAAGAAGGAACGGATAATCTAATTATTTTACGATATGATCACTAATGTTTGGCCACATCATGAAGTAGTCGTGCGTTTAACTGTTCATATCGCCAAACTTTGAGTATTCAACGATCTAGTCAGACCACATCATGATGTGACCAGCGGTCGATGTACTATTTCATGAAATACAACTATTTCATAAAATGGTCGAACACCTCATTAAATAATCAATTCTATGATCTGGTTACGACGACACATACATCTTGAGAAAGAGCTGTACTTGTAAAGATTGTCATAACATATGAAAAGGAACTTACCTAGAAGTTTAGCATCTTCAGTTCCCCCATAGGTAGTAAACACCATGTACAAGACCATAAGAATGATTTGAAACACCAACAGAGGTGCATATCTGAGTCGACTTGAGTTCATCATCATTTTATTTTTTTCTTAATCTGAAACAAATAACGTACACAATATAAAAATAAGATAAGCAGAAATTACAAAATGACTCAAAGTTTGTGAACACTTTTTGTTTTTCAAAACGTACTTCTAACTGAATTAATAACTGGTAAACTGTGGGGGTAGGTACTTAGATGCAGCTCTGCCTACCCCTTCGAGAAATACAGGGATTCTGATACGCTGCATGCCGTTCATTTTCAAAATTTAAATCAGGTTCATTTCAACCAAAACACCGCAGGAGACGCCCTGGGCGTCAGGAGTCGCAGGCCGATTCCCGGCCACCGTAGGCGCGGACTTGCGAACGGTGAGTGATGGGTAACTCGCCGTCCGATAAGAGCTAGCCCCGGGTCGACGGCGCGTTATGTTCCACGCGCGCCTCAAAGAGATGTTAGCACAAATTGACGGGGTCCGTAAAGGCTTCTACATACCAGCGCGACTTGTCGCGCGACGCGACACGGCACAAAGGCCCCGCGTGTCGCGGGACGAGCGGTGCCTTTGTGTCGCGTCGCGTCGCGCGACAAGTCGCCCCGGTATGTAGAAGCCTTTAGGGCCAATGCCTGCCAGGGTTGCGAGTTTGTCTGAAAGGGATATTATGGCCCTGGCACACAAGCAACTGAAGGAGCACGGGTGGGTTTTAATCAGTATGTAAATGTGAAGCTTAATATTATAAATGTATAAAACCTAATATTATAAATGTGATAATTTCATATTATAATATAAAATTATAATATAATATTATAATATAAAATTTTCACGCCTTAATGGCTACGGATTTCAATGAAAATGGCGCACCTGGTAGACAGAACATGACCTGTGTTAGGTCATAGGATACTGTTTATCCCATATTACGCTCCTGTCCACTGGAAAGGAGAGGAGCAGAGCTGTGTCAATATTAACCAATATAATGTAAACTCCGCTGCGCTCCGCATGGATGCAAATCATTCTATTGGTTAATATTGGCACAGCTCCTCTCCTCTCTCCAGTAAACTTCTTAATTTGTAAATGACGATAACATACATACATAAAACATCACGCCTATATTACCCGAAGGGTTATGCAGAGGTGTACATATAGTACAATCACATATGGCCAGTTACACCTCCATACAATAAAATAATGACAACGTGATAAGTTGATAACCGTTTGTGAACATTGCAGAGTTTTTACGACTTACGTCGAGATTTTGATAACGACTAATTACTTTTTTTTATGATTTAAGTCTATTACCTTTTACATCTCTGGGATTAGATTGTCGGCAACAAACATCAGACTAGCTTTTGCCCGCGGCTTCCCTCGCGTAGATGTTTGAATATATCCCACGGGGACGTCCTACCGGGATTAAAAGGAAACGAAAGCGATCGCATTGCGCCCGCCGCTGCGCTGTCAACCATAATTATTTTGTTACGCATATTATTTTTAATCTGAGACATCTTATAGAAGATATGATTTACAGGCATATTTTGATCTAAATTAAATGCCTTATTTAAATAATAGATTTTATTGGATAAGGATTATTATAATACCGGTTAAAATAGCTTCGGAAATAACAATTACATTTTTATCCAATTTTGAAAGAAAAAAATGGTTGCTGTGGGTTATCCTCAGAAGATAGACATAAATGCTACCGCGGATTTTTTTTGTAAATCTTTTTAAGATGTACTGACAGCTACACATCAAGCTATACATTTCCAGTTTAAGCTGAACTCAAGGTGAGTTCAGCTTAAACTGGGAACGTAGGATTTCCGTACAATGAGAGATCAGCGTATAGTGGAAATTATAGCTTGATGTGTAGCCGTGTGTACAATCCTGAAGAACATTAATTTTATGTATCTCTTACGGTTTACGCGGCTCACGCCACTCGCCAGTAAAGCTTCCAGTCGGCATGATTTTTTCCGATCCACCATCTTCAACAATAACCAATATCACAATATCTATGATCACAGCCAATTTACACAAAACCTAATGAATTGTACACCGCCCATTGATGAAAAACCGTTTGAAAATCCGTTCAGTAGTTTTTGAGTTTATCGCGTTCAGACAGACAGACAGACGCGGCGGGGGACTTTATTTTATAATATGTAAGGATTCTCACACAAATGTCTTGCTGATGCTGGCGCGTGTGTTGGATCATTCGGTTCCCTTCAAAACGGTTGAGCTGAATGTTGCTGATCAACGCATGTTCGTGAATGGGCGCCGTCAGTTGAGACTTAGGATTTTATAATAATATCTTGATTTAAAAGATTGTCCTTGGAGTTTCCTGCCCGTTCTTCTCCTGATCTACGTTTTGGATTGGATTTTTCATAATACCTATTTTCTCATAAAAAATATATAATATAGTCAAGTTGCTATGTATAGATATGGATTTACATAATAATATTATTTCATTCGATTTTTTATTATATTTATATTTAATATTACTAGCAAACCCGGCGAACTTCGTACCGCCATATACCAACAGCAGCGCCACCTACCGGATCCAATTGTATTTTCAAACCATCCAGGAACCCATTGAAATATAAATACAAAATTTCAACCAAATCTGTCCAGCCGTTTAGGAGCAGTTAGGTGACACACGTACAGAAGAACTATATATATTAAGATAATGTCTAAAGTAATTACATTTTCGAAACTATATAAAGAAAGAAAAAGAAAGAAAGAGAATACGTTTATTTGCGGTAAACATAACGCAAAGGAAAAAAAACCACAAACATTAAAGAACAAGTTGAGGGAAAAGCGTATGGATATGAAAATTTTTGGTACAATTCTTTAGTGTATACTATGTCCAGGTACGCCATAAAGTTTACGAAAACCGTGATGGCGCGCCCAGGGAGCATGCTCCCCAGCCGCGCCACCAAAACTTCATTATATTTCATTATTCGTTGAGGTTCAATTTTATTTACAAAAAGGACGAGGTTCTCTAGTCGTGTGTATTTTTTTTTTTTTTTTAATGTTACCTCAGAACTCGTCGTTTATGAACCGATTTGGAAAATTCTTTTTTTAATTGAGAGGATATACTTCCAGATTGGTCCCATTTTTTTTCAAAATCCAGTTTTGATGTTGGGATCCTTGAGTAATTGAGGGAACTCCTCAAATATTATAGGCATACATATAGCGATTTTTATATTTTCAAAAACAAGTCAATCATTTGCATTCAGAAAGTATAATTTGGTGAAGTGGAACTGATGAAGAAGGCCACAGATGGCCACCGGAACTTCTCAATGATACGTATTTCACGTTTATTGTCACAGTCGGTGACAAAAAACGAAAGTTCAGAACCAATGACACCGACTTCCAAAATTAAATTAAATATAATATTAAATGCCCTACAGGTACACCTCTGCCCAACCCTTCGGGGAAACAAGGCGTGATGTTATGTTATGTGCTTACGAAAATTAAAGTTATTTTTCACTTTTTAGTGTTATTTTTTGGAAGTCGGTTGTTTTTTTTTGTAAAAAAGTTTTTTTTTATTACACGTACCGTATAGTACAATTTATCTAGAAACATGTTTTTTTTTAATTTTCCACTGTGGCGCGGCCGGGGAGTATCACACTCATGTTCCCACTGCTGGGACACAGGCCTCCTCTCTGTGAGAGAGAGTGGGGGTGTATACCCCGCGGGCTTAGTGCGAAATGCTGGATGACAAATCCATTCAAAACATAGTAATTACAAATATCTAGAATTATAAAGAAATTTCTAAAATTTATACGAAAGGCTTCCTGTCTAAACATTTCTCCTTGCCACTAGTAGTACTTGAACTATCTCAGTTGACAGCTTTAAGTGGTCCTCCTCTAAAAGCGAAAGATTACGCCCTATGTCGAGTATAGCAATATGCTAGATATTATATTTCTGCTATTCCGACTGAGCTAAAAGCATGTAAAGTCAGGGAAATTTATTCTTAAACAAATTGGATACCAACGTAAATTGTCCGTATATTCAAATCACAATTGTCATTCTTTGACAATTGTATGAAATGGCTATAACACGGCAAATTGACGTAGAGTGTCCATTTGCTTAGCAATTAATTTCACCGACCGTACTAGAGAGGGTTCACGAGTAGGATATGAACTCGTGACCTCTTTATCGCTCATCAATGCTACATTTGTAACTCTGTTAATTGTCGTTGTTCTTATTTAGGTGTTTAGTTTGAAAACTGTACCGAGTACTGTACCCGGCCATAAATAATTTATACGTAATATCACGCTTGTTTCTCCAGAACGGATAGGCAGAAGTGTCCATATAGTACACCCCCAATTCACCCGTTATGAGCTGTTTGAAACCCATTGTAATCATCATCATCATCATTTCAGCCGCAAGACCTGGGGGAGGCCTATGTCCACTTCTGGACATAGGCCTCCCCCAAAAGAGGGTGGGGGGTAGCCATAATCGCCACGCTTGGCAGGCGGGTTGGCGATCGCAGTATGCATGGTGTTAAAATGCATAGAGGACGCTGCTGCCCATTCTCTAGTAAGTCCCGACACCCACGGGAAGAAATAGGATGGTGCTATTATTTACGTCTGGCACCACACGGATTATGTAAACCCATGTAATAGGGCGAGTCTATTGCTATCAACCGGGTATAGATACAAATGCCTATAAAAGAAATATTGGGTTTTTCCATCAGAAAACCCCAATAGTACTTTGCCCGACCTGGGAATCAAACCCAGGACCTCATACTCAGCATAGTAGCGCTTGCGACCACTAGACCGACGAGGCAGACGTACGTATTAAGGCTCGAACAAAGTGGTGTGATATCGCGCCAGTCTGTACGAGCCTTTACGTATCTCTCAGGAATTAAACCGAACGTCCTACTTCTGCTAACGCCCCGTGATCTCATAAGCCGAAGTAATTAGTGTGGTATTGTATCAGCCATAACAATGATTGTGTCTCTTCCATAATCAATGTTCAGTGTTATATTTCTTGGATAGTTCGTGTTTCATTACAACATACGACAGTACATAGTAAATTGCAAGTACGATGATGTTTTGATGTAGGTACCTTGTATATACATCATTATTTTTAGTATATGCGAAACCTGAATATAGTTTGTTCAGAATAAGGAACTGAATGGATTTCTAATTTTTACACCATTCTAACTTCCTCTCTCCTAATGTTTGCTGTGCCCGACATGGTCCATATTGATCTTTTACTTTTTTATACCATCTATTAATACATATGGAATGCAATAAAGAATTGAGAATTGAAAACTATAGAACGCCACCTGCTACGCTCCTTACATACTCCTTTTGCTTCGCCTACGTTCATACATCTAGTCATACACGCACGCCGGTTGCGAATACTACGCACCTGACCTTTCTGAAAAACATCACCAATTAGGTCACTATATGTCCTCCTAGTGCGTCCCGGCGTTTCCACTCACCTCTGCTTTATAAATATCTTTTGTTAGTCGCCTTTCACTCATCCTCTCCACATGACCAAACCATCTAAGCATACTCTTTTCAATTTTTGTCACTACATCTTCTTTTAAACTGCACCGTTGCCTTATCGCCCCATTTTTAGCCTATCATTCATAGGCACGTCACACATGCTTCGCAAGGAACGCATTTCCACAGCACTTATAACCCAACATTCACTTCCATACATAAGCGTAGGCACCAGAACACCACCTTTATACAGTATGTAACAAAAACCCTGTTGTTCCTTTTAGGGACGTATACATATTATATTAACCTACAAGCACAACATTGGTGGAATTATAATTTAAAAAAATTAAGCATTGGCTAGTCGAGAAGTCAAAATCAAAGAATTAAAGAGGTATGAAATCCGTTAAACATTACAAATATTAATAATTAAATATTTATTTTCATTATTTTTGTTGTACAGTTTTTATAAATGACTTGCTTTATTACGTATGTATATCGATTCTTAAAACGTAGGTAGAAGGAACAACAGGATTGTAGTTACACATTGTATAAGTAACAAATAATGTAATAAAAAAATTACGTGTAGTGCTTTCCGGTGGGAAGTGTGTCTGTTTGTCGTCACGATTCACTTCGTCACACAATTAATTAATCTAAATCTTCCTCTATAACTTTTCTTTCATCCTTCCGATGAGCCCTATTGATTTTCGTTATCAGATTCATAGCCGTTCAAAAGATATTAGCTAAAATCGATGAATTTTCATAGATTTTTTTCTGTAGAATATATTGTCAAAATCTTTCTGTCTGTGAGGCGTGCACTTTTTGATTTTCCAAATTTTTCATAATACTATGGTATCGGAAATGTTTAAAAGTTCATGACACTATAAAATTCCCAGTGCCGTGTGGTGGGCCGTAAAGAATAGCACCATCCTATTTCTTCTCGTGGGTGTCGTAAAAGGCGACTAAGGGACTTACTAGAATGGGCAGCAGTGTTCTCTATGCATTTTAACACCATACTGCGATCGCCAACCCACCTCCAAGCGTGGCGTTTATGGCACCCCCCGTCCCCCTTTGGGGGAGACCTATGTCCAGCAGTGGACGTTTTTCCGCTGAAATTATGATGATAAACACTATAAAATTTCTATCAATATTTATGGAGGAAATCGCAATTGAATCTTGCATAAATGTTAGGGAATTTATGCTGATGGCTGTATCTACTTTAAAACTATGAAAAAATGTTGACGTAACTCACACCTTCTGATCTCAACGATCCATGGAATCTGTTCCGTGCTATCAACAATCATCATTATTTCAGCCGAAAGACTTCCACTGCTGGACATATATTATGACTCCCCCAAAAGGAGGGAGGGGGGGGGGGTTGGTAAAATCGCCACGCTTGGCGCGGGTTGGCAATCGTAGTATGGTGTATGTTAAGTGTATATTAAGTATGGTGTTAAAATGCATAGAGAGCGCTGCTGCCCTAGTGAATGTAAGTATGCGGAACTAATCTGTACAAAAAACAGAGCTTGTTCCTTACTTAAGGATCTCTAAAATAAGTGAAGTTTCTGTGTTGCCACTTGCCAACACTGAGATAATAATCCAACTTAAAAAATATATACAATATTTTATTTCAAAAAATGCATGTAATTTTTTTTTTTTCTAATAAAAACTTTAATACGTGTGTGTAAGGAACACTTTAGTAAGTCCCTTAGTCGCCTTTTACGACACCCACGGGAACAACCAACAATACTGACTGGTAATCAAAAGGTCGTAACTTCAACACCTTTTTTTTTGGTGGGATGTCATCAAATAACTTCTCCCGCTCTGGGCAGAGCGGGAGGGAGTGTCAGACTTTTACTGACTAAAACCCACCGTGTTCCTTCAAATGCCTGTGTGCCAGGGCCACGATATCCCTTTCGGACACAATCGTAACCCTGGCAGGGTAACTTCAACCCCTGCTTGTTTCATTCGACGAGCACTCGCAAAAGCATTGAGCTTAGTGAGAGAAGATACCGGAAATGCTAGTAACCAACAACCAACATCATCTGCCCGCCTTTTCCCAACTCTATGTCGGGGTCAGCTTCCAGGCTAACCGCGAGCAACTGCCTATCTGACCTCCACAACCCAGTCACTGGGTAACACTAGTAACCCACTTAAATATTTATTTATAAACTTACTGTAAATAATGGTGATGTGGAATTGATTGATCTAATTAACTACCATTAGTAACGCAAGTTACTTATAATAATTGCGGTTATTTTTGTTAGGCATGTAGTGGGTAAATATAAAACATTGATTGTTCTCTTTTAAAAACCAAAAACTTCTAAAAACTCAAGTTCACTCAGCGTGCGGGCTGTGCTCGGATTTTTTTTAAGGATAAAATCAGATTTTTATCTCTGATATTATTCGGAAAGAATTGGAGTTAAAGTCAAAGTCAAATTATTTATTTCAAATAGGCACATAAATGACACTTTTGAACGTCAAAATTTACAAATAAAATAGAATTGATTTTAGTCACCCCTTCCAAAAGGTAGCTTCGTATGGAGAAGAATAGGCAAGAAACTCCACCGTTACTCTTCGGTACCGACATACCTTGCAGAGTAAGCAAGCTGAAGTGGTAGTGCGCTGGCCGTGATTGTTGAAGAACCGAGGAGAAAGGCCGGTGGAGCAGACGACTTCTTTTTTTCTTTTTACTTAGTGGGCAATTTTCAAATAACTTCTCCGGCTCTGGGCGGCGTGGGTGTCAGACTTTTACTGACTAAAACCCCCGGTCCATGTTTTTTCAGTTGCCTGTATGCCAGGGCCACGATGTCCCTTTCCGAAAAACCCGCAACCCTGGCAGGGGAGCAGACGACTCCTGGAATGGAGACCGCGTATTGGGAAGCATAGTGTGGGAAGCCCCCTCAGCTAGATGGACCGACAACCTTAAAAAGGTGGCTGGGACAGACTGTATGCAGAAGGCAGAGGACAGGGTGTTGTGGCACAGCCACGGTGAGGCCTAAGTATGTCCAGCAGTGGCCTGCGATAGGCTGAGTTGAAACCACTAACAATATTCATATCCACAAATTGTGCAACACTCTCTATAAGATCGCAGAAAGAACTTTCCTATTTCAAATTGTGCAACACTCTCTATAAGATCGCAGAAAGAACTTTCCTATTTCAAATTGTGCAACACTCTCTATAAGATCGCAGAAAGAACTTTCCTATTTAAAAAAGCCTGAGAGCTACAGAAATTATTTTAACAAATTATTCTAACCCGGAAAAGTCACGAACAGTAACCAATGAAAAGAAAACTATTACTAATACAAAGTCAAAAGAAAATCAAAGTTATAACCGTTTAGAGACAGTTTTAGACACGATTTCCATTTGCCTAAACGGTGGCTGAACGATTGAGACTCATTATGCAATTGAATGCACTGTACTTATATAATTCAATGAAAATTTCACATTTTATGCCCCAGCGCTTTATTCGAAGGCTGTTAAATATTTGAATGGGACTATCGTTGATTGCTTTTCTATCGGAAAATGTTCGAAAAGTTTCTTCTTGGCTGTTACGTATTCAGATTGGTGGTTGATTAGGTTTCTATGTACCTTTTTGTGGCGTGAGAATTTAATTTGTAGTCAGCGTGAAACGGTTTCAATATTTATGAAGTGGATCAAAAAATAAAGCTGCAACACAGCTAAATCATAGAGTAACAAGATAGAATGTTGATTGTTTAAAAAATCTTCGCTCTACTTTTATAGCCACGAGACTGTAAGTTATGTTTGCCACTTCTTATTCTCTAAAACTTACTATAAAAAAAGGAAAAAATAAATTCGCAATCAAACATTCAGAAAAAATATGAAGTATACATATAATAATAAAAACATTTAATGCTATCGTGTTTTTAAATTAAACCTTATCATAAAATAATATAGATCCAAGCATTGTTTAAATTCGCAATCATATAGAGCACATCGTCAAAGTGAAGTGGTAATTTATGAACATTAACTATTTGACAATATAGAAAACTAAAACTGAAGTCTTGGAACTCATAATTACGTCCGGTAAATTCAGAAAAACCATGGAGTATAAAATAATAAAAAACATTGAATGCTATCGTGCTTTTAAATTAAATCTTATCATCAAATAGATTCAAACATTGTTTCTCTATAAAATTTACTGACAGAATTTTGAACGTATTTTCTACTTTGCGTAGAAAATACAAAAGGCTTTCCAACAATCAAATCTTTTCACTATCCACTATCTCCCACGTTCATAAAAAATTTGCTACTTATCATCGTAATAAAAAACAGCATACCTCGTGTACGTGCGAAGTCTCCGGCAGCGATCGTCCGACACACCCGCCACACTTGACGAGCCCCTGTTTGTCAAACATCCATCAACTATTTACTATAAGCCATGTCGCGAGCAATGTGTACAAACGGACGATTTCATACGTCCTACTAAATGTTGGGATCACGAATTATACACATCGTTGTGTGACGTCATAAACTCATAATACACTGTTTATAGAAGTATTAAACGATTCGTGATAATAATATCACTCTGAAATGGTTTGGATTTTAATTATTTTATGGACGATAACAGTTTTATCTAGTTACGACATTGCATGTGATGCACTTCAGTTCGGTTGCATCTAAAATATAAACGTATACGTTCCGTAGTAGAACCGTATACGTTCACTAACACAAATATCACGCTTTTAGAACAGAGTTACATAAAACTACTACCATTTATTTAAATGTCAGTTTTTCACAAAACTGCTTGTATTTAAATGAATCACTTCCCGTATTTTTAATTAGGGCTAAGCCTAGTTTTTATTCGATTCATTAAGCAAACACATCGACTGCCGAGCACTGACTACTTACACTATTCCGTAATTACCATTCTACCCGAAAAAAAAATTGAGACTGTTCAAAAATAATACATATAATTATGTAACAACATTTTCTATGTGCACACGTTGCCAGCTCTAAGTATAAAATACTACGCAAATACATTTCTCATAAAATTTTAAACGGTCGTCTGTGCGATATATTATTGTGTAGGTCGGTTTTTATTATTGTGTATTTCGCGGGCTACTGCTGCTACTAATCAAATAATTATGTAATGACGTATGTACATAGGTAATTACATAATTATTTGATTATGATTCCTTTAATCATCATCATCATTATCATCATCGTCATCTTCATCATCTTCCCGCCCTTAACATAATGTTACTTGGGGTCGGCGCAACACGTTTTCATCTAATAAAAATAATTAAAAATAACATTTAAAATTCATCGGCATCGGAAACGAAGCCAACTTTTATCGAAAGGTTTTTTTTTGTTTCCAGGGTGGAAAATCCTCATAGATGTCGTCCCCCCTGGGGCGGGCGGAGGGGTATGTCAGACTTTTACTGACTTAAAACCACCCCAGTGTTCCCTCCCCACACTTGCACCGAGGATCTTGGGATCTAGTGCTACTTCCACGATCCCCGGCTAGTACCGGCCCGCCTGTGCGGGCCACCTCAAGTCTGGGGAGGGGCTGAGGTGCTTGACCACCCCCCCCTCCCGGCAACGTCTAAAAGGGGAGTGCGTGGGTCACTACGCGCCACCACCTCGGGTCCAGTATGATAGGGGGCGGCGGACGTCCCCAAGTCCGCCGTCCATGGACCCATTTATAACAATAGACGCTCCTTTAACTTCTTAGAGATTTCTTTCTCTGGAGCCCTACGTTCCGTTTCCACTTTCTAGGATAAACCACTTTTGGCTTTAATACAATAACCTAGCGTCTTAAGGTTCTTGGCTAGCCTAGTTGGAAGAACTATCAGCTCAATGATGGCCAAGCAAACATAGGAATCACCATTATTGAGCAATAGAGGCTTTTGAGAACCTATGTATGGAAATCCAGTCTCTGACCCAAAATATCACTCGCCTTTCTTATCTGTGCTCTCTCAGAAAAGGTCACAAACCTAAGCTGTGTTTACTGTCATACGAACAGAGAGTTATAGGGATAAGTTACTCTACAAATATAAAATCATACGCTACCCAGAAATTGCTTAAACATCCCGATTTTGCAGTAATACCTTCCATCTTTGTCCCCTACTATGATTTAGAAAAAGATGCATATAACCCGACGTCAACATCGGCTGACGGCACTTATCATCTATTTAGCAAATTGAACGCCCTTGCACTTGTTTTATTTATGTGTGTTACGAGAAACAATTTGTTTATTTGTTTCTTTCAAACGAAATGAACTTGATTCGTTATTCATTATTTTGTTTCTGTTTACATTTTGCGTTGTTTTGAGAAAGTTTTTGGTGTGTAATATGGTCGCCAGGGAAGTTACCTCCTTCAGGACAATAAAGATTTTTAGGTGTTAAAATACATTATATTCACAACGCTTTATTTCGGTAAGTAATATAATTAGACGTATATTAGACGTAAGTAGTGGTGGCCGGCAGGCAAGCGCTTTACTTTGTGTACATTATTTCATCACCACTGCTCTCAAAACGGTGAACGAAAACATCGTGAGGAAACCGGCACGTCCTAGTACTAAAATTTCGAAGACATGTGACATCTACCAACCCGCACTGGGCCCGCGTGGTGGATTATGGCCCACTCCCTCTCACAGAGAGGAGGCTTGTGTCCCAGCAGTGGGAACATTATAGGCAGATTATGTATAAGACCAAGGTTCAGGACATAACCATAAAAATCAGAAGACTATAGTGGAAATGGTCTGGACATATGATTAAAGGGAAGGATAAATGGAGCAAACTAGTTACACAGTGGTACCCAAGAAACGGCCAAAGAAAGAGAGGTAGACCACAGAAAAGGTGGGACGATGACATCAGATAGGTCGCTGGAACGACATGGGGCAGAGTGGCCAGGGAGAGGCAGGAATGGAAAAGGTTGGAGGAGGCCTTTGCCGACTGGCAAACGGACATACAAAACGTAACTAAACGCCTAATACGAGACTGAAGACTACACTCTATGAGGCAAGGTTCGCGCCCTCGCGCCCCTAGTCGCCGCAGGAGACGCCCCGGGCGTCAGTCAGTAAAAGTCTCACACGCCCTCCCGCTCCGCCCAGAGCGGGAGAAGTATTTGATAATTTCCCACCCAAAAAAAAAAAAAAAAAGACTACACTATGTTTGTCCAACTGAAAAGGCTAATAATAAATTTATTTGGCGGTCACCGTTCCTCAAGGAAACCGTAACTATCAGGTTCGTATCTAAATAAAAAATAAAAATAAACATTGTTTATTTGCACCTTCAAGTAAAACATAATCCGCCTTATTACAAAACAAGATTTATATTTGACATGGCTTAAACCATGGAGCCAGTTTTTGAAATAAGAACGTAACAGTGATTGAAATACCGTTCTTTTTACCAAACTGAAAACTTAGGTCAGTACTAAGTTGTCAGTTTTGTGTTTAGGAACTTTACCAAAGTCGGAATAAAGTTCGAAATTCAATAATGACTCCATGTTTTAAACCTGGGTCTGAAGATAAACATTGTTTTGTAATAAGGGGGTTAATGTTTTACAATAGAAATAGGCCGGTAAGTATCTACTTGCTGTAAGTTAAGATTTGATGAGAAAAAAGTGTTTTTAGAGTCATTCATACTTTATCATGCACTTGCTTAAACTGTCTTCTATTATCGAGACTCAAAATAAAAAGGCATATATTAGATTAAGTTCAGCACTGGGATAAAACCGTACGAATCAAATTCTGCACCGTTTTATTCTACCCCGGCCGTCGTCGGGGACTCGGGGCAGAACAAAATGACGCAGAACACAATTTTTACAGTAAGTACGTACGGTCTTATCCCAGCGCCGAGCTTACGCCAACATATACTTCCCTTACACACTCGCCCACACACACGCACACATATAAATACACACCACGCACACACACCCACATACACCACGCACACACACACCACACACACTTCACACCATACACATGCAAAAACACACACACACCATCACACACACACACATTTACTAACCCTAGAATAAGTAATAATCAATAGTGAAAACAGTTTTTATATAACTTACCGCATCCGTGTTCGAGTGCATAATCCTAAATAAAGGTAACCATTTCTGAAGGGGTGGAGACCTGGTGTCCTGAAATACAGGCCTTACAGCCTAGCTTAGGCACCAGTCTCCCACTGTATAACTTCTAAAACTATTATGTATGGATATTTTGAAAATGTACTATATATTGAGGTGAGAAATAAAAAATCTTTATCTTTATCTTATCTTATACTCTACTTGGCTGTCAGCCCGTATTCAGTTATCCGATCAGACACCTGACAATTTGTTTGAATACACAGGTAGTCTTAACGAATGCGTGTCTCATCTGTGAATTTGAAGTAGAAGCTAGACGAACTTGCCTGGAGACGGGTGTACTCATTTACTCTTCGGTTGCTAGCCCGAATTCCATAGGCTGCCAAAGTGTGACTGTACCATAAATCACTGTCAAAAGTAAAAATGCGGTAATTTCTTAAAACATTTCAAGAAGATTAAAAATACCATATACTTATCACATAAACATCGCAAGGATTAGCAAAAGTATGTCTTACAGTACATCCAAAGCAAATTCAAATCCGATAAGATGCAACCTCATCAAATGGAAGCATTAACCGGCGCCGTCCAAGTAATACCAGTATCATCCGGTTTGTTCCGCCCGTTTCCAGTTTAAAAGCCTATTGTGACTTACTCAAATGGAGTTTGTTTTAGTTCGCTTAGGCACATCACTCACTTTAATGCATGGACAAAGTTGGGAACTCAAATTAATTCGTCTATTTTTGGTTTTAATTGAGAATGAAGTAAAAGCTTTTAACATGGTGGACGTTTTAAGAGTATGCATTCATTTCATTTTTGGTTAGATAAAAATGGGGCAACTTCATTGAATAAATTATATTAAAAATCGTATACGTCCAGTCGCATTAAAATATGAAACGATTTAGCATCTAAGCATACGTTTATTTTTAGTTATTACGACCTACATTAATACATTATATAGGATGTTAAAGTAACTGTGTGCCATAGCTTAGGGGTAGGATCAGTATCGATAAAGGAAACCGCGAAAAAAATAAAAAAAACTTTAACAAAGAATTTAATTAAACATAAAAAATAAATAAAAATAAGTCCCTTCGTACTTTAACAGGCTTAGGACCGTCAAATAAAACACAGCGTTCTCTATACATTTTAACACCATACTGCGATCGCCAATCCGCTTGCCAAGCGTGGCGATTATGGCACGATTCTAAACGATTGCTATTTTAAGTAGGTACTAAATTAGGTTGATCTTGCAATATTTTTTTTGTGTTTTCATTTTTGTTTTTATTTTTTTTTTTTTTTCTAGGTTCTTTTATCGATACTGAACCTACCCTTAAGCTATGGAACGCAGTTACTTTAACACCCTGTATATCTTGACAATATCATTATTATGCCGAAGCATGTATTTTTGCGAGGTTTGTATCGGTATTTAGACAATTTGAAATTATTCTTCGTTCTTTAATTAAAAAAAAAAAAACAATTCAAACTCAAACTCAAAGCATATATTTCAATTAAACCAATTACAGGCACTTTTGACTTGTCAAAGAGTCGGTCAGTTAGTCAGAAAGTTGAAGCTATTTGCCCATTCTCCATAGAGTAGATCTCTATGGAGAACAACAGGCAAGAAACTCCAAGGACACTCTTTTAAATCAATAGGTATATTACAAAATCCTGGGTACATTATTCTCGTCGCTTCTTTATGTGAGAACAATGTAAAAAATATAATTTAAAACAATTCTAAATACAAATAAGCCCTGGCAGTTAAGAGCGTTTACACCTTACGGCATTTCATACAAACTTTCAAGCCCTTGGTTTTCGAAATGACTGAACCGATTTTAATGAAACTTCATAGTACGCATAAGCAGGATACAAAGGTGTAAAAAGTTAGTTAAGAACATTTGCGAAATGCAAATGTTGCAGCATAACACGGCAGTCATGCTGAAACAAAAGTTATTCAAAATGTGGACTACAGTCAGGGAAATTAATTGTTAAACAAATTGACATCCTTCAACCATTTGCCTTATTTGATACAACTGTCAAAAATTACGGTTGTGATTTAAATATACGGTGGTTAAATATAAGTTGTTAGTTAATCTGTTTAACACATAATTTAACCACATCTTTAAATGTGTGGAATATGACGTCTGATAGTGATTTTTAGGGTTCCGTACCCAAAGGGTAAAACGAGAACCCTATTACTAAGGCTCCGCTCTCTGTCTGTCTGTCTATCCGTCTGTTACCAGGCTGTATCTCATGATCCGTGATAGTTAGACAGTTAAAATTTTCACAGATGATGTATTTGTGTTGCCGCTATAACAACAAATACTAAAAAACAGAATACAATAAATATTTAAGGGGGCTCCCATACAACAACCGTGAATTTTTGTTCGTTTTTGCTCAATATTGATAACGGCAACAGGTAGACGCTTGAAATATTCACAGAATCTTTAGTTATATATTCACTTTAAAAATTAATTAATAAATAAAAATCTTTAAGGGGGGCTCCCATACAACAAACGTGATTTTTGCTGTTTTTATAGAGAATTGTACGGAACCCTTCGTCCGCGAGTCTGATTCGCACTTGTTTGTTGTTTTTTTTAATTTAACCGACTGAAGCAAAACATTTTCCTATTTATTCCCGTAGGTGTCGTAAAAGGCGACTAAGGGACTTACTAGAGAATGGGCAGCAGCGTTCTCTATGCATTTTAACACCATACTGCGATCGCCAACCAACTGAAATGATGATGATGATGAAACAAAACATACTTACCTAACGAGCTGATGGTCGGTTTTCACGTTAAAAAGTCGAAAGAATGTGTGAACTTAAAATTGTCCAGGGTAACTCTAAACCCTTGATAAAATCGATTTTGGAAACAAGTATCAAACAGACAGACACATTCTTCATATTTATGAATAAACGTTAATAATAAACGTTTATTTGTTGATGTGGAATATCTTTCCTCTCGCTTTCTGTAGGAGTGATTTTGTGAAAAGGGACGGAAGTGTGTAACAGTACCTAAGTGACAGCTTGAGCATGGAATTAGTAAGTACTTTATAATAGCATGGAATTACTATTACTAAAGTAAGACTGATGTCAGATGTTACACATCTTAAGCGACTACTGTAAAGCTCACTCGTTTTTTAAGGGTCCTATCACAAAAAAAACGTTTCTCGTTAATTTCTTATCTAATTGTGAGAAAGCGTGAAATAATCGAAACATTAAGTCTGTGTAACTATAAAAGTACAGTTTTCGTGGTGATAAACCATCCGTGTCAGTTTCAGCACCCGTTAATAGTTTCATCACTTTTGCGCTCTCGAAAATATAGCTTATTTCGCCGTTGATTTACGCCGTTATTTTACTTTTAAATACACAATTATTTTTTTTCGATCAAGGTAACATAGTTAATTTAGTTATTAAATAGTTTTTGTTTGAATTTGGATATATATTCGTAGATAAAAAATAAATTTTCGGACGAAAAATGATCAGTAACTCTCTGTTTTACAGAATTGTTTTTGGTGTATTACTGTATGAAATATAATAAATTGATTAAAGCGCTCCCAAGTATAAGATACAGTAGTACCATGGACATTTTTATGAATTTTTAAATTATGTTGTCTTCGGTGTAAGAACGCATCAAAAGATAACCAAAAGTAAAATTTTATGAAACATCCTTTGCAGAGACAAGGTTTTTACTGATTTATGTAAACAAATTGAAATATTTATTTAAAGCGCTCCCAAGATAAATAATCAAACTTGCTCGGGCCTATTTTTTTTTTAATTTTGTAGCTATATCTAAACCATAATCACACATCAAAACTCGAGTAAAACGCTCAAATTCAAGAAAAATTGTGATAAGTAGTACAGTAGAATTTAGTACAGTAGAAACGACTGTAAAAATATGGTCACGTGATTATCTTTGATAGTATTAGATTATATTTTTTTTGTTTCGTTTAATAAGAAAATACCATTTGTTTCTTGTTAAATGGTACATAAATGTCTCAAAATAATTGGCAACTCCCACTGATGTTTACATTTACGGACTGGGATTTCCCTAATCCTCGTTTGGTTTATGTTTTGGTTGAATTGCGTGCAGTGCAGAAAGCTTAAGACATAAACCACCTTATTACAAAACAAGATTTATATTTTGACATGGCTTAAACCATGCAGTCAGTTTTTGTAATAAGAACGTAACAGTGATTGAAATACCGTTCTTAATACAAAACTGAAAACTTAGTTCGGTACTAAGTTGTCAGTTTTGTGTTTACAAACTTTACCATAGTCGAAATAAAGTTCGAAATTCAATAATGGCTCCATGTTTTAAACCTGGGTCTGAAGATAAACCTTGTTTTGTAATAAGGGGGTGAGAGTTAAAACAAGCGTACTGGGCCTCAAGTCTGCTATTACAATAGTGTCAGAATGGTCGATCATTGATATCATAATTGTTGATTTTGACAAGTTTGGTAATCTACTATTATAAAGGCGTCATTACGACTGTCCAATGGTCGGCCACTGGCACTACATTGAAAGAAATTGCATTTATTGGTAATCTCGTACATAATGACAAATGAATGACATTTGTACTAATGGGTTTTATAATAATGGCAATACGACAATGCCATTATAAGTAACACAATTCTATTACGAGAACATTGACCGACCAATGATCGACCATTATAAATTTAGCAGATTACGAACTTTTAGCAAAATGACAATGGGATCGTGTTGGAATGACTGAATTTATAAAAATAGCAGACGTGGGGCCCTGGTACTGATACAGATGATTTATTGTTATTATTATTTTGGTTTTTAAATTTAATTTTCTCAGGTGCCAACTGGTGGCATGAATTTTCATGAACACCCTCATTGGAGGTCACACTTTTGCGAAAGACTTTAAAATTAAAAGATTGTGGTTTAAAGCTATTCGTAGAGAAAAAAATTGAAACTAAACAGATTTTGAGATTAGGTCGTAAACATTTTGATGGATCGTAGTGATTATGAGGAAATAAACAATAATTAAGATTTAAGATTTTTCTTTTTCTTTATTCAAAATTCTGAGAATTTCCATGTCGAATAATATTGATTTAAATATTTTATTACAGAACTTGATTGTTATTTATTTTCGATTACTCAACTCATTTTTGAGTAAATAAATAATTGCTCCATATTTTGCAATAAATCATTGATTTAAACTATTAAAATCACTGAAAATAACGAAGTAGTGAATTAAAACCAAACTCATGAATGAACCACTGAGTGAACACGAAATGAAATGAAAGGCATTGAATGGACGGAATGTCAAATTTAGTATAGGTCGGAGGGACCTAGCTATGGTCACGCCACGCGCCATCTAGAAATAGCTTTGACCGGCCTTCCCCGTTACAAAGCATTTTTGCCTTAACTTTAATGTCAAATACTAGTGAAAATGACAAATTTCCATGACGACCATTATAATATGCTGGAACCACTCTAATAGGAAACCGTAGCTTTATTGTCCTATCGGTACCAATAGGATGAACAGATAACAGTCCCCCCCTACACGCAATGAAGCGTACACACAAATATACCTCCCAATCTAATTCTATCTCTACCGAAAATATAAATTGTGCGAATGTGCGCCAAAACACAAAACAACAATTCTCAACGCGAGCATTAACTAATCTGTAGGCGTGTTTGTGTAAACAAAACTATTTATGTTACGTAACTGCGCGCTGTGTAGCGTTTGTTGAACGTTTGTCAAACGTTCGTGTTTCATGATTGAGCAATTAGCGTTTCATTTAGGTTTTTAGTGCAAATTGTCGTTGATGTCAGTGGGAGACTGTTGGTATTATTTAAGGCACGGTGTCGTGCGTATTCTCAGATGTCCGATGTCGAGACGCCTTGTATTATGGAGCTATTCACATAATTGTATACCACGGCACGATTAAGTCCTCCATGAAAACGTTTACGTAAATAAAAACCGGCCAAGTGCGTATCGGACCACGCACGATGAACATTTTACGTGTGAGGTACACAAGAAAAACCGAGTGTGCTTTAGACCACACGACTGAAGTAAAAGTTACCAATAGTAATACTTATTATACTTACAACAATAGGCCTGCACTGTGTCTTAGATATACGTAACGCAACTGGCTATGAAAGAAAGAGAGAAAGAAAATGTGTGCTCTTTCTTGCCCCTACAGTAATATACGGAGCGTTACGAAACGTGACTCTCTCTCTTTCCATCTTCACTAACTTATATTGCCGTCTCGACTTCCGCTGGCTCACTTCCGTAACGCTCTCGTCATGCATTCACCAGCTTACTCCCCAAGTCAAGCGTGCCTTAAGAAATTTACTTCAAAAAAATTAGTTTTTTAGATTTTGTTTTACCACTTTGTCGACGTGATTAATATGTATGTCCATGCCGGACAGACAGACGGACATGGCGGAACTATAAGGGTTCCTTGTTGAATACAGAAGCCTAAAAAATGGAAAGCCACAGTACATTTTGTTCATTTAGATCAGTTTGTAATTTTTCTGTCATTACGATCTAGTGAGAAAACCTTGAAACGACTGCCGGCAAAATAAAACCAGGAAAATGAATTGTTACGGAAATAAACTGCCAAATAAAAACGTCCGCAAATTCAAATCACAACTGTCATTTACATTCTTTGACAGTTGTATGAAATGGCTATAATAACACGGCAAATTAACATAGAGCATCGATTCGAATCGTCTACTAACCCATTTCTTCCCGTGGGTGTCGTAAAAGGCGACTAAGGGACTTACTAGAGAATGGGCAGCAGCGTTCTCTATGCATTTTAACACCATACTGCGATCGCAGTATGGTGTTAAAACAGTGAACAGTGCCTTATCATCATTTATCTGCTCATAAGCCGTCGTCTATTTACAATGATCTGTTATATCATCGTCTTGTTGAGGTATTCCTGAATCAAGTTTACCGAATCAATAATGATCGATGCTAATTAATGACCCATTTCTGAAATACGGCTTTGTAATGGCGGAATCTCATTTAGATGTTAGTACTAATTTGAGTACCAGACATATTATTTAATAGGCGCCAATGACCATCTGAATTCCGCAAATCAATCACGGAAAGCAAAAAAAAAAAGGTTGATAAACTATTGACCTTCTGACACGCGGTTTCTGAAAAGCAGATTAAGTCTCTGGTCAGGTAAGCTAATGCCAAATCTCAGGTTACATCATAGGTTAGCTGTTGTGCCTCATCACTTCAGCCGAAAGACGTCCACTGCTGGACATAGGCGTCCCCTAAGCACCGCCACTTCAACCGGTTCTGTGCTTCCTGCATTCAGCGGATACCTGCGGCCTTCACAAGGTTATCGGTCCACCTTGTAGGAGGCATCCAACGCTACCTCTTCCGGTACGCGGTCGCCACTCCAGAACCTTTCGGCCCCATCGGCCATCTGTTCTGCGAGAAATGTGGCCGCCCACTGCCACTTAAGTTTGGCAATTCTTAGGGCTATGTCGGTTACCTTGGTTTGCCTGCAGATCTCTTCATATCTGATTCGATCGATTCTGTTGTGCCTGTTTGCAACAAAAACAACATCTAATCAGTGCCCCCGCGTCCTAACCATCGGTCACGCGAATACACGATCTTTGCATGCCTAATGTGTTTGGAAAACCAGAAGGCGTCCTCTGTCAGCACGACCAGTGCGTTAGGGTCGCCAAACAAAATGAACGCGGCGATCGCTTTGGTTTCGCAGCCTGGAGATTTGACAACTGATTAAATTAAACAGGTTTATAAATCCCTGGGTAATAAAAATTTATAAAAAAAAAAACGTGTGTGGTCGGAGGACCCCGTCAGAAACGAAGTTCCTTACGCGATACTCGGACGCACACAGACTCGTATAATATAAGAAATAGAAAGAGACAGAGAGAGAGAAAGTCGCATGTAGGCATAAAGGCTTCTACATACCAGCGCAACTTGTCACGCGATGCGACGCAGCACAAAGGCCCCGCGTGTCGCGGGACGAGCGGTGCCTTTGTGTCGCGTCGCGCCGGTATGTAAAAGCCTTTACGGTTTTTCCTTACGTGACGATTTCTACCACTCAATTCTTACCGCAAGCCGTGTTCATTCCAAAAACTGGAATCTTAAGGTGCTGTTTATATGAAGAGTGATGGTCCTCCATGTATGGGCTGATCATGGTAAGCGCAGCTTAAGAGGGTGTTCAACGGTCCACTAGCGCCAGTCCTTCAAAAAAAGATTATCTCGTGACTGAGAAAGAATTATGAATAACGGCTAGTAGGGACCCTCGGTAAGTGTGTCTAGAATTTTCTAATACCTTTTATAAAGTTTCACATTGAGACACGAAGCAACAACATACGAACTAAAGAAAAGCGGCCACATTCCTCTAGATCGTATTTTGTTGCTTCGTGTCTCAATATGAAACTTTATAAAAGGTATCAGAAAATTCTAGACACACTTACCGAGGGTCCCTACTAGCCGTTATTCATAATTCCTTCTCAGTAACGAGACAATATTTTTAGAATTGGCGCTAGTGGAGACCGTTATACGCCCTCTTAAATCACCATGTGGCCCCGAGCTACACGCTCAAGTGAAATGCCCGACAGCGGTTTAAATCATACCACGAGTCACCGCGACGCGATTTGCAAAGCGACGGACGCAAACAGGTGACGTGCGTCGCTTGACGCAAGGCGATCTCACAAGGTGCTTGTCGCTTGAGCGTGCAGCTCGTGGCCACTGGGTTAGAGATGGATTAGGTGACGCTGTTCCTATAATAATAGCAATCACAAGCCAAACAATAACAATGATAAACATAAGAATGCGAAGCGCACGACTGCGCCAGACGTCCTCCAAACTATGCGCGACATAGAGGTGTCGTAGTGTTAAACCATCTGACTTGATTATTAGCATTCCATCATATTATTGATGACAAAATTATATCATGTTTCAGTACTTAGCAGCCTGTTTAGAAGTTAAAATTGATGTAGGTATGTAGTACAAAGGTGTTAAGGAAGGAAAAGTTCCGAGTTTTATTAGCTACGATGGTAATGATTCTAGCTGTCTGTTGGTAAGTACCTCAGGTACCTACATATATCGTGGCCCTGGCACACAGGCAACGGAAAGAACATGGGTGAGTTTTAGTCAGTAAAAGTCTGACACGCCCTCCCGCTCCGCCCAGAGCGGGTGAAGTTATTTGATAATTTTCCAACCAAAAACAAAAGGTACCTACTTTGATGACGTTTTCTTGACATTGATTTCTTATTGCTTATCATCTCAATCAGCCTTTTAGCATTATAATATTTTCGTTCTGTTTTTATAGTTATAAGTCAATAAACGTATTTTACTTTCTTTATTTTCTATATCTGCCTGCCTTTTCCCAACTATGTTAGATTCGGCTTCCAGTCTAACTGGATTTAGCTGAATACCAGTATTCTACATGGAGCTGCACGATTAGACGGGGTTTGCTCAGTTGAGCTGCACGATTACTGACAAATGCGTGCTGCACTGACTGGACAGGTCCTGACAAATGCGTGCTGTCCACTCAATCTGTGTGGTTCTTTCATTAAAAGACCACTTCAGACACCAATCTACATGGTCTTCACATGATCTGACCAAGATTATACCTGGACTTTAAAATAGACTCATCACCTCTGAGCTAAGTATGTTTCGGCCTTTCTTCTCAGAGTAGTCAGAACAAATAGCCGACCTCATCTAGTTTTTATAATATGATTGACGTGTAAAAGTGTTTCTTAAAACCTATTTACAGAAATAAATCATATATTTATCATATCATTATTATTGTATCTACTTATGTTACTGTCATGCTAATTACTGCTGACTAATGTCATGTTCGTGAACGGGCGCCGTCAGTTGAGACTGGTCATCTCTTAACTGCCAGGGCTTATTTGTAATCTAAAAGATTCTTCGATCTTATCTTATATTTTGTATTTTTTTTTAATAATTTATTTTTTTACATTGTTCTCACCTATCGAAGCGACAAGAATAATGTACCCAGGATTTTGTAATATCTTGATTTAAAAGAGTGTCCTTGGAGTTTGTTGCCTGTTCTTCTCCATAGAGATCTACGTTTTGGAATGGGCAAATAGCTTCAACTTTCTGACTAACTGACCGACTCTTTGACAATTCAGAAGTGCCTGTAATTGGTTTATTTGAAATAAATGCTTTGAGTTTGAGTTTGACTTAGGTTAAACAAATGATTAAATGACTTATGACGAAGTAGCGTCAGATGACAAAACGAACGGTGATATTGATTTGAAAATGGTAAATGTATAACTAGAACCATCCCGATAAACCAAATGAACAAAGTATAACTGGTAACACATATCTTTTTCATTGGGTTTTAATTTTGCCAACAATCTAAAGCAATAATAAAGGAGAATGATTAATTATTAATGCCCATTGTTCTCGCGCCGAAAATTGCTCAAGGTGCTATTTTAAGGGCGCTAGTCTGCTATAAGTTTCCTCTCTACAAATACTCAAAGTTGCATCTCATCTCTTGTTACCTAAAGACCTGCTGTGAGACGGTTATTGTTCTTTGTAGTCGGAGCACCTGAGCATATTTTATGTACATGCATTGTCGTTACCTGCCTTATGACGTCATTATATTGTAACTCGTGTAGCGGGGCGGGAAATGGGGAGTTTTATGATATGTGCGTTAAAGATTTTTTTCTCATGCATGCTTGGAAATTCGAGCATTATTTTGTCAACCTTCTTTGAGATAAATCGATAATGCTGTACTGGTCAAATACATGCGAGCAGGGCCCCAAGTCTGCTATTGTTATAAATTCAGTCATTCCAACACGATCCCATTGTCATTTTGCTAAAAGTTCGTAATCTGCTAAATACATAATGGTCGATCATTGGTCGGTCAATGTTCTCGTAATAGAATTGTGTTACTTATAATGGCATTGTCGTATTGCCATTATTATAAAACCCATTAATAGAAATGTCATTAATTTGTCATTATGTACGAGATTACCAATAAATGCAATTTCTTTCAATGTAGTGTCAGTGGCCGACCATTGAAAAGTCATAATGACGCCATTATAATAGTAGATTACCAAACTTGTCAAAATCAACAATTATGAAATCAATGATCGACCATTCTGACACTATTGTAATAGCAGACTTGAGGCCCAGGCGGCTGGAAATGTTAGTATGAAAATCCATAACTGTTGTGTTTAGTGGCCGAATAAATTACCATGAAAACTCTTATCTGTCGTGTGGTTTAAAAATGTAACGAACATTTTAATTCGACACATGGCAACCAAGGAGGTAACTTATCAAATATTGTATTATAATTTACTACCTCGTTAGCATGACGTCCTGGGTTCGATTCCCAGGTCGGGCAAAGTGTTATTGGGATTTTCCATCTGGAATTTCTCAGTAGCAGCCTCCAGGCTGCTACTGGATTTGTGCCCGGTTGATGGCAATAGGCTCGCCGGGGTAAGACATGGGACTTAAACATAACTGGCGAAATGTGGGTGTTCACCTCTGCCTAACCCTTCGGGAATTAGAGGCGTGAAGTTATGTTATGTGTTATTTAAATTTCGAACTGGCTTGCAAATAGAGATGTTAGTAAAAAAGAAACAAATGAACTTATTGGCGCGTGAAAAATTATTCCTGTTCATTGATTCTGGAATTTATTATTAATTTACTTAGTTTCATTATTTGAGAAAAGTACTCTATAAGACCTACGTCTTTGTAGTGCCGGACGTAAAAAATAGCACTCCCCTATTTCTTCCCGTGGGTGTCGTAAAAGGCGACTAAGGGACTTACTAGAGAATGGGCAGAAGCGTTCTCTATGCATTTGAACACCATACTGCGATCGTCAAGCGTGGCGATTATGGCAAACTTCCCCGTTTAGGGGAGGCCATGTCCAGCAGTGGACGTCTTTCAGCTGAAATGATGATGATGATGACGCTATAAGAGCCTTGGCCGCAACCAGGCATTGGTGGACTCATTTATGTCTACCTTGACTTCTCCTCGACTCACATTTTCACCATCAATGCCCCATTTGCAGGCCGCGGCAGTACCTAATGATATTATGATTATCACTTGGGTTTTTAATATTTTTCATTCGATTTCCTATTATGAAATTGATCGCTTGAAATGGAAAGATTCTTTCTTCAAGTATTTGTAGGTTATAAAAAAAACTGCTTCGCCCTTTCACAATTTTTAACCATGGATATCGGTTCTGATAAATATTAATGACACACTTCTATTCGTTCCTCCGTCAGTAACCACATTACAACATATTATGAACCCACTAAACCCCCAAAAAAAAACCCTAAAACAGGGTATTTCAAGTTACAAAACGCCGCATAAAATTCACCGAACTTAATCCTCTAGAATGATCCATTTTTAACCCAACATTAGCATTATTAGCCAGTCACCCATCTGTAACGTCCCACCCAGGTCCATTTAAGCTTTATCTTAAAATAGAATATTCTAGAGCCGGCCACATCTTATCTGTTTCCATCTCATACAATATTTATGCGTGAAGAACACAGAATGTCGATTACTCGTCGGTTTACAAAGATGTTGGGTCAATGGAAGGGGTTTGAAGACAGAAATGGTAAGGTGGGTTTTGATTGGTGCTGTGATTATTAGACATTGGCCGATTGCTTTTCTTGAGGAGTACAATGATTATTAGATGAGATATACCGCCAGTGGCACGTAAGTCCATTAATTTAATTCCCCATTAAAGTTATGCTGTCACTTTCTGATACATTCTGTTAGATAAAGACAGCATTCAATCAATCAATCAACTTTATTTTGTCTCACCACAATATACATAAGTTATTTTACATTGGTCAGATCCGACAATGATACACAATTCAGGTAAGTATATATTGTGGGAGACTGGTGCCTAAGCTAGGCTTGTGGCCTGTGTTTCAGGACCCCAGGATCCCACCCCTCCTGCCAGGGTCGTGAGTTTGTCCGAAAAAGATATCGTGGCCCTGACACACAGGCAATGGAAGGAACACGGGTGGGTTTTAGTCAGTAAAAGTCTGACAAGCCCTTCCGCTCCGCCCAGTGCGGGAGAAGTTATTTGATAATTTCCCACCCTAAAAAAAAAAAGATCCCACTTTTTCATTTTATAAATTATGTACTAGCATTACTTTTAATGGGGAATTAAATTTAATGGACTTGGATAATCAGTCAGACATCATGCACAAGGATGAAAATGCTAAGAGGAATGTGTGGTATAACATGAATGGATAGAATAACACAACATAACAGAACATCACTCTTTGTTTACCGGAAGGGTTGGCCAGAGGTGTATAAGTACCTATAGTACATCCACATTTCACCAGTTATGTTTAATTCCTATGGATAGAATAAGAAGTAAGAAGGTGGCGACGGTGTCTGAAAAGTTGTTGTGGAAATCGGTTGTCAGAGCATGTGATGCGGAGGAATGAGAAAAATGTCGTGAGGAAAGGTTTGAGTATGAATGTCGATGGCTATAAGACTAGGGGAAGACCAAAGAAACGATGGATGGACTGTGTGAAAGATGATATGGCTAGAAAGAGAGTGACTACCGAGATGACGACGAATAGAGAAGAATGGAAGGAAAACACATGTTGCGCCACCCCCAATAAATTGGGATGAGGACAAGAGAATGATAATATTATTAGACACAATCAAAATTAGTAATTATGTATTTTTATAGTTATCACAACTAAACAGGACAAAAAGCCATACTGTAGACTTGCACCTGATAAATAGTACTGTCAGTGACCAGCATTATCTGAGCCCCCTTACAAAGAAAAATAATGGAAGGTAATGCTGGGCACCGACTGTACATCATTCATTATTTCAGCCGCAAAACTTTCACTGCTGGACATAGGCCTCCCCCAAAGCCCCGGTTTGGCATAATCACTACGCTTGGCAGGCGGGTTGGCGATCGCAGTATGGTGTTAAAATGCATAGAGAACGCTGCTGCCCATTCTCTAGTAAGTCCCTTAGTCGCCTTTTACGACACCTATGGGAAGAAATAGGGGAGTGCTATTCTTTACGTCCGGCACCACACAGATCACTGGACACACAGACTGTAAAATATCAGAATAAATGTTGAGCTCCCCAAGGTTTTGAGTACCTTGCACGCAGAAAATAATACAGGTTATTTTTGCCTTGAAATAGATTGGGACATAGTGAAGTCAAATCTCGAGAGGAAACCTAAACAAAACGCTCTGAAACACAAATCTATATTTGCTCCTCTGCACAACAAGAGGCCTTTTATCCTTTTGTCCTGCACTGACAGGCCTTTTTCTTTTTTTTTTATGGTGAGAAATTATCAAATAACTTCTCCCGCTCTGGGCGGTGCGGGAGGCCATGTCAGACAAAATTTTAGTGACTAAAACCCACCGTGTTCCTTCAAATGCCTGTGTGCCAGGGCCACGATATCCCTTTCGGACAGACTCGTAACCCTGGCAGGCATTGACCCTTTGGGACCCCGTCAATTGGTGCTGACATCTCTTTGAGGCGCGCGTGAAACACAACGCGCCATCGGCCCGGGCCTGGTCCTTATCGGACGGCGAGCTACCCATCGCTCACCGTCTGCACTTACAGGCCTAAATTATCATTGAAACTACGCTTGCATGCCATGAATACTCCACCCACGCCCCATCCATTGACCCTATATCCGATATCTCGCTCCCAAACCGACGACCCTTAGGCGAGAAAGAGACAGCAAGCTTATCACACAACACTTAAGTTTTAGGTGCTCTTTTGTAATCCTTATTGAGTGGCTGTAAATTGACTTTTCAAGAAGCCCTCACAACTCAAGGAGTGTTTCGTACAAGACTTCAGAGAATATTATACATTAAACTGAGAACGTCATTTTTTGTTTGGCAAAGTAGATTCTTAAATAAGCGTGTTTGTGTACTTTTGGGAAATGATTTGGCTCGTGGTTTTAACGTAATAGGGTTTGTGTGCTGTGGCGTGTAATTTTTTAAATTGATGATTTTATTTTTATAGTATTCATATTTTTACGTTAGTAGAATTACATAAGTGTAATGAGACATAGCAGCTGGCTTCGCACTAGAACCGTAGAGAAACGTTGAGTAGACAAAAACTACGTTTCCGTGTAGACAGTAGAACATTTTCGGCAGACAAGTGTTTTTTAATTAACCTATGGTGCACAGATTTGGTCTTTGACTTACATCCAGAAGTCCAAACTCAAGGTCTGCCAACGAGCAATGGAGCGCAGTATACTAGGCGTTAAAGTAACTCTGATCGTTTTCGAAACACAATACTGCACTCCAAAAAAAGATAGCTGACGTGGCCCAAAAGGCTGCCCAACTTAAATGGAACTGGGCAGGACATGTCTGGCGCATGACCAACTGTGGGTCCAAATAGCACAGAATTGGTGCCCTGAGACAGAGCGATGGGATCATGGCAGACCACGTAGGAGATGGCGAGACGAACTGGGATAGGTTCCGTCAAAACTGGAAGGAGGACGTGCGGGCTCGCGAAAGATGGAAAGAGTGGAGGGAGACCTTTGCCCAGCAGTAGGACAGCGCAGGCTAGGGGGAAAAAAAAAGAAAAAAAAAAGTTTTTTATTCTACAGTAGAGTAGACAAAAGGTCACAGTAGACAATAAACTGACACGTTTAATGAGATTCGATGAAGCACTTAAGACATCCACCAACCCGCACTGGGGCCGCGTGGATTACGGCCCGCTACTTTTCACAGAAAGGAGGGCTGAGTCCCACAGATATCTTAGGTGAACTGAGCCGACAAGCAATGGCTGGTCCTCCGGGGAGTGGCAAACTTATACTTGCTCGGGCAAACGGTAATCCATAGGGATCTCCCCAAAGGTCAGAACTGTCATCTTATTTGCTGATAATAACAACATATTCAAAGAACTTCTGATAGGTACTATTAATCCATAAAGTCTAATAATGTTTGGAGTAGGGTACTCCAAACATTAGACTTTGGTGTTGAATAATGTTATAATAAAAGTTTTGAAACTCAATCTCTGGAGAGGAAACATAGAAACAGGATCCTATATCTTACTATAGAATTACCTAACTAAAAATATTTGAGTTCATTTTATTTGATCATTCGTTTAAAAACAAAAACCGGCCAATTGCGTGTCGGACCGTGCACAATCAAAGGTTCCGTAGTTGGGATGAATTTATCCCAAGAACAAACTTAAATCAAATCAAATCAAATCATTTATTCCTTTGCAAGCATGGGTAAGTATGGGTAGGTGTTTTATAAAAAAAAAGGTTTTCCATATTTTACCGACATATGGGCATGCAAATGTTTACAATTCCTAATAACAAAATTAAAAATTAAACATATAAATCAAAAATGTCAGCGTGGTCAACCCAAATAAAATAAGACTATGTAATGTCAAACAGAAATAAAAAGTAAATGAAACCAGGGTCACAATAATATGTCAGTCAGAGATTAAGAAAATCGTCAACCGTGTAATAAGTTTTCACAATTAAAATTTATTTTAGCTCCCTTTTAAATTTCAATGTAGTCATATTTTTTATAATATTAGGTACTCTATTATATATGAGTGGGGCAATACCAAAAAAACTTTTTGCATTATTGTGGTTTTACATTTTATTTGACATAGTTGATTGATGTATTGAGTCCGTATTGGATTTTTCTTGACGTCTGATATTTTTTGAAATAGATGTGGGTTACATTTCACAAACAAAGCAGTTTCCATTATATATAAACAAGGCAATGTTAGAATTTTTAACAATTTAAAATTAACATTTTACATTAACAAACTTAACATTGTAGTTAAAAAACATGTTCTCCCATACATTCCGACTGCAAATGTAAGATGGTCGACTATTACTCGTTAACTTGTAAAGCCTACTTAGCTGTGACAGTTTTCCTTTATGTCACTTCATTATAAATGCTATTGCCATTTTTTCACATATCCAAAAATAACCATTTAGCTGGCAGGGCACTTGACTCTAACAAAAATTAGCACTTAACGGATCCCTGAATCGAAAATTGGTATTCGCAATTTTTTTTGAACGACCTTTGCAACGACACCCCACATTAAGGAATAGATGAGAGAAAAATATCGTCCCCACTTTACGAGTCGGAGCGGTAACCTAAATTTAAAAAATATATTTAAAGTTGTCGGCGTGATTAATATGTATACCCATGACAAATTACAGCTTTCTAGTATTAAGCTCTGAGCTAAGCCGCGGACGGACAGACAGACAGATGGACATGGCGAAACTATAAGGGTTCCTACGTAACCCTAAAAATGAGGTTATTTTGGCCATTTTTACCAGTTTGCTCTGCATCTGTAAAGTTTTTAACACAGATTAAAAGTAAGTCCATCAGCAAGAACTACGTGTAAATCAATACAGTAAAAATTTCATCGTAAAAACGTAAACCAACCATCACCATCGTGAGCTTGAAGTGAGCTGTCAATAGAGTCAATCTCTAGCATCAGGTGGGGTGGAGGTGGTGGTTCGTCATCACGTCGGGGTCACCAGCTTGAGGCATGAGGAACAGGGTGTAAAGTTCACTCATCCTCCATAGAAAATCCTCCGACCCGACAGGTGTAGTGTCTGGTCGGCAACTGACCGACGATTGATGTCGGGATGTTGTATACAACATGTCCCGGAATTAACGCACAGCCTCTTAAGGGGTGATTGTACTCATCAATATTTTACTATGGGACCAAACCTGAAATCGCAAATAAAAAATCAGCTATTCCCTACATTTTGACGAGGTATTCGAACGCGATTTCAAGTTTGGTCCCATAGTAAAAGTTGTTCATAATCCTCCATGTTCTAAATAAATAAATAAATAATGATGAGTACAATGGCCCTTTAATTAAATAATTCCGGGATATGTTGTATATTATGCTAGTTGCGCGGTAAACTCTGCTTGCGCGGTGCAGGATTTTGCGTGACGTCAGTGTGACGCGTACTTCGCATGTGGCGATGTTGATGCCGCCACAGAATGACATTAGTTTTCTCGGTGAGATTTTTTCAGAATAGACCGGCTGGTAGCTAGTGCCTTCCACCACTCGGTACAGTAGACAGCACGTAGGTTGTTATACCTTGCCTTGGCCTAGCGTAGTATGCAGTTTGATAGAAAGAAGAATAACCTTTATTTGGACTCAATTCGATAAACTAGAAATAACAAAATAAAAAAGTGAAAATAATGTTCTAACAACAATAGTGTGTGCCTCACGGCTGCGCCAAAAAATGTTATTTATTTCTAGTGCGGTAAGTTGGTTTTTACAAAGGAGTAGACGAACTTACGGGCTTACCATAGTCACGAGTTTGTAAATACCAATTTCTCGATAAGTATTTAGTTTTACGACAAGATAAAATTACATTTATTCATTTTAATTTTATTATAACTTAAATGGGACTGGGCAAGACATATCTACCGCATGCCGCCGGACAAACTGTGGGCCCAAATGGCATAGAATTGGTGCCTGTTGACAGTGAGACGGGGTCGCGGCAGACCACGTAGGAAATGGCGCGGACGAACTGGACAGGTTCCGTCAAAACTGGAAGGAGGACGCGCGGGCTCACGAACGATGGAAGGAATAGAGGGAGGCCTTTGCTCAGCAGTGGGAAAGAGAAGGCACGGAAAAAAAGTTGTCACAATAAAATGCGATGCCCCATCAAGCTGGTACGGGGTTACCACACGGTCTCCCATGAGGCGGCGAGCCTCCTTGCCGGCTGCCGCCATGGGATCTGGAGGCGAAAGTCCTGGCGCACAATTGGATGTGGCGCGAAGAGGCAAAACGCCGGGGCGTAACTCCGCTGCCGCAAGAAATCGCGGCCCAGCGGACGGAGCTCCAGCGGGATCTCATGGCGACATGAAGAATGCGATTGTCGTAACCCAGTGCTGGGCACGCCACAATTGTGGCGATAAGTCCCCTCTTTGAGGAGTGGCTAGAGAGGCGCCACGGCGTCCTCACCTTCTGCCTAACGCAGGTCCTCACCGGACATGGTTCTTTCGGGAGGTTCCTGTTCAGGATAAAGCGGGAGAAAACGCCCGGGTGTCACCACTGTGTGGATCGCCCGGAGGATACGGTGGAGCATACGGTGGAGGTCTGCCCGGCTTGGGCGGAGCACCGCCGTGTCCTCACGGAGGCGATCGGCGGCGGCGATCTCTCGCGTCCGGCCCTGGTTCAGGTCATGGTTCGGAGCGAGAGTGCATGGGAGGCCGTCACCTCCTTCTGCGAAGCTGTAATGCTCGTGAAGGAGGAGGCGGAACGCGTGAGGGTGAGGTAGGGTTCGCGCCCTCACGCCCTTAGTCGCCGCAGGAGACGCCCCGGGCGTCGGGAATCGCAGGCCGATTCCCGGCCACCGTAGGCGCGGGCTTGCGGACGGTGAGTGATGGGTAGCTCGCCGTCCGATAAGGACCAGGCCCGGGTCGACGGCGTGTTGTGTTCCACGCGCGCCTCAAAGAGCGTCAGCACCAATTGACGGGGTCCGAAAGGGCCAATGCCTGCCAGGGTTACGACCCTGTCCGAAAGGGATATCGTGGCCCTGGCACACAGGCATTTGAAGGAACACGGTGGGTTTTAGTCAGTAAAAGTCTGACACTTCCGCTCCGCCCAGAGCGGGAGAAGGTTTTTGATAATTTCCCACCCAAAAAAAAAAGAAGCTAATACTGGATTTGTTACCACTCACGTGCGGTCTAATGTACAACCAAGTAAAGGTTACATAATCCTGTCACCCAAGTAAAAGCCACAACTAAAACCAGGTGCCAAAACTACAAAGTTGTTAAGTGAAAAGTGCGGAAAAGGATGGTACTTTGGACTTTGGAGAGGTTTGTCACTGGGGGTTCTCAGACAAAATAGAGAGGGACTCATTTTAATAGAGCATCTTAACAATAGAACAATCATTTATTATACCCGAGTCGCTTTAGCGTAGCAATAGCGGTCATTGACCCACCTACAATTTCTAGCATTATCTATTTCAAAAACTGAATTAGAGTCCGTTAGCGTCCTGAATTTATCGTGATCTTCAACATGTTCCAATACCGAAAAACCGTACATAGTTTATTGTTTGGGTTCCTATGGAGAGATATTAGGGAAAGAGCAATGACCGTTATTGCCACGCTAAAGCGATTTGTGTATAATAGTAACTAATCGACATTTTATTTTCCCACGTGCACTGTCAAATATTTTTGTGACAATCATTATTATTAATAGGTACGTAAAGCGAAAAGTTTGTACCCCTTTTTACGAAAATTACGCGGACAGAGGCGTATGAAATTTGGCACAGTTCACGACTGATAGTTCAGACTCACGAGACCCATTCTACAGATCGCGCGGATTGCCCTCTTTTGTAAAATTAAAATTGAATATACGTCGGCTGCTGATCCCCACAGCAAAACGCCATAAGACATAATACTGTGGAAATAAGCAAAGTATACTAACCTAGCTGTGGCTAAATCTGTCAACTGCCTTATTTTTCTTACTGCATATGCAGCTGAACTTAATCTACCTGAAAGAGCTCTAATGTGGGCACCTCATTGCAATTTGGAATCTAAAGTAATTCCTAGAAATACAGTTTGCGTAATAGCATCTAGTTTCTTGCCATCAAGTTTTAAATTTAGACCCACTTGGGGTACATTTGGTAATGAGAACTTAAGACATTTTGTTTTGTTCGCATTAAGTAAAAGATTATTAGCTGCGAACCATTTCGAAAGAACAGCTAGACTATCGTTGACGTGTAAGACATCCGTATCTTTTCTATCTATTTAAAAAATAAGAGAAGTGTCATCAGCGATTAGAACTATATCCGATAAGTTAATAGCCATCATAATTAAGTTTGTAATATACAAAGTTTGGTATTCTCTGCATATGAACTAGGTGTAACTCTGAGCATTTAGTAGCCGTAATATGGTGAATCATGTCTGTGAAAAAGTCATTCAATGGAACAAATCTAACTTATAGAGAAGTGTCAATGATTATAATTTTTAACTGACTTCCAAAAAGGAGGAGGTTCTGAATTCGGCGGTATGTTTTTTTTTGTATGTTTGTTACGCGATTACTCCATCAATTATGGACCGATTTTTTTTTTTTTAAAGGGTACTCTCGAGGTGGTCCCATTGCCATCAAATCAGAATCTGATGAGGGGATCCCATGGAAATCGAGGGAAACCCTCAAATATTATAGGCAAACCTATAGCGATTTGGGTATTTTTTATAGTAACTCGTGCATTTGCTCTTGGAAGCACCATTCGGTGAAGTGGAACTGATGATGGAGACCACAGATGGCCACCGGAACAATATAATAATGATATTAATGGGTTGCGATTAAGCAATTTATGCTCGTCACTATGCATATTTATGGTGTGTGTTTTAGAGTGGCAGTTCTCCTGGTTCTTACCAGGAGACTTACAGACTTACAGGACTCCTCAACAATCAACGTCTCAGCATCGGCAAAAGCAATATTTTGTAAAAGGTGATGAGCAGATTGAGCAGTTAACATTAGGCTGTTGTAACTTAGATAAATTCAAAACTGACCCACTAAAAAGTGAAAAATAAAAAACTTTTTACAAAAAAATAATAACTGACTGCCACAAATAACACTACAAAAATAACTTTAATTTCGGAAGTCGGTGTCTTGGATGTTTTTTAGTTTTTTGCCACCGACTTCCGAAATTAAAGTTATTTTTCACTTTTTTGTGTTTTTGTTGGAAGTCGGTTGTTTTTTTTGTAAAAAGTTTTTTATAACATATCTGTTATAGTCGCGAATCATATTTTGATCAAGATACAACCTGACACTGACTTCCAAATTGCAAAAAACGCAAGAAAATTTGAATTTCGCGGGGTACCACTGCCGATTCACATTAAGAGGCCGGCGATGAATGCGTAGTTCATACAAACGTCGGAATAAAGACACACTGTCTTTATTCCGATTGGAATACAGAATATCTAGGTTCCCAAATATATATTTTGAATGAACACTGGTTTAAACAAGAGTTATGAGAAAAATCAGTTTTCTATAGACATTTTAAATTCCTCATAATATATCTCATCTTTAGATCATTGTCCTTTCAAAATATATATTTGGGAACATATATTTTCTGTAATCCAATTGAAATAAATACACACTACCTTAAGAATATGTTTGATTTACAAATTATTTTGGTATTACGTTAGTATGAACTACGCATGTTACGCCGGCCTCTTAAGATGTACATTTTGTCTGTAAAACTAACTGAACTAAGTACGTTAGTTCGTCGGATGTTAGCGCTACCGCAGGAAAACAAGGAAACGGCATCAACGCGATTGGAAATCCAACGTAGAAAAAACATCTGCCTCCGCTTCCGTCCCCGCTCCGATACCAGCTTGGTAAAGTCTGCTTTCAAAACAACCTCCTGCAATATTTTGTTGTCAATAGAATAATAATGTTTGTATAGGTAAGTCATAATGACATTTATTCATTTGTTTATCAAAGGTACAATAATAATAGTAAGCTTAATAAAGATAATAAAGAATTATAAAATAACATAGCGAATTCAAAACTTTATATTGAATAGTTTTGAAGAAAAGTTAGGCAGACTGATTGAGTTTTGAAAAAAAGTTATTGCTATCAGGTCTGGGAGCGATTCTAATAGCGAAAATATTGTTTTTAGAATTTTTGTCTGTTTTTCTGAACGTATGTTCCAGGATCACGCAAATACTACCGGATAGATTTACTTAACATTTTGTATAGATATTTCCATATAAGTCTATAGATTATCACTCTATTTGCAATTTTTTCGTATTCTTCTGTAGTTTACAGCAAATTGTAAAAAGAGGAGCCTTAGGGTTAGAATATTGCAGATAGTGACAGATTTAATCTTTTAAGTAAGCAGTCGATCATAACATATACAGGATGGATTTTTGAGATTGGCATCAAAAAAAGGTTTGTGAATGTTGCCCATTTTCTTAATGAATACCATTTTTAGGGTTCCGTACACAAAGGGTAAAACGGGAACCCTAATAGGGTTCCCGTTTTACCGTTTTTAAGGCTCCGCCGTCTGTCTGTCCGTCTGTCACCAGGCTGTATCTCATGAACCGTGATAGTTAGACAGTTGAAATTTTCACAGATAATGTATTTCTGTTGCCGCTATAACAACAAATACTAAAAAACAGAATAAAATAAATATTTATGGGGGCTCCCATACAACACACGTGATTTTCTTGCCGTTTTTATAGATAATGGCACTTAGCCGGTTTTTTATTCATTCTTTTACAATGACTTATTAGATAACCTATAAAAAGAATACAATTTATTATACTAATAATACAATCGTTTTTTATTTTGACCATTTATAGTATTAGGTAAATATTTTTCATGAGTTCAGGAAACCTGGATAAAATTTGGACGCGCGCTCCTTGAACCGTGCTTTCTTTTAAGCTTATATGTTATTCTAAAATCCTCTCGCAAACTCTCTAGGCAGGAGCCTTGTTGGATTGGCAGACCTCCGGCCCGACAAAGAAATTGACCACACCAATATGCACCTTAGTATTTACGCCACTGTTGCTAAAGATATCCAATACTTCTTTAGCGTTCATCATTGAAGCAATGTCTTGATGGGTACGGCAACGGTTTTAAGGCCAATCTATCTTGTTACTAAGTGTTACTGCATTTATGTTGTGTTTTATTTTATTTAATAGTAATATTTTATGTTTTTTATTTATTTATTTTTATTTATTTATTTATTTTCCAATTTACATATATCATTACAGGGGTATCCTAATGCGATAGTGTACTTATCTAAAGTCCTAACCTAACTTAACTTATTATTATAATTACATTTTGTAACTTATTACAAATGATGCATTCTTTGTGAATTCACTCAGAGAACAACAGAATAGGTCCGTGTCACTAGCTATGAGGTGGAGAGTGCGGAGTGCGCGCGTCAGTGGCGCCTCACTTAAAAGATTGGTCCGAGCGTGCGGCTCCGCCAGCAGCCATGTTATATTTTTGTAATAGAAATAGTTATTTTATTTACTTAGATGGTGAGTCTAAGAAGCAGAAAATAGTTCTTCACTTACAGATTACAGGAAAACTTTCACGAAGTCTTTGGTATTAAAATAACATGGTAAACCTCTCAATATTGTGCGTACAAACTTACATTTGCAGTTGGAATGTATTGGAGAACATGTTTTCAACTACAATACTAAGTTTGTTCTTGGGATAAAAAACATGATGGATAACATATTCATTCTATGGAACCCTTTCGCCATCAAACGTAAAAGTTTGGCGAGTTTAGAATTAAGTAACACCTCGGTATTATAATTTCATTAAATATAAAAAAAAAACACCTGTTCAGTAGGTATCAAATTATTTAAATTGTATCACAGAGCTGCTCAACTTTCATTAAAACTAAGTATGATTTTGTATTTTTTGTCTTAAATTCTAAGCATTGTGCTTAGAATTTTCTTTTCAGTAGCCTAAAAACTTTGCCAATTGAACAATTGTGTTTCCAAAAGACACAATTCCTAAATAGCAAGTTTACAGGATGCTTAAAAAACCGAATAAATTTAAAGTATATAAAAATTAGCTTCCTAAGTTAAAAGAAAAGACATCGCAAACATTACACAATATAAAAACCCGTCAAGAGCGAGTCGGACACGCGCACCGAGGGTTCCATTATTATGTATATATGATGTTGATGATTTCTGAAAAACTCTGCTATTTAGAGACATTGTTTTATTTTTCCTGTTCTAATAATTCGTTAATTAATAAGTTCTAATAATTTCAGTTTTTTATCTATGCAAACTTCGGAGATAAGGGGGGGGCGGTATTTTTTTTTACATTTTTCAATAAGAGTCGGAAACTAATGCTGCCTACAAAAAAAATGTTGAAAATGTGCTAACAATGCTCTTTCATATGATACCCCACATGTCCTAGAAGCCCCACTTTAAATTTGTAAGACCCCCCTTTCAGTCCCTTTTGCAAAAAAGGTACATTTATTTAAATTTCTTTCTTGTTTGAACTTGTATGAACTCTAAAAATTTGCACTTGACATTAAAATGTATGTATCACACCAAAGTCGCTTAATGATACTGTTGTCAATATACATGGCCTCCAAAAGATAATTGCGACTTAATTTAATCACGGCTAATGACTGCACAAACATCCAATTTTATGTTTATTTTATGATTAATACTATTACATTTTCTGTTTGTTGTATTCGAGGTATTTTAGACCTGACGATACGGGCTAAATTAATTAGCTCCCTGTGGAGGAAATTAATCCACGTGGATTGCTATACGAATCCGCAGGCGAACCAAGATAACCGACATAGCCCGAAGAATTGCCAAGCTTAAGTGGCAGTGGGCAGGGCACATTGCTCGCAGAACTGATGGCCGATGGGGCCGAAAAGTTCTGGAGTGGCGACCGCGTACCGGAAGAGGTAGCGTTGGAAGGCCTCCTACCGATGACCTTGTGAAGCCGCAGGTATCCGCTGGATGCGGAAAGCACAGAACTGGTTGAAGTGGCGGTGCTTGGGGGAGGCCTATGTCCAGCAGTGGACGTCTTTCGGCTGAAATTATGAAATGATGCTATAAGAATAGGGGAAGACCAAAAGAATTAACGATGGATTGACTGTGTGAAAGTTGACGTGGCTACAACGAGGGTGACTACCGAGATAAAGACTAATACAGAGGTATGGAAGAAAGCGACATGTTGTGCTGACCCCAAATTAATTGGTATAGTGGCAGGAGAATGATGATGAGTACGGAGTTGCCTCAACGGCCGCTCCTAGAAGCGGTATCGTCAACACTTAGGAGGGATGCGCTAAGGTAGTCCGCGAAATTAAAATTTTCTTACCTACGTTTTTTTGCAATTTGCAGGTCGGTAACAGGTTGTATGCTGATCTAAATATGATTCGCGGACGCAACAAATATCGTTATACCATTGATGTATTAAATAGGAAGATAGGCCACTCTCTAACATCACGTAAATATTAAATGGACCCGATGTCGTGCGTCATGTGCTCGACAACCGAAATACAGAGACATATTACGCGGGCTATAGCGGGAACGAGATAGCAATAATTGTCACTGTTACGTACCCATTACAACTCGGAAACAAACTACGATTCGGGTATTCTCCGCAAACTGAGAGTAATGTAGGTCGATTGTGTTCTTTCCCCTAATTTATGCGGTCCACGTCGAGGAGCGCGTACCATATCTTCCTATTTATTACATAAATGGGCTCTACAGAATTATTGTCAGGAATTATTGTTTGAATTATTATCTTAATTTATTTCATAAAGCACTTTACCACAATACTTAAATGTTCACATTTAGAATTGATGTGTACGCGTTCTACTTTAACATACATTTTTTGCATAACTTAATTGCATTATTTGAAGGCGTAATAACAAATTTAAAAGTCACTAAAATTATATATCTGTGCCTTAAGGGGGATGCGTTAAGGTTGCTCGCAAAATTCAAATTTTCTTACGTTTTTTGCAATTTGCAGGTCTGTGTCAGGTTGTATGTTCATCATGGCGGATGTAACAAATAAAGTGGCTTCCTTGGCGGCTTGACTTAATTAACACGAGTGCATTAATTACTCACTTTAGCAAGGTGCGTAATCTCCTTTTCTTTCAACTACCAATCTACCTACTGTGATAAAATATACCTACTCAAAATAAAAACTCAAGTTAATGAAAAAAAAGTTTAATTCATTTTCTCCTCAAATTCAGTGAAATTTGCACTTTTACTTGGAACATTTAAAAAATAAGAAACAGTGCATTAATGAAAAACTATGCAAACATGTAATTTCATATAACATTTCTGCACTGCTTTGGTTCTAAGCAAAAAATACGTCCTTTGTGATCGGTGTTGTAGTAATTAATGATAACATTACCATGTAGTTGAAAGAAAATTACTTTGACTTTGACATACGTTTTCAGGGTGAGATTTTTATAGAATAGCCCGGCTGTTATTGTTCTTCAGAAGTTAGTAGCATTCCAATCCCTATCTACATTCAGCAAGGAAAATTATGCCCACCCACTACCGGCTAAAGAAAATTCAACGAACCTGGATTGATTTCTACTTCCTTTAAGATCCCTTATTTGGCATTGCCGTGTTGTTAATCTTTGCTGTCTCGTAAGTAGGCGTGATGAAGAAAGGTAGGTAATTTTCTAAAATTATTTGCTGTTTTTGTCTGTTTTCACCCGACTGCGTGACGCAAAGGAGGTAATGTGTTTATCAGCCAATATGTGTATGTATGTTTGTAAAAAAAAATATTTATTTATACAATGTGAGTCTTCTAATGTGCACTTATCGAAATGAGGGAAACTAGCTTCGGAAATTAAGTTTAATTATATTTCTTCGCTTCATTCTTCAGATATATTATAACCAGGTAGTCCTTTTAATCTACAAGACAACATGCACACTTTAAGAGATTTATGAAAATCGATATAAGTATCGACTTTTTACGATTAAGTCGATTCTATACTGACCATAGCCACACCACTAGTCAAACTGTCATTCTTTTTTCGTGCACGACAGCAAGCACACTCGCGCTCACTAGTCTTTAAAAATGCCGAAAAAACGGGAATACTCTCAAGAAATTGAAGACTATCGACGTAAAATCAAGAAGCTGGAAGATGAACGAAGACGTAAACGGCGTAGAATTAATATTGAATCGTCATCTGATTCCGGTATGTATTGTACTTACAACTACCCTCAATTATAAATTATTTTATGGCGCCACCTAATCCCGCGAAGATTACAGGCGTATTGTTACATTGTGTTACCTATTATGTTTATGGTGCCTATGTGCTATTCATTTAGTACGGTTTTATGCCCGGCGGTTAACCGTGAGTTAACACGAAGGCTATGATTTTTTGAACACATGGGATAGTCTCGCCTGGCGGTTAACCGAGAGTTAACACGATGGCTGTACTATGAGCTATTATGTACATAATTATTACAAACTAAATGATGCCCCACAAGAATTAAACCTAGCTATTTTATCCATAATTCTAGCGGTTAACCGCGAGTTAACACAAAGAACAAAAATGTGGAATTCAAAGTTAAGTCTTATACATTTCAGACGATAACGAATCCTTACGTTCCGCCCCCGGCGCCAACGTTGAAGAAAATCTGATAGCGATTGAAGATGCACCTAAAGATATCCCTGACGACGTTCCCATGCCGACCGCGGAAGCATCCACTCCTAGTCAGGAAGATAGTACCTGCCCAGAGCTTGATCCAGAGCTATTGATAGCACTCGGAGAAGAATCCGATAACACTCCAAAGTTTGGTGATAAAATTCATCACAGCTTAGCTCAGCGATGGGAACCTATCCTCAAGAAGGGATTATCAAAGGAAGCAAAAGATAAGTTGTTTAAAGATTATCTCGTACCTGAAAACTGCACTCTGCTTCAAGCACCCAAGCTGAATAACGAAGTTTCGGCGGCTATTTCTGAAGCATCTCGTCATAGAGACAAGAGGAAGGAAACTGAGCAGCAGCAATTGGGTGTTGGCGTCTCAGCCATCAATAAAGCTTTGACAATAATGCTTACGAGTGACAATAAAATTGAAGCAATAAGGATTATGAGCGATGGATGTCGTATCCTGAGTGATCTTCATTGTCAGGAAACACAATCGCGAATTAGCGTCATCAATTACGCATTAGCCAAACCATTTCTAAACGTCGTTCAGGATTGCGAAAGGGACGAAACGTTATATGGCAACAAATTAGGGGAAAAAATAAAAGCTTCCAAAACAATCGAGAAGCAAGGCATGTCGATTAAAAAAGGTCCAAGAGGTCAAAAAGGTACCCCCGTGACAGAACCAACGACATCTAATTCACGTCCCCAGTATCAATATCGACAACCAGGTACCTACCAGGGAAACTGGTCAGGCCCCTCGCGGTTCCTACAGAACAGGGGGGGGCGGAGAGGTCCGAACAGGGCGAACAGCACCACGAGCCGTCGTCCTCCAACTCAGCCGACGTCGAGCTCGGTCGCTGCGAACAAGTCGAGGGCACCTGCGATGCGCCAATAGCTCAGGTACAACACGCTGGTAGAATATCTCATTTTTATGATTGTTGGCTCAAAATTACATCTAATACTGTAATTTTAAATTGGATACGTAATGGTTTTCCTATACCGTTTGATTTTAACGTAACACAAACTCATGTACCTTACGTTTCAATGTCAGCGACTGAAAAAGTCGATATGTTTTTAGCTATACAAAAATTGTTAAAATTAGGTGCGATAAGCCCTTGCAAACCTAGTAAGGACCAGTTTATTTCCAAAACATTTTTAGCCTTAAAGTCTAATGGTGATAAAAGATTTATTTTAAATTTAAAAAACTTAAATCATTATGTTTCAAAATTACACTTCAAAATGGAAGACTACCGAACGGCATCTAAATTATTACCTACTCATGGCTTTATGGCTACTATAGATTTAAAAGAAGCATATTTCCTTATACCAATTCGTAAATCTGATCGCAAATTTTTAAGATTCCAATTTGTTAATGAGAACTCAAACTCAACCTACGAGTTTAATTGTATGCCGTATGGCCTTTCGGTAGCTCCGAGGGCTTTTACTAAGATCATGAAAGAAGTGGTTTCCCATTTGCGCTATCAAGGCTTCAAAAATGTTGTTTTTCTCGACGATATCCTTTGTATCGGTGATGACTATCAAGAATGCCTAAAAAACGTTAAATCTACCTTAAACCTTTTAGAGTGTCTTGGGTTCGTAGTGAATTACGAAAAGAGCTCTCTTGTGCCTAAACAAACCTGTAAATATCTGGGATTTAAGTTTAATTCAGTAAATCAATCAATTTCTTTGCCATCTGATAAACAACAAAAAATTGTGGACCTGGTTGACAAATTCTCAGAATTGCCTCAGTGCTCAGTCAGGGAATTTGCTCAGTTAATAGGAGTTTTGATAGCCGCGTGTCCCGCGGTCAAATATGGTTGGTTATATACAAAAAATTTAGAAAGGCAAAAATATCTAGCCTTACAAAAATGTCCTAGCTTTGAAAGACAGTTCAAACCTCACCCTGTAATTCTAGATGACTTAAGTTGGTGGCAAAGGAATGTGCTTAATTCTAAAAACACTATTAAAACACCTAACTTCGAATTAGAAGTTTATACGGACGCTTCACGTACCGGCTGGGGAGCGGTGTGTAACAACGAACGAGCTCATGGAGGTTGGAAAAATAGTGAACTGGAACAACACATCAACTACCTAGAGTTGTTGGCTGTTTTCTTAGCCTTAAAGTATTTCGCAAGCAAAAAATCTAATTGTTCTGTTTTACTGCGTGTTGATAACTCAACAGCCATCAGCTACGTGAATCGAATGGGTGGGATCCAATTTCCCCATTTAAATAATCTTTCTAGACACATTTGGCAATGGTCTGAAGAGAGAAACATCTGGTTATTTGCTTCGTACATTAATACCAAGGCAAATTACGAAGCAGACGAAGAATCTCGAAGGGTAAATCCCGACACGGAATGTGAACTTTCCGTCTTAGCCTTTGAACGAATATCAAAAAGTCTCGGTAAACCTGAATTCGACCTATTTGCCTCTCGGGCCAATGCCAAATGTCAGGATTATATGTCATGGAGAAAGGATCCTGATGCTTTTTCCATAGATGATTCTTAAGTGTCTTCACAAAATCATACAGGAAAGTGCCACCGGTATCCTAGTCTTTCCTTTTTGGCCATCCCAAGCCTGGTATCCACAATTAATGAAAACAATAGTTTCCGATATTATTTGGATATACCCTAACGAACATCACATCGTATCATGTTACAGAAATCCCCTTATCCTGGATGCCGCAGTACTCTCAGGCAGGCGTTCGCGCTGCGCGGCGTCCCCGAATTAGCCCTGGACCTGATGCTGGCGTCATTGTCAAAGAACACGATGCAGCAATATAACGTGTCGTTCAAATTGTGGTGGCAATATTGCGTAAAAAATAATTATTACTTTTTTGATTGCTCTGTCCCGATAGTATTACACTTTTTAAGTGAACAACATGGGACCCACAGATCGTTCTGAATTATGTTTCTAATTTGTACCCCAATAGATCCCTTAGTAGAGAAAAAATAACAAAAAAAGTGGTAATTTTATTAGCTTTAAGTACTGCCCAACGCGTTCAAACATTATCGTTGATAAAGCTTGAAAATATAACAGTAGGATCTAACGGTATAAACATAGCCATGAAAGATATTATAAAAACATCCGCGGCTGGTCGTGATCAACCGACCTTATTCGTGCCGTACTTTAGAGAAAACCTTCGCATCTGCCCCGCGACCGCTCTCGAAGATTATCTCCACGTCACAGACAAAGACCGACCTGCTAATGTATCCAATCTCTTAATCACTGTGAAGCGCCCCTACAAGGGCGCATCAGCACAGTCAATAAGCAGATGGATAAAGCAGATGTTGGGCGAGAGCGGCGTGGACGTGGCGGCGTACAGCGCGCACAGCACGCGCCACGCCGCCACGTCCGCAGCCGCCGCGGCCGGGGTCTCTGTCGACACTAAGAAAAGCCGCGGGATGGACTAATGCGTCTAAGGTTTTTGCCCAATATTATCATCGTCCAATTATGGACGACAATAACTTTGCTCAAGCGATCTTCCATGATCAAGTTACCGAGTAACTAATATATTACAGTTTTGAGACTAATCTTAAAGATATCATGTACCTACAAATTATTATTAAGTAGGTATTAGAAATAAATACTCGTTTAGATAAATACTTATTCTTAACTGTTTATATATTGATTAAAACCATTATATTCTTCCAAAATATTTGTTTTAATTATCAAACACAAAACTTTTCTCTGAACATCTACCTGGTTATAATATATCTGAAGAATGAAGCGAAGAAATATAATATATGATCAAACGAACTTCAAAGCGAAGTTCGATAAATATTATATGAGTCGCTTCATTCGAAGATATAGGTTCCCTCCCAACCCAATCCCGGTGATAAAGTTTTGCATAGTCTTTGTTATCTCTAAAAGAATGACAGTTTGACTAGTGGTGTGGCTATGGTCAGTATAGAATCGACTTAATCGTAAAAAGTCGATACTTATATCGATTTTCATAAATCTCTTAAAGTGTGCATGTTGTCTTGTAGATTAAAAGGACTACCTGGTTATAATATATCTTCGAATGAAGCGACTCATATAATATTGATCGAAGTTCGTTTGATCATATATTATATAATAATATCGACGGTAATAGTACAATTTGATACAAGTGGAGAATGTTTGTTATTGCATTCGAGGCGGAATTAACACCCGAGCCGTAGGTATCAAACGACGTTTTTCAATACACTTTAGAAGAAATAAAATAAAACAACAAAAAGTTTTGTTTTTTTTTTTTCTTTTCCTTCTGGCTTCGCACGGTTTGCGCATTTAGCCAATGTCAAGTTTTAGTTCTTGTATAATATTGATGAAATGAATTATAAATGCATGATGATGATATCCCCGCCCACTCCCCTTGAGTTTCAGTAAAGATGTGGCACTTTACTGAGTCCTCACGCGGACTTCTTGAGAGAACTTGAAGCGAAGTTGCACTGTTTTGTTTCATTTGCCTACACTAATGCACGTTCACAAACACTTAATGGTTAATAATCCACCATTATTACACATTAATATTCGGCTAAACACAAATTTTGGAAAATTAAACAAACTGCAGAACATGACGCTTCACTTTCCCGCCAAGAAGTCCCCCAAAAGTATTTTTGTCATGAATTATTTTTCATAAACTATGATTTAATTTTCTTTTTTTTCCGCGCTTTGCTTTCGTCAGGTTGAAAGAGAAGCAAAGGTATAAAGCCGATAAACAGCCTATTATGAAAAACAGAAAATTCAAATATTTTTGAGTTTAGAACACAAATAATTATGTTAATTTGTTCTTAAAAGTTTTTTTTATTGTAATAATCATGGTACTCGTATTCTATTTATAAACATTATTTAAATATTCCAAAAATATTAACGCCGTAAAGACCCATCTTTGCATTGAACCAATTTGGAATAAGCATATATTTATTTATTATAGTTATAAGTTATCTGTGGCAAATTTTATTCCTTTTATTACAATGTTTTTTATTACATTGCATTGTGAACCTAATCGTAGTGCGATATGAAACAGTTTTCGAGGAAGTGTATTAAAAAATATATTTTAAAAAATCTAAAAGATTGCCCATTCTAGAAACGTGTCTTGCTCGATCTTAATACCCACAGTACGGACGGAACCCTTCCCGACTCGCACGTGGCCGGTTTTTATTTCATTTCTACAATCAGTCACATTCCGGAATAGTCCGAAATTACTATGTCTTCACGCGATCGTATCGTTAGATATAAATACGATCTTGGAACAACGATGTTAATTAAGTATTTCGCACCGATCCTTTTCAGTCAGATTCGGCATTAATTTTGAGGGGAGTTCATTGCTATTAATAGAGTAATCATCTTGATAGGCTTATTGTTGTTTACAATACTTCATCATCATCATTTCAGCCGAAAGACGTCCACTTCTGGACATAGGCCTCCCCCAATGCGGGGGGGGGATGAAATAGTATAGTAAAACCAAACTCATGAATGAACCATTCTATGAACACGAAATGGAATGAAAGGCATTGAATGGAGGAATTGTCATGTTCAGCATAGGCAGGAGGGACTTAGCTATGGTCCTCCTTCTCCTTCCAGCTGAAAGACGTTCAATGCTGGACATAGGCCTCTCCCACTGCGGCGCGGGGAGGGTGCCATAATCGCCACACTTGGCAGACGGGTTGGCGATCGCAGTATGGAGTTAAAATGCATAGAGAACGCTGCTGCCCATTCTCTAGTAAGTAGTCGCCTTTTACAACACCCACGGGAAGTAATAGAATATAATAGATACTCTTTATTATGTACACCATAAAGGTTACAGATTTAAATGGATGGAGATGTAATAGGATGGGCTATTCTTTGCGTCCGGCACCACATGGAACAATACTTAGTAACGTGTAATTAGAGGTCCTACATTACATCACACTAATATTATAAAGGCGAAAGTTTGTGAGTGTGTATGTTTGTTACTTCTTCACGCTCAAACGGCTGAACCAATTTTAATAAAATTTTGTATGGAGGTAGCTGATATCCTGGATTAACATATAGGCTACTTTTTATCCCGATATTCTTACGGGATCGAGACTTACGCGAGTGTAACCGCGAGGCGCAGCTAGTCCTAACTAATCCTAACTACATATTAATATTATAAACGCGAAAGTAAGTTTATTTGTTTGTTTGTTTGTTACCTTTTCACGCCTAAACCACTGAACCGATCATCCTAATATTTTTCGTATAGGTACGTTGTCAGGTGTACAGGAACGCAGATAGGAAGATAGGAACCTACCCCGAAAAAAAGTACTGTTCCCGAGGAAAACAACAATAATGATCTTACGAGAATAGATGGCGCCACGTGTCTTTCGAAATGCGAAAGTAAGTTGTTTTTTTGTTTGTTACCTTTTAAATTCTAAATTAACGCGAGCAAAGCCGCGGGCAAAAGCTAGTAGTTTATAAAGCTGATTGTTGAATGTGTCGGTGTCGGAATCAGGGACCTGTCCCACCGCAAACGCGTAAGCGACTAGATATAAACGATTTTCTCGCTCAAGAAACGTACAACAGATTGTAGATCCCTTGTAAGCAAAAGAGACAAGTGCATACCTTAATCACCAGCCCAGCCCAGGCGAAACCCCTACAAAGGGATTTCGCTTAGCGTCGCCGCGAGTGCCCCTGGCGCTCCTAGTATCAAGCCCATGCCAGAAAAGGTGCCGAATAGGGCTGATAATGATGACGGTTTCGTGACGGTGCAGAGAAGGGCGCCAATCCCGAACTAACAAGAACCGCTGCGGCAAAGCTCCTACGAAGCCCGAAGTGAGCCTGCGTGCCGTAAAGCCGAACACACCGGTATACATCTCCCGCCTGCACTACACCACTAAGACGAAGGACATCATGGAGTACGTGCGCCAAAAGACGAGCGTTACTGGAGTCGCGCCAGAACGACAACTTCAAAGCGTTCGTCGTGCGAGTACCGAACTGTTATCTGCCCCTCGTCATGGAAGAAGACTTTTGGCCGCAGGACGTGGTGTTCCGTCGCTTCCGCGGACAAGTTCCACAGGACAGCACAATCTAGTGCAAAGTGAAGTGCTACTAACATAGTCTTAAGCCTTTTTATTAACACAAGTTTTTGTTTATATACAATGTATATTTAGGTTAAGGTATTTTTCTATGTCTTTAATATATATATCTGTATTGACTAGATGTAATTAAATTAGACAATTACTTTACATAATGATAAAGCGCTTCTCTTGTTTCTTTTACGAAAGTAAAAGTGTTAAATCTTGTACGATATGGTACGGAACCCTTCGTGTGGGAGCCCGATTCGCACTTGGCCGATTTTTTTTCCTTAAGGGGGATGCGCTAAGGTATATTTAATTGAAATAAAAGGTTTCATTTAACATTTCCATTGAAAATACGTGATTTATGAGTGTAAATAGACAAATCAACATTAAACAAGGAAGTTATGATTTAAAATTTGACTACTCTTACTTCAGCCATAATCTGCCGTTTAACGCTTTCAATGATTGTTAATTTCATAATTGTTACATATGCTGCCATCTATTGAATTTAATTTTCTTTAAGACTAATTACAATTTGTTCGAGTTGAGACCCCATGATCAGGGGAACGCGGAGGCATTTGGGGGCCCCCCAAGACCGGAGGCCCGGGGCGGGCCACCCCTTCCGCCCCCCTGTTAGTCCGCCACTGCCTGGTTCAGGTCATGGTTTGGAGCGAGAGTGCATGGGAGGCCGTCACCTCCTTCTGCGAAGCAGTAATACTCGCGAAGGTGGAGGCGGAACGCGTGAGGGAGAGGCAAAGTTCGCGCCCTCGCGCCCCTAGTCGCCGCAGGGACCGGGCGTCGGGAGTCGCAAGCCGATTTCCGGCCACCGTTGGCGCGTACATGTCACATGTTTTCGAAATTTTGGTTCTAGGACATGCAGATTTCCTTACGATGTTTTCCTTCACCGTTTTGAAAGCAGTGGTGATGAAATTATTTACACAAAGTAAAGCGCCTGCTTGGATTCGAACCCACGACTCGTAACTCTCTGCTCTCAATCTCGCCTGTAATTGGCTGACTGCAATACCTACACCTGTGCAGTTGCCGACTATTTGTTATTTTTGTGCTCGTGATTATAATGTAGATAGGTTTTTTTTTTAATGTTTACTTGCTCGAGTTTATGTTTTCCTAAGCACGTGTTTCTGTGACGAATAAAATTATTTTTCTTTCTTTCTTTCTTTCTACCTTCTCAAACTCAAACTCAATGCATTTATTTCAATTAAATAAGTAATTACAGGCACTTTTTAACTGTCAAAGAGTCGGTCAGTTAGTCAGAAAGTTGAAGCTATTTGCCCATTCCAAAACGTAGATCTCTATATAGAAGAACAGGCAAGAAACTCCAAGGACAGTCTTGTAAATCAAGATATAACAAAATCCTGGGTACATTATTCTTATCGCTTCTACATGGTCAAATTAAATTATCTAGCGAAACTCCGCAGACGTGTTGGGTATCGTTATCTAAATACGATTAAACAAAAAAGAGAAAAAATACATTATATTTTTTTTGGGGTCAACGACTAGTTACTTGAAATATGAGTTTCAAGATCAGTTTTTTTTCTGTGTGAACTTCACAGATGTGATGGGTATCGATAACTAAACACGATAAAACAAAAACTTAACTATTTCAAGTAATGTCTCTGCCAGTGGTCATTGACACCAGAAAAAAAAACGTGAATTCTTTCTTTTTTTCGTTTTATCGTATTTAGATATCGACACTCAACACGTCCACGGAGTTTCGCTAGACCCTGTATATGTGAGAACAATGTAAAAAAATAAATGATTTAAAAACAATACAAAATATAAGATTACAAATAAGTGCAGGACGTAGCATGATCACCACGGGGTACTGCGACGATAGCCGACCATTATAATAAGTTCGGGAGGATCATGAGGTTTTCCTTGTAATCAATGTCAGTGATGGCAATGTGCTTTGTATTGCACGGAAGTTATCCTCTTCAATTAGTTTAGTGTTGTTTGCCAACTTTATACAAGTTTTGGCTATTAATATTGCGGCAGGCGCTATAGGCAGTTTTATGAATAAGTACGTACCATAGCTCTATAAAAGAAGTTTATTTTTAGGGTTTCGTACCCAAAGGGTAAAACGGGAACCCTATTACTAAGGCTCCGCCGTCTGTCTGTCTGTCTGTCTATCCGTCTGTCTGTCCGTCTGACACCAGGCTGTCTTTATCTCTGTATCTGTAACCGTGATAGCTAGACAATTGAAATTTTCACAGATGATGTATTTCTGTTGCCGCTATAACAACAAATACTAAAAAATAGAATAAAATAAATATTTAAGGGGGCTCCCATACAACAAACGTGATTTTTTTCCTCGTTTTTGCTCTATATTGGCAACTATATTGGTAGACGCTTGAAATATTCACAGAATCTTTACTTTTAGATTCACTTTAAGAATAAATAATTAAATTAAAATAAAACAAATATTTAAGGGGAGCTCCCATACAACAAACGTGATTTGTTTGCCGTTTTTAAACAGGAAAAGTTTTTAATCAGTGCGCAAATTTTTTTTGGTGGTATAATATCAGTAACAGAACACATTTCCATTATTTATTCAATACTTTTTTTTTTTTTTATCCTACTTGAAATCAGCAAAATTTATGGACACAATCTATTCGTAATAATATCAATGGGCGCGCGCGGCGGCCGGCGCAAGCGGCGGTGTTGCACGGGGGTGAACCCCCTCCCGGGCGGCAGGGCGCGCTGGGTGCTGTGGCCGACAGTTTGCTCATCGCACGCGCTGTCGTGTGACGTCGCGTCTAATCGATTCCCCGCGCAAGCGCCGCGCCTCCGCCGCACGTGTGCCGTGCTACCGGTCACGATGTCGGACTTCAGTAACCGCGAGTTTTACGAGATGGTGCGAGTGTATGTACTGAGTGATAAAAGTTTGCGAGCAGCTCGCAGAATGTATGCGACGGAGAGCATACCTCGAATGCGAGCCCATGGAATCCTTAACCCCGCGGTCCCTAATGAAAGGACCATTTTAGCGGCCACTCAAAGGCTGCTTGATCACGGACAGTTCAGAACCCCGAATCATGCACAAAGGTCTGGCAGACCCCGACTGGCGATCGAAATCGAAGAAGCCATCCTAAGCCCATTAAAGTATGAAGGAAAAATTGGAATTACTCTTCAAATAACTACAGGTCACGGCCTAAACATAATAAAGTCTAGTTCGAACCTGATAAAATTAGCGATCAGTACATTGTAACCCACGTAAATTTATACCTACGCCGGCGAATCGAGCGAGCGCACTGCTGATAGGTAGGTACTTTCGCGCGTTCCGCTTCGCCGCACGCCGCCGGGTAGCCATACAACCACTTTTAAAGTAAACATCTTTCGTTAACGATATTTTTTGTTTTTTGTACTAAGACGTATCAAAATAAAAAATATATGTTTAATAAAACTCGTTTAAGTTTAACTTGTCAAAATTTGCGCAGTGGATAAAAACTTTTCCTGTAGATAATGGTACGGAACCCTTCGTGCGCGAGTTCGACTTGCACTTGGCCGGTCTTTTTTAATATTTCTACGGTACGTACCTAGTATATGAGGCAGCCTTTTTTTTTTTTTTGGGTGGGAAATTATCAAATAACTTCTCCCGCTCCGGGCTAAGCGGGCGGGCGTGTCAGACTTTTACTGACTAAAACCCACCCGTGTTCCTTCCGTTGCCTGTGTGCCAGGGCCACAATATCCCTTTCGGATAAACTCGCAACCCTGGCAGATGTGAGGCAGCCTAGAGCAACAATTTAACGATTGTCTGACGTTGTAGGTCGACGTAGTGATAGTGAGTAGTTTACTACAAGAATTTGACTAAATATAAAGTGAACAATGTCTTTAATTGCTAGTGTCTTTACTCATCATAATGTCATTTGGTTTTTTTTTTTTTTTTGTAATTGTTTATCTTTCTTTTATAAAGATTCTTTTCTATTTTGTGAATGTGAGCACGTCGGCCTAGTAGACTGTAGATTTGTTGACAATTTTCTATTTTGTTATCAAGTACCTGGTACTCGTTGAAAGGCCTACACTGTCCCAAAGAACACTTTTACTCCTAGCGGAGCACTTTCCTCCCCTACCTATTACCTACCTTTTTTTTTATGGGTGGGAAATTATCAAATAAGTAACTTCTCCCGCTCTGGGCGGAGCAGGAGGGCGTGTCAGACTTTTACTGACTAAACCCCACCCGTGTTCCTTCATCTGCCTGTGTGCCAGGGCCACGATATCCCTTTCGGACAAACTCGCAACCCTGGCAGGCATTGGCCCTAATGGACCCCGTCAGTTCGTGCTGACATCTCTTTGAGGCGCGCGTGGAATACAACGCGCCATCGACCCGGGCCTGGTCCTAATCGGACGGCGAGCTACCCATCGCCCACCGTCCGCAGGCTCGCGCCTACGGTGGCCGGAAATCAGTTTGCGACTCCCGACGCCCAGGGCGTCTCCTGCGGCGACTAGGGGCGTGAGGGCGCAAACCCTGCCTCACCCTCACTCGTTCCGCCTCCTCCTTCACGAGCATTACTGCTTCGCAGAACGAGGTGACGGCCTCCCATGCACTCGCTCCGAACCATGGCCTGTACCAGGGCCGGACGCGAGAGACCTATTACCTACCACAGTTATTTGAAAATATTGTCAAAGACAATTATTTAAAAAAAATATCCTTGGAATTTCTTGCCGGCTCTTCTCCATATGAAACGATCAATTAAAATCGTGCACCTTGCCTCTGACGTTTCATACTTATGAAACGTCAGAGGCAAGGTGCACGATTTTAATTAAATGTGAAATATTTTATTTCACATGGGCACTTGCCCAAATAAAATATTTTGATTTTGACCATCATCATCATTCTGGTTTTATCCCAATTTATTTGGCGTGACATTATCATGGATTTTTCTTTCAAACATCTGAATCGCTTGTCACCCCGTTTAAAGCCAATATGATCCTTCAGACAATCCTTTCATCGTTTCATTGGTCTTTCAAAAGTATTTTGACATTATATACCTACAATTTTAATTTCAACAAGGTTTTAACTTGTATTATTTTAATAATAATATTTAATTTTATTTTTTGACGTCACACAAATCCTGCATCGCGCAAGCAGAGTTTGCTGCGCGACTGGCATAATGTATACAACACCGATATCAACCGTCCGTCGGGCAATTTATAGCCCACCAGACACAACATATAAGTATACGGCAGATGAGTGAACTTTACACCCTGTCCCTCATACCTCTATAAGACCAAAAAAACGATGGATGGTCGGTTCTTCTTCAGTTCTTCTTCATCAGTTCCACTTCACCAAATTATACTTTCTGAATGCAAATGATTGACTTGTTGATGAAAATATAAAAATCGCTATGCGTATTGCCTATAATATTTGAGGAATTCCCTCAATTACTCATGGATCCCAACATCAGAACTGAATTTTAATAAAAATGGGACTAATCTGAAAGCATATCGTTTAAAAAAAAAAAAGAATTTTCCAAATTGGTTCATAAACGACGGAGTTCTGAGGTAACAAACATTAAAAAAAAAAATACAGACGACTTGAGAGAACCTCCTCCTTTTTGTGAAGTTGGTTAAAAAAGCTGAGCGGTTTTTTGGATTTATTTCCTTAGATTGTGTTCTTCTTTCCTTCTAACGCCACCAGCCAGAAATTAACACTGTGGGCTTAAAGATTACCATAATGTAATCCGTTGAGGTCACATGAGTTACGTTAAATGTTATTTAGGATTATTATGTAAACGATCCCACCGAATATTGGCACCAAGCCCGACCTATGTATGGATTTTGTAACTTACCGTACCAATGGAGCAAAAATCCTAGAAGGTTATCGATTCAATGCTGGTTTAAAGCACCATTTACCGGTATCGCCTACCTGAAAGACAATCCTTTTATAGAGTTTTAATTATAAGGATTCGAGTTCCATAATACCGCTGTCTGGGTGGTCTTCGAGTTATGCCCAATTTCTCCATCCATCAACTCAGCCTATCACAGTCCACTGCTGGACATAGGCCGCTCCCAAGCTGCGCCACAACACCAAGCACCACACATATCGCCGTCCATAGCTGGGTAAAGTGAAGGAGCAAGTACACAAGCTATTAAAAAAACCGGCTAAGTCTGTCGGACTACGCACAATGAAGGGTTCCGTAGTGGGGATTAATAATTTATCCTAAGAACAAGCTTAACATTGTAATTGAAAAACGTGTTCTTTCGTACATTCCAACTGCAAATGTAATTTTTTACGCACAATATTAAGAGATTCACCGTGTTATTTTAAGATCATAGACTTCTTATAGGTTTTCCTGTAGTTTACACTATGTCCCAGAATTAACGCACATGAACAACTTTTACTACGGGACCAAACCTGAAATCGCGAAAAAAAAAATCAGCTGTTCCCTACATTTCGAATAATTCGTCAAAATGTAGGGTACAGCTGATTTTTTTTTCGCGATTTCAGGTTTGGTCCCATAGTAAAAGTTGTTCATAATAATGAGTATGACCCCTTAAGAGGTTGTGCGTTAATTCTGGGACATGTTGTATAAGTAAAGAAGTAGTTTTTTCAAAATTTTAAGTTCAATAGTTTCGGAGATAAAGGGGAATGGTCAATTTTCATCTATTTTCTTTAATAATGTTAAAAGCATTTAAAATTATAAAAATATATCTAAAATCCTTACTACAAGCCATTTAAATTGATATGTCACACGGTAGTGTGTAAAACTTTTTTTTTCTTATTTGTTCCCTAAAAGTGACCCCCATATTCAAAATACATTTATTTACGTAACACATCCGTGTTTGGGTCACAGAAAATCATATGTGTACCAAATTTCAACTTTATCGGTCCAGTATATTCGGATCAAATCGGCTGTGACGGACGGACAGATGGACAGACAGACACATGAGTGACCCTATAAGGGTTCCGTTTTTTTTTCCTTTCCGGAACCCTAAAAATCAAATGCGATTGCTACATGGTATAATTATTCTTATTTTATAGCATGCTTTTAGTGTGTGTTTAAAATACTCTACTGTTTTCATATAAGACTGATTTACATGTATCCAGTACTAATTTCTAACCATCAACACTGGATCATTATCATTTCAGCCGAAAGACGTCCACTCCTGGACATAGGCCTCCCCCAAAAGGGGGGTTTGCCATAATCGCCACGCTGAGCAGGCGGGTTGGCGATCGTAGTATGGTGCTAAATGCATAGAGAACGCTTTGCCCATTCTCATGTAAGTCCCTTAGTCGCCTTTTATGACACCCACGGGAAGAAATAGGGCGGTGCTATTCTTTACGTCCGGCACCACACGGACGTCGGATACGAACACTGGATACTGGATCGATACTGGACCCACGTAAAGGCTTTCAATACAGTCCAGCATCCAGTCATCAACCCATGGAATTTCCTAATGTTTTTGGGGCCTTCTCATCCATACTTCTCGATTAGCCGTCATCTCGGCAGCCGCCCCCTTTTTAGCCTTATTATCTTTCACACAGTCCATCCATCGTTCCTTTGGACTTTCTCTACTGTTATAGCTACTACATTGATACTATTTTCCTTACTCCTCCCCATGACAATGACATCCAAACACGGTTATTTACAATACGACATCCAAACGCGGTATTGAAATGCTGGATCAATGTAAATAAGCCTGTGGGTACACGTTCTATAATAATAATAATAACAAACTTAATAAACCGGTAGCTTGGACCCTGCTCCCGCTACCTGCGGACAACTATTTTTTATATTTTTAAATATTTTTATATACTTTTTTAAATTCTAATATTTATAAATATAATTTATATGTAAATCATTAAATAAAGGAAATAATAATAAACATTTTATTTCAGAAACAAAAAATTCCATATTTTGTTAGTAAACATTAATCTTAACAACTATGTTAGTAAACCTGCAAGTTGGACAAATAACGGACGAGCGGGCAATCAAATTTTTCCGCAATGACACTCAGGAGACTGTTCGGGCTGCCCTGGACCCTCTGCAGCAGCAACGCGGCACGCTTACGTCTGATCGCTGCGAAGCCATCAGTGTGCGCATCAGCAAACATTCCCGACGCACTGCAGAAGCGTGGCAGCCCCAGCAGCATCCTGAATGCATTGTTGTAGTGGACGCGAAGAACATTGATGGCTTTCTGCGTACAGCTTGTCCAGAGGCTGCACGTGTAAAATGTCTGACAATATGCTATAGGTGTCTATGTCATGCTTGTCGTATTCAGGTTTTGCGCTATCGTATCTTTGTCACTGCAGAAGACGGGCGTCACGCGTCGTCACCGAAGGAGTTCTACGAAACGCTTGTGTGATGACTTAGACGATTATGGGAGATTGGCCGGAAAAGGGAAAATATAGGGAAGAGTGGAAAGCTATGGGGAAGACCTTTGCCCAGAAATCAGGCAATACAGGTTAAAAAAAAAAAAAAACTGTCACTAACCTACAGAGCTATTACTGCTCTCTCGTTGAGCTGCACAATTACTGACAAATGCTTGCACTGATTGGACAGGTCCACTCAAATTTGTGTGGTTCTTTCCTCAAAAGACCATTTCAGACACGGACCTACATGGTCCTCACATGATCTTACCAAGATTATGTCTGGACTTTAAAAGAGACTTTGACCCCTGAGTTTGTTTCGCCATTTCTTCTAGGAAATGTCGGCTACATCTAGATTTTTTAATTTTTTATATGACGTGTAAAAGTGATTCTAATATCCTATTTACAGAATAAACGATTTAATTTCATTTCTCTCCAAAACTCAGGTTATCACAAAATACTAACTTATAGCTGGCAACAAATTCAATTATTAAAGAAAATAGAAAAGTTTGTAAGTGAAAAAGTTTAGATAACGTTCGATAAATTCAGAGAATTGAAGTAATTTCCTTCCTAAGTAGTGAAATGGTTTAATGTTACTTTATGTAATAGTAGGATTTCTAAAATAATTTATTATTTACTATAAGATCCTTTCCGAAACAACACTTCAAAGATTATCAACTTAGAACTTGTTTTGATCACTGTTGAAAAATGTCAAGAAAAACACTGTCACAACTTTAATCTAATTTATTTTCATAATAATATCTCTAACACAAAATTGCTATTTTAAAAGTTACATTTTTACTTCACAAACAAAGATATTAATCATAATAAGTATCTTGACTTGGCTCGCGAAGACGTCGACATGTGGGATGTGGACTCAGCGATCATTGTGCCGATAGTCGTATCACCCAATGGCTCAATTGCCAAGAGCCTCGACCAACACTTAAGAGACTCTCGTTGGGCAGCTGGATTAAGGGCCTGATTCAGAAAGCGGTACTTCTGGACACGGCTGGCATAGTTAGGAGGCTCATATGGCCCTGACAGCTTGGACCCTATTCCCGATAATGGTTGGCTACTATTTTTTAATGTCTTTTTATATTTTTTTATATTCTAATATTTAAAAATATAATTTAAGTGTACAATAAAATAAAAAAATATATTAAAAATAAAGCTTCTAAAATAATACCTGTCTTGAAGGCTTTGTTAAAGTGGCAGATGCGAGGGTTCCATACATAACATGATACCAATTTAATTAAAACTTATTACAAGGATCATCATACAAATTTAATGGACGTTTTAGCGAACATTAACTCTTTTGCCGTCACGTCCCGTTAAATCAAACGTCACCAAAATTCAGTCTAAAGGTCGATTTAGACCAAACGAGTGAATGCAAATTCTGTCCCCACTCCACCTAATTATTTTTGTGTAAACAGGGACACAACAATCCTTCATTGGTCTACCCCTTTAAAAATGTCAACAATATCAACAGAAGAATGCTCTTTTTCTAGTTCTATGTATGTTCGTTTAGTTTAAACCCACCTTAAAATGTTAACAAATTATTCAGTCAAAACTCATTTACAACACAAGTTTTCCGCAAAATGATAATAGGCTTATAATTTTTTTCATATATCGTTACAGTAGTATCACAATACAGCATTAATCTAAAGGTATCGTATGAAATGGCACGAAATCTGATAGCATCAGGCCCGGCGGCTCGCTCTCGACATGTGACGAAGATGAACTATCGACTAATGGCACTACATCGCTGCGATAGCTCGATCTCCTCTTAAACCAACCCACTATGCACGATGCAATGTATATCGAAATTCCACAAGTCACACCAGCCCACAACAAAATCGTCTTTGACTCAGTTACGCTAGTAATTTTAATCCAATCACTACAAGATATACTGGAAGCGAGTGTCGTAACACACACTCTAACTAAATATTTGGGTGCTATCACAGATTGAACGAACATCCTAGTTTCATCAGCTAAAGCACACCAAGATTGAGGCATCAGATTATTTATACCATTAAACCTTGGCAATACTTCGACGGAATAAGATAATATTGGACCATTAGTAATATTTGGCGGATTCCACCTCACAAAAATATGACCAAATTGGTTCGCGTACAAGTAGGTGATTGAGGGTATGTCAGCATTTTTTAAACGGAAAGTTCTTACGACACCCTTTGCTGATCTACTACAATGGCCACCAGAACAAGCTCTTAATCTAAACTTATAGTCACTAAAGGGTGCCAACCCGCCAACTTGGAAATCGGTTCTCGGACTGGAAATATTTAACAAAACTAGAGTTCGCACATAGTTGCCAAAACTTGAATTGCTTGAAATTATGCTTTCTTGGTTATCACAACCGAATTGGATGTCATCGCAGACGTCGAAGTACTCCTCCACCATCGCTCCAGGAGTAACGGACGCGAGTATGCCACACATTGATTCACAACCTCTATTATATTCTGGTGGTGGCCTCCTTACTAATGCATGACGAGTGTCATCAACATCAGATAAATCTTCTTTAAGATTACAATAATCCACCGCAGCTAATTTCCTTGAATCCCTTTCAATCAAGGCTACATCTAGTTCGTAGTAATCGATGTGCAAAATATAATCTTTGTGGTCGACCCATCGTACTACAATGACGTCAGATGCTGACGCAACTAACTCCAAGATGAATGGTGGCTCAGGAATTCCGACAGGCGTTGTGAAGTTGAATATGTTACTCCTTGACAATGTTTTGTTCTCAGGATTATATATTTCGATACAGAGAGCGTAAGATGACGCTGGTTGTAATGCAGTCAATTTCGCCACACCAAAACCTTTATCATATACTGCTGGGACATCAGTAGCGTGCCATTCAAACTCGCTACAAGTTTCAGGAACCACCGTCGTATGAACTCCAGGCGGTAAACGCACATATAAGGCAGAGTAATGTATATTGTGATCAAGAATTGGTGAAAACTTGATGAATACTGAGGTCTCGTTAGACAAAGTTATTTTAAATTGTAAAGACGAGGTGTTACATGCTCCACTATAGCCATTGGAGCCTGTTGGAATATCTATCAAATTTGGCTCAACCGGGAGCCGGATTGTCACTTCATCAATTCTGGACATACACAGAACTGGATTATGGTTAAATCTTGCTGTACCGTTCTTCATTTTGAGATTCTTTGTCACGGCTGAAGTAAATAATGTTTGAAGATTGTTATTGCGATTGACATCGAGAATGTATTTATCATCTTTCAGCTTCTCGCCTTTAATTATTCGTAGTGATGACAGAAAATCTAGTGATGTTATATCGGAGCCTTCAATAGCTATGTATTGGGAAACTTCTTGGATTTGACCGAGGTATGCTCTAAGGTCACCCATTACTCCTGGGATTGCTCTGACGTGTATAACCAAAGATCCGTTTACGTAAACGCATTTCTCTGCGTCTTGAATAGAGCTCAGAGACTGAATGATTAAATCACCACAAGTCTGAAATTAAACAATATATATTGTTTTTATTAAATCACCATCAGTTTAGTTGGATTCATTAGCTGCATCTGGTTAGACTGGAAGCTGACCCCAACATAGTTCGGAAAAGGCAGGCAGATGTTGACATCAGTTGAATCCAAGTGATGTCAAACAGTTTTAATTAGGTACCAGTTTCACTAACTCTGCTGAACGCTATCTTTGCATTGCAGTGCAAATTCTGCTAAAAACCTTTGATGATAATTGTAGAATTTACTTACAATTTCACAATGAGCGCAAGGTTCACAAGTGATGGGATGTGTCTCATTTTTGACCTTATATTCTAGAGGACAATGAGAGACACAGGTATTATTGAATACCCACCGGCCCAGCTCCAAACATTCCAGTTCAGTAACGCAATACTGGTTATCAGGGAGAAGGATTCTGCAAAATAAAATAAGAACTTTCAGGAAACTATCTACAGTCCTTTCACATTTACTTAACCTATGACAGAACAGCTACCTTATTATAACGGAATGAGAGATCCCTGAGATTTTGACCGTGATGTTATATCAGAGGTAAAATAAATTTATTGAAAGGACTCTAAAGAGGGCCCACGAATTGTCATAGACCCCCCCTCCGTTTAGCAACTAGAGAGGCATAAATTCCATCTCTGAAATTGTTCAGAGATGGCATTTATGCCTCTCTAGTTGCAAAAAAGATAATAAATTAAACTTCTACTCTACATTGGTCAACATCGTTGCATCAATCTTTCGAAAATAATTGTTAAAGTCTCTTTTGGTCTAGCAAGAACGCCTAGAGTAAACGTAAAGTAAATTCGTACGATTTTAATCAAATTCAAATACAAAATTAAATTTTGTCAGGAACTGTTGTGTTCCACTTGTGTTCTATTTAATTATTTGAACACAATTGTGTTTTAAATCCTAAATAAATAAAATCACGTTCAATAAAATTATAAAACTAACACATATAATAAATTATAGAAAATTAAACATTCAATACAATTAAAAATTCAATAACATTACAAGCTACTATCGATAAAATTTAAAGTCGCAAATAAAACTATGGCATTTTGGTTAGAAACAAATCGCGACTTGCACAATTTGTGTCATTTGATTTTCCGATGATTTGGCAGGTGAGTGTCTAAATCCAATATCGTTGGATCGGTTCACTAATGAATTCTTTCCACACGCACAAAATGAATCAAAATTCATACTTTTGATTAATTTTGTGTTCAGAATGTTTCACCTCTAGTGAAAGATGCCGAATGAAAGAAAAATACCGGCCAAGTGTGTATCGGACCACGCACAATATAGGGTTCTGTAGTTGGGATGAATTTATCCCAAGAACAAAATTAACATTGTAGTTGAAAAACATACAACTAACTAACAACAACAGAATTCTTTTCATTAGTGCAAACCGAGTTCAATAATTATATTAAGAAGAAAACTAAAACTATTGCCCCAAGTTTTTATTCAGTGACCAGTCACTGAATAAAAACTTGGGGCAAATAGTTTTAGTTCCTGATACCTTTAGTTGCCCAGGCAACTAAAGGTATCAGGAAGAGTAGGGAAAGATTATTTGAACTGTATGGCCTTAAGCCGTATATAAACACGGAAACTTTTAATAAGTATGTTGCTATTTATTCTAAAACGTTTAAAAATGTCTGCAAAGCGGCTAAAGCTTCATGAATTAGCAATAAGGCTAAATCAGCAGACAATAAAATAAAGACAGTTTGGAAAATAATTAACAATGAAACGAACAGGAACAAAAGACATAATAATGATTACACACTGGAAACTTCCCGCGGTCGCTAACGCGATAACATTAATGTTGCTGAGGAATTTGCAAATTTCTTTACAAATATTCCAATTAAAACTACAGAAACTTTAAATTCCTCTCCCTCACTTGCTATTGATCTATTAAGAACGAATTTTTCAGCTTGCCCTGTGGGATTTAAATTTAAACATATAAACCCTGTGGTCGTTGTAAAGACTTTTAAGCAACTTAAGATTAAAATTACCGAAGATCTGTGGGGCATGTCTACTAAAGTTTGTCAATCCATTATTCAGACAATTGCACCATATCTAGCTTTAATATTTAATTTGTGTGTAGATCAAGGAATATTCCCAGATTTAATGAAGTATAGTAAAGCTATTCCACTTTTTAAATCCGGTGACAGCAAAGACACTAATAATTATAGACCCGTATTGGTTTTGCCTGTTTTCAGCAAGGTGTTTGAAAAAGTAATGTTGAATCAAATGCTCAATCACTTCAATCGTAATGACATTTTACACGATCAACAGTATGGTTTCACCAAAGGACGTTGTACAACTGACGCCGGTGTCACATTATTGAAACACATTTTTAACGCATGGGAAGAGGCACAAGATGCAATAGGCATCTTTTGTGACCTATCCAAGGCATTTGATTGCGTGAATCACGAAACACTGCTCTTGAAACTTGAGCATTACGGACTGGGTAAACTTGCGCTTAACTTAGTAAAATCATATTTCAATGATAGACTGCAGCAAGTTCAAATAAATGGTGTGAATTCATTGGGTTTCATAGTCAAAATGGGGGTACCGCAGGGCTCAATATTGGGTCCGTTCCTTTTTTTAGTACATATAAATGATTTACCTCATTTACTGAAAAACCGACCACAAATGGTGTTATTTGCTGATGACACATCACTGATTTTTAAAGTAAGCAGACATGCACAGGAGCTTGACGACGTAAATAACGCTATGATTATGGTTCATAATTGGTTAAATAAATCATTTGGTATTAAATGAGAAGAAAACTAAATGCATAAGATTCGCGTTACCGAATGTTAGAAGTAGTGAATGTCACGTTGTATTGAACAAAGAGATACTAGAATTCGTCGAAAATACTGTTTTCCTGGGAATTACGCTTGACTCTAAGCTGCAGTGGAGTCCTCATTTAACATCACTTGCAGGGCGGCTAAGTTCAGCCGCCTACGCTGTTTGGAAAATGCGCCAATTAACAGACGTGGATACAGCGAGACTGGTCTATTTTAGTTACTTTCATAGCATCATGTCTTTCGGTATTATGCTGTAGGGACGGGCTGCAGATATTGTTTCTATCTTTGTTCTGCAAAAGAGGGCTATCAGAGCCATCTACAACCTCCGCAGACGCGACTCTCTAAGAGAACTGTTTAAAAAAATTAACATCATGACGGTACCTTGTCAATATATTTATGAAAATATTACGTATGTTAGACAAAATCTACATCTTTTCAGTAAGATAAGTGACAGGCATAATTTTAATACTAGAAATAGGAACAAATTAGATCAACCACGTTTCAGATTGTCAAAAGTACACACTTATTTTATGGGGTATTGTGTAAAATGTTATAATAAAATACCACTCGGTATTCTTCAACTAAATGAGAAGAAATTTAAAACATGCATTAAACGCACACTATGTAGATAAGCATATTATAGGTTGAATGATTAAATCGTAAATAAAAATGCTTGGCTTAATGCTGGTCCTGCTCCACAACCACTTGGGCTCACTTGTTAAAATTATAATATTTGGAAGAGAGGCTTCCTCCCTTTTTTTTTTGTTCTGACATTACAATCATATTTATTATATAAAATGTACTTAATCAAGTTTTAGTTGTTGAAAACTTCAATAGGTAATAATATTTTTCCTTTTGCTAGTATAATTTTATTAATCTTTGAAATGCATTGCAAGCTATAGTTTTGTATAATTTAAAAGCATTTTTCAATTTTTATAAATGTGAGTACCATGGAGCCATTTATTATGTTATGATGTATGTTGACTTAAAAAAGTTTGGCAGTTAAGAGTATGTCATGCTCACTTAAATGTCTCGCTGATTGTGGCGCGTATGTTGGATCATTCGGTTCCCTACAAAATGGTTGAGCAGGATGGTGCTGATCCACGCGTCATGTTCGTGAACGGGCGCCGTCAGTTGTGACTGGTCATCTCCTATCTGCCAGGGCTTATTTGTAATCTTTTATATTTGTATTATTTTTAAATAATTTATGTTTTTACATTGTTCTCACATATAGTAGCGACAAAAATAATGTACCCAGGATTTTGTAATATCTTGATTTAAAAGAGTGTCCTTGGAGTTTCTTGCCCATTCTTCTCCATAGAGATCTACGTTTTGGAATGGGCAAATAGCTTCAACTTTCTGACTAACTGACCGACTCTTTGACAGTTCAAAAGTGCCTGCAATTGGTTTAATTGAAATAAATGCTTGGAGTTTGAGTTGAGTTTGAGTCATGTTCTCCCATACATTCCAAATGCTAATGTATAAGTTGTTCGATATTACTCGTTAACTTGTAAAACCTACTTATCTGTGATAGTTTTCCTTTATAACTTCTTTTATGCTATTGCCGTGATTTTTTTCACATGTCCATAAACAGCCTGGCTGGCAGAGGGGGACACTTGACTCTAACAAAAATTAGTACTTTAAAGCGTAATATTTCGCAAACGGATCTCTGAATAGAAAAATGGTTTTCACATAAGTACCTACACACAATATTTCAACGACATTTACAATGACATCACAATTATGAGATAGACGAGAAAAAATAACAGATACATCAGGTCTTATTTTAACACTTTGTCGGCGTGATTAATATGTACCTATACCCATTATGCCAAATTCAACTTTCTAGTACTAAGAATCTCTGAGCTAAGCCGCGGACAGACAGACAGACGGACATGTCTTCTTGCATGGCATGGTGTCATATTGACTACGAAGCCCTAAAAATTATCAAAAAATTTAGCGTCTGATATCTGCTTTAGAATGCGTACGTATGACTTACGAATTAGATGGACATTGAGGCACGCATTTTCCCTGATGCGTGAAATGGCGGCATACGAAACAAGTGTCCTTGTTAGTCTTGCGGCATCCAAGGCACTGTTCATTGCATTGATCAGCTTCTGGCCCATCCAGGAACAACTGGCATTTTCTGAAACAGGAAAAATTATACGGTTAGTACAAGAGCTTTTTTTAGAGGCAGAGCTGTACCTATCCTATTAAATGCTGCACTGGTTGACGTCATCACTTCAACGCCGGCTGTCGCTGAAAACTAGCGCTGGGGCTCTGTCACGCAGCATTATGCTGAGCGATGGCCATTTTGCGTAAATGTGACGAATATTTTCCCCCAGCTCGTTCTTTCGTGTTTGTGTTTTTTTTTTCTTTGCGTTATGTTTACCGCAAATAAACTTATTTTCTTTCTTTATTTATTTCTTTCTTTTCTTTATATCATACACCCACATTTCGCCATTTATGTTTAAGTCCCATGTAATAGGGGGCGAGCCTATTGCCATCAACCGGGCACAAATCCAAACTCATCCGGACTGCTACTCAAGAATCTTTTATGGAAAACCCAATAACACCTTTCTCGTCCCGGCCTCGGCCCGGAGCCCATGTTCAGTAGACTAACGAAGCAGACAGATAATGTGTGAACTACAAAATCGTACTTGTTATTCCAACAGCGATTCCATGAAGTATTTCTTGTACAAGAGCAAGGCATGCTGCATTGGATCTGGATGTCTGGTGGACTGATGACGTGACGAGCCTTCGGAGCCAGCACCTTCCAGTCAATGGTATCCACGTAGCACGCTTGAGGTAAGGCCCACATTGTTACCCCTCCTCTATCTATCTTCAGGAGATTGTAGAGACCAATCTAGGGAAAAAAACTGAGTTTGATTCGGTCTTTTTTCTCAGAGTAGACGGATAGGAAACACCGGACTCATTTAGTTTGAATACTTACATAATTTATTTATGACGTGTAAAATTGCTTTTTGAACCAATTTACAGAAAGAAATAAAATACATTTATCATTTAAAATACTTACTACATCATCATCATCATTTCAGCCTAAAAACGTCCACTGTTGGACATAGGCCTCCCACAAACGGGGGTTTGCCATAATCACCACGCTTGGCAGGCGGGTTGGCGATCGCAGTATGGTGTTAAAATGCATAGAGAACGCTGCTGCCCATTCTATAGTAAGTCCCTTAGTCGCCTTTTACGACACCCACGGGAAGAAATAGGCGAGTGCTATTCTTTACGTCCGGCACCACACATACAATAAACTATTTACTTAACAATAGACGGGACATAAGTGAACTAAATCGTAATCCGATACATTTGTCCTAGTGGGCAAAAGTCGCTCAGTCTAGTGTGGTACGCCTGCATGTCAAGTCGCAATTCGCATTCGTGTTCACCAAAAGAAAATTATTTTCGAAGTATATTGTCTACTTGTGCAAATTATGGTATTTAAACATTTTCAGTAAAAACATTTTCACACAAACAATAAAAAAAAAAAAAAATTAGTCTTTGACTATTAAAAAATAGCGCCAAATTCTAATTAAAGTCCATTTCACGAAAGAAGTCCCGCGGAAATAAGTGGAACTAATTATTATTATACGCTAAGTTAGCAACATTCCTAAAATAACCCATGCCTGCAGCGCCACGTCTGCGGGACTTCTTTCGTGAAATGGACTTTACTATAAAAGATGCTGTCGTTCAGTGTGTTCAATCCTAAGAACAAGGAAACGTTCAATCTTTTATTTTTGTTTTTTGTTTTTATAGATAAAATTAATAAGCCAGTCGTGTCCACAATGTTAAAAAAACTCTTTTGTTTCGATTCAATTTTACAAATTTCAAATACAATAATATTAATGTATGATCATCATAATAATTATCATTTAGTATAGTAATCCGTTGTTGCTATATGTACCTCTTTTTTTATTGTAAACAGGAGTCAAGGGTAGACTGAAAACCAGCGCTTATTATAGTTTTTTGTGTATGTACCACTACTACTGGCTGTAATACTGGAGACAATAAACGCTATTCTATTCTCATCATTTCAGCCGAAAGACGGCCGTCCACTGCTGGACACAGGCCGTCCCTAAAAAGGGCGGGGTTGCCATAATCGCCACGCTTGGCAGGCGGGTTGGTGATCGCAGTATGGTGTGTTAAAATGCATAGAGAACGCTGCTGCCCATTCTCTAGTAAGTCTCTTAGTCGCCTTTTACGACACCCATGGGAAGAACTATTTCTTCCCGTGGATGTCGTAAAAGGCGACGGGGGATTGTGCTATTCTTTACGTCCAGCACCTTACGGAACTTTTTTTCTATTCTATTCTAACATATATACCTCTCTAAGATGCGAGTTGTCGTACACAATCAAGCCAAAATTGTTCAACAGTTTCAGTCCTCTAATCCTCGTCAGGCTTGGGAACAGCTGGCCTACAGATTGCAGACCCCTGACTCGATAAATTACTAGATATTCTGTGATCTGAAACACAAAAATAAAGCATTTGAAGTATCTATTTAGCCATAAGTCAAAATGGCTTCCGATAGTTAAGGCTGAATCAGAATTGAAATAAATGCTTCGAGTTTGAGTACCAAAAGTAGATAGAATTTCTAAAACCTAAGTACTGTCTGGGAAATTAAGTCTTAAGCAAATTGACACCCTACGTAAATTTGCCGTGTTTATAACCATTTCACACACTGTCAAAGAATGACAGTTGTAATTTACGCAGTGATTTAGCCTAGGTAAGTGGGGTGAACCCCAAGACACGCCGCTGACTTTCAGATTCATGTGCGTTTTATATTTATCACTTGCTTAAAAAACGCTGAAGGAAAACATCGTGAGGAAACCGGCATCCCTGAGAGATATTTATCGACGGCATGTGAAGCTAAGTCAGAGGCCCATGGGCGGCATAACAACTCTGACAGCAGGTTACTCACTAACCACACGAAAATGAAAAAACAACCGGTCAAAAGAGAGTCGGACTCGCGCACCGAGGGTTCCGTACGTATATATGAAGTTGATGATTTCTGAAAAACTGTGCTATCGAGACATCGTTTTATTTTTCCTGTAATCTTTACACAAACTTCTATCACACAGAATAATTTCAGATTTTTATCTATGCAAACTTCGGAGATAAGGGGGGGGACAGTATTGTTTTTTACATTTTTCATCAAACGTCGGAAACCATGCTGCTTAACAAAAAAAAAAAGTTTGAGAATGTGCAAACAGTGTTCTTTCATATGATACCCCACATAGCCTAGTAGCCCCACTTCAAATTTTTAAGACCCCCTTTCAGTCCCTTTTGCAAAAAATATATATTGTTTTTAATTTCGAAGAAAGAAAAATTGTTTATTTTGCACAAACAAAACGCACATTTCAACAAATCTACACAATTATAATACGTATACAAAGTAGCCAAAACCCTCGTATCCAATACACTTAAAACATTTTGACAGCAGGTTACTCACTAACCACACGAAAATGAAAAAACAACCGGTCAAAAGCGAGTCGGACTCGCGCACCGAGGGTTCCGTACGTATATATGATGTTGATGATTTCTGAAAAACTGTGCTATCGAGACATCGTTTTATTTTTTCTGTAATCTTTACACAAACTTCTATCACACAGAATAATTTCAGATTTTTATCTATGCAAACTTCGGAGACAAGGGGGGGGACAGTATTGTTTTTTACATTTTTCATCAAACGTCGAAAACCATGCTGCTTAACAAAAAAAAAAAGTTTGAGAATGTGCAAACAGTGTTCTTTCATATGATACCCCACATAGCCTAGTAGCCCCACTTCAAATTTTTAAGACCCCCTTTCAGTCCCTTTTGCAAAAAATATATATTGTTTTTAATTTCTTTCTTGTTTGCAAAATAGTTGGGCAAACCTCATCAAAAACTGTTCTAAATTTCAAGTTGATAGCATTAGTAGTTCTTGAGATATCCAGGTGTGACAGACAGACAGACAGACTTAGTCTCACCATAAGGGTTCCTTTTTACCATTTTGGTACGAAACCCTAAAAAGAAGTTGTGATTCAAATATACGGACAATTTAAGTTGGAAGTCAAGTCAGTTGGTTTGCTTAACAATTTTCCCCAACTATAAATATTGGCTAGTGTCAAACAATTCATAGAATAAAAAGCCCGCCTTACCTCTCTCAGATCCCAGAACGTCATATTGACAAAGTTCTCCTTCCTTGCTTTCTCTATGAATATTTCCAAGCTTCCCAACACCACGACACAACCTTCCAAGGACTTCAAATCTACGACGCTCCTGATGAGTTCCCCTTTGCATATCCTCAAGCCGTTTGTACTCTTTAGATCTAGTCTTTGGGGTGATATCCCGCCAATGATCAGGAAGTGGACCAGTAACCTGTAGAAAATGAAGTCGTTAGACGTTAGAGTTTTCAGTCTTTAGACGAATGGAGTTTTTAGTTTTTAGTCTTTCGTGGTGACGTGGTTCTTTTGCGTAAAATTTCTTGTTTTAACATAAAACCCACCTACCTCAAGAGGCTCCCATTACGTGGCTGGGTCAAGGGCTTGATTCAGAAAGCAGTACTCCTTGACACGGCACGCATAGTGAGGAGGTTCCTCTCTCTAGAGCCCTAACCACCGGCAGCTTGGACCTTGTTCCTGATGCCGATGGACTACTCTTTTTTGTATTTTTAAATGTGTTTTTTTTAATGTTTTTATAAAAATATTTAAAAATATAATCAATATGTATGTATAAGTAATACTCTAAATACAAACTCACAAATGTTACCTCTTAGATAGTACCACGAAGAACACACGTGAAATATAAAATTGCATCAATAAGGAAAATGGAAGGAAGTAAGTTAACAATGTTAATTATAATACTAAGCGGCTATAGTACTAACCCGATAATGTACGACAATGCGTAATATACTAATTAGATGAATGCAATAATATAAAATATGATTATTAATTTTACTTATTATTTCCTATACATACACGTACATAAACTCACGCCTTCTTCCCATGAGGGTAGGGAGAAACTATAGAACGCCACCAGCTACGCTCCTTACATTCTCCTTTTGCTTCGCCTACGTTCATCTGGTCATACACGCACGCCGGTTGCGAGTACTATGCACCTGAACTTTCTGAGGAACATCACCAATTTGGTCACTGTATGTCCTCCTAGGGCGTCCCCTCCAGGCGTTTCCACTCACCTCTGCTGTATAAATACCTTTTGTTAGTCGCCTTTCACTCATGCTCTCAACATGACCAAACCATCTAAGCTTACTCTTTTAAATTTTTGTTACTATATCTTCTTTATTTCCTTTAAGTCAATACAAAGTCGTTTTAAAGACCGGAAAACGCCCTCTGTCGGCGCTACTACGCGTTCAGGTTCACCTAACAAAAAGTGACTTAAGGCGCTGACAAGAGGCAAATGATAAAAGTAGGCTTGTCTTAAACAAAAAAATTGCCAGATCTTTATAGTTTGTGGTAGCGGAAAAAATATAATTATGTTATTCTTGGACATATTTCTCAGAACTTGGTTGGACCAAAACAGGTTTAGAAAAAAATCTCGATACACGACATACTTTGAGTTTCAATCCAAAATATCTGTTTTAATGGCAACGTACGGTTGGTATTTAATTATTAACAAGAACGTCTTATTTGTATGCAGAACTTGGTTGTTTTTTAGGGTTCCGTACCCCTTTGGGTAAAACGGGAACCCTATTACTAAGGCTCCGCCGTCTGTCTGTCTGTCTGTCCGTTTGTCACCAGGCTGTATCTCATGAACCGTAATAGTTAGACAGTTGAAATTTTCACAGATGATGTATTTTTGTTGCCGCTATAACAACAAATACTAAAAAACAGAATAAAATAAATATTTAAGGGGGCTCCCATACAACAAACGTGATTTTTTTGCTCGTTTTTGCTCTATATTGATAATAGCAACAGGTAGATGCTTGAAATATTTACAGAAAATTTAGTTGTATATTCACTTTAAAAATAAATAATTAAATTAAAATAAAACAAATATTTAAGGGGGGCTCCCATACAAAAAACGTGTTTTTTGCCATTTTTATAGATAATGGTACGGAACCCTTCGTGCGCGAGTCCGACTCGCACTTGGCCAGTTTTTTATTTTCGTTGTAGATAATTGCTTCATAATTTGCAATAAATTACAAGTGTTGTGTCATCGCGCTTGTCTTTCTTTTGTATGCAGTCTGACAGTCACCGCTGTTTAGCTGTTGTCAGCGTCTTAAGAGCGCGACGATCGAGTATCCGCGTGACGATCGCTTTTAAATCTTAAGTGATAAGATCACTGTAGTAATTATATTATATAATAAGATTAAGTTCTCTGTAAATGTTTTTTGTAATTTAGTCGTTGGAGTGCCATAATAAATAAATAGGACGTGGCATAAGGGTAATTGATAGTTGATGGGGTCCGTCAGGGCATATGCCTGCCAGGGTTGCGGGTTTGTCCGGGATACCGTGGCCCTGGCACACAGGCAACTAAAGGAACACAGGTGGGTTGATAACTTCACACCCAAAAAAAGGGTTCGTTGATAGTACTTATTAAGTTTATAAAACATTGCAATAATACTTCCTGTATTTTTAATTATAACTAGCTGCTGCCCGCGGCTTGGCCCGCGTAACTTTTTCTAAAATAAGTAATTTTAACATAGAAAGAAAGAAAGAAAAATTGTTTATTCTGCACAAACAAAACGCACATTTCAACAAATCTACACAATTATAATACGTATACAAAGTAGCCAAAACCCTCGTATCCAATACACTTAAAACATTTTGACAATCATTTCCATTGGTTGCGATTGGTTGAAGTCAGGGTCAGGGACCAAAGACAATTTACATTGCGTTTACTAGAATAAAATGTCTATGTATCAAATCTGTTGTTGTTGTGGTAGTGGTACTGGCAAACCCAAAATGACAACCAGTGATGACAACAAAGTCAACATTCAACAAACAAACAAACTTGAATCAAAACAAAATGCTGATTGCCGAGTGGAAAAATAACTACTTTTATACCAAACAAACTATAATATGAACAATTACAATAACCGTGCGTCGTTCTGTGCAAGAACAGGTCTTTGCTCAGCTAAATGCTGTGATTTCGGACAAACCTAACGTCACATCAGCTATCTACTAGTAAAAGTCCCGTCAAAACAATCGGTCTAGCCGTTTCGGAGATTAGCCGGAACAAACGATTAGACAGACAAACATTATAAAAGTTGTTTTTTTTTTAGAAGTACCGTAGGTATACCTATTTTAATATAGTCAGATAGGAAATGTCGACTTCATTTAGCTTATTTTTAGAGTTCCGTACCTCAAGAGGAAAAAACGGAACCCTTATAGGATCACTTGGTTGTCCGTCTGTCTGTTTGTCTGTCTGTCAGTCTGTCAAGACCCTTTTTCTCAGGAACGTGTGTAGGTATCAAGTTGAAATTAATATCAAATACGTAAGTCCATGGCCCCTTAGAGCTCTCAAAAAATCAAGCTTCTTAGTTAACGCAATAAAAAAATACGGCGATTTAGGCGACATTATTGCGACACATATTTCGATACTCGCAAACAAATCAAAACCTAAAGGGTACTTCCCGTTGACCTAGAATCATGAAATTTGGCAAGAAGCAAGGTATTACAGCACAAGTATAGGAAAAAGTCCTAAAATTGTAAATTTCTCTGTCTGTCTGTCAGTCTGTCAATATCCTTTTTCTCAGAAACGCGTGTATGTTTCAAGTTGAAATGAATATCAAATACGTACATATTACGGTCCCTTGTAGCTCTAAAAAAATCAAGCTTCTTAGTTAAAGCAATAAAAAAATACGGTGATTTATGCGACATATTTCAATACTCGCAAATAAATCAAAACCTACCCACTTTCCGTTGACCTAGAATCATAAAATTTGGCAAGAAGCAAGGTATCACAGTACAAGTATAGGAAAAAGTCCTAAAATTGTTTAGTTTTATCACATTAAAAATGTTTTTTTGCGATTACAAACTTATATTTGCAGTTGGAGAATTGACTGTGACGTATATCGATGTATGGGAGAACATGTTTTTCAACTACAATGTTAATTAAGTTTGTTTTTAGGATAAATTCATCCTAACTACGGAACCCTTCATTGTGCGTGGTCCGACACGCACTTGGCCGGTTTTTTTAATATGACGTGTAAAACTGATTCCGATAACCTATTTACTTACAGAATAAACAATTTCATTTCATTTCTCATGCATGTAGTAAAAAGCTGTATTTGTATAAATTAAAGTGAGTTTTTTGTATTATTAAGAGTGCTCTATACTTTTTTGCAAAAGAGAATAAATTAAGGCAATTCCACTCAACATTAATTGTAGGCTTATTAACGTGCGTCATAATAATTAATTATGTACAAAGTTACAAATTTCTTGCCATAAAATGGCTCTTGAATACAATAAAATATTCTATTCTCTTTATTTTATACACCATAAGAATTATCATTAGAATAAATAATACGTGAAGCGAAATCTTTTATATCCTTTTTTACGAAAATTACGAGAACGGAGAAATATGAAATTTAGCACAGTTAAATTTTACATGGAGGGGTGCAGAAAGGTAATATTTTTATTTATACATATGCATTAGAAAAAAAAAACATTACACACACTACCATGCGTTTGACACACACACACATAGTACCAGGGCCTCATGACTTGAAGATAGATAAGTGACAGCTTGACCATGGAATAAGTAAGTACTACTCATGGAATTAGTACTATGTAAGTAGGTTGTAAGGATCAAACGACCAGTGGGCGACCAATATTTTAAGGACAACCTTTGGATGGATTCAAAGGGAGTAGGAGAGAATACTGCAGGTACTCTGCTTTGTCTGTCTGCCCGTTAGAGTGCTTATAACTCGAAAACTACTCATCAAATTATTTACTTGTTTCTGATTCAATACAATAAATTAAGTACTAAGTACGGTGTTAACCCGAATAGAACGTCATAAGTCAAAAAATTGCGTACAATACTCCCATGATCGAAATTTATGAAATAGTGGATTATTTTTACATATTTCCGAGTTTTTTTTCATTCATAACCACTCGACACAAGCGGCACAGCCGCGTTTTCGCGGTAAAAGCGCCCGGCGCACGAAGGGACCTGTGTAAGTGTGTAGGGCCTACACCAGTAGTGTATAAAAGTTATAAAAGTGTATAAAATAATTGTATACTTAAGGCGACGATAACCGACTTTTAATGATTTTATACTGAACATCACGTCTAAACAAGTAAAAGAAGAAAGAAAGAAAAATTGTTTATTGTTTGTTTAAGTGTTAATTATTTGAAAAAAATATATGTTAAATTAGAGCATTTTCTCAATAACTTATTATGTGAATATTTTAGATTATGTCCATATTACTTAGTGAAATTAATTTGTAAAGTTATGTCTAACGCGGATAAAAAACTGAGAATGGCGCAAAATCTACCAAACGTATTTTTCTGAAACCTTCACCAATTTAAAGATAATTTAATTATTGATCTTTAAGTATACGCGTTTTATTAAAACACCTTTTGTTTTGTGTATAATAAATTAATAATGCCACAAATTGGGGACAGCGCTCCTTGATGGGCGAGTCCTATTACTGGCTGTACGTACGACGCGTTGCGTGAGCTCAGTACAGAACTCGCAAGCTAACCAATCAAGGTCACTGGCATATATCTCCGTCTTAATAGTTTGTCGGTATTCTTATTTTGTTTGGATCTTATTATTATATTTACCTATAAAATGGAGATACTCTAGTACTTGCCCTCGTGTTTATTTTTTGTAGCTATAACAAGTATCATGCACACTAGGAATCTCAAACAAGTTTTTACTCTACACGCGAGGGATAGGTATCTTATTATTATCTACTAGGAGTCGTTGGTAATTGAATATTCTACTATACACCTGCAGGGTAATTACGTAACACACATAAAATAACAATTGATCGCAATGAACAATGACTTATAAAACTATGGATTTGCCATACCTACAAAATTTGCGTACATAACTACAAAAATCGGACACTTAAAATTACCGAATTTCGTAGGGTTGTAACTGCGATGCAAGAGAGACAGCAAGCAACCGTTTGACAGCACATTGCCGAGTTTTGTACCACAAAACTTGGCACTAAACATGGCGACCGGTCACGCATCATTGAGGTAGGAAAACTGTGGAGATGCCCTATTCTACTATATAAAGAATAGTTATAGGTACAAAATATCTATCTTATCGACACACACATGTCATAAAGCGTTTTGTTTCTTTTTAACTAGTCAAGAACTGCATAAGAAAAGAGAGACGTCCAAATGTTTGTCAAGGACTTAATTGGGCAACAATTTTTGTGACGTCAAAATCATGTCTATGCGTGACCGGTCGCCATGTTTATTGTCAAGTTTTGTGGTACAAAAATCTGCAATGTGCTGTCAAACGGTGCTTGCTTTCTCTCTCGCACTCACAGTAGCAACCCTACGATAGGCGGCCATTTGAAGTGCTCGATTTTTGTACATGTAGTCACGCTAGTTTTATAGGTATGGCGAGTCCATAGGTTTTTATGTCAATGTCACGATGATTTTGACGTCACACAAAAACGTTGCCAAGTTTTCCAACCTCATTTGCAATGGATTTCATTTTGACAGTTCACCCACGTTCATTGCGTTATTTACGTTGTTATGCAGACAATTTTTTCAAACCAATGAAGCAATAGATTAGCAATATCCTTAAAACTATTGTATTGTGAATTTTGATTGAAAGAGAGAATAATAGTAGTACGCAATTTTTTTATTTATTTATTAAAAACAACGTTTACAAAAATCATTTTGCTTCGGAAAACCGTTTTCACGGTTGTTTGTGGGAAGTGGGAAAAGAACAAAATAGTAGTACAATCAATACTACAATATAAGTTTATTAGTGCGGAAATTGCACTTATAAAGTACTTAACTAACAATTTTATGTAATCTAATTGTATCTAATGATAAATGTATGGAAAGTGAATAAATGAAATTAATGTGCTGTATTCCCGTTTTATTATATTATGCGCTTTTATAATTTGTAAGTAAATATGTAATAACGTGACGATATTGTCGTGGTCGTCCACTTCCACGTCACGCATCACGATAACGCAGGGAAGTAAAATTTAATAAGATTAAATAAAATTTAATATATACCTATTTAATGTACAGTCGCCAGCACATCAAGTTACCACAAACTGTCAAATTTTCTCATTCGATTTTGAACTTAACCTGTGACATTATAAGGTTTAAAATCATTTGGAGAAATTTGACAGTTTGGTATAACCTGATGTGCTGGCGACTGTACGTGGACATGGACGTCCACGATAATATCGTCACATTCAATCAACACAGCCTATAGCAGTCCACTCCACTGCTGGACATAGGCCACTCCCAGGCTGCACCACAACACCCTGTCCTCCGCTTTCCGCATCTAGTATGTACCAGTTATCGCCACGTTAGAAATTACAAAAGCGCACATTGAATTTTCTTCGGTATGAGATTTATTGAGCCAATAATATCTTACGGTACCAATAAACTCTTCGTGCACTCATCGCTACAAAATGTTTAGGAAGTAAAGATTTGGTCGTGTTGCAGCACAACGCAACGCAATTAGATATTTAAAGGTCAGGTAATCGCCCTTGACCTTGTCCATTAAGATGCTGACAACAGATAAACCGCGGTCACCGTCAGACTGTCATCGCGCTTCTCTTTCTTTTGTATGCACAAAAGAAAGAGAAGCGCGATGACACAACGCTTGTAATTTATTGCAAAATATGAAGCAATATCTATTTACTCAAAAATGAGTTGAGTAATCGAAAATAAAAAACAACCAAGTTCTGCGTACAAATATGACGTTCTTGTTATTATTAAATACCAACCGTACGTTGGTATTTTAATACAGATACTTTGGATTGAAACTCAAAGTAAAGGGTTAGTTTACCCTTACATTGTATCGAGATTTTTTTGTCTAAACGTGTTTTGGTAACAACAACATAATTATATTTTTTCCACTACCACAAACTACATAGATTTGGCATTTTTTTGTTGTTTAAGATAAGCCTATTTTTATCATTTGTCTCTTGTCAGCGCCTTAAGTCAATATTAATGTAAGGTTTGTTTTCTTGTTTTAAGCGTCTAAGATGTCAAATTCTAATGAATAATACAACATGTATATTGTAGAATGTATATACAATACATAGGAACATGTTTATCGCTACATAATATTTGCTGTTTTTTTTAAAAGCTTCTTAAGGTGAGAAAGAAACTTGAGTTAATGAGAAACCTCCATTAGCGAAAAAGAGATGGCGGTCCCTTGAACTGTCGCTTATCCAGGTTCGACGTATTATTTATCACCTAGTTACACAACTGGAACTCTACTTACCCTGCCAAGGACAATGTGTGAAAGAGACAAACATAACACATATTTTTCTGTCAAACAAGTTCTGAAATCACTTGCAATATAAAATTTAAGCAACTGAACATGCAATTTAAAAATATAATAAATTAAAAAATTAGGAAACTAAAAATTAAAATTGAGTTACCATAATATCAGCGTTTTCGCCATGACACCTTGAGTTTGCCACCGAACTTTTTATAATTTTTCTGCGCGCGAGCAGCTAACCGCTTCCTCAATACCAAACGACTGAGTAGCCTCCAGTGTAGGTACCTAACATTTATGGGAAAACACATTGTGTTGCGTTTCCCATGGCCCTATATTGATCATGGGATTTTAGCTATTGTCTGGATCAGTTTCTAAAGTATTATTACCAACAAAGAAATCTATTGGAAACAAGTAAACGAATAGTGACATAACGTTGTCTCTTTTCGACTTGCTGCCAATTGCAGTGTGGGATAAGGACGATGTAATAGGTGAAGTTTGTTGACTGTAGTAGTTAAATAATTAGGTATGTATTTTTTTTTTTTGGAACGTAGTTCCGTATCGCACGTTATTTATACTCTACACAGTGGACGAATGAGAGCTAAACCGAAAAAAATGTCACGACACGACTCACGACACTAGTTTTTTCATTTAGTTGCTCTCAAACGTAATTTTTTTCATTATGCCCAATGATATTATATTAAAGAGATATATTGTGAGCGCGGAATCGTGAAGACTCGAAAACGTCCTAATTGGGACGTATTTGTTAGTCTGTGATGCCAACATTCGGTGATTGGTGGCCAGATTATTGTTTGTTTACATGCAGCTTAGGCGCAATTGACAACACTAGCTGTCTCTTTTTTTCTTGTTGTTTTATCAAGCCATCTCTTTTCTATCATTTTTACTTGTAGTGAAATGTAAAATGAATGAAAAGTGGGTATGTGTGCTGCCGCTGCTGCGCGGAACACTTTTTTCGGTTGTTTTGTGAGTGTAAAACATATTTGTTTAATATAATGTCATTGATTGTGCCTGTTCTTTAAATAATATACGGCAAAAGGGACTTCGTTCCAACCGGGTGTCCCATGAGGCCCCTCGACTTTTCTGCTTAGCAAGACTTGAAGATAAAGTCGGACAGAGATCGTAGATACATACAACCATAGAGGTAGAAAAAAAAGCTCAAAACGCACGACTTCAACTTAGGAGAATGTATGAGCTCTAACGTACCACCGTGAAAGTTCCCGGTCGACCACTTTTCAACCTTATTACTATAGGCATACGGCAAAAAGCATAAGGGCGAAAGTATTCGACTGGGAACGTTCGCGGTGGTAAAGTAGTACCCAATTGATATGGCTTACCGATGTACCTGCGCAGAAGGTGAATTTTAAAAGTGCGGAAATGCTATTGACCAATCGGCACGCTCCACGCACCGCGGTTCTTTTTCCTGTACCGCTATTGGTCGGCAGCTGCCGCCATGTTAGCGCGCGCCGCGTGGCATGTTTGTCAGCCGCAATACTTCTGATCGAGTGCACGCTAGCAGCTCCAGTGTATTATGAACCTTATAATAGTGACCTAAGGTTGATTGTAAGTTTTAAGCATTCTTTCGTTAATCTTCGGGGCCATACTTTCTTTTCTGTGCGAACGAAGATTCACGACGCGCCTTATCAATTGGGTACCACTGTACCTATGTTCTGCTCCTCCAAAAGTATCTCATTTAAATGTAAATGATATCTAAATGATTTGTATTTCTGTAAGTAGGTTTGTACAAACACTTTTACATACACGTCAATCATATTTTAATAACCAGATGAGGTCGGTGTTTCCTATCTCTGTGTGAAGAAAGGCCGAAACAAACTCAGACGTCACAGTTTCTTTTAAAGTCCAGACATTATCTTGGTCAGATCATGTGAAGGCCATTTATATTGGTGTCTGTAATGGTCTTATGAGGAAAGAACCACACATATTGAGGGGGCCTGACGAGTCAGTGTAAGCATTTGTCAGTAATCGTGCAACTCTACTCAGGACATAATGTGACGAACAATACCAAAGAAAGAACATTTGGGTAGGCTGCATAAATGAGTCGAACTGCCAGAGCATCATTTAAAACTGAGAAAAAAAAAACAATGTACGATGGATCAGAAAATGCACCTGTGGATGCTAATTTGTAGTGCCACTTAGGTACTAATTGAGTGATTTGATTTGTTTACTTAAACCCGAAATTCCCTTGCAACATACCTGCTAAAGTTTTTTTTTTTTATTAATACTGCATTGCACATGTTAATCGATATATAAATGGCTGCAAAGCCCTTGACCCTGGTTGCAACGAGTTTATAATATAATAAAGCACAGGCCACACCGCGAGCTAAGCTAAAATTAGCTTAGCTCGTGGCGTAGACTAATTTATAGTCTACGACGTGAGCTAAGCTAAATTCGTTTAGCTTTATTCACTTACAATATTGAACAGGCCTGATTAACTAAACTTACGCCCAAAATATTTTAAGAAAGAAACAAAGAAAAATATTTTTATTTGGGACACGCACAAGAAATACAAAAATCACTTTTTAAAACTAACAATATACAAAAAAAAAACAAGACTTGTGCCATGCCAAAAAGGCTCCCATCTCAGCATAATGCTGCGATATTTAAAAAATAAATACCACAGCGCTGGTATTCTGATAGGGCTGTAAGTACGTATTATTTCCAATCTCGACCACGATAAGGCCCGATTTCCACCAAAGCAGAGAAGAGCGGAGAGGAGAGGAGATGTTTTGTAAACGACCAATAAGATATCGTTATTTCGATGCGGATGGTACGATAACGGCATCTTATTGGTCGTTTACATTTCGATTGGGAATAACTAACTTGCCAATAACTCAACTCATAACATAACACCACGCCTGTAATCCCTGAAGGGTTAGGCAGAGGTGTACCTTTAGTAGGTACATCCAAATTTCACCAGTTATGTTAAAGTCCCATGTAATAGGGGCGAGCCTTTTGCCATTAACCAGGCACAATTCCAGACTCTGCTATCCTCCATTTGAAATAAGATTAGAAATTTAAATAAACCTTTTTTAGAGTCCGTTCAACCGATTTTGACTTCTATTGTGTTGACATGACATGATAAGTGGCAGCTGTAATAAATAGTTGGGTATTGTAAAATCCTTTTTGCTTTTAACGCCATCCTTATGCCTACGGAATAGAAGTCAAAATCGATTGAACGGACTGTAAAAAAAGTTTTTGAAGTAAAACTTCTATACGCACGCTTGACTGGAGGAGTAAGCTGGTGAATGCGTGACGAGAGTGTTACGGAAAGAGGCGAACGGAAGTTCTTTAAATTTTAAATGTGGAAAACACCGCGTAACCGCGCGCCGCGGGCCGTCCCGCTTAATAGGTTTTTTTTTTTATTCACACTGGCTGTAAAATATACACTCACAAGACCGCAGCTTGTCTAAGTAAAACTTCTTTTGCTAGCGAACGGTGATTTCTGTTTTAATTCAGTCGTGTGGTCTAAAGCACACTCGTTTTTTTTTTTAATTTCTAATCTTATTTCAAATGGAGTATGGGTACTGAGAAATTATAATGGAAAAACCCAATGAGTAACTCTTTTCCCGACTCAGGAATCAAACCCAGCACCAACTTAGCTATGTCGAAATTAATGCTTAAGAGGCCAGCGATGGATGCGTACTTCATACAAACGTAATACCAAAATAATTTGTAAATCAAACATATGTACTTAAGATAGTGTGTATTTATTTCGATTGGATTACAGAATATCTATGTTCCCAAATATATATTTTGAAAGGAGAATGATAAAAAGACGAGATATGAGGAATTGAAAATTTCTATACAAAACTTATTTTTCTCATAACTCTTGTTTAAATCAGTGTCCATTCAAAATATAAATTTGGGAACCTAGTTAGTCTGTATTCCAATCGGTATAAAAAAACACTACCTTAAGAATATGTTTGATTTACAAATTATTTTGGTATTACGTTTGTATGAACTACGGATCCATCCTCTTAAGAATGGCATGGAAAACATGGAGAGATCAATCTGTGGGATAATTGTGTAACACACTATCAGTAGCAATGAGTTTCATTTTGACAGTTTGACAACATTCATTGCGTTATTTACGTTGTTGATCAGACAAATTTTTCAAACATATGAAGCAATGGATTAGCAATATACTTGAGAACTCTTGGATTTTGATTGAAAGTGTCTTACGTAATTAGAGTGCTAATCATGCACCTAGATACCGTCTTATTAAAAACTGGCCAAGTGCGAGTCTCGAATCTAGAAAAATAGCAAAAGAATCACGTTTTTTGTATGGGAGCCCCCCTTATACAACGTGTTTTTTTTGATATCCCATAACTCTAGGGTATGATTGAGGCCATATCAAAGAATCAACTGGCATATGAGTTATATTCCAATCCTTCGTTATTTTTTTTTTTCATTTTTCATACAAAATAATTCGGCAAAGTCACGATTATTAATGTAACACACCCTTACGTGAAATATGACAACGTCGACAAGGTAGCTTTCCCTTCACTAGCTGCCGCCGGGAAGCCCCGATACCAACATACCTACATATTTTATTTTACTATTTATTTTACTACACTACTGCGAAGTTTGGCAACCTCGCAAAAGTAAAGATTCGTCATACTGGTGACAATTTTTGACCTAATTTAATTATGATTGATGATATCTCCGAAACGATGCATTTTTGGAGCACCTATTCTAGGAGTTTTAGTATTATTTTTGCCTACAGAAAATAACCCTAGAGTTATGGGATATCAAAAAAAACAGGTTGTATATTTGATTTATTTTAATTTAATTATTTATTTTTAAAGTGAATATTTATCTAAATATTCTGTGAATATTTCAAGCGTCTACCTGTTGCCGTTATCAATATAGCAAAAACGAGCAAAAAATCACTTTTGTTGTATAGGAGCCCCCTTAAATATTTATTTTATTCTGTTTTTAAGTATGTGTTGTTATAGCGGCAACAGAAATACATCATCTGTGAAAATTTCAACTGTCTAACTATCACAGTTCATGAGATACAGCCTGGTGACAGACGGACAGACAGACAGACAGGCAGACAGACAGGCACACAGACGGCGGAGCCTTAATAACAGGGTTCCCGTTTTACCCTTTGGGTACGGAACCCTAAAAACGAGTAATAACTTTGGTCGTCAGTAACGTCCATAAGGTTCGGAATTTAAAAAATGTCGCGAATGTACCTGGGACTAAAGATAAACCAAATTTTCAAAAAAAAAAAAAAAAACGGACTTTTATTTTTCACTTTTTAGTAGGTCAGTTACCTACAATAGCCTAATGTCAACTACTCATCACCTTTTACAAAATATTGCTTTTCCCGATGCAGGAGTTCTCCTGGTGGGAACCAGGAGAACTGCCACTCACCATATGCATTGTGACGAGCATAAATTGCTTAGCAACCATATTAAAGTACCTAATCGAATCGCAACCCGTTAAATACTTATTATTAAGTAGTTCCGGTGGCCATATGTGGTCTTCATCATCAGTTTCACTTCACCAAATGGTGCTTTCAGAGAGCAAATGCACAAGTTACTATAAAAAATACCCAAATCGCTATAGGTGGGCCTATAAAATTTTAGGATTAGTCTCGATTTCCATGGGATCTCATCAGATTCTGACTTGGTGACAATGAGACTACCTCAGGAGCATATCCTTTCAAACAAAAAGATATTTTCAAAATCGGTCCACAATTGACGGAGAAACGGTGAACATACATAAAAAATAACATGTAGGGCAGTCTTTGGGAACTGCCGATAGAAGTGAAAACTAAGTAACTTGTGAATTGTATCGAAGCGTTCGGTGACGATGACGCGAGTTCCATGATTTTTGTTCACCCAAAAAGTGCTCAACACGCCAAAAGAAGTTTTCACTTTAAAAAAAAAACATACAGATGAACATACCAACGCTTTAGTGAGTTCACTCCAAACTGTGAAGAGTTTGGAGTGAACTCACTAAAGCGTAGGCCGTAGCGTATAATGACGGTGTGAAAAATATTATCATCGTTATTGTAAATTATCTAAATTACCCATGAGACCGTGTCACTAAAACCTTTTGTTTATAATTACTGTTTATAAAATCAACTTACACAATCTCGCTACGTTTTGTAATTACTGGCTTTGACACTTTTAGAGTTATTATGTACATACCTAACTAGCCACGTCATTCAATATAATTATTTTCTGAATTCGTTACACATAATGTTGATGCTAAAATCCAGAATATTGGTTATGATGAATAGAATATTTTAGCATATCAACCCTTGATGTCTGGGTTTTAAAGATATTTTTGCAAAAGGACATAATTATTTGTCTTACATTTTTTTAAACTACTTAAATCGCATACGCAGATTAAGTAAATGTTCTTTCTGACTCAAAACTTAATTTACAGACTGGACACATCCCAATACTTTAAAGATTTTGTATCATCATAATAAAATCTCTAAAATCTACAGTCAGAATTAGGGATAAGTGGGGTACAATGAAGTGAAAAAAGCATTTTCCTTTTTAAAAAAAATCTACAAGAGGCCGTTTTTAATACATCAATGACAAGAGGTATCATATAACCCACAACCTCTTAAGAGGTTATTGTGCCTACTCATCAACTTTTACGATGGGACCAAACCTGAAAACGCAATCTGCTGGTCCATACATTTATGTTCTCATAACTCGTCAAAAAATGTAGGGAACAGCAGATTTTTTTATCGCGACTTTATTCTTTCATTGTATCCCACTTGTCCCTAATTCAGAAGGCCAATTCTCGTAATTTAAAATCTATACTCGGAATTTTAATTCGATTCCAGATTTGACAATTTCAGTGTTGCAACGTTATGACAAGTACTAAATAGTGACGTTGCGAAATTATTCGATATGGAAATGGAATATTTCCAGATCGATTCTTCTCGTTTATAATTTTACTCTCGTAAACTAAGTATATCAGGAAATTAAATATTTCTGAACCGATAATTTAGTTTTGACGATTAATTAACGATCTGAGACTTTTCTTTTATAATTGTGTGTGAAATAAATAAAAAAATGTGATCATGAAGGAACATGACAAATAAAACAGATAGATGTATTATGGTAATATTTTATTTTATAAATTGTCGCCGTCATCGCTATCGCTATCGCTGTCACTTTCTGTAACATTTATTATAAATGTGTCTGTGATATTGTCAATTAACCTATCTAGCCTACTCATTTTTTTAAATAAAAATCAATAATTTAGTCTTTAATTGGCACACACACTGATTGTTTATCGATTTTTGTGTTCATCACTACACTATTATATGTGGTATCATTATTTCACAAAATGACAGTAGCTAATGTCAAATCTGGAATCGAATTAAAATTCCGAGTATAGTCGCAATCTCATCTTGGCGACAAACAAACGTCAAAAAATTGTCAAAATGTAGGGAAATAAGACGTATTTTTGACAGATTGACACTCAGTTGCAGAAACGATCTTTAAATTTTAAAGACTACATTAAACACTAATGTAGCATTAAATCATTGCACAAAACCATTTTTTATTTTATTTTAATGCTCCATTATAATTTAACTAATGAAATGTCAAACCTAATGAAACCGGCCATTTTAAACACTTTTACGTTGCACGTAACTTCATTAGCGCCCATTAGCAGGTGGTGAACTTTAAGTTTGACATTTCAGATTTTTTAATTTTAATGGGCCGAAAAGCATCCATTAAAGAGCAATATTAGTGTTTTCTACGGTACTTTAATGCATTTCTGTAATTGAAAGATGTCTTTAACCAGTCTTTCGTCATTATCTGATTCTTATTTATTAGATTTACCTCGCCGTCGAATCCCAGACCGAGTGAATTTATTTTTAAAACATGATGGAGAAGAGTTTCGTGTAAGGTATAGAATTTCCAAGGAGGCAGTTCTTCAAATTTGTAACCTACTTGATTAAGATTTAGAACCAGTGACGCAAAGAAAAAAATCCATTAATGGCCTGATACAGCTCACACAGCTTTTAATATGTTTGAGATTTTTCGCCACTGGATCTTTCCAGCAAGTATTGGGTGATTTAAACAGTTTGTCGGAAACAGGTTGGGTCGGGTTGTTTGTCAGTTTGTTTATACAAAAAGTATCCCGTGAACTAGCAAAATTAAGCCACCTCTATATTAAAATGCCAGACCGGACAGAACTACGTAGAGTTGCAGAAGGTTTTTATGAAATTGATGGATTTTCACGTGTGGCAGGAGCTCTAGACTGCACAAATGTTAAAATTATTAGAATAAGGGGGATGCGCTAAGGTAGCCCGCGAAATTCAAATTTTATTACGATTTTTGTAATTTGCAGGTCAGTAACACGTTGTATGTTGATCTAATTATGATTCGCGGCCATAACCCTTAAGGCTTTATAGAATTATAATCATTAGAATATGAATCAGAAGTATAAAAATTGCAAAAAACGTTGGTAAATTTGAATTTCGCGGGCTACCTTAGCGCATCCCCTTTATTCTAATAATTTTATTAGAATAAGGCCCCTTAAACCAGATTATTTAAACTAGATTAAACCACAGAGTACACTGAATACACATAAATCAACTAAATTTACTTTATTTTATGCTAAAATTGTGGTGTACTTGTACGTACGGATAATAACAGAACGCAAATGTTCACTCTTTTCGTTCAATATGGTAATTTGTTCCTGGCAATATTATTTAAAGTCTTCTTTAACTAAAGTGGCATTAAAAATGTCTAATGCTATCAAAAATTTGTTTGTGCAACTTCATTAAAGTAATGAATTCATTAGCGATAATGCTGCTTTATGTAATGAAGTGTTAATGGTGAGCTTTCTGCAACTGAGTGAGACTGAGATCAGACTGTGAACGTTCTTAAAATTAGTAGAATTGCCCCTCTGATTGTAGATTTTGTTTCACTGTGTTATTTGTGCCCCGTGTTTCATAGATTGCCATCCCCACTTGTCACCATCCTCACTTTGAACAGTTTTAATATTATAATTATTAAAACTAGAAACACTATCAATAGACTCGCCCCCTTTTTACGTGGGACTTAAACGTAACGTAACTGGCGAAAGTGGGTATAATATCTAATAGATACACCTCTGCCCAATCCTTCGGCGAAACAAGGCGTGATGTTATGTTATGATAATATTATGAATAGTAGGTAGGTACCTAGATTCCTTCATCAATTAAGTAATATTTCCAATATAAGGTTCAAGGACCCAATGAACATCAATCAATGAGTCAGGACCTGATGACGTAGTAACAGAGGCCTGTGGCCAGAAATGGGTGGAATTACTGTCCGTCAGGAAAACATTAGGTACACTAAAATTATACAGTTCAATATGAATTAACTCTTCTTGTGTTCTGGTGTGATTATGGTAAAGAATATTAATAACAAGTATATTAGACAAGGCAAAAAGTACGATACGATACGTAAGCAACAGTTCTTACGTCACGTTACCGTACTTTTTACCTTTTCTTTTTTGTTTTTCCGTGGGGAATTCCTTATGGATTTGGATACCCTCCGTCTGGGAAGAACGGAGGGTTATGTTGGAATCCTACCGACTAAAACCCCACTGTTCCTTCATGCACCATGAGTCGGGAGCCCGGGAGATAGCTATTTGTACATTCCCCGTACCCCGGACTGGTACGAGTATAAACCGGCCACTTACCACTCACTGCTGCTAAACAACTATACTCCATTTGAAATAAGATTAGTAGTATCAACCATTTGAAATAAGATTAGGAGTAGTTCAACCGATTTTGACTTCTATTGCGTTGGTGGAATGAAAAATGGCAGCTGTAATAAACAGTTAGTATTGTTACCACGTTTTTGCTTTTAATGCCATCCTAATGCCTACGGAATAGAAGTCAAAATCGGTTGATCGGACTGTAAACAAGTTTATTTAAATGTCTACACTTATTTCAAATGGAGTATAGGTAGGTAGAGGGCCTTAAAAATCGATAATAGAAAACCGAAAACCAAACGAACGACACTCACAAGTCACAACCCTATAACATACTTTATTTTAATCTGTTATTATCTGTTATTGCAAATAGCTCAGTAAAGACCATAGCAAGATGTTTCTGATATCAAAATTATACATAATTATGTATAACAAACTACCTAGTAACGAAGTCAAAACTGTAGATTGAATATTAAAAAAAAAAGTAATTTCAACTAGTTGTGGGGGACCTGTCTGATGTCAAAAATATAGTTTTTTTTAGATATTTTGACCATTTGTCTGCTTGTCTGGATGTAAGTTCCGGATTGGCGCAAAAACCGCTGAACGGATTTGAATGAAATTTGGCACACAAACCCCCTTATTAAAAAACAAGGTTTATCTTCAGACCTAGGTTGAAAACATGGAGCCATTATTGAATTTAGAACTTTATCCCGACTATAGTAAAGTTCCTAAACACAAAACTGACAACTTGGTACCGAACTAAGTTTTCAGTTTTGTTTATAGAACGGTATTTCAATCGCTGTTACGTTCTTATTACAAAAACTGGCTCCATGGTTTAAGCCATGTCAAAATATAAATCTTGTTTTGTAATAAGGCGGAGATAGTTTATAACCTGGATTAACACATAGGGTACTCTTAATTCCGGTAGTACGTTCCCGTGGGATAGTTTCCGACATACACGCGGGCGAAGCCGCAGGCAAAAGCTAGTAATTAATAAACTTGTACGGTCAGCAAAGAAAGACCGTTACTTTTACTAGATTATTACTCGTTCACGGGGCACTGCTTTTAAGCATTTCATGCAATGTTTGGGTAACAGTTTGTCCTACTTATTCGTTTAATTCTAATTTTTTTTTTGTTTCACATTTCGTTTTAATTTGCGTTCAAAGTTGCACTGTAAACAACTTTTGTTACTGACTGTACCTATAGAGTACATTACGGTCAAATTAATGCACCTCACTTCGTTTTAATTTATTTTAATTTTTTATTATTAAGTAATGGTTTTTTGTTTCTCTATTTTTATTACGGACGCTTTTAACGTGCACGTCTTTCTACATTGTTCACACATACAAAAAACAACAACAATGACAACCACAATACAATAACAAACATTATAAATGATGTATCCAATATATTGTAACAATGTTTCTTGCCCGTTTTTCTCCATAAGAACCTACTGCGCTTTGGAATGGGCTACTTACTAGCTTCATCTTTCTGACCAACCGACCCCTTGACAATTCAAAAGTGCCTGTAATTGGATTATTTTGAAATAAATGCTTTCCCCCTTATTACAAAACAAGGTTCATCTTCATACCCAGGTTTAAAACATGGAGCCTTTATTGAATTTCGAACTTTATTCCGACTATGGTAAAGTTCCTAAACAAAAAACTGACAACTTAGTACTGAACTAAGTTTTCAGTTTTGTATAAGGAACGGTATTTCAATCACTGTTACGTTTTTATTACAAAAACTGGCTCCATGTCAAAATATAAATCTTGTTTTGTAATAAGGCGGTTTTGGACTTCTTGGCGGGAAAGTGAAGCGTCATGTTCAGCAGTTTGTTTAATTTTCCAAAATTTGTGTTTAGCCGAATATTAATGTGTAATAATGGTGGATTATTAACCATTAAGTGTTTGTGAACGTGCATTAGTGTAGGCAAATGAAACAAAACAGTGCAACTTCGCTTCAAGTTCTCTCAAGAAGTCCGCGTGAGGTCTCAGTAAAGTGCCACATCTTTACTGAAACTCAAGGAGAGTGGGCGGGGATATCATCATCATGCATTTTTAATTCATTTCATCAATATTATACAAGAACTAAAACGTGACATTGGCTAAATGCACAAACCGTGCGAAGCCAGAAGGAAAAAAAAAATAAAAAAAAATAAGGCGGTTTGAGTTTGAGTTTCAGACTTGAATTACGAAATCCACCCTTATACCTACATAGATACTGCTCCTCATACCTATCTAAGTACTTTGTAATACTGCTAAGGTAAATAACGGCGATGACCAAGTTAAACTATATTCCCATGAACGTGACTCGTATGTGTACAAAGGAATCTTTGCGAGGAGCAATGACTCATGTGAGTGGCTTCCCAACAATGCTAAGCATAGAAACTGGACAAGACTGCGTCAACAAAAGACATACAGGGTCAATTAAAGTTAGTTAGCGAAACTCTGCAGACGTGATGAATATCGATACCTAAATATAATAAAACAAAAAATAAATTAGTTTGGTGATTTTTTTTGTTGTTGTCTCTTGAAATATTAGCTTAAAAATCTTTATTTTTGTGTGAACTTCACAGGCGCTATGGGTAACGATAATAATGTAAACACGATAAAAAAAACAGATTTTCTCAACACATGTGTGTTGAGAAAATCTGTTTTTGAATCACACATGTAATTCAAGTAAAAAAAAAATTTGCTTAATCAATTTAACAACCTTGCACAGTTCATGTAAGTTACAAATAAGCAGTAAACGTAGGTACCTATTTTTTTTTTAGTTTGGTATGTTTTGGTAGTTATTATGGTTGTTAGAAACTTAGAATTGATTCACTCTGTTCCCCGTACTAGTATAAACTGTACTACTTTGGAACAGGTTTCGTCGTTCTCTGTGAATGTACAATTGTACATAGTAGCAGACTTGTGACAAAATGATTATTTTCATACCAAAAAGAATTTTAGTTATTATTAACAAAGCAAAGTACCTACAGCAGAAGTTAAATTAAGGTAGGTAAAAATAAAAATAAACATAAAAATGAGAACTTGATTTTTGAAAACTTGTAGTATATGTGACGGAAGCCATATTATTTAACAGCTGCGAGAGGCGGCGACTAGATGGCGCTAGTGGAACGTGCACCATAGACAAATCATTCATTCTATCGGATGTTTTACTTAAAAGACTTGAAGTCAATTGAGTGAAATATTGTAACGTTACCCCCCACTAGCGGATCGCCTTTATAAGGAGGTGCGCTATTGAGTCGGTACGCTCCCCCCCGTCCCTTGAATGTCGATGCGCCAGCCGCCCGGTTAGAGGCTGAGAGCGCCGTAGCAATAAATATAATATCCCCTGATAATAATCATGATCAAAATGTTGATCCAGCCCGTCCCCAAATTGTTACTAATTTTGTGATCCCCCAACGACGCCCTGAGCCGAGGTCCGTACCCCACAGGGGGTGCCCTTAGTGCGCTGTCGTTTAGTTTTAATATATATAATTTGCGCCCTGGCTGGAGGCTTTAAGATTAAAAACCTTAGGGCAGCCACAGGAATATCCGGTTAAGTAGCAACGACCTCTCTAGGTCTGCTACGAGATGCCATTCATAAAAAAAAAAAAAAAAGAGTCGGTACGCATTTTGAACGGATGCGTCTTGGTGCACGGACCACTGTCTCTCGACAGTCAGTACTGCCCGGTTATTGGATATGGAACGCTGTCTCCGACAAATTAGTACTATCCTTATTGCGGTGGGTGCATGGACCACTGTCCCTGACAGTCAGTACTGCCCTATGTGACCGCCACTACCATTATTAGTTATTTAATTAATTCTATTTAATTTTTATATTCTCTCGATTTAAAATAACTGATTGTTCGATTGAAATATATTTCTGTATTGCCATATCTGAGTATTACTTCTGATGTCTGAACCTATCCCGACATATGCAAGTTCACATAGTATATGCAAAATATTTAGATGCTAAGTTTGTTTACATAATATGTATAGTTTTTTGCGCTATTAATCATTTATTATAAGATTATAACAACCAGTGGCCAAACAAAAAACATTTAATAGCTTTTTAAAAGAGTTTGTATAAGTAATTTAATTTGTGTAACTGTAATTAAACGCATCAATAAACACCTGGGATCCTGCCTCTCACCCCGCGCGATCATTGAGTGTCATGTGGTTTTTAGGGTTCCGTACCCAAAGGGTAAAACGGGAACCCTATTACTAAGGCTCCGCCGTCTGTCTGTCTGTCTGTACGTCTGTCTATCCGTCTGTCACCAGGCTGTATCTCATGATCCGTGATAGTTAGACAGTTGAAATTTTCACAGATGATATATTTCTTCTGCCGCTATTACAACAAATACTAAAACACAGAATACAATAAATATTTAAGGGGGCTCCCATAAAACAAACGTGATTTTTTTGCTCGTTTTAGCTCTATATTGATAACGGCAAATGGTAGACGCTTGAAATATTCACAGAATAATATATTCAATTCAAAAATAAATAACAAATGGCAAATATCCTGGATTCCTTCCTATGTTATATCAGTAACAGATGATATTAGGACACGTGTATAAAATATAGAAACAAAAATAGCTAAGTACCTAGAGATATTTTCCTCAATCGTGTGATCAATTCAAGCAAATATAATATTTAAGATTTTTTTAAGTGTCTTGGAATGCTGTAGTAGCAGTAAGTTAAGTTAAATTGACCACGTGAAAAGTTTAATTTGTGTATACTGTGCATTGTTTAAATTTTATTGTGTTTTAGATGATCATTATTTCATTGAAGTGAAAATTTCTTTAGGCCGTTAAGCAATAAGTTTTTGCTTCTGTCGGCAGTCCCTATGAGGCGCCTGAATATGTTTTTTTTATCAAACAAAGAGAGTAACTCCATGAAGCGTAACTTTTAAAACAAATACCTCTTCATCTTCCTGTCCTAGGCCCATAGTTACTAAAGCCGCGATTCCATTAATAATTTTTTTTAAATAAGATTTTAATTTTTTTTATTTTTAACTTTATATAATACTGTGATTCCATTTCTTTCTTTTATTTTTATTTATATACCTTGAACAACAGGCGCAATAACTTAATAGCAATTATATAACCTGGGGAAGGACGGAGTACCCTAATACAAGCAAACTACTTGCTTAAAAGGATTCTCCCCATTCATATCATTCCTGACACAATCCATTTTCCGTGGCCTTCCTCTCCCTCTACATCCATCAACATTACCACCTTTGAGTATTCAGATTACCACAAAACAAATAGGTACCTACCTACTTCCCTATAACAACAACAGGTAAACCGCGCTGTCAGATTGCATACAAAAGAAAGAGATGCGCGATGACACAACGTATGGCGTAAAAATGCAAATAAAATCGTATAAAATTAGATATTAATTAATTAATAAAAATTAAACCATCACCGGATGCAGTTTTGGCATTTGCCAATGCAAATGGCAAATGCCAAAACTGCAAATTGCCCAATTTTATGGTATACTTTTAATTATAATTATAACTGTTAACGAAGCGATAAACTGCTTTTAAAAATAATTAAGATATGACTTTGTACATTTTTTGATGTAAGTATTAAATTATGTTTAATTATCAAACTCAAAGCATTTATTTCAAATAAACCTATTATAGGCACTTTTGAATTGTCAAGGGGTCAGTCAGTCAGATGAAGCTAGTTGCCCATTCCAAAGCGTAGTAGGTTCCTATGGAGAAGAACGGGCAAGAAACTACACGGACACTCTTTTAAATCAAAATATTGTTACATAGTATTGGTTACATAATTTATGTTGAAATTATACATGTGAGAACAATGTAGAAAGACGTGCACGTTAAAAGCGTTCGTAATAAAAATATAAAAAACAACTAAAATACTAAGTTAAAATAAGCCGTGGCAGCTAAGAAATGACCAGTCGCTACTGACGGCGCCCGTTCACGAACATGACGCATGGATCACCACCATTTAGCTCAACCATTTTGAAGGGAACTTAATGATCCAACACATACGCCACCATCAGCTAGACATTTTAGTGAGCATGACACTCTCAGCCGCCATGGTACATTCAAGTCAAAAAAGTTATGTTTTGAGTTTCATCACCGTATGCACAAAAGACTTGAAAATATCATACTGTTTTTTTTTTTTGGAAAAAATATTTACGGTTTAAGTGATACACTGCTTTAAAACAATACATTTGGCCCATTTTCAGAAATCTCCGCATATTACCTAAAAAACAAATACCTATTTATTTATTTATATTCAAGGTTTATTTATTTTTATTATCTCTCATAAGTCATAACAATATTATTATTATGAGTAACAATTAGTGGTCTACAATCAACAACCTAATTATTATTTGCCGTTAATCAATTCTCTACATTTAAAAAATAATACCACAATTATAATTTGCTAATCATTCATCACTAATTTCACCGAATTAAATGAAAGCACATAGGTACAATGATTAATTAGTACCTGATGATGGCACATACATGCACAAATCTACATAACATTATATAATTAGATAACAAAGGCTTCGTTTTCACTACAAAACAGCACTACACTAATTCATAATTTAACGACACTTAGCAGTTTAGCACTAAGTACTCGTAAACGCAACACTTGTTAAAGCTATTTGAATTTATTTATAAATATAAGGAAAAATGTCCTCGGTGACTTGATAAAGTCTGGTATTAATCACGCGTAGGCAACGACTGGACCCAACCCGCCATGTTATAATTTTGAATTGTAAACAAATTGTCTAATTATTACCGCGATGATTTCGATGAGCCGTAATAGAATATAAACGTATTTGATCACGACCTTTGCAGAGGTTAGGTTTGTACAGGGTGGTCGGTTAGTTTGTTAGTTTGTTTTCCGAATTTATCTTTCCAATTCTGTTCTGAGGTCAAATAGACGCCTTCGTTTGTGGATAGAATCTCTTCTTGTCTTATTATACAGGGTGGAAGGGACATCGACGCGAATCCATTTACCATGGATTCAGTACATCATTCTTGACCCCCTGTGTTAAAATTTCTCGTCGGTAATAAAAAAAAAAAACAGCTGTTTCTTACAGAAGTGCAATACCTACTCGGTCAAAATGTATGGAATAGCGAATTTTTTTTAAAATAACCGACGAGAAATTTTAACGCAGGGGGGTCAAGAATGATGTTCTGAATCCATGGTAAACGGATTCGCGTCGATGTCCCTTCCACCCTGTATTATTGGGTTACAAGGATTATTCTAAATGCAAACTAGTCTAAGGAAGACAGACAGTGATAGGTACTGTTTAATTAGCAAACTTAATACCATCTCATTAACATTCTTACCTGCAATATATTTGACATGAGAACAGCAGGGTTTAAAGCAATATTCTTCGTAATAAAGAAAACTAGCTTCCGCGTGTTTCTTGTTCCCCCGACCCACTGCGTCGCGTTGCATCGCCCGCCCGCGCTATTACTTCGTCTTCTATTTGACTTTTTTAGGGTTCCGTACCCAAAAGGTAAAACGGGAACCCTATTACTAAGGCTCCGCCGCGCCGTCTGTCAGTCTGTCTGTCTGTCCGTCTGTCTGTCTGGCTGTCTGTCCGTCCGTCTGTCACCAGGCTGTAGCTCATGAACCGTGATAGTTAGACAGTTGAAATTTTTACAGATGATGTATTTCTGTTGCCGCTATAACAACAAATACAAAAAAATAGAATGAAATAAATATTTAAGTGGGCTCCCATACAACAAACGTGATATTCTTGCTCGTTTTTGCTCTATACTGATAATGGCAACCGGTAGACGCTTGAAATATTCACAGAATATTTAGTTGTATAATTCACTTTAAAAATAAATAATTAAATTAAAATAAAACAAATATTTAAGGGGGGCGCTATAACAACAAATACAAAAAAAAACAGAATGAAATAAATATTTAAGAGGGCTCCCATACAAAAAACGTGTTTTTTTTTGCTATTTTTATAGATAATGGTACGGAACACTTCGTGCGCGAGTCCAACTCGCACTTGGCCAGTTTTTATTTTTGCTTGGGTTCTAAGGGTGGTAGCGTGGTGTTCAATAGCCTATAGGTACTTAAACCTTCTTCAATAATATTGAGCTATCAAATGCAAAAAGATTTTTTCCAATCCATCTGTTTGTTAATCCGATTGTTTGTAACTTTGTATGTAGTTGGTAATCTCTGGAACTACCAGTTCCTCCTTCCAGTACCAGTTAACTACATACAAAGTTATAAACAAACAAACTTTACCTATTTATAATATTAGTATAACCAGCTTATATATATACTATCTAGCAGAAATATTCTTTCTAAACCATATTCAAGTCACTGGATAATTAAAAACATGAAAGACAGCTTTAGCGTTGCCAAAAATATTAAAGATCAGAGAGAAAAAATAATAAGATTAAAATACCGTAACAAGTAAAATAAAATTCTTCGCCATTAATGAAATCTCTTACGTCTTTCTAAGCCCATCAAACAATCCTTTTGCTCAAATGAAAGCTGAAACAACCATGAAACCTCAACATTACCTGCAATGTGAAACCTATTGCCACTAATTAAAAACAATATAAAAAACTTTTTTTCAAAAAAAACAACCGACTTCCAACATAAACACTAAAAAGTGAAAAATAACTTTAATTTCGGAAGCACATAACATAACATCACGCCTTGTTTCCTCGAAGGGTAGGGCAGAGGTGTACCTGTAGTACACCCACATTTAATATTATATTTAATTAAATTTCTGAAGTCGATGTATAGAATATAGAATAGATTGTATTGTTTTCTCGCAAATGTGTTGAAAAACGTTGTGTGACACACGCGCGGAAAATGGTATTTACAAACTCGTGGCTATGGTAAGCCCTCGACTTCATCTCGGGCTTACATTCGTCTACTTGTTTTTAAAGACCAACTATCATAAATAAATTCATGATTTTATTTTACCACTTTACTTTGTCGGCGTTAATAAGCCAAATTACAGCTTTCTAGTACTAAGATTCTCTGAGCTAAGCCGCGGACAGCCAGACAGACAGACAGACATGGCGAAACTTTATGGGGTTCCTTGTTGACTACGGAACCCTAAAAAGAAGGTCCCTAATGTACGCCGCACGAAAGTGGTAACAAAACTAGTACAGCTGGCCTCTTATTCTATTAAAAAAGAGCCAGCTCAAGATCAAAGTGTACCACCAACCTGCGGTCGACTTTATCTAAACAACAATAGCTTTCGTGGTAGGTATCTACGGAACACTTAGCGCGCGAGTCCGACTCGCACTTGGTCGGTTTTTAACCGACTTCACAAAAAGGAGGAGGTTCTCAAGTCGTCTGTATTTTTTTTTTTGTTTTGTTTTTTTTTTTTTTTTTTAATGTTTGTTACCTCAGAACTCCGTCGTTTATAAACCGATTTGGAAAATTATTTTTTTAATTGAAAGGATATACTTCCAGATTGGTCCCATTTTTTTCAAAATCCAGTTCTGATGTTGGGATCCATGAGTAATTGAGGGAACTCCTCAAATATTATAGGCATACCTATAGCAATTTTTATATTTTCATCAACAAGTCAATCATTTGCATTCAGAAAGTATAATTTGGTGAAGTGGAACAGATGAAGAAGGCCACAGATGGCCACCGGAACTTCTCAGTGATAAGTAATTCACGGGTGGCAATGAGATATCTGGATTAAGATAGTTAAGCGAAGCAAATTTAAATAAATAGTTCTGATCAAAATGGTACCATCAAACTGATCTGATGATGAAGCCGGATGGTAGGCACTGGAACTCCGTTAAAAAACAATGTATCCTACCCGTGTTTGGTCTTATTGGAATTGTCATGAGATGCACTCTGGCTATAAATAATTTTTAACCGACTACAAAAAAGGAGGAGGTTCTCAATATATATATATCTAGCCATATGTACATATACAAGGAAACCGTGACTGATTGGTCTATCAACACAGCTCAAACCACTGAACAGATTGGCCTGAAATTTGGCACGTAGACATCCGCTAAGAAGGGGTTTTTGGAAATTTGACCTTTAAGGGTGGAAAACGGGGGGTTTTGTTTGCATGAAAAATCTTATTCCTAGGGTTAATTTAAAACTTGGACGAATACTTACATAAGTAAATTATAAAGTTTATATTTTTTTGTTAACTTCAACGGATGGGATGTCAAAGCTTGTATAGAAGAATTTTAACGCGCGGTCCGATCAACTCGAAACTCAGTATTTATACTTAAGACCAAAAATGAAGAATAACTTGTATCAGGGTTTTTCGAAAATCTACCCATAACAGGGTGAAAAGGGGTAGTCAATTTTACAAGAGAGGATTTTACTACGTGGCTTGATTAACTCGAAAATTGGTATAACCTCTATGTCAAATAATGGAAAAGTCGCCAACCACTTTAAAAATTAACCTCTTTGGGGGTGTAAAGGGGGATGGATACAGTTTGTATGAAAAAAATCTTCTTTCGTTGATCTATTAACTTGAAACTTAGCCTGAATACTTCATCATCAGTCTCCTGCCCTAATCCCAATTAATTTGGGGTCGTCGTAACATGTCGAATTACACTATAGATTTAATACATACAAAAGGAAACAGTGACTGACTTACTGACTGATCTATCAACACAAAGCTCAAATCACTGAATTGATTGGGCTATTTGGCACACAGATAGTTATTATGACGTAGGTAACCGCTAAAAACAGATTTTTGAAGATTTAACCCCTTAAGGGGTGTAAAATAAAACTTCCTGTCTCTGTTGTTTTCATAGCAAGTAGTAGTATACGGATTGGTGTGGGGTAGGTACCACTAAAAAGTGAAAAATAAAAAACTTTTTTTCAAAAAAAACAACCGACTTCCAACAAAAACACTAAAAAGTGAAAAATAACTTTAATTTCGGAAGCACATAACATAACATCACGCCTTGTTTCCTCGAAGGGTAGGGCAGAGGTGTACCTGTAGTACACCCACATTTAATATTATATTTAATTAAATTTCGGAAGTCGGTGTCTTTGGTTTTGTATTTTCGTTTATGAACGCTAAGTGTTCCGTAGATACCTACCACGAAAGCTATTGTTGTTTAGATAAAGTCGACCGCAGGTTGGTGGTACACTTTGATCTTGAGCTGGCTCTTTTTTAATAGAATAAGAGGCCAGCTGTACTAGTTTTGTTACCACTTTCGTGCGGCGTACATTAGGGACCTTCGTTTTAGGGTTCCGTAGTCAACAAGGAACCCCATAAAGTTTCGCCATGTCTGTCTGTCTGTCTGGCTGTCCGCGGCTTAGCTCAGAGAATCTTAGTACTAGAAAGCTGTAATTTGGCTTATTAACGCCGACAAAGTAAAGTGATAAAATAAAATCATGAATTTATTTATGATAGTTGGTCTTTAAAAACAAGTAGACGAATGTAAGCCCGAGATGAAGTCGAGGGCTTACCATAGTCACGAGTTTGTAAATACCATTTTCCGCGCGTGTGTCACACAACGTTTTTCAACACATTTGCGAGAAAACAATACAATCTATTCTATATTCTATACATATAACAAAATCGTAGCGAAGTCATAAATGTACATTGAATATTTTTGATTTTGAATTGAGATTGAATATGATTGATTCCAATGCCGAAAATATAATTTTTAGAATTTTTGTCTGTTTGTCTGTATGTATGTTAGGGCATCACGCAATTCTACTGGATAGATTATGTTTGTACTGATATCAGGTGCAGTAGATTCCATATTAATATCGGATAGGTACCTCGATTGAACTATATTATGATTTTGTAAATATCAGTCGGAACGTCGCAACAATCTTTGACATTTCTAATATGCATTAAGAAAACTTCGTATTGTGTCCGACGATAAAACTGCCCGTATAGTGGGTAATGTGGGTATGTTGAATCAATATTAAGATACGGACTAATAATATGGGGCAATTCAACAGACAGTGATAAGACATGTATTGTACAAAAAAAATGTGTAAAAGCTATATGCGGTGTCGGTCCACTTGAATCTTGCAGGCCTTTATTCAAAAAACTAAAACCTTTGACCTTAACCGGCATTTATTTGTTTGAGGTATCGGTTTTCGTGAGGAAACATAATGAATTATTTAGATTCAAAGGTGACAACTACACCAAACAGAGACCAAGAGATGCAACAAAAATTTTAGTTCCTTTTTGTAATACAAGTTTAAGTAAAAATAATGTTTATCATATTATGTGCATTACAATTTTTAATAAATTACCGAAGATCTTAAGGGAGCCATTCAAATATTTTAAAATTAAACTACATATATGGTTAATAGAGAATTGTTTTTATAGTTTACGAGAATTTCTGCAACAAAAAAAGATATTTTAAGTTTCCTGTAGTTTAATTTCCTGTATGATGTGTTGTGTGATTAATATTTTAACATGTCTTTTGTTACCTAAAGAAAAAATATTATTTTAAGAATTTAAGTTTTGTTATGTGTGTATATTTTATTGTAAGTAACTTAAAATGTATCATTACTTAAAAATCCTAATAGATATTTTCCCGTATTAGTTATTTATGATATTAGGGCGGTAAGTTGGTCTTTACAAACGAGTAGACGAATGTAAGCCCGAGACGAAGTCGAGGGCTTACCATAGTCACGAGTTTGTAAATACCAATTTCCGCGCGTGTGTCATACAACGTTTTTCAACACATTTGCGAGAAAACAATACAATAGGTAATAAAATAAGCCATCAAAACATTTTAAGAGAATGATTGAGTATTTCTTCGTCTTCCATGATATAAAATAATTGTAAATGATTAAATAGCACTCACGATTTTGGCGGCTCATTCAAGATATCAGGTGCAGTAGATTCCATATTAATATCGGATTCCTCGCTTGAACAAATATTATTATTTTGTAAACATCAGTCGGAAAGTCGCAACAATCTTTGACATTTCCAATAAAAAAATGGCGCGAATTTGCAAATGGCGCCACGTGCACATGATAAAAATTTGTACTACATCTTTCGTCTCATTTTCTCTTTATTAATAAAGTGAGTTAAACGTATTGAGCAAAAGCGCTTCCAAGGAGGTTCGATCACTCAGCTTATGTATCCTCGTAATTTGAAACTCCTTGGTGGAATACTTTTATAATTGTTATGGTAATAAAAAAAAACTGTAAAGGATACGCACGGCGCTATACAACGAAGAGGGCGGTAAAATATGTACTTAGGTGAGAGTACCTATTTTACCGCCCGTTCCGTTGTATGGTGCGTAATTTTTAACTTTCGAACAATGTATACAGGATTCGTAAATGCATTTTTTGAGCAAATGTGTTGAAAAATATCTTATTATAATAAGAACCTATTAGGTATTAATGTAAAATTAATTTGCATGCCCTAAACAGGCAAAATATGGACTATACATGTACCACCAACTGTTACAACTGGTAATACCTATATTTTATGCAAATAAATGTTTCTTAAACTCAAACTCAAAGCATTTATTTCAATTAAACCAATTACAGGCACTTTTGAATTGTCAAAGAGTCGGTCAGTTAGTCAGAAAGTTGAAGCTATTTGCCCATTCCAAAACGTAGATTTCTATGGAGAAGAATAGGCAAGAAACTCCAAGGACACTCTTTTAAATCAAGATATTACAAAATCCTGGGTACATTATTCTTGTCGCTTCTATAAGTGAGAACAATGTAAAAATATAAATTATTTAAAAAACAATATAAAATATTACAAATAAGCCCTGGCAGATAGGAGAAGACCAGTCACAACTGACGGCGCCTGTTCACGAGCATGACGCGTGGATCAGCACCATCCAGCTCAACCATTTTGTAGGGAACCGAATGATCCAACACACGCGCTACCATCAGCGAGACATTTAAGTGAGCATGACATACTCTTAACTGCCAAACTTTTTTAAGTCAACATACATCATAACATAATAAACGGCTCCATGGTACTCACATTTACAAAAATTTTAAAAATGCTTTTAAATTATACAAAACTATAGCTTGCAATGCATTTCAAAGATAAATAAAATTTTACTAGCAAAAGGATAAACTTAATTACCTATTGAAGTATTCAACAGCTAAAACTTGATTATGTACATTTTATATAATAAATATGATTGTAATGTCACAACATAAAAAAGGGGGGAAGCATCTCTTCCAAATATTATAATTTTAACAAGTGAGCCCAAGTGGTTGTGGAGCAGGACCAGCATTGAGCCAAGCTTTTTTATCTACGATATAATCATCCAACCTATAATATGCTTGTCTACATAGTGTGCGTTTAATGCATGTTTTAAATTTCTTCTCATTTAGTTGAAGAATATCGAGTGGTATTTTATTATAACATTTTACACAATACCCTATAAAAGAAGTGTGTACTTTTGACAATCTGAAACGTGGTTGATCTAATTTGTTCCTATTTCTAGTATTAAAATTATGCCTGTCACTTATCTTACTGAAAAGATGTAGGTTTTTTCTAACATACACAATATTTTCATAAATATATTGGCAAGGTACCGTCATGATGTTAATTTCTTTAAACAGTTCCCTTAGAGAGTCGCGTCTGCGGAGGTTGTAGATGGCTCTGATAGCCCTCTTTTGCAGAACAAAGATAGAAACAATATCTGCAGCCCGTCCCCACAGCAAAATACCATAAGACATGATGCTATGAAAGTAACTAAAATAGACCAGTCTCGCTGTATCCACGTCTGTTAATTGGCGAATTTTCCAAACAGCGTAGGCGGCTGAACTTAGCCGCCCTGCAAGTGATGTTAAGTGAGGACTCCACTGCAGCTTAGAGTCAAGCGTGATTCCCAGGAAAACAGTTTTTTCGACGAATTCTAGTATCTCTTTGTTCAATACAACGTGACATTCACTACTTCTAACATTCGGTAACGCGAATCTTATGCATTTAGTTTTCTTCTCATTTAATACCAAATTATTTACAGTAAACCAATTATGGACCTTAATCATAGCGTTATTTACGTCTTCAAGCTCCTGTGCATGTCTGCTTACTTTAAAAATCAGTGATGTGTCATCAGCAAATAACACCATTTGTGGTCGGTTTTTCAGTAAATGAGGTAAATCATTTATATGTACTAAAAAAAGGAACGGACCCAATATTGAGCCCTGCGGTACCCCCATTTTGACTATTAAACCCAATGAATTCACACCATTTATTTGAACTTGCTGTAATCTATCATTCAAATATGATTTTACTAAGTTAAGCGCAAGTTTACCCAGTCCGTAATGCTCAAGTTTCAAGAGCAGTGTTTCGTGATTCACGCAATCAAATGCCTTGGAAAGGTCACAAAAGATGCCTATTGCGTCTTGTGCCTCTTCCCATGCGTTAAAAATGCGTTTCAATAATGTGACACCGGCGTCAGTTGTACAACGTCCTTTGGTGAAACCATACTGTTGATATTGTAAGATGTCATTACGATTGAAGTGAAATTATCTTATTCTTATTCTTAATATGAAAATGGCGCGAATTTGCAAATGGCGCCACGTGCACATGGTGAAAATTAGTGCTACATCTTTCGTCTCATTTTCTCTTTAATAATAAAGTGAGATAAACGTATTGAGCAAAAGCGCTTCCAAGGAGGTTCGATCATTTCAGCTTATTTATTCTCGTAATTTGAAACTCCTTGGTGGAATTCTCATATAATTTTTATGGTATTTAAAAAAATGCCGTAAAGGATACGCACGGCACTATACAACGAAGGGGGCGGTAAAACATGTACTTAGGTGAGAGTACCTATTTTACCGCCCGTTCCGTAGTATGGTGCGTAATTTTTAACTTTCGAACAATGTATAAGGCTTCGTAAATGCATTTTTTGAGCAAAAAAACATTTTTGTAGCGGGGGGCGCATAAAGTGGGTATGATTTTTTTTTCTTGTCTATCCCATCCCCATGGTGCAGGATATCGTTGGATAGGCCGTTCAAAAATATTGTGGTTTTGTGAAAGCCATTTTTTGATTCAGGCATCCGTTTGGGAACCTAATAGCTTCAAAGTGCTAATTTTTGTTAGAGTCAAGTGCCCGTCGCCCCCCCACCCCTGCCAGCTAAATAGTTGTTTTTGGATATGTGAAAAATTTCACGGCAGTACAATACAATGAAGTTAAAAGGAAAACTATCACAGCTAATTACAAGACATTACAAGTTATCGAGTAATAGTCAACAAAGTTTTTGCAGTTGTAGAATTGACACTGACGTGTATCGATGTATGGGAGAACAGAAAGAAATAAACAAAAGAAAGAAAAATAATTTTAAATGTCACAGAAAAAACGTGCGTACGAAAACATAATAAGTAATAATACCCGAAGGTTACACAAAACAGATCTAAGTACTATCACAAACAAACAAATAGCCAGAAGCTGCACGTCATGACTGTGACAAGAAGGCTTGCACTCAGCATGATGCTATGCTATGGGGGACCCACAGCACAGCGCTGATTTTCAGTGGACACGTTTTTGAATTACAATATTGAGTTTGTTTTTGAGATAAATTCATTCCAACTACGGAACCCTTCATTGTGCTTGGTCCGAAACGCACTTGGCCGGCTTTTTAAATATATTTTTATATCATTTTTAGGGTCTCCTCAAAAGGAAAAAAAGGAACCCTTATAGGATCACTCGTGTGTCTTGTCTGTCTGTTTGTCTGTCCGTCTGTCACAGCTGATTTGCTAAGAATCTACTGGACCAATTAAGTTGAAATTTGGTACACATTTATGAACTTCTATGACCCAAACATGGACGTGTTACGTAAATAAATTAATTTTGAATATGGAGATCACTTTTGGTGGGACCGTGTGACATATCAAATAAAAGGGCTTGTTTATGGATTTTACAAATCTTTTTTTATAATTTTAAAATACATACTTTTGAAATTATTTAAGGAAATAGATGAAACGTGACCAATATCTCCGAAACTACTGAGCCTAAAATGTTGATAAAAACACAGAAAATAGTCTTTACTTATAGATTACAGGAAAACCTATAAGAAGTCTGTGATCTTAAAATAACATGGTAAATCACTCAATATTGTGCGTAAGCAGTTGGAATGTATGGAGGATCAAGTTTTTCAACTACAATGTTAAGTTTGTTCTTGGGATAAATTCATCCCAACTACAGAACCTTTCATTGTGCGTGGTCTGAGTCCGACACGCACTTTGCCGGTTTTTATATTCTTTAATATAAGCTAGCCGACCTCAACATGGTTGGGAAAAGGCTAGGCTGATAATTATAAGCTCATGGTTCAGCGTTATTCACCTGCTGGTCTATTCTGCACACTTCAAGTGCTCTCTCTCGCACACCGCTCGACGTCTCGCTGTAAAACAGAGAGCGCGCAAAGTGTAAGTTCGCGTTATCGCGACAATGTAGCCGTAGCATTACAGATAGAAGGATAGGGTACCACTAACACAACCTAATGGGTACAGAACCCTAAAAACGGAAAATTAATCTGCGCTGCTCAACAATATTCTTTTTTTTTAACTCAACATTTTTCCAAGTCGTCGTTCATAACAGAGGTTGGAATAATGAAACACCCTGTGTATACGAGACCTGCAGGTCAAGTGGGTTTAACGAGCAATATTGCATTTTGTAACGTTCAGGCCGGGTGCATGCGCTATGATATTGCTTGACGTACTTACGTGTACCATATTGCTAGAATAAATCTTGTTAGAAAATGAAATTAGTTAACAATACCTGAGCATGCCTTTGTCGTGGATGCTCTTCTTTTTTGAATATGCTTTGATAGAACACTAATAATAATTGCGTTGAAATTCGTTGCAGTACCTATTGGAAAATAGGTACTGCAATAAAATAATAACAGCTGCACGGGTCGACAGAAGGATACGCTTGCCGTGGTCCGTTCGTGGATGGGTGACCCATATCGAGCCCCCGGAAAGCAACTTTAAAAAAAAAAAAAAAAACAAAATAACAACTGTTGGTCCCAGCAGTCACTCGAAGATCTTTGACAGTCGTTACGGGTAGTCAGACCCCTAAAAGTCTGACAACCAGTCTTACCAAAACCTTTACCTATACAAAAAAAATAAAACCGACTTCCAAAAAAAAACACTACAATGTGAAAAATAACCTTTATTTCGGAAGTCGGTGTCTTCGGTGAATTTTAAAACTGCGGGAAATGCTATTGACCAACCGGCACGCTCCACGCACCGTGGTTCTTTTTCCTGTACCGCTATTGGTCGGCAGCTGCCGCCATGTTAGCGCGCGCCGCGTGGCATATTTGTCAGCCGCCATACTTCTGATCGAGTGCACGCTAGCAGCTCCAGTGTATTATGAACCTTATAATAGTGACCTAAGGTTGATTGTAAGTTTTAAGCATTCTTTCGTTAATCTTCGGGGCCATACTTTATTTTCTGTGCGAACGAAGATTCACGACGCGCCTTATCAATTGGGTAACTCTGTAGGCAGATTGATTAACCTATTGGAAATTACCGCCACGTAGGTCTAATGGTTGCCAACAAGACTTCTGAAAGGAGAAGGTTTGATCTGTGGCGATATCGATTACCACTCGATACCACATTGTGTTACTCGTCACTAAACTCAATCTCCTTTGTATTATTTATTTGCATAGCACAGGTGTGAGTACCAGTGGCGAAAGCACCATATAACACGATTCCTACCGGCTTCCCTTCGGAAGTTCGCATCAACAATTCTACCGCTATTGAAAAATGGCACAGTCAATAGTTTCTACTATTGCCAAAAAATATAGTTACACTACAGGTATTTAATTCACCATAACATTCAAACAGCAAAAACGTCTATTTTATTAGCAAATTGAGCTGAATTGAAATAACAAATAAGAGAGTTTTGCCTGTGTAGTGATGCGTTTTTTTTTGTTCTGCTACTTGACGATAGATGGTGTTAAATTTAGCAAAGGAAAGACTTACTTTTAAGTAGATTAATTAATTTTAACTTTACTGATAAGAAAGTAAGTTAAAGTCGGCTTCGCTTCGGCTTCTCTCAAACAAAAATTGACACCTCGCCGCTGGTGAGTACTATGTACAGACGCCAGCACATCAAGCTACTACAATCTGTCAAATTTCTTTAATAGATTTTCAACTTTATCCCTATAATATAAGGTTCAAGGTTGATTGGGAAAATTTTACAGTTTCGGGTAGCTTGACCTGCTGGCGTCTGTACAATAGAGCTACCATTTACCGGGTAACATATTATGTCTTTCATTGACTTGAATGTGCCCTGACGGCTGAGAATAAGTCATGCTCACTCAGATGTCTCGCTGATGGTGGCGTGTGTGTTGGATCATTTAGCTCCCTTCAAAATGGTTGAGCTGAATGGTGCTGATCCATGCGTCATGTTCGTGAACGGGCGCTGTCAGTTGGGACTGGTCATCTCTTAGCTGCCACGGCTTATTTTTAATTATTTTTGTTTTGAATTGTTTTTTATCTTTTTATCACGGACGCTTCTGACGTATTGCATCGTTCTCACATGTTTAACTTGAATAAATAAAAGTATGCCAACGCGTATCAAACGATGTTTTTCAACAACTAGCGAGAATAATGAAAAAAAAAATGTCGAATAAAAAATCGAATTAAAAAAACCAAAATAAAATGATTATGTGTGTGTGTGTACTTATATTTATAAAGTAGGTACATACAACATAGACACACCCAACAATGTCGTATCTCTATGTATTTTACTATGTGTGGATACATAAATTAAAATAAATAAATACCTACAATAAAATTTCATTAACATAATTATGTAAGTAAGTACCTAATTTTATTTGAAATTTTTGTGAAAAATGGCTCGCGGATTTTTGTAAGAGACGCATTGACTCGAATCCTTCCTGAAAAAAATTTTTTGAGTAGTTTTGAGTTTAAAAACTGTCTAGGCGTAGAGAGTTGACTACACTTCGGAGTTCAGTAGGCCATTGATACCTAGTGGATATTATTATGGCTGAAATAGATAATTATAGTAAGTTTCTAGTCTGTTTACAGAAATATGTTAACAACACGTAAAAAATACCTATCCGAAAAAGGCTGGCAGTAGATAATTTACACAAAAACCCGTTTACTGTGTCACACTATGAAGTCGGCAACAAGAAAATTATGTCGCGCCTCTAGATTATGTCACATGGTTGACCCGTGCTAGCATTGTAAGACATGACATCATTTATCATGTCTTGTCACAAATGTCTTGGGTACGCCCGCTGTGCGTCTCAGCGGTAGGTAGTTCGGAACATTACATACTGATTAAGCATACGCTCTATAACGAGCATAAATACAGACTCCAGAGCTGCTACTGAGAAATTCGTGCTGGAAAATTCAACTCTTTGCCCAACCATAGTGAACTTTACACCCTGTTCCTCATGCCTCTAAACTGGTGACCCCGAGTATGAACGTCATCGCAGACTTCGTGCAACTACTTCAGCGTGACGTCATCATCATCATCACTTCCTCAAGCTTTCGAGCGGCGAGTACACAGCCAGCCAGCACCCACTTCAGGCTTCAACGGGTATCCTGACCACCAGCATGCAGCGGACGCGCATTCCTGGGTTTAGAGACATGAGGAACAGGGTGTAAAGTTCACTCATCCTCTATAGAAAAGGGAGGATCCTCCGACCAGACGGTCGGACGAACGGATGTTGTGTCTGGTGGTCAACTGCCCGACGGTTGATGTTGCGTGGTAAACTCTGCTTGCGCGATGCAGGATTTTGCGTGACGTCAGTGTGACGCGTAGTTCGCATGTGGCGATGTTGATGTCGGGACATTGTATAAGTTTAAGCTAGTCGCGCGTTCGTCCCCGTTAGGTTGACAATTGGTGTTGCCAGTTGTGTAAACTAGTCAAACTCAAACTCAAACCGCCTTATTAAAAAACAAGGTTTATATTTTGACATGTCATAAACCATGGCGCCAGTTTTTGTAATAAGAACGTAACTGTGATTGAAATACATGGGGCCTAAAATGGACGCTTTGGCAGAATCATGCGTGCAATTCTTAAAGCCCGCAATTCATCTGTTTGACAGCTGCTATTTGACATTCGACTTCAATTCTTAATTTGTGGACCATTTTACGAAACTCCATACACAACTGTCAAACAGATGAATTGCGGGATATGAATTGTACGCAGATCATATTATGATTCTGCCAAATCGTCCATTTTAGGCCCCCTGTTCTTTATACAAAACTGAAATCTTAATTCAGTACTAAGTTGTCAGTTTTGTGTTTAGGAACTTTACCATAGTCGGAATAAAGTTCGAAATTCAATAATGGCTCCATGGTTTAAACTTGGGTCTGAAGATAAACCTTGTTTTTTGTATTATGGGGGAAAGCATTTATTTCAATTAAACCATTGACAGACACTTTTGAATTGTCAAGAAGTCGGTCAGTTACAAATATGAAGCTAGTTGCCCATTCCAAATAGTAGGTTCCTATGGAGAAGAACGGGCAAGAAACTCCACGGACACTCTTTTAAATTAAAATATTGATACAAAATATTGGTTACATCATTCTTATTCAATCAGTAGATACACAGCATAGATAGACAATACTTAAAACCTCATCAAACATTGTAATATAGGTTAAAACAGAATTTAGGTAGGTTTTACTTATAATGTTACAAATTATGCGTAACTAGGTACATACTTACAGTTGAAAGAAAAAAAAACATTGGACAGCAGCTGCTTACTAAACTAGTAGTAGAACTAAAAAATCATCGGAGCGATGACATCAAACTTTAGGTTCTCGATGGGGCAGAGGCAAACAGATGTTTCCCTGTGTTAAAGATCCTAGTAGGTACTATTCCAGGCGGGGTGTTTGGCGTTGAGATCCCCCGCGATGATAACGGAGACACTCAATCCAAGTATGGCAGAGATGTCGTCAGAGAGGAGTTGGTAGTTTTCTGTCGTGGCAAGAGGGGGAGAAAGACCGATACTAAAGTGAAAGTGATCGGTTGGTGGCCGTCAGGCAATGCCATCATGCCTAACCTACATACAGACACTATAATCGTGAGAGGCGGCCTCCCCCTGTCCATAGGGATGCAGTTTAAAGCCGTTTTATAATAATTGAGAGTTCCGCCCTTGAGGCATCGAGTCCTGTCATTACGAACTATGCGATAGTTGGCAATTCTGGACTTGAGAATGATTCCTGTAAGAGGAGAATGTCTATCTGATGGTCGCGAGGGAACGTACCGATATTTTCATCGCGTTGTCCTTGAACGCCATTGGTATTAGAGAAGCCTAACTTGAGGGATCGGGTTTTGGTTCTCGCGGTGATTCCTTGGAATGGAAGTTTACGAAGGATTCGAGGACTCGCATTTCGGGATACGCGTTGTATATTCTCTGGATTTCAGAGAGGTCGCAGGAGTTTCTGGCGACAACGACTTCGTTAGCCATTTTCCTAGCGCCGGGGGAGAGAAAGACATTGAATGTGCCGGAGATCACACTAAACATTTAGTGTGGGAGTGCACGTATGACGAAGGGAGCGGGTTTAGAAGAGAGTACAGGAGTGCATGTGACCGTGGATGCGAGGATCTATCAGAGCGGGATTGGCTTTGATAAATGGTGAGCCCTAAGCTTGTGATCCCGTTGTCAATCTTATTGTGCAAGGGGGCCCTGACCAGTGTAGTGCAAAGGATGTAGACACACCGTAGAGACTAGGTGAGTGACTGAGGGAGCAAAACTGTCAGCAGGGCCGACTAGGAGATCCCCCAAGGCCGGTTAACTCTGGGACCCGTCCAACTTACTGCCTCCCCCAAAAGCGGTTCAGCGGATGCGTTTGGGTCAAAAATGTAGAGAAACAAGTCCTAGTCTTGATCAGTCACCCGCACCCTAATAGGAAAATGAATTAGGTGAACAAAATAAGGCTTTATGACTTAAAGACCTTTGCTAGTCTGAATAGGCCAATACTTAAACATCAAAAAACTTGTTCCACACAATGCCACTGTCAATGTCAAAGCTTCAAAACATTACTGAATGGGATTTTAGGATTATACGCAACAAAACTTTAGCTATCTCTTGTTTCCTGACAGAAATATTGCATGTTTGTGTCTTTTTCTGGTTTGCTCATGCTTTAAAGACCAATGTAAACACTGGATCGTTTTTGCATTAAACAACTTTGTGTTTTCTGATGAGAAAACAAACGTTAAATTGGGCCGATATTTCTATTTGATACAAGTAAGTATTAAAATAAGTGTGGCATGGCTCAATCGTGAGTATATATTTTTGTTCAATAATCAAGCTGAAATCATAGTAGGACTAGCATAATTATATAGAAGAACTGTTTTCACATTACAAAATGAAAATGATTTTTATTTGAAAGTTTCCACATGGTTTCCACAAGGTTTCCTGATAGCTGATAGTTTAGCGTTCATCACTTTTAGAATATTCCTAATGTAAAATTTACATGTTTGTAGTTAGTAATATAACCACATTTTTAGTTAGTGTTTTTGAAACAAGATATTTAGATAATAGCAAGTGTTTGCCTCCCTACGTTAGACTTTTTTTTAATCATATTTATTATCAGATCAACAAAGAAAATCAGCTATTGGCAAACTTCATGAAGAACAGCCCAACCCAATAAAATATTTATATGGGGATGAGATTCTGATTCCAGATTCATTCTTTTGCAAAAAGTAGATAATATGAATGGTAATATGCTTTTTCTAGGTGTTACAAGGTATTTTTTGGCATAACACGTTTGACCATGGTTGGTGTACAAATTAGGTTGAAAGACGATGAGGTTTGTCAATGAGTATTCTGTGTTCATTAATTCTTATTTGTAAAGTATTTTGAAATTAGTTCTAGTTCTTAACTGAATTTAAAAAAGAAAAATGAAGATGTGTACATCTACGTCTCCTCAATTCCTGGATCAATTTTTTGTATTTATATGTGACCATGCATAGTTAGCCTATAACATTCCTCTGCTGTGTCACAGGCCTTCTCCCTGAATTGTAATGTTTAATATGGTGATCATCTCAGAAAGCGAAGTGATCCTTCAATCAGGGTCTTCCCTACACAGACCTCTTTCTTTTTAAGAGTTGATCATAACAATAGCCTGTCTGTAGGATAATGTGAAAATAAATAGCTCTCGAGAATCTGGTTTCATTGCTCAACAGATATTGATAATTTAATTTTGATAGTATCTTGATACTTTGAGTGATCATCAGTTATGAAGATAATAGGATTTGAATGTTAATATCTCAATGTTTAATGTTAACAATCTCTAGTGATACGGGAACTCCTAGTACAAGAGCCAGGGCTACACAGATGTTTGTGTCTTGAAGAGAAAGTATAGAAATTATTAATATTATTTCCTTTATTTCATGTAAATACGTATTTGAAATTTCATTTTTTGACTAAGCGAGCGAATAGTCTTCTGTCAGAATAGAATACTCTCAATCAGTCAGACAGTCTATCAGTCTCTCTCTCAGTTTGTTGGTACTCCTCTACAGGTCGTATTTTACAACCGATCTGGACGAAACTAGGTATACAGGTTTTACGACTTTCGGGGATTTATCATTGGTCTTTCTTCCAAAAAGGGGCTACATCATATCTCCGCCTAATGAGATCCTAATTCTATGGTCCTTTTTTTATTTGAAAGTTAGTACCTAACTTTAAGTTGGTCTCACAGAAAATTGGTGAAAATCTGATGAGGATCTTCAGCGTGATGGGCAGAATAGCTCCTCAAAATGCAATAATTGCTTGATTTTAGATTTCTACCAGTGGAATCGGCTTGTATATTAATTGTTACAAAAACGTTCGTACTCACAAGGTCTACTGCTTGCAGAACTACTGGTTAATATTTTTGTAAAAAAATAATTTAAGAAAAACATTTACTTAAAAATATAAAAAATAGTAGCCCATTGGTAATGGGAACAGGGTCCAAGTTACCAGTGGCCAGGGCTCCTGAGATAGGAACCTCAAGCCGTTTCCAGAAGTACCGCTATTATTATTATTATTATCTACTTATACACAGTTTTTTATTGATTGTAGTAAAATACAGTAGGTATTTTATCTATCTAGAGGGTTCTGTTCATATTAACAAGCATTTTAAGCTTCGTGTCTTATTTCTCTGTCCCTCCTTGTCCTTTTTATTATATTTGTGTGTTACATAAATGGTTAAATAAATAAACACTGGTCAACCTGGGGATCGAACACAGCTCAATAAAGCAATGTTAAAAATTACGTTTTTTTTACAGTAACTTAACGGTCGTGAATGCCTCCAAACAAAAGAAAAATCTTGTAAAACATTTGTGGGCACAGAGAGTCTATACAGATACGAATTTTCCCAAAATAGTATATCATTATACTAAATTAAATCCACTGCAACTTGATAAACCAATACCAAATTTGAAAACCATACCGCTAGCAACAACACCAGTATGTGATGTGGTAACTGTTTTGTCGCCGCCCAAACCAACGCTAGTAAATTTAGTTGATGGTAGTTCACCGTATATTCCTAGTATTACAAAGGTTTCTAATACAGATCCGCCCAAAAAGCGTACTGCCATAATTGCTGCAAGTACAGCTACAAATACCGCTGCAAATACGGTAAAAGAAAGTTTTGGAACAATGGCTAAGAAGAGTAAGGCCAAGAGACTCGCGGCAATGCTTGCCGCAGAGAATGCCGCTCAGACTACCCTGCAGGGTGTCGCTCAGTCTACCACGCCGGGTGCCGCTCAGGCTACCACGCCGGGTGCCGCTCAGGCGACCTTGCAGGCTGCCGCTCAGGCTACCATGCAGGCAAGCGCGCAGGTTTCTGGAAATGCAACTAATTCACAAATAGGACAAGTGTGAGTACTATGTACCTACTTACTATAAAGCTACCATTTACACTACGTCTTTCATTGACTGGAATGTGCCCTGGCGGCTGAGAGTATGTCATGCTCACTGTAATGTCTCGCTGATGGTGGTGGGTGTGTTGGATCATTTAACTCCCTTCAAAATCGTTGAGCTGAATAATGCATCCATGTGTAGTAGTAGGGACTGGTCATCTCTTAGCGGCCGTGGCTTATATTTTAATAAATTTAATTTTTGAATTGTTTTTTTTTGTATTTTTTTCGTAAGAATCCTTACATCATCCCGAGTGACATAGGCTATAAATATTACAAAAAAAAAAACAATTTGGCGGCAGTATATGGCTCCATTTTCAATAAGTTTTAATAACATTTGTACATGAGTATCAAATTGAAGGTCGTGATGAGCACATGCCAAAACTATAACATTTATTGGCATACATTTTACTTGGTAGGGTGTACAGACGCCAGCAGGTCAAGTTACCAGAAACTGTCAAAATTTCCCAATCAACCTTGAACCTTATGCTTTAACGATAAAGTTGAAAATCTTTTAAAGAAATTTGACAGATTGTAGGAGCTTGATGTGCTGGCGTCTGTACATGCAAAACAAATATTTCAACCCCACGTCATCCACGCCTCGCCCCGCTGTGAGAGTATCAAACCACCTTTATTGCTTAAAATAAAAATACCACCCCTTAGCATTACATGTTTTAAAATTGAACTTGTCATTAAAATGTATAAAATAAATATAAAACATTTTAAAAATTAAAAACACGTCTGCCCTTCCAAAAAACGAATTAAAAAGTAAAATAATAATAAATCATTTCAAAAAATAAAAACACGACTGCCCTGCCAATAAACTAATTACAAGGTAAAATAAAAAAAACAACTTGTATTAGTTAATCTGTTTATACAAAGCGAAAGGTCTTTCATTTACTCACTGACTAGCGAAAGACTAGTTAAACGAAAGGGCAAAGGACCATTCTGTGGAACACTTTTTAATCTAAGAGGTCCCCAACTGCAACTGCAAAAAGTGTTCCACTGAACGGTCCTTTGCCCTTTCGCTTAAACCTTAATGAACAGTAAGACATTTTTTTTTCTATCTCTGCCGGTCCTCTAAAATAATTTTTAGAACTTATTTTATAGAAGAAATAAATAAAAATTTCAGATTCACCAAACAACCAAAGAAGAATTGGCTTAGTCCACAAAATAAGTGGCAGAAAAAGAAAGGTAAAAGTGTAAATATTAAATGGTTAGCCCAAAATGCAGCTGCTCGCCAGCTCGCTGAGCCAGGTAAACAGTTCATTAATTTCAAAAAATGTGTGGAAATGTACCTACGTACTTACAAGGTACTTTGTTACAAGGAATACTTTTAGGGTTCCGTAGTCAAATAGCATAAACGGAACCCTAATAATTTCGGCATGTCCGTCCGTCCAGATGCCACACAACCATTTTACTCAGAGACTATTTGCACTATACAGGGTGTTAAAGTAAATGCGTGCCATAGCTTAAGGATAGGTTTAGTATCGATAAAGGAACACAGGAAAAAGAAAAACAAATACATCAAATAAAAAAATGAAAACAATCAAAATATCGCATGATCAACCTAATTTAGTACCTACCTAATAACAATCGTTTAGGTTCCTTTATCGATACTGAATATACACCAAAGCTATGACACGCAGTTACTTTAACACCCTGTATAGAAGAAAATTGGAAAGAATGTGTTTTTTCTGCACCACAAAACCATGGTGCCGTGAAATTACTGAAAAAAGATCGGGTTGACACTCCTCATCCATGTATGTAACACACGGCTACACATCAAGCTATACATTTCCAGTATACGCTGACCTCTCATTGTACGGAAGTCCTATACAATGCGAGATCAGCTTTTACTGGAAATGTATAGCTTGATGTGTAGCCGTCTGTACCTAACTATAGGATGAATAAAAAAATATAAAACACACATAAGCGTGTGGGGTATTGTTGGATTCCAAAATTAAAAAGATCCTCTTTTGTTTGTCAGCCATCAAGGTTCAATGTATGGCACATTTAATGCTCTCTTTATTGCAGAAGCCATTTTATTTATTTCTTTAATCAGATTATTGCTAACTTCTTCCAGTTATTAATGAGGAACCTCCACTCCCAGAAACAAGTCAAGATGGGTCACCAAATATTATAAGACAAGCCAATGAAATTTCAACTGCTGCTCCCACTCTAACTACGGATTTTGCCTATCAGGGACATAGTAAGTTTACCTTCTTTTTTATTATTTAATTATCATATATACAAAGAACACAGGATTAAATAATAGATAGCAATCAAAAACCACTAAGGTTTAAACTTATGCTATCGTGAGTCTATCTCATTATCAAACTACTCAATTAATAAAATCTTTAGGTCATTAAGTGGTTACAATCATTCCTTTAAAATACTTAAGTAATATTGCCTAAGTTTACATTTTATATTTTTAGGTGTAATACATTTATCCACAACCTGTTTTTTTTTATATCCCATAACTCTAGAGTTATATTCTGTACGTAAAAATAATACTAAAACTCCTAGAATAGGTGGTCCAAAAATGCATCGTTTCGGAGATATCATCAATCATAATTAAATTAGGTCAAAAATTGTCACCAGTATGACGAATCTTTACTTTTGCGAGGTTGCCAAACTTCGCAAACTTGCCAAGCTTTTAAAATAAATAGTAAAATAAAATATGTAGGTATGTTGGTATCGGGGCTTCCCGGCGGCAGCTAGTGAAGGGAAAGCTACCTTGTTGACGTTTTCATATTTCACGTAAGGGTGTTTTACATTAATAATCGTGACTTTGCCGAATTATTTTGTATGAAAAATGAAAAAAAAAAAAACGAAGGATTGGAACATAACTCACATGCCAGTTGATTCTTTGATATGGCCTCAATCATACCCTAGAGTTATGGGATATCAAAAAAAACACGTTGTATAAACATTTATCTATTTTATACTTTAAAGCTGGTTCATCATCATCAATGCCGACCCTAACATAGTTGTGTAAAGTCTAAGCAGTTAGACTTTTCACAAATATCTTAGGGTCGGCTTCCAATTTACAATCCAAACCTGAATACCACATTACATCATTTTGAAGTGATGATCTCAGTTACTGGTTAACATGATACCTTGTAACAACATTAACATGATAAATTGCTTTTTTTTTTCTTTGGATACCGATACCCATCACATCTGCGCAGTTTCGCTAGCTAATTTAATTTGACCCTGTATTGTGGTGTCTTACGACTTCCACGCGAACGAAGTCCCGGGCTGAAGGTAGTTTATGATTCATTTCATTTTTCAGCAATACCAATAATACAAAAACCAAGCATTACTCTGATAACGAGGAAAAATCTTCAGCAAGAGACGGTGAGACAGCGGCTTAATTGGATAAAACCAGACGCGAATGCAGCTGGGACTGTTCATGGTAAGAACTGTTTATGCACTACTATTTTTTGTAATACCAATCCTTGTTTCTAATCGACGTTATTTCCATATAACCAAATATCAACTTTATGTCAGTGAAAAGTAAGTTCATTTCAGAATAAATGCCTCTACTGAAAATAATTATATAGTAACCCAATGTATAATAATAGTACATTGTGATACAAGGGTGGGAAGTAGGTTTTTTGTAATACCAATCCTTGTTTCTAATCGACGTTATTTCCATATAACCAAATATCAACTTTATGTCAGGAAAAGTAAGTTCATTTCAGAATGAATGCCACTACTGAAAATAATTATATAGTAACCCAATGTATAATAATAGTACATTGTGATACAAGGGTGGGAAGTAGGTTTTTTGTAATACCAATCCTTGTTTCTAATCGACGTTATTTCCATATAACCAAATATCAACTTTATGTCAGGAAAAGTAAGTTCATTTCAGAATGAATGCCACTACTGAAAATAATTATATAGTAACCCAATGTATAATAATAGTACATTGTGATACAAGGGTGGGAAGTAGGTTATTGCATCCTTATTTCAAGTCGAAAGAAAAAACACATCAAAGAAAAAAAAAAACAGAAAATGGCGCGTTTTTGCAACTGGACATATTTATTTTTACAAAGAAAACAGCCTATACAGATATAGCCTATTCGAATTTTGACAAATGTTGATGTGAAAATAATTAAATTATGACTTTTGAGAATTCAATGCTAAGACGTACGGACTCATTCATTTTTCCTTGTATAAAATAAATCCCATTTTATTCTATATACGAAAACTCCTTGCAACTTAACTTTTTAAATTGACTTATTAAAACTCAACTGCAAACCTAATGATAGAGCTCGTAAACAAAAGTCACGACCGCGTAACAGAAAGATGCCTATGCAAAAGATTTAATTTTCGATTCATAATTATAGCCTAGCTCTGAGAGTACTCCATGTTTAACAACTGTATTGAAAAAGTTATTTTTCCGATATCATTCGGATTGGAAAGTAAATTATTGTGAAAGAAAGAAAAATATTTGTCTATGCTATGTCAATCAACTCTGCTTTTCACTGCCTAGATGACCAAAGGCCTTTCCCGAATAACGCCATAACAACTACCTCCCCGAAATTTTTCATACTACAAAAATGTAACCTAATATTATCAGTTCCTGACACGCTCCTAAATCCCAAATATACTTTACTACATTTATTCAAGACAACTTTTTGTTGATGGACCGAAAAGTTGTCTTTGAATAAATGTATACTGTAGGTGTTAGTAGTACTTAATTTTATGTTAGTCATAAAGGAAATATATATAAAGTCTACATTATTTATTTCAAATAGGCACAAAAAAGGCACTTTTGAACGTCGAAATTTACAAAAAAAAAATCGTATGGAGAAGAATGGGCAAGAAACTCTCTCTCTCTCTCTTACTCTTATAAAATGTTTCACAATATTTTGTATACTTAGGTATTTTAATTACAAGTGAAGACATAGAATAAAATTACTATACGACAATAGGTAAAAAGACGAAAGGTTTCCAAGCATTCCTATCTTGGACGTAATCTTCAAATTATTAATAATTATGCTTGTTTACAAAGTGTACTTTTAATATGAGTTTTAAATTTACTTCTTTAATTAAAATATATTCTATTAAATAAAATACATAAAGTTGAAGTATAATGCAATGTAAGTATGGAACGTTTGAATCTTTGGAAGTGATGCTAGTGAATCCGCGGGTGAATGCTATAATATAGGGTATTTTAATTAGTTCTTTGTTTAATAACGAAAATAATTTAATACAGGGACTATTGCTGCACCACAAACGGCGAATCAAAGCGTGTCACCAAAAGATTCATCACCACTTCTTGAGACTCCACCGTCGGCTGGGATTCCAGGATCAAGTAAGTATTCTTTCCCCAGCTAATCATAACTTCTATGTAGGAATATATGGATATATATTATATGGATTTCTATGGAGGTAGATATATTTCATTGCAGCTTGAACAGATTCACTGAAGTAGCACTGAAGTGCATTGAAAACTTTTAGAGGCCATTTTATTGTTATTTTTGTTAATTAAGTATAAGTATGATGTATGTTTTATTGTAAAAGAAAAAAAAAACATTTATTTTGGACCAAATACTTGTACACATTTTACAAACCTGCCAAACTGCGTGACAATTTGTCAGCAGGATTAGCGCTCGTCTTAAAATATTTGAAACAATAAAATAGTATACTTCTTCATCTAAGAAGGTAAATACAGATAGTTTTTAACTGGTTCTGTGTGTGGTAGTAGCATCGCTTTGGCACATATAGCTGTTATGATGTTATTTACGTAATTTTTAAATAAATAAATAGTAACATCTCACCGTGTTCCTGTCCCTTGCATTCAACCGCAGTGGTAACACTGACCGGTACGCACGGACGATTTTTTATTACGCATTGGATTTTCAACTCTGTGTTGCGCCGAGCATTGAGAATCCAACAGACTGCGTCCCAGCGGGTCAAAAAATCACTGTTGGATTTTCAACTCTCGGCGCTAAGAATAGAATAGAATAGAATAGAAACTTTATTATCAGACACATAGTCCATAATTATGTTACAAAACATTACAATAAAAAACACGATACACAACAAATAAAATTACATGCACGTTAAAATAACAAGCCCTTGTTGTTCGAAATGACTGAACCGATTTTAATGAAACTTCATAAGCATAAGCAGGATACAAAGGTCTAAAAAGTAATTAAGAACATTTTCGAAAAATAGTGTTACAGCCAAATTAAGAATGATTTTAAATTTTCCATAGAAACAGAGATTTCCAGTTATCTGTTTTTAAATAAGACATTTCGAAAATGTTCTCTACTAACTTTTTAGACCTTTGTATTCTGCTTATGCGTATGAACTTTCATTAAAATCGGTTCAGTCATTTCGAAAAACAAGGGATTGAAAGTTTGTATGATATGCTGTAAGGTGTAAACCCTCTTAAACTCACTGATAGTAACGAAATAGTGTAGTAAAACCAAACTCATGAATGAACCATTCTATGAGCACGAAATGGAATGAAAGGCAATGAATGCAGGAATTGTCAAGTTCATATAGGCAGGAGAGGAGGGACTTAGCTATGGTCCTCCTTCTCCTTCCAGCCGAAAGACGTTCATTGCTGGACATAGGCATCCCCCAATAGGGAAGGGGGGTTGCCATAATCGCCACGCTTTGCAGGCGGGTTGGCGATCGCAGTATGGTGTGAAAATGCATAGAGAACTCTGCTGCCCATTCTCTAATAAGTCCCTTGGTCGCCTTTTATGACACCCATGGGAAGAACTAGGATGGTGCTATTATTTACGTCCGGCACCACATGGAACACGGTAATAGGTTTTCCATAGCTACGGTCACGCCATCTATAAATAGCTTTAACCGGCCTTCCCCATTAAAATGTTGTTTCAACATTTCCACAGCCATACCGATATTGGAGAATCGCGCAGTGGAACCCACGCCAAGGACCAGCGCTGGTAGCTTCTTCAAGAAAGCTGCGCCCGCTCAACCGGCACCCTCACTAAGGAAACTCGTTGAACCGTATACGAGTAGTAAGTAGGTTTTCCATAGATATGGAGAAAGGAAGATAATGCAAGTTCGTTTTAAAATAATCACAGTCAAATAATTTATTTCAAGTAGTTAATGGACCTAAAGGGCACTTTTGAACGTCAACACAAGAACATAGAATTGATTCTAGGTGGTTCCAGAGGGTAGTTTCGTATGGAGAAGAATGGGCAAGAAACTATTTACTTAAACTCCTACTCCTACGGTAACTCTTTAAAATGTTTTACAAAAAAAAATATGATATAAAATTACAAAGGAATAAAATAGATAATTTGGTTTTTAAAACTCTAACCTGTTTATATCATTATTTCACTTGTTTTTTTTTTTTTTCATAGTTGCAAATGGGCAAAATTTAATCAAATTCTTCACCTTAGAAGCGGCTTTACTTTACGACGAATGACGTCACGCATCGCGCCTTTTGCCGGGCCTACATGCGACAAAATTGCGTCGTCGCCGTCATATTATTATCTCACGCCGAAATGAAAGCCGAAGTAAACATCGTAATAATGTCGTTTACACATTGCGCGCGTTCTATGAAGACAAAAAAGTCTCCTTAAAACGTTGCGTTATGTATCTTTCCATATTATATTATCTGTAGTTTTATGAGTATAGTCTTCTTCTCCTTCGTGTCGATGGTACTGTCAGACTTTATTGACCCAAAACTTAACCACTTCTCTCTCTGTGTGTCTGTTTGACTGCAGTCGATTTATTCTGTAAAAATCTCACCTTGGACTTTGAAGTGACCTGTCACCCAGATCAGAACAGAAACCCTCGGGTCACCCAGATCCTTGAGAGATATCCTAAGCAGACCAGGAGACCTAATCAGCTTCTGGAGGGAGGTAGGCTGGTAGGAGTAACCAATGATGGTCGCCATGGCCCACGCACAATGGTGCACATGAAGGACTAAGTGCGGAAAGCAAACCCTCTAACATAGAACATAGAGCTGTTAATTTTGTCAATGCCCTAGCGTCAGGTCAAATGCCAGCTTACTTCAAGGTCACTGGACCTAAGAATTGATGGTGAGAATTTTACAGAAAAGACAGTCAGGTTTTGGGGCGCAGAGGGCGGAAAAAAGAATCGACATTGTCTGCGATGCAGCATGTGTGTATATTGCAGCAAGCCCATCTGGCTAAACAATGACAGATCTTGTCACTTTCATAGTGATTTTGTTAACATTGTATTATTCTTATACTGAAAATATGTGTGAATATCCAGCTGTCAGATAAATGGTGATGTAAAGCGACATTCCGGCCGAAATTACCTATGCAACGAATATTCGGCGTGCTTACGTTTACAATGGAAATATTACGCAAGGTAATTTCGGCCTTATACGCCGTAGAGAGTATTGCAGGTCTAAGCATCTTTAGTTCGCGTATTGTTCGTATAGTCTGTTCCAAAAGTATTTAGTGAAAATGTAAACAAATGGATCAGAAAACGTACCTAACGTAGATGGCTATTTGTAGTGTCACACAGTCACATATAAATTTAATTTAATTATTTTTATATTTAAATCCGGAATCCAAATTTTAAATCACCTTAACCACCGTGCACGAAATCGGCTGATTTTGATCAATTTTGTTCATTGTTTCTGAGAAAAGAAAAATTATTTGTGATTTGCAAAGTCAAGTTCATTGTGTTGCATGTGGATAGAAGGGATTTTCCAAATAAATTAAATATTCATGGAAAATCACTAATACTTGCAACAAGTTTTCCGAAAAATGACGCGAGACTAACGTTTGATCATCTTTTTACAAGAAACTACTTTTGCTTTTGAACATTAAAAAAAAATATCATCAACATCATTATATGGTCTACTTGTATGTGGCTGAACCACGTTTTTCAACTTTGATACAAAATATAGTAGAAAAATAATGTTGAAAAATCTTATCTTTTTTTAAAAACCCAGTCGTCAATGTATTTTTTCCTATTATTTTAACAAACCATATCAAGAAATTTAAAAATCATACACTGGTCTTTAGCTATCCTTGTGATAAAATCAAAATTTTATTTTATGATTTTACAATAATATCTAGGGTAGGTAGGGTAGGTCCCATCCCTAAGGCGCCATCTCAACGGGCGAGAAAATCGCGGCAGACCGATGGTCTCGCCGTGCCATCAAATTCAATACAAACTCTATGAATGAATCTCCACACGGCGATATCATCGCGGCGATCATTTGAAGGCACAGCGTGGCTATCCTCGAGAGACGGCGCCTAAGGGCCTGTGCACACCACGTTTTTTAAACGCGCGTTTGTAGCGATACAGACGCGATACGTACGCGAGTCAAACGCAGCCTGTAGACCTTCTGTAGGATAAAAACGCGCCGTCGACACACGTTTCTAAAACGCGCGTCAACGGCGCGGTTTAAAAACGTTGTGTGCACAGGCCCTAAGAGTTACGCCGTTTCAAATGACGGATGCGTGCTGAGCTCAACGTGAGAAATTATGATTTATTTAATGGTCGGTACTCATCACGAGCATTCGCTTCGAGAATTTGTTCTTGAAAAAGAACTGAAGCGAATGCTCTCGATGAGTACGTTTCTTAAATTAATTAAAAAAAAACTATATATATTATCATTTTTGTTTCAGTTTATAAATATGCAAAAGGTATGTCAGTTTGTAACATAAAATTATAATTGCTTTTGCAGGGTTCTGTTGCCAAAGAGGGCCAACGAGGTCTCATCGTTGGCACTCTTTCTCTATATTAATAAGCCCAAGCCGTCTGTCTGTCTCAAGGCTACTTTTTAAACTTAATAATTCATAAAAGAGATACTTAGTCGTTCTCATAGAATATGTACAGTAATATAGCCTGTATCAAGGCTATTGATAAGAACGTAAAATCTCTTGGTGTTGGTGGGACAGAACCCTACTGCGCGAGTCTAACTTGCACTTAGGCGCGCTAAACACTTGTTCGGAAACATTCGACTGTGCAGTCTTTTTTGAACAACAAACTGGATGCGAAGGAATGGGGGCATCGTTTTTGTGCTCACCAGTTGGCGCCACTGGCGAGTAAGGTCCTGTCAGTGCTTTTATTTAATACTAGCTGTGCCCCGCGGTTTCATCCGCATAAGTCTTGATTCCGTGAGAATATCAGGATAAAAAGTATCCTATTTCCTAATCTAGGTCATGGTCTACCCATTTGCCAAATGTCATCCAAATCCGTTCAGCCGTTTTAGCGTGAAAGCGTAACAAACAAACTCACTTTCGCATTTATAATATTAGGTAGTTCGGATGTTTTCGTTAAGTTTAAAGAAATAAAATACGTTTATTTGCGGTAAACATGACGCAAACAAAGAACACTAATACAAAAAGTACAAGTTGGGGGAAAATATGCGTCACATCCACGCAAAACGGCCACCGCTCAGCGTAATGCTGCGACCCTATGCGAGACAGAGCCCCAGCGCTGGTTTTCAGCGACAGCCGGCGTTGACGTGATGACGTCGACCGGTGAAGCATACAAAGAGATTATAAATAAAAAATTAAATAAATACAAATTACTTATTTAATAACATGTTTACGTAAATATACTGGGTTATTTTTAAAACGTCAATAACCTCTTAAGGGATCGTTGTACTCATCATTATTAACAACTTTTACTATGGGACCAAAACTACAATCGCGAAAAAAAAACCCAGCTGTTCCCTATATTTATGTTCGAATAATTCGTTAAAATGTAGGGAACAGCTGATTTTTTTTTCGCGGTTTCAGGTTTGGTCCCATAGCAAAAGTTGTTCATAATGATAAGTACAATGACCCCTTAAGAGGTTATTGACGTTTTAAAAATAACCCTGTATAATATTTACAATGGCAAAATTCCGTTCCGTCGGCAACTACGTACGCGCCGCCGGCATTTTAAGTACCCATATCTTCATAGATTGTTTATTTTATTACATTTTAAAACTTTCAATTAATATTTACATTATACAGGGTGTAAGGGACAGCCCTTCGCTGACTGATGGGGTGAATTCAGTATATCGTACTAAGATGACCGGTATTATTTCAGGAACGTTATGGGAATCCAATGAACCCGATTTGTCGCGGTGCGGTGGACGGCCGCGCTTGCTGATTGCAGGCGTCATTCGTTAGAGAATTTTAACATCCATTGCAGATTTTTTTATTTTAGCTGTGTTATTTACAATAATGGAGTACTGCGTACAGAGAATGTGATTTTACATTGAAATAAAGGAATAGTAACTGAAATTACGATTAAAATAAATACAATTTTCCTGAGAAAATTTTCAGTGAAATATGATTCAAAATAATGAGCTGAATGCGTCCTGTGAATTTGCGGAGGGCTGTCCCTTACACCCTGTATGTATTGTTCCTTAAATTACAAGCATAATTATAATAGAATAATCATCATCATCAGCCCAGCCTTTTCCCTACTATGTTGGGGTCGGCTTCCAGTCTGACCGGATGCAGCTGACTCCCTAAGCACACAAGGTCAAATTAAATTAGCTAGCGAAACTCCGCAGTCGTGATGGGTATCAATATCTAAACACGTCAAAATAAAATAAAAAGTATTGTACGATTTTTTTTTGGGGTTAACGGACCGCTGCCTCTTTGTTGTTACTCGAAGTTGTTACTGTTTTCTTTTAGTAAAAGTAAAGTAAAGTTTATTTATTTGCACAGATTGTAGGTACATGACATAAGTTATTAAAAAAATGGTTGTGATCATTGTACAATCTACCTTAGATTAGGCATGCAAACATTAATGAATGTAGTCAAAAAACGGGTACCTACAATTAAATTAGTTCATCATCATCATCAGCCCATAGCAGTCCACTGCTGGACATAGGCCTCTCCAATTGCACGCCATTTAGCTCGATTCTCGGCAACTCTCTCTCTCGGCAAGATCGTCGCTCCACCTAGCCTGAGGGCGTCCTACCTTACGTTTGCCGATTCGCGGTCTCCACTCAAGAACACGTCTACCCCAACGGTCATCGGTTCTACGGCTAATATGGCCGGCCCATTGCCACTTCAGCTTGCTTATTCTGTGGGCTATGTCGACAACTTTGGTTCTCTGCCGGATCACTTCGTTCCGGATTCGATCCCTCAGAGAGACGACGAGCGAAGATGAGCGACCTTGAATTTATGGACCAGCCGTACCGTGAGTGTCCACGTTTCGGCTCCGTAAGTCATAACAGGTGGGACGCACTGATTGAAGACCTTCGTCTTTAGGCTCTGTGGAATACGCGACGAGAAGACTCGACGAAGCTTCCCAAATGCTGCCCAGCCCAGCTGAATTCTTCTGTTAACCTCCCTCTCAAAGTTGTTTTTACCAAATTGCAAAGTTTGCCCGAGGTACTCGAACTAGAGCTTCTCGAACAACCTCGAGAGCACCGCCATTAACAGCAATTAAATTAGTTGATTAAATGATATTAAGTATGTCGTTAAATTGCATAAAAATATTATAACTATCTTATATTAGAAAACATTAGAATTTAAGTCATTGTCATTTAGAAAAACGTTAATCGAGTAGTAACATTTTTCTATCAATAATGCTGTTAACTTCTTTTTAAAATTGCGTATTGTGTCATCTTTTATTATGTCAGGTATTTTGTTATAAATTGTAGTTCCCATACTAATATTTTTTTTTATATAATGCAGTATTGCAACTCTCAACTAGTAAAAGATTTTTGTACTGGCTTCTGATTAGTCTCTTACGACTTTGTGATACTGTAATAAAAAGATACATGTTACGTTTAACAAAAATTGCCATTTCTAAAATATACATTGCAGGAAATGTTAACAACTTTAGGGACTTAAACACTGGAACACAGCTATCAGTCGTATGACCTCAAACAGACTTTTGTTTTTATCATGTTTAAATATTGGTACCCATCGCGTCTGTGAAGTATACTTACACAAAAAAAAAATATTTTTCATGTGACTACACTAACTGCGGTTGAAGACCCCAAAAAAAAACTTCTCAAATTCATTTCTTTTTTGTTTGATCATGTTTAGATATCGATATCAATCACGTCTGCGGAGTTTCGCTACCTAATTTAATTAAACCCTGTTTAGAGAATAAAAAATGTTCATTTGCATAGAATGTAGGTAGGTAGGTGGATGTAGGTGAGATGTTATACCATAAATTCATAATGTATGAAGCAGACACATGATAATCTTCCTCCAAGTTCTACTAAATTACATCCTAAGTTGTTACTTAAAATCTTAAGCCATAATTTATCAGGAATGGTACAATTTTTACAACAATCCTTACATACTCGTATTTATAAAACCAAGTCCCCCGCCGCCCGCGTCTGTTTGTCTGTATGAACGCGATAAACTCAAAAACTATTGAACAGATTTTCAAACGGTTTTCACTAATGGACCGAGTCATTCATGAAGAATGTTTAGTACAATTCATTAAAGTTTTGTGTAAATTGGCTGTAATATGACGATTATTGTTGAAGATGTCGAATAAAATCATGCTGACTGGGAGGATATGTCGTCGAGCCACGTAAATCATAATATATATTTTTATTTTAATCATTCAGAATTTTATAAAAAAATCATTTGTTATTTCCGAAGCTATTTTGACCGGTATATTATTAATCCATAACAAATTAACTTAATTAAATTGAATATATGCCTTGACATCATATCATAAATTAATACTTTAAAAGACACCACAGATTCAAAATTACGCGTAACAAAATGTTTGTTTTGCTACAATAGAAAAAACGGCTGAACGGAGTTGAATCAAATTTGGCACACATATAGTTATACAGGGTGCTCGGTAATTCGTCCTATTCCTTGAAAGGGTTTATACTACTAGAGGTAATTTCCAACAAATTAAGCTAGTTACATAAAAGTAGTTATGAATAATTTGTAAAATATGCGATAAAAAATCCCCCAAACAGTGAACGTTCAGTGACATTTGACATTTCCAAAACCTCACTCGAAATCAAAGGTCTTCAGCCCACTTATTTATTTATTAATATTCATGTCTAGAAATTAAAACAAAATAGACAGGTACACTAATGCGCGAAAATAGTTTGAGAATTGCAACAACCACTATTTGGGCAAATATTGATAAATTAGTTAAGAGTAAACAATGTCAAACATCTCATTGATTGAATTTTATTAGAATCATTTCCCGTTTCTGGCCTTGTAAAATTGTATAGTAAATAGCTGCAATTATTGTTGTTTTTTAATTACTACTTATACGTTTAAAATTAAATATAGTCAATTTCCCTAGTGGTGCGGCCCGTCGAACCAAAATCAAAGTATTCTCGGCCTTTGACTTCAAAAAGGTTGAAGACCCCTGCTCTAGATACTAGCACGTCTGGTGGCCTACTGTTTAGTCTTGGCATTATCCCAAGGCAGACTGGTAGAAAATGCCTCAGGCATTTAGGTTTGCGGCTCGGTGGCGTAGCATGCGTAGTTCATACAAACGTAATACCAAAATAATTTGTAAATCAAACATAGTCTTTAGGTAGTGTGTATTTATTTCGATTAGATTACAGAATATCTATGTTTCCAAATATACAACATTAGTTTTTGTTTATACTAAACCCGAAAAGGGGTCATTGTACTCATCATTTTGAACAGTTTTTTCTATGGGACCAACCGTGAAATCGCGGAATAAAAATCAGTTGTTCCATACATTTTGTCGATTTAAGTGAACACAAAGGTAGGGAACAGAAGATTTTTTTTTCGCGAGTTCACGGTTGGTCCCATAGAAAATTTCTTCGGGTTTAGTATAAACAAAAACGAATGTTGTATATTTTGAAAGGACAATGATGTAAAGACGAGATATGAGGAATTTAAAATTTATATAGAAAACTTATTTTTCTCATAACTCTTGTTTAATCAGTGTCCATTCAAAATATATACTTAGGAACCTAGATATTCTGTATTCCAATCGGAATAAAGACACACTACCTCAAGAATATCTTTGATTTACAAATTATTTTGGTATTACGTTTGTATGAACTACGCATCCATCGCCGGCCTCTTAAGTCCGCCTTTGTACGTTATTTTTCTTGTGCACATCGTTTCTATCTGAATAAAAATGTAAGTTCTGTTCTTTTGGTAAATGCATTACTTGAGAACGTGTTTTAATGTTTAGGCTGAATTAGGTTTTTAGGGAAAGAAAAATTTGAAAATTGGAGAAAAACTGACCTTTTCTGTCTGTCTGTCGGTTCAGCTAGTAACAAATAATATATACAATACTACCTACATTATTCGGTTTTACCGTCCGGCTGTGCCTATTAAAGCCGACCCGAACAAGTGTTCAGCACGCCTTGCGTGTTTAATTTTGATTAATAAGCATTCTTACGATTTATTTAATTTTTATTACTGCAGGAATACCAAGGAGTTTTCTTTTACAACAAGAAAAATCACTGGAACCGAGCGGTTCACCAAGTAAGTTTTAATAAATAAAAATAAATTAATAAAACAATAATGAATAATTTAAAAAATAAATTTTAAAAATGTTACTAAACAAATAAATGTATATAATTTATAAAACAATAATCATAATTCTTAAATTCAATTCTGTATTAATAAAACAGTGTAACTTACTAACTACTTAACTAATAATAAATATATGGCTACTACACTTATTGTATAATTATGTTAATGGTACACCACTGACTACCTGCAGTATTGTCACTCCTGCTCCCTTTATTCCATCCAAAGGTTGTCTGTAAAAGATCGCTTTAGCGATAAGACCGCCCATTGTGTCACCCTATGTAAAATTTAAACATTTATATCTGTAACTTTTATGGTGTACATAATGAAGAGTATTCTATTCTATTCTAATAAATGTTATTACATTAAACACCCCAAGGTTCTTCCTCCTCTCTCCTACTTGATCTACGCTGTGCCGGACGGGGTCCATAAATGTGACTAATATAATTATTTCCCTACTAACTGTATATAATACATTATGGTACGCAATAAAGAATTGAGAACATGGTTTTAATAACGGGAGTAAAAATACGCTTAACGAAGCCGAGAATCACTTGCTCTTCCCGTCATTGTGAGAATGTTTTTTTTTTATAATACCTGGGAACCTTCTAGTTACGGAGATATTAAATGTCAAAGTTACAACTTTTTTGGACGTTTTTTTACGATAACAACTTTAAATTGTTATAACTTAACTTTCAATTGTCCCACGATCCCTGTACCGTTTGCATGCACCCATAATCGCAAGGTGCCTAAAAAAAATCCCAAAAATAAAAGCCGTTCCCAGCAATTTTTTTTGCACCAAGTTATAATCCATTTGAAATAAGATTAGACATTTAAATAAACCTTTTTTTACAGTCCGTTCAATTTTTTTTTACTTCTATTGCGTTGGTGGCATGACAAATGGCAGCTGTAATAAACAGTTGGTATTGTAACCACGCTTTTGCTTTTAATGCCATCCTTATGCCTACCGAATAGAAGTCAAAATCGGTTGAACGGACTGTAAACAAGTTTATTTAAATGTCTAATCTTATTTTAAATGGAGTATAGTTTGATGTAGGTACAGAATTCGTAGATGACGGCTTCATGATGGGTGTTTTTACAGCCTGTATTTAATGCCAGGGATTTAGGTGAGAAAGTCGGAAATAAAAAAGCTTACGTATTTCTTTCAGTCACCGCCGATTCGCCAATATGGCCGAGTAATCCTAGTATGAACACCTACCAGATGGTTGTACCAGTACCGGTCCACCCAACACCGCCAGTGAACATGGGTGATAATAACATGAATCCGGCCATATCGCCAATATTTGTTCAAACAGAGAATCCAGTTAATATCGAACAACAGTATTCGCCTTCGGATGTTTATTCGGAACAGGGGATCAATCCTGGTAAGTTGAAATATAATGTGTAGTATAAAGACTCCTCGTCCTTATATTACCGGGTCGTTAATGAATGAAATGCTCCGACCCCAGCGTGGTTAAACCAGACTCGATTACTCGAATGAACCCAAAAATTCACACTAGCCCCTGGAGCCTCATGTTTCATAGGACTATAAAAACCATTGTATATCAAAGAGTAGACCGGGGTCCTCGTCCTTATATTACCGGGTCATTTATGAATGAAATGATCCGAATCGAAAAAACGTGTTCTTTCAAAACGAAGACTTTTCGAGGATCAGTTAGTACCAAAGAAGGTTCATGGTTCCACAGATAAGAAACAAAAATAGCATTCTTTCATTCGTTCATTCTGCATCTATTTGAAGCAACGTTTCGTTTCTCCAAATATTGATATTATAATAACACTTGAAATGCATAAATAATTATTAATCAATACAAAAATATGTCATAAATCGTTCTTTGTTTAGGTTACAATATATTGAACAAGCACAACTTGTTCTTCTGACGTGCTTTTTATAATCAAGTTATCATATTTTTTAACACCTCTAGCGTCAAGTGGAGTGAATTACATAGGTACGGCGCGGCACTCGTAATTTGAGACGAATGTTTATGTTGCGTCCATAAATAATAAATCTTAGTATTAGGTACTGTTGATAATATGTGGTTTGTTCGTGAGTTGTGTCTGGTTAAACCGTTGAAGATAAACTTAGTAAAACCCTAAGACGACCCACTCACCAAAACATGGATTTTTAATTAATATTAGGTAAGCAATGCTTTGTATCATCTTATTTCAACTGCCTAACGCGAATGTTCATATTATTATAGGAAATATTACGTCGTACTACGTATGACGATGTCTGTAAAATCGCCGAGACGTCTCCAGCATGATTATTATCCAAATCTTCCAAATCCATCATGTCGATTTGTAAATAAAAAGCCACACAATAACAATAAACGCTAACCTCAAATAAATTAGTACCGAAGTTATTCCATAGAAAAACTAGGGGTCTCGGCGGACTATCTTTAGTACCATAGCTAGTTCATGAACTAGTGATAAACTTCATTTTATAATAACGTTTTATTTAGTCATGGTGGCAAACCTAGTAATTATCCTAGTACTAAATTTAGATCGTGTTTTGGAATAAGACGGAAAGTGTTTTGTCTTTGTGAACAGCCTTTAGAGGACTCCTTTGATAAAATTGATTTATGCTCGATTCGGTACGGCAGCGTATCGAACGCTTGTGAATAGCTATGCTGGTAGAAAATTATCTATACAGAGTGTATCAGAAATGTGTGGGTCATATTTAAGGGTGTCGCACAGACAATCAAACTGAACAACTCTCTCAATGGGACCAACATCGTAATCGCGAAAAAATTATCAGTTGTCCCATACAAAACTTCAAAACATAGGTACTCGACCTAAGTATAAAAAACCGATCAAGAGCGAGTCTGACTCGCGCACCGAGGGTTCCGTACAAATATATGATGTTGATGATTTCTGAAAAACTGCTATTTAGAGAGATCGTTTTATTTTTCCTGTAATCTTTACTTAAGCTTCTATCATATAGAATAATTTCAGATTTTTTTCTCTGCAAACTTCGGAGATAAGGGGGGGGGGGCGGTATTTTTTTTTACATTTTTCGTCACAAATCGGAGATAATGCTGCCTAAAAAAAAAAATATGTTAGTAAATGTGCAAACAACGTTCTTTCATATGATACCCCACATGCCCTAGTAGCCCCACTTCAAATTTTTAAGACCCCGTTTTAGTCCCTTTTGCAAAAAAGATATATTTTTTTTAAATTTCTTTCTTGCTTGCAAAATAGTTGGACAAACGTCCTCTAAACCTATTCTAAATTTCAAGTTGATAACATTAGTAGTTCTTGAGATAGCCAGGTGTGACAGACAGACAGACAGACTTAGTCTCACCATAAGGGTTCCTTTTTACCATTTTGGTACGGAACCCTAAAAAATTCATAGAGAAAATTGTAGTTTGCTGCTCTGTACCACACCCTTAAGGGGACGATAACCGACTTTTAATGATTTTATACTGAAAATCAAGTCTAAACGAGTAGTGTTAATGATTTGATAAAAATATAAGTAAGATAAATTAGAGAATTTTCTCAATAACTTATACATAAGTTTTAGATTATGTTTATATTACATAGTGAAATTAATTTGTAAAGTTATGTCTAACGCGGATTAAAAACTGAGAATGGCGCAAAATCTACCAAGCATTTTTTTCTGAAACCTACACCAATTTAAAGATAATTTAATTATTGATCTTTTAGTATACGCGTTTTATTACGTTTTGTGTATATTAGATTAATAATGCGTCAAATTGGGGACAGCGCTCCTTGATGGGCGAGTCCTATTACTGGCTGAACGTACGACGCGTTGTGTGAGCTCAGTACAAAACACGCAAACTAACCACTCAAGGTCACTGGCATATATCTGTGTCTTAAATATGTCCACACATTTCTAATACACGCTGTAGACTTATGTAGAAATGGCAATGTATTGATGAGATATACATTCAATAGATTTATTCTTAGAACATTGTTGGGTTGTAATATCTACTCAAAGGTATGCCGTAATAATAGAAATCACCTGGTATACGACGGGTGAACTGTGAGAACTCAGCCCTGCTATCAGTTTTCTGATTAGATGGTAAAGCCTGCACTACACTACTCGCGAAGTTGATCGAAGTTAAGCGAATACGAGAGTGTAGAAGGCTATTTCGGTTCGCTTCGTGCAAACTCGGCTCGCCTCGGGCGACTTCCGATCGTTGTCAGTTTTTGCACCCGAGTCAAAGGACTCAAAGCGTCTTGAGTTCTTTGCAAGCACGAGTGAATAGTCACGTACCTCGGACTTCGGTCAATTTTGACCAGTACTTCGTCGAAGCAACTTCGCGAGTAGTGTAGTGCAGGTTTAAAGTTCGAGCCGATACGGGTGTAAGAAATGGGAAATATTTATCTGATCCTCTGAAAACTTATTGATCTTCTAATGAGGAACACTATTTTAAATTAATGAACCTCAAAAAAAAATTGGGCTTCTCTGATGACGTTTTTTTTTATAAATGAGCCTTTTCTCACAGTTGTCGTAGTAACTAAGCTAGGGTACCCCGACCAAACGGGTTAGGTTAGGTTAGAACTGTGACCAACGAGTTATTTAGTACTTTAATAACCCCCAAATAGGAATTATTTGAGGTTCATAAAAAGAGGCGCATTCATTATATACATTAGAGTGTACAATAATATTTTGAGGAAAGCAAAATGAGAATTAATTGAGGTTAAATAAAATACATGCCGTAATTCCTGAAATAAATTACTTACTACATTTGCATTTATTTTGCAGAGCCACCCGAACTTGACTCGGAAACTTCCGAGCAGAACCAAGCGAGTCAGAAACGTTTGAGTGCCTTCCAAAGACTGGGACCTTTATCTCAGCCGAAGAAACCTAAGCTCACTATAAACTTGAACTTGAAAAAGGAACAACCTGTAAGGTAAGTCAGCATCATATTTATTTATAGAATTATTATATTTCGCGGTTCGCGGACACTGATCTGCTAATTGCAAATCGAAATTTTGAATTTCGCGGGCTGCCTTAGCACATCCCGCGCCGACCACGCGCACGACCCGCACACGCGTTAGGCCCGCCTTGCACCTGCGTTTGCCACGCGCAAAATCCGCGTACGCCACTCGTCCGCCCCGCACCCGCTTATACTACTTATTATTTAATCAAAAAACGCCTTTGATTACAGTCAATACGGCACTAGCCGAAGCGCGGGCACAAGGCGGGTGCAGCGCGTGTGTGGGGCGGGCGCGTGGCGTGTGCGGCTCAACTTCCATAAATGCAATTTGAGATCTATTGATGTGTCATAAGACTCAAATTATATACAACAAGATTCAATGCGAGCGTGGCATGTACGTAGTGGGCGCGTGGCGTGCGCGTATCGAGTGCGTGTCGTCTGTACGCAGCCTAAGGCGAAAATGCCAGCGTAGTCCGCGAAGTTAAAATTTTCTCACGTTTCATTTGCAGGACATCGAAGAATTCGCAACCGTTACAAAATAGTTACAGAATTAAAATCATCAATACAAATTAATTTATATTTTATTTTTTGCACATTTCTAGTAATCGTCTGCCTAGCCTTTACCCATCCATGTTGGGGTTGGCTTCCAGTCTAAGTATTTTATATAGAGTGACTCCTAATCTGACCACCACTACCCAGTTACTGGGTAAGGCTGCATTCAGACGACAAGCGCCCGCTACGCGCAAACCACGCGCCCGCGCCGCTCGCTTTGAAATTTGTTGTATGTAATTTGAGTCTTATGAAACATCAATAGATCTCAAATTGCATTTGTCGAAGTCGACCCGCATACGCCACGCGCCCGCCTCGCGCCCGCCTCGCGCCCGCCCTGCGCTGCACACGCTTGTGCCCGCGCTTCGGCTAGTGCCGTATTGACTGTGATCAAGGGCGTTTTTTGATTAAATAGTAAGTAGAATAAGTGTGAGCGAGGCGGGCGCGGATTTTGCGCGTGGTGAACGCGGGCGCAAGGCCGGCACAACGCGTGTGCGGGGGCGTGCGCGTGGTCGGCACGGGTTATCTGAACACGGCCTTACACGATACCCCTTAGTAAGACTGGTTGTCAGTCTGGCTTCTGACTATCGGTAACGACTGTCTAAGATCTACAAATGACAGCTTGAACCAACGGCTTAACGTGCTTTCCGAGACACGGAGGGGTCTCGGTATGAAAAAATTGCTACCCATCCACGGACCACCGCGGCAAGCGTAGCTTAACCTGATCAACCGACCCGTGAGGGTGTTAATGATTAATTGATTAGCCAAGAGCGGGGTTACATTACTAGTATGTTCAACCCTCCTGGGTACTATTCGATTGAACGAACAGTCCACTTCGATTCGATGACGTCAGTTATGCTAGCTTGATCGGTCGCGATTTAAGTTAGCTGCTGTGCAGTCTTGAGAAAATATTGCCATCTCTTTCTAACGCAAAACAAACTTGCAGGGAAGTGGTGAACGAAACGGACGATGACCCGGACAAGTACACTCCGGTCCATTTACGTAAGGACATTATGATGAGTACAGACGAGACAGTCGTGAAATTCCTTCCGACTTGGCCGTGGAGGAAGAATATTACGGTCAAGAGAAGTGCTACGGCAAGGATTTCTAGGGTAATGTAAAATATACAACACTAGCTGACCCGTGCCCACTCCGTTGGGCGGTAAACATTTTTACTCTATGACACTCACAAATAACGTGGCTTTCTATGGGTAAAAGAATACCTACCCTACCTGCCCACCCTACCTACCTACCTAAAAAAAAAAAAAAATCTTCACTTATACCATCTACTAAATAGTCCGAACAAAGCTTAAACCTTTTTTTTTTTGATAGGTGAGCCCGTTCCTGAGATATAAAATTACAACGAAAAGTGGCATTGATTTTTATAGATATAGATTATTTTTGTATATGCGAAACCTGAATATAGTTTGTTCAGAATAAGGACCTGAATCAATTTCAATAATTTTTACACCATGCTATATTTTGTCTCAAAAATATTTACGTAAGTGTGATGGAAAATGTTATCACCATTTGATTACTTACAATACAATCGCTCCGTGTGATGCCGGACGTAAAGAATAGCACCACCCCATTTCTTCCCGTGGGTGTCGTAAAAGGCGACTAAGGGACTTACTTGAGAATGGGCAGCAGCGTTCTCTATGCATTTTAACACCATACTGCGATCGCCAACCCGCCTGCCAAGCGTGGCGATTATGGCAACCCCTTCCCCTTTTGGGGTAGGCCTATGTCCAGCAGTGGACGTCTTTCGGCTGGAATGATGATGATGAATACAATCGCCGTACGGTTCGGTACCTACTGTGAAATTGTTATCAATGAGCGCAAGACTACCCTGGAGGGGCGGGGGCGCCGTTGGCATGTTTTTGTACGGACAACCCGTTAACGTAACAACCTTATAACTTTGTGATTTTTTTATGATAAAGTTTTGAAATTTTGTACATAGATTCTTTACATAAAAATACTAGACACGTGTTTCGGGTTTCGCATAAACTAAAACTAATATTGTATAATTTCAAATAAAACATCTGTATGAGGAGCTGGCATTGTTCTTTGCATGCTACGCACCTATAATGGGTGTAGAATGTACATAGATTCCACAAAACTGTAACAATTGATGTTTGTACCCTCATTCTTTGTAAATAATATATATTCTATTCAATTCAAAGAGTCACGGCAATCGCGGTCATAAAGCGTGCGAGAGGGACGGTGAATATTTAGTATAGGTTTTTTAATCCTCTATCGGTAGTCTCGTGTTATCTCGCTTTTACGTTTTAAGACCTCGCCAGCTACGAAGGTTGGCGCTTTTATTAATGATTGAACGCTCGCTGTATGAACGTGGCCAAATCAAGAGTTGTATGTCTCTCTTGTGACTGTTGTAATATGGTTAATCAAATCATCAAATAATTAAGTATGTAAAAAACTTAAAATATCCCTTGAATGTAAAACTCACAAGCTTACAGTATAAATTGTTACTTTGTAGTACCGGTACCTATATTATAGATAATAAGTTTATATATAATTTCCGTACTCCATCCATAAGCCATCGAAGGCTTCTGTGGTTTTTAGCATAATTATTAACTCTGCGATATATATTTTTTTAGACATTGAATAAAAAAAAAAAAAAACAACAACATAATATCATACATATATTTTTTTTTTTTTTTATATTTCTTTATCTATTTTCAGTCCGTAATGATTCTGGAACAGGAAAAAATGGAGGAAGCGTATGAAAAAGAAAACATTTACATTCAAATTTCGGTGAGTTTTTCAGTATAATGCAAATTCACTAGCGCGCGTTATATGACTCTTATGTCATTGTAATAAAGTTTAAATTGACTATAAAATAAAAAACTAATAAAATATACAAAATCCGCAAAGCTAATGAAACTAAACACTTGTTTTAAATTCCTACTCTTAAAATGTGGAATTACTCGGTCAATAAAATTGTGCCTCGAGTTTTTTAACTGTTAAAAAAGTGATGTTGATGATGATCACCAACGCCTATGGACATCTGGAATTATACCAGAGCCATCGCAGGTGCCCTTATTTATAGTATTTTATTTATAGTAATTTTATTCTAGGTGCATCGTCTTCACATATAATTATATAATTAATGTACCTATACAAAATATTGTAAAACATTATAAAAGAGTAACGGTGGAGTTTCTTGCCCAGTCTTCTCCATACGAAGCTACCTTTTGGAAGGGGCGACTAAAATAAATTATTATTTTTTGTAAATTTTGACGTTCAAAGGTGTCATATATGTGCCTATTTGAAATAAATAATTTGACTTTGACTTTGATGTTATGATAAAAGATAAGATATGAAAGAAAGAAAGATAGAATTAATGAAATAATAAATATTGGCTGTTTCAGGTGAAAGGTTACCCGTCAACTTGGACAAAAGAGCGTGTGCTGGACGCCGTACTTGATAGCGTCAGGGGATATAGTCTCATACCTTGTTTTACTGAGGTAAGATTACACACACGTTTCTTGTTTAATGTTATTAATCATTTTTTGCAAACAGTCCCACTGTTTGCAAAAAACTTTATAGATCCTTGTGGCTGTTATTCGTTCTGTTATAATATAGCCACGAGCCCCTAGATTTGTACGGGCCTTTACTACAAAATTTTACAATCAGAAACAAACCTTTTTACTTTTTGACATGTTTTATACTTATCCTAGTTATACTGGGAAAACTATTATTACCCATACAGTACTGTAATACACATACTCTGTAATATACTTTATGTATCGCTGTTGGTTGCCTAAATAAAAAAACAATAAGTTACAATTTACAAAGGAGACCATTCACGTTTCATACAAAGTCCGGCCAAATGTCAAAGTGCCAACCCAAAAAAATTTTGTGTTACTTAACCTTGTTTGGAATGTCAGCACCAACATTTTTTATTATGGTAAGTATTAAATCTCTTCGACCATTTCTTGTGCTTCTGCTTATTTCTTTAAATCCAAAAATCTGGTTTTCCATACATATTATAAAAAATTTAACTACAGGTTGGCAAAAAAAGTGTGAGCCCACACAAGCCCGTATGGCTTGTTGGGGAGATCAACCTGAACAAGTAAGTATCAGTATGGCGCCGATGCTTAAATGCCATTTCTCCTCTCGCCATTTGCAAAAGTAGATTTTTAAATTAAAAAAAAAAATTAAAATAATAATTTAAGAACATAAACAAGCCGGCTCTTTGACTCTTCGGCCGGATATGAATGGTGTTCTTTGTAAATCTTACAAGTGCGTGTAATCACAATACTCTAGCCACACAAATGTAACGGACAAACAACCAACACAAATACAAATATGTATAATGTAGTGACAAGTCAACAATATTGTATCACTCATGTATATTTGTAATTTCTGTGTTACGCATATTTTTTTCTACAATTTAACAATTTTGTAGAGTTGTAGACTTGGACCTGGGTCTGAAGATGAACCTTGTTTTGTAATAAGGGGGTTATTACAAAACAAGGTTCATCTTCAGACCCAGGTTTAAAACATGGAGCCATTATTGAATTTCGAACTTTATTCCGACTATGGTAAAGTTCCTAAACACAAAACTGACAACTTAGTACCGAACTAAGTTTTCAGTTTCGTATAAAGAACGGTATTTCAATCACTGTTACGTTCTTATTACAAAAACTGGCTCCATGGTTTAAGCCATGTCAAAATATAAATCTTGTTTTGTAATAAGGCGGGTAAAGTTTTGTGGAATAGGGCCCAGGTGTAATTCAACACAACTGAAACGGGCTAACATAAATTCATGGAGCAGCAGATTTTTTTATCGCGATTTTATGCTTGTTCCGATAATAAAAGTTATTGTTTATAGTACTTACAACATATTCTGCAAAATAAATACAGTAAAAAGTGTATTACATTGTAAAATAAAAAAAAACAGGAATACGAGTATGTGCCCCACGGCTGCGCCAAATAATTCAGCAAAAAGGCAAGCAACAAGCAGCAATTCCTTTTATTCTGGAGAGCTTCTGGTTAGCTAATAACACCCGCACGGCTCGATCGATCAGGTTAAGCTACGCTTGCCGCGGTTGGTCCGTGGATGGGTGACCATCCTTACATACCAAGACCCCTCCGTGCCTCGGAAAGCACGTTAAGACGCTGACAACAGGTAAACCGCTGTCACTGTCAGACTGCATACAACAGAAAGAGAAGTGCGATGACACAACGCTTGTAAGTTATTGCAAAATATGAAGCAGTTATTTTTTTACTCAAAAATGAGATGAATAATCGAAAATAAAAAACAACCAAGTTCTGCATACAAATAAGACGTTATTGTTATTAATTAAATACCAACCGTACGTTGTTATTTAATAATGATATTTTGAATTGAAACTCAAAGTAAAGGGTTTTAGTTTATTTCCCATTATTTGTATTGAGTTTTTTTTTCTTTCTAAACGTGTTTTGGTAACAACCAAGTTCTGAGAAATATGTTCAAGAATAACATATATTTTTTCTGCTACCACAAACTTTAAATATTGGCAATTTTTTTTGTTTAAGACATGCCTACTTTTATCATTTGCCTTTTGTCAGCGCCTTAAGTTGTTGGTTCCTGTTGATATTTGTAGACTTTGACAGTTGTTACGGGTCGCCAGAAGCCCGAAAATCTGACAAACAGTCTTACCAAGGGGTATTGTGTTACTCAATAACTGGGTTGTGGAGGTCAGATAGGCAGTCGCTCCATGTAAAATACTGGTATTCAAATGCATCCGGTTAGACTGGAAGCTGACCCCAACATAGTAGGGAAAGGGCAGATGATGAAGAAGAATTTAAGTGCGAAAAAGAATAGAATAGAATACTCTTTATTATATGTACACCATAAAAGTTACAGATATAAATCTTTAAATTTTACATAGGGTGACACAATGGGCGGTCTTATCGCTAAAGCGATCTTTTACAGACAACCTTTGGATGGATTAAAGGGAGCAGGAGTGACAATACTGCAGGTAGTCAGTGGTGTACCATTAACATATACAATAAATACATACATACACAAAGCATACACTTATCTAATAAATATATACATATATACAATAATACACATGAAACAAGAGCAGGGAACTGTGTTATGTAATGATGATGTTTAAGGAGAGAGGAAGTGTTTTTTTACCTGAATCTTAAAGTGGACAAAGATGGAGCACGCCTTACCGACACGGGCAAGGCATTCCATAACCGCACTGCTTGAACTGTAAAAGACTTGTCATAAAAGGTAGTGAAATGCATCGGCATCTCTAGTCTCAAGTTTTCCGATGACCTCAGATATCTATTATGTGTGTCATGAAGGAACTTGAAACGTTCTTTAAGATTTTTCTGATTGATTTGATTGTTCTTTAGGGGGTTGTAGGATTGAACAGAATACTGTAGAGCTGAAATAAGATATGAAAATTCCGGCGAAGACGTATGGGTAACCACTTGAGCTTTGTACGGAATTCTGAAATGTGATCATATTTGCGCAGGCCAAATATAAATCTTATGCAAAAGTCTTGAAGTCGCTCAAGTTTATCCAAAGAATTTAATGTTTAAAATTGTTTCCTATTTTCAGTTCTACCAACACGAATGCAAGTTCTTAGTGCTGCGCAGTCGTTCAGCGCTCGTAGTGCTACACAAAACTGGTTTCTATATCCACAAGGATGGGGTCGAATTAGCCATCACAATATCTATACCAGTGCTACCTGAAAAACTACATTTTATACCCCGAATTATACTGAGAAAGAGAATCGTCATGGGCTACATGGATAAGAAGCTGAATTTGAGTGCCTTTACTTTGCAAGATGGTGAGTTAACAAAAATAATTTTGTTGCTAGCTATAGGTACTAGAGATGGGTAGCACGCTCTTTTAAAATAAGGATTGTGCGAGGCACTCTTTTTAAGCCGACTTCCAAAAAGGAGGAGGTTATATATGTTCGGCTGTGTTTTTTTTTAATGTTTGTTCACCGACTGATTTTGAAAATTATTTTTTTGTTTGAAAGGGTATGCTTCCGAGGTGGTCCCTTTGCCACCAAATCAGAATCTGATGAGGGAATCTTATGGAAATCGAGGGGAATCCTCGAATTTTATAGGCAAACCTATAGCGATTTGGGTATTTTTTATAGCAACTCGTGCATTTGCTCCCGAAAGTCACCATTTGGTGAAGTGGAACTGATGATGGAGACCACAGATGGCCACCTTAACAACATAATAATAAGTATTTAACGGGTTGCGATTCGATTAGGTACTTTAATATGGTTGCTAAGCAATTTATGCTCGTCACAATGCATATGGTGAGTGGCAGTCCTCAACAATTAACGTCCCAGCATCGGGAAAAGCAATATTTTATAAAAGGTGATGAGCAGTTGAGTTTAGGCTATTGTAACTTAGATAAATTAAAAACAGACCCACTAAAAAGTGAAAAATAAAAAACTTTTTGTAAAAGAAAATAACCGATTTCCAAAAAAACACTACAAAGTGAAAAATAACTTTAATTTCGGAAGTCGGTGGCAAAAAACTAAAATACAGAGCCAAAGACACCTACTTCCGAAATTAAAGTTATTTTTCACTTTGTGGTGTTTTTTTGGAAGTCGGTTTTTTTTTTTTACAAAATGTGCTGCTTATTTTTTTATTTTTCCTGGGTTCCTTTATCGATATTGAACCTACCCCTAAGCTATGGCACGCAATTTTTTTAACACCCTGTATAACTAAGTTGCTAACTACAAGCCCCAAGCCCCCAATGATTACTCCCTCATAGTCTAACAGTTACATCTTACCTGTATAACTAACTTAAGCAAAGAAATGATTTATATTCTATTTAGCTATTCCCTCAAAGTTAGTTAAAGCGATCGTTAGTTTAAAGCGATTTCTCCGAAATTTCTGGGTGCGTTCGGGTTTTTGTTTTAAAACCAGTTCAAGTAATCTAACGACACCAAAACCGACTTTCGAAACTAAAATAATGTTTTACTATTTTTATTAGGCTGCTGTTTATTTCGATTTAAACAAAATAAGTAGACATGTGACATCTACCAACCCGCACTGGGCCCGCGTGGTGGATTACGGGCCACTCCTTCTCACGGACACCGGAGGCCTGTGTCCCAGCACTGGGAACATTATAGGCTGAATATGCTTAAGCTGTTTATTTCTGATAATAATATATATTTTTTTTTTAATTATTATTTATTACAAAAATCAGTTATCAACATACCGTTACTTCTTCCCACTGCTTATTAAAAAATAAACTTTCACTGCAGATATAAGTCACTTCGTATACTTCCCGCTGAATCGTCTGAGCAACCAAAGCGAGTGCCTTCTCTTGCAGAGCGCCATCGATTGGGGCCGGCTAGTAGAGCTTGATCTCTCGCATAACAGGCTAACGTAAGTAATAATAATAAACAATTTCTACACACCAACCCTGAAATCGTGAAAAAAATTCAGCTGTTCCCTACATTCATGTTCGAATAACTCGTCAAAATGTAGCGAACAGCTGATTTTTATTGCGCGATTTCAGGTTTGGTCCCATAGTAAAAGTTGTTCTTAATGATGATTACAATGACCCCTAAAGAGGTTGTACTGTTAAGTCTGGGACATGTTGTATATCTTAACATGATAAAACAAAAAAATACTGATTTCTCAACTCATACTTGCAAGTAACATCACTACAAGCGGTCGTTGACTCCAAAAAATATCAACAAACCTTTTGTTTTTATTTTAAATTTAAATTATTTTGAATTCAAAAGCGTGGAGTCTCTTACCGGATCTTTTCCATAGGAAACGACCAATTGGAACCGTGCTCCTAGCTTCTGACGTTTCATAAGTGCCCATTTAGGTTTATGTGAAATATAATATTTTGATTTTGATACCCATCTCATCTAGCATCTAGCTAATTGATTTTAACCCTGTATAAGGTGTAATTGAAATAACTGAGAACCTGAAACCTTCCCGGGTCGAGCAGTGTTATAAATTGGCCTTTTCATACACATAAAAAAAAAAACTCAGTAGTAGTTCGAAGTCTGGTTTGTTCCCGGTTTATGGCTACTGGCTCGCCCCGATTACATGGGACTTAAATAACTGGCGAAATGTGGGTGTACTACAGGTACACCTCTGCCTAAGTGCTCGTTTACGGAGACGCGGGGCGTCGCGCGTCGCGTGCAGCGTGGTGTCTCGCGGCGCGTCGGACGTTTTTTCTGTTTACAGAAAAAAAAAAAATGAAAGTGTTTATTCAGATTATTAATATAAATACATAATATTTACTTCTGCCAAACTGCACAGCAGTTTGTTGGCAGACGTAGCTTTTTTTTTTGTAGGTAAAGTTTAAAATTTGGTTTTTATAATGACACTTTTTCACAAAGGTATAGGTTAAACATACAAACAATTTAATTTTTCCCTTTTATGTATCCTCTGCAGCGAGGCTTTCACAAAACATATGAAAGAGGTATGGCATGAAGGAGGTTATGTATATTATTTTGAAAGGAGATTTTTTTTTTTTGGGGCGGTGCGTGCAGCGGCCCTCGTCATCACACGGCAATGTACGATGTTGTTTATGGAGACGCGGGGCGTGAAGAGTAAGCGGTGTCGGCCGCGGCGGAACTCCTAGCGTGTAGCGTAGCATGCGGCAGAAGGTTCCGCCTCGGGTGCGGTAGCGGGTATCGCCGTATGCTCGTACGGGGGCGTGCGACGCCGCGGGTGTTGTTTGTTACGTTTTACCCTGAACGGAGAATTACAGAAACGCAACGCCGCGTGCGCCGCCGTGATAAACGTCGCGTGCGACGTGGCGGTGCCATCCGCGTGTTCCGCCTGCATTTCAAGCAAACGCGTGTAAAATCGCTTCTCCGTAAACGCTCTCATACAACGCCATATGTTTGAATTTTTGCGGGCCGGACCGCTCAAATCGACGCGCGACGCCCCGTGTCTCCGTAAACAAGGCCTTACCCTTCGGGGAATACAGGCGTGATGTTATGTTTATGTTATTCTTGTTTCAGAACCATAACTGGTTTGGACTTAGGCAACGTGACACCAAGTTTGAAGCATCTGGACCTGTCATACAATTGTTTAGAGAAGATCACGGTTTTGCTGAGTGATAGACAACTGCCGTTAAAGACGATACGCTTGGAAGGAAACCCGCTGTGTCACGACTATATTGATCCTCAACACTATGTAAAAGTCATTAAGATGATGTTCCATGCCGTTGAAGAAATTGTAAGTACCACATTTTTTTTAAACCGGCCAAATGCGAGTCTGACTCGCGCACGAAAGGGTTCCGTACCATTATCTATAAAAACGGCAAAAAAATCACGTTTGTTGTATGGGAGCCCCCTTAAATATTTATTTTATTCTGTTTTTAGGGTTCCGTACCAGAATGGTAAAAAGGAACCCTTATGGTGAGACTAAGTCTGTCTGTCTGTCACATCTGAATATCTCAAGGAGTACAGTAGCACCCAATTGATATGGCTTACCGATGTACTATCGAGGAATTTCATATCTATACACCTTAAGGACTATTTTTGGTTGCAGCGCTCGGCCGCTATAGAAATCTCATCAACCAATAGCATCGCACCATCAGATTTTTGATGAGACCCTTGTTTTTGTTAATGAAAAAAAAAGACAGTAAAAAACCAGCTGAGGTGGTGCATATTTTTTCAATGGAAACAATTTCAATGGGAACCCTCGTTCGGTCGTAGTTCGAGATCGTTTGGGACAAGTTTATGGGTTTTTTTTTATGAGTGGGTTTGCTATGCTCTCAGAAAAGTATAATATAAAATTAGAATTGAGTAGTTTCACAATTAGCAGTTTTTGGGTGAGAGGCGGAAAATTTCCATAATACTTTAAAAGCGCAAAACGCGGTATCGTTTCGGTATAGTATGCTCGGATTTGACTGATGTTTAATCCAAGAAACAAGATTTCATGCCTCTGTTGTGTGGTGAGACGGTACGAAGACATGTTTCAGAAATGCTACGTAAAAACGTTAGTTGTTACCGAAAGCTCTGCAAATTTGCAACTGAACCCATGAAATGCGTTAGAACAAAATGTAAAGTATAAAAACATTAAAATTAAAAACTTTCTCAGTTTGGTTTCTTTTGTTCTATTCCTAGTGGTCGAGAAAGGGTCACCATATCCGTAGTCAGACATCTGTGATCATTGTAAAGTTTCGTCGATGCAAAAAGGGGCGTAAAACAGATGTGGTCATCGTGTTCACGGGATTTTGTTTTGAAACTGGTTAGATATGAAATTCCTCGATAGTACCTGCGCAGAAGGTAAATTTTAAAAGTGCGGGAAATGCTATTGACCAATCGGCACGCTCCACGCACCGCGGTTCTTTTTCCTGTACCGCTACTGGTCGGCAGCTGCCGCCATTTTAGCGCGCGCCGCGTGGCATGTTTGTCAGCCGCCATACTTCTGATCGTCTGATCGAGTGCACGCTAGCAGCTCCAGTGTATTATGAAACTTATAAGAGTGACCTAAGGTTGATTGTAAGTTTTAAGCATTCTTTCGTTAATCTTCGGGGCCATACTTTCTTTTCTGTGCGAACGAAGATTCACGACGCGCCTTATTAATTGGGTACCACTGTACTAATGCTATCAACTTGAAATTTAGAATAGTTTTAGATGACGTTTGCCCTACTATTTTGCAAACAAGAAAGAAAATAACAAAAAAAAATATTTTTTGCATGTGGGACTGACTGAGTACGGTTCTTAAAAATTTGAAGTGGGGCTACTAGGGCATGTGGGATATCATATAAAAGAACGCTGTTTGCATATTTTTTAGGCAGCATAGTTTCCGACTTTTGATGAAAAATTAAAAAAAAAAAACCGTTCCCCCCCGCCATTATCTCCGAAGTTTGCATAGATAAAAATCTGAAATTATTCTATGTGATAGAAGTTTATGTAAAGATTACAGGAAAAATAAAACGATGTCTCTAAATAGCACAGTTTTTCGGAAATCATCAACATCATATATACGTACGGAACCCTCGGTGCGTGAGTCCGACTCGCTCTTGACCGTTTTTTTTGTATTTGTTGTTATAGCGGCAACAGAAATACACCATCTGTGAAAATTTCAACTGTCGTAACTATCACGGTTCATGAGATACAGCCTGGTGACAGACGGACGGACAGCGAAGTCTTAGTAATAGGGTCCCGTTTTACCCTTTGGGTACGGAACCCTAAAAACGACTTACTTTTGTAGGTTCTGTAGCTAAATGACAAAAAAGGAATCCTTATAATTTCACCGATTGAGCCCTGTGACATAACAAACGTCAAAACGCTCAAGTACTTGTCCTTATCTTAATGGCCGCCAGATTTATTGCCCCTGCTGCCAATGTAAACAAAGAAAGTCTCAAGTAATTTCTAAGAGCATAAACATCCTCCCCCTTATTACAAAACAAGGTTTATCTTCAGACCCAGGTTTAAAACATGGAGCCATTATTGAATTTCGAACTTTATTCCGACTATGGTAAAGTTCCTAAACACAAAACTGACAACTTAGTACCGAACTAAGTTTTCAGTTTTGTATAAAGAACGGTGTTTCAATCACTGTTACGTTCTTATTACAAAAACTGGCTCCATAGTTTAAGCCATGTCAAAATATAGACCTTGTTTTGTAATAAGGTATTTGGGCCGTCGGTGGACTTGACGGTTGGGGACAACTAACGCACTGGTGCGTCGGCGGGCCTTTAACGGTTCAACATGTCCGTCTGAGCGTCGTGTCTGTCCGTCAGGATATTAAGCAGTCATCTATTTGTACAATTATCATCAACCTAACCTTTTCCCAAATAATCCCAACTACATAAATGTTGGGGTCAGCTTCCAGTCTAACCAGATGCATTTGAATACCAGTATTTTACATGGAGCGACTGCCTATCTGACCTCCACAACCCAGTTACTGGGTAACACAATACCCCTTGGTAAGACTGGTTGTCACACTTTCGGGCTTCTGACGACCCGTAACAACTGTCTAAGATCTACAAATAACAGCCGGGACCAACGGCTTAACGTGCTTTCCGAGGCACGGAGGGTCTTGGTTTGTAAAGATGGTCACCCATTCACGGACCAACTGCAGCAAGCGTAGATTGACTTGATCAATCGACCCGTGAGGCTGTTATTAGCCATAAGCCCCTCCTAAGAGACTATTTGCACTACATACGTACATAAACTCACGACTTCTTCCTCGGGGGTAGGCAGAAACTGTAGAACGCCACCATGCTTCTTATATACTCCTTTTGCACTATATCGATGACAATTGGAAAGTTTTATTCTAAGCACCGCTAAGCAATGGAAGTGTAATTACGAAAGAAACAATGACCGCGGCAGCGGCCCGCGAGCACTAAATCCAAGTGTGTGGCGTGGGTGTGTGTGGTGTGTGGCGTGGATGTGTGTAGTGTGTGGCGTGGGTGTGGTGTGTGGCCGAGTGTGTGGCTGGTGCTTGTATTTTTAGGAGACCAGAATATAATTTATTTGAGTTACACAAAAAGAGATCATCATTTCAGCCGAAAGACGCCCACTGCTGGATGGGCAGTGGGCGTCAGCTTCAGCTTCTCCCAAGAGGGGGTTTGCCATAATCGCCACACTTGGCAGGTGGGTTGGCTATCGCAGTATAGAAGAAAGAAAGAAAGAAAATACGTTTATTTGCGGTAAACAAAACGCAAAGAAAAAAAAAACACAAACGAAAGAACAAGTTAAGGGAAAATATGCGTCACATTCACGCAAAACGGCCATCGCTCAGCATGGTGTTAAAATACATAGAGAACGCTGCTGCCCATTCTCTAGTGATTCCCTTAGTCGCCTTGACGGGAATAAATAGGATGGTGCTATTCTTTACGTCCGGCAACACACGGCACAAAAAAAAGGTTCGAAAAGAGCTTCATTATGTTAATATCAATCAACTCAGCCTATAGCAGGCCACTGCTGGACATAGGCCTCTCTCAGGCTGCGCCACAACGCCCAGTCCTCCGCATTTCCGCATCCAGTCTGTCCCAGCCACCTTTTAAAGGCCTTCGGTCCATCTAGCTGGGGGGCGTCCCACATTACGCTCGCCGACACGCGGTCTTCACTCCAGGACTCTTATATTAAAATAGTGTTCATAAATATTTCTAAGATAGTAAAATGGGAATGTTTTGATTTTTGTTTACAGGACGGCGTACCAATCCATCGAAAGGGTGAACTACCCAATCACAAACAGAACTACTGCCTGGAAGAAGCACAGGAAGTAGCGGAGAAGTTTCTAGAAATATTTTTTCCATTGTTCGACTCCGGGCCGGACCATAGATCCTTAATACAAGGGATGTATGAAGACGACGCCATGTTGACTATTACTTATTGTTATAAATTACGTAAGTATTGTTTCTATGTTTTATTTTCAAACAAGATAATATACAAGGTTATTTTAAATTGACTAGCTAAACTCCACAGATGCGATTGTAAAACATTTTTTAAAGAGTAACTGTGGAATTTCTTGCCCATTCTTCTCCATACGAATCTACCTTTTGGAAGGGGCGACTAGAATCAATTTTATTTTTTGTAAATGTTGATGTTCAAAAGTGCCTGTTATGTGCCTATTTGAAATAAATAATTTGACTTTTACTTTGATGGGTATCGATATCTACACACTATAAAATAAAAAGATTTGATGTTTTTTTTATAATAATCGCGAAATAAAAATCAGCTGTTCCATACATTTTGTCGATTTAAGTGAACACAAATGTAGGGAACAGCTGATTTTTTTCGCGATTTCAAGGTTGGTCCCATAGATTTTGTTTTTTCAAAATCATGAGTACAATGACCCCTTTTCGGGTTTAGTGCAAACAAAAACTAATCTTTTATAAGTCCCGATGTTCTTCCTTTCTTTACAATCAGTAACATCTATTTAACCATCCATCTGTATTTATGTTGCAGGCTACAGTAAAATATACAGGAATTTCAGAAACTTGTTCCTCTATGCACGGTTTCTAGATGAAGGGGAGACCGACTCTGTTGTTGGAGCGATGGCGATCACCAAGCTTATAAATAGATGGCCGCATACCGAGCACGATCCGTTCACCTTTACTGTGGATGTGTTGTACCATACTGTAAGTAATTCTGTATTCGTTGTGAACTGAGAGCTTGTGGCTAAAGTAATAAACACAACTAATGAAATGAAATAAACACAAAAAATGTTTACCGCCCACTCCGTTGGCCGGTAAACATTTTTACTGTATGACACTTACAAATAACGTGGCTTTCTAGGGGTAAAAGAATACCTACCCTACCTACCTACCGTTTACAAATAACGTGGCTTTCTAGGGGTAAAAGAATACCTACCCCACCTACCTACCGTACCTACCCTACCTACATATCTAAAAAAAAAAAAAAAAAGTCTTCACATAAACCATCTACTAAATAGTCCGAACAAAGCCTAAACCTTTTTTTTTTTGATAGGTGAGCCCGTTCTTGAGTTACAAAATTACAACGAAAAGTGGCATTGATTTTTATAGATATAGATGATGCCCTTTAGAGAATACATACTTACTTCAAGTTTTGTTGTTAAAAATAATATTTTTGAACCAGGAAGACACAACAATTCTTCGAATCAGTGGCGTACTAAAGCTGACGGCGGAAACGTTAGCTGAAGATGAGCACCTCCTATCATTTACTAGAACAGTAGTACTGCATTCCGAAGACGGCACAGAGTACAAGATTCAAAACGAAATGGTGTACTGGCACGAACCGTCTGCTTCGGCCGCGAGAGCTGCCTTCAGAGTTAATACGGTAAGACATTACCTTCACAGACGTGTATACGCATCTATTTTCTAGGTTAAAGGGTTTGATTTCCGCTCCAAGTGGACTATTGTACGTGGGCTATGGTGGCTATTGTTGATTATTCCATTAGCATCTTCTAATGGATAAAACAAAAATATAAGATTATAATAGGGTTGTATACCACTCGTTATGAAATTTGCCTGAGACCTGGAGAAGCACCTAAGCTACTTTTTATCGTGGATAATTGTATAAAAAAAAAAATACAAATTACACGCAGATGAAGTTGCGGGCAACAGCTATAATTGTCAAAAAATAATATGCCCGTTTTGACATTTAACTTGAATCGATTTATCGTGAGTATTAGTACTTCACTAGTTACGTCGCGATGGTCAAACTCGACGTAACTAGTGAAGTAACCATACGACTCGGTACTCACGATAAATCGATTCAAATTAAATGTCAAAACGGGCCTATTATTTTTTGACAACTTTAGTATGTCATAAACACAGCAGTTATAAATAAATAACCTACTATTTCACATTCGGAATGCGCTCAGTAAAATTGTATTTATATTAACGTGTTGACTTAATTCGAGGATTCGTTCATCATCTTCTTTCACAACTTGTACTGTCTTTTTCTTACATACTTCCCTGTTAGTTGCCATCTCGGTAGACAGACCGGCGCGACACAAAGGCCCTGCGCGCGTGTCGCGCGACGAGTGGTGCCTTTGTGTCGCGTCGCGAGTCGCGCCGGTCTGTAGAAGCCTTTAGGGATATTTCTTTATACTACACACACTACATTATTCATTTCACAAAATAAGTTAAACTCGTTTTGCACCCAACATACTACTCGTACCTACATGTGACTTCATCAGCGTCAAATGGAAATTATTAAAACATGAATTATTTGTTTGAATATAATTATCTTCGATTCAATGCGGCGTCTATTGATTTGATTTGTAGTTTTCCTTCTGGCTTCGCACGGTTTGTGCATTTAGCCAATGTCACGTTTTAGTTCTTGTATAGTATTGATGAAATGAATTATAAATGCATGATGATGATCCCGCCCACTCCCCTTGAGTTTCAGTAAAGATGTGGCACTTTACTGAGACCTCACGCGGACTTCTTGAGAGAACTTGAAGCGAAGTTGCACTGTTTTGTTTCATTTGCCTACACTAATGCACGTTCACAAACACTTAATGGTTAATAATCCACCATTATTACACATTCATATTCGGATAAACACAAATTTTGGAAAATTAAACAAACTGCTGAACATGACGCTTCACTTTCCCACCAAGAAGTCTCTGATTTGTAGTTTGAGATAAGAGGTTTATGAGCAGGGTCGGATTTAAAAGTTCCTGGGGCAAGCAAGAAGTGGAGACTCGAAAAGATTTTTTTTTAGTTTTCAATCCCGTTTAAAAAATACACCCTGTTTAGATATAAATTCTAAACAGGGTGGATTTTTGAAACGGGTTGTAAATAGGTATCTTAACCGTTGTACCTACAAGAAAGCGGTCTTAGGAGACTGTCCTTAACTTTTTGAAAATTATCTGCACTCGCAATTTTGATAAAATTGTAGTCATCAAGCAAATGGACAATTTTCACAAAATCAATTTTTTTGATGCCTATTGATCCTGTTTCTTAAAAGGATCAAAAAACTTTATTGGACCAACTGAGGTTTGAGTACTAGAAAAGTCAAATATATGGCAAAAAATGTATCATAAAAAAGTAAGTTGGAATCTCATTTTCTAATAAACTACTAAAAGTTTTTTTATGATTTCTGACTTTTCTAGTATAAGTACCTACTAGAAAAGTCAGAAATCTCAAACCACAGTTGGTCTAATAGTTTTTTGGTCCTTACAAGAAACAGTAGCTTGTGCCTTAGTAATAAAAGCCGCTCGGGTTGATCGATCAGGTTAAGCTACGCTTGCCGCGGTTGGTCCGTGGATGGGTGACCATCTTTTCATATCAAGATTCCTCCGTGCCTCGGAAAGCACGGAGGAATCGTGGTCCCGGCTGTCATTAGTGGATCTTTGACAGTTTTTACAGGTCGTCAGAAGCCCGAGTCTGACAACCAGTCATACCAAGTGATATCATGTTACCCAGTAACTGGGGGTCTATTCCGAACATAAAGCCGAAGTATCGGCTGAATGTTTGGCCGTTGCTTGATTACGGCTGACTACGGCAAAAGAAAATTAAAAAACCGGTCAAGAGCGAGTCGGACTCGCGCACCGAGGGTTCCGTACGAATATATGATGTTGATGGTTTTTTTTTAAACTGTGCTACTTAGAGACATCGTTTTATTTTTCCTGTAATCTTTACATAAGCTTAACGCGTTAAAGAGTTCTCGCCATTAGATGGCGTTAACACTATCATATAGAATAATTTCAGATTTTTATCTCTGCAAAATTCGGAGATAAGGGGGGGGGAACGGTATTTTTTTTTACATTTTTCCTCAAAATTCGGACCCTACGCTGCGAAAAAAAATATGTTTGTAAATGTGCAAACAGCGTTCTTTCATATGATACCCTAGTAGCCCCACCTTAAATTATTAAGACCCCCTTACAGTCCAAAAATATTTTTTTTTTTTAATTTCTATCTTGCTTGCAAAATTGTTGGGCAAACGTCATCTATAACTATTCTAAATTTCAAGTTGATAGCATTAGTAGTTCTTGAGATATCCATGTGTGACAGACATACAGACTTAGTCTCACCATAAGGGTTCCTTTTTACCATTCTGGTACGGAACCCTAAAAACGACAGTCAGAGATAAGCATGACAGTATTTATTTAAATGACAAATGATGGAAATCTGATAAGCATGTTGAAATTAGTATTTTTTAGCACAGTGCTTTTAATATTGTGACAATGTAGTAAATTCAACCTTTTATATTGCTGTGCCCTAGCAGGGTTCATGTATGAAACCTGTACCTAAAACTTGCAACAACTTGTAAACTACATGGATGCAATAAATGATGAATATGAATAATCCAAAGTAAAGAATGTGACCTTAAGTCGGGTAAGGATTCAAAGTCAAAAAAGAAAACAATGGAAGTTATAAAACGGCCGAACATTCGGCCGATACTTTGGATTAACGCTTCGGAGTAGACCCCCTGGTTTGTGGAGGTCAGATAGGCAGTTGCTCCATGTAAAATACTGGTATTCTGCTGCATCCGGTTAAACTGGAAGCCGACCCTAACATAGTTGGGAAAAGGCGAGCAGATGATGGTCCAAGAAACAGGATCAACAATTGGCATAAAATAAAAAGTTTAATGTGATGCGGCCAGGGACCGTACAACCCCGGTTAAGAGTAAAGCCTTTCGACGGGGTAACCCATTCAATGGGTTACCTTTATCATGATGTAACCCATTGAAATCTAAATATTTGCACGGCTGAAATGCCGAATATAGTGAAACCTATAGGTATTAAGAACTTATGTATACCTATATTCTTGCAAATAAATATCATTCATTCAAAGGGTTTTATACTAGAAACCCATTGAAAGGGTTACATGATCACCCATTGAATGGGTTTTATACTTGAAACCCAGTGAAAGGGTTACATGATAACCCATTCATTGGGTTCTATACCTCCTTGAAACCCAGTAACATGAAAAAATCATAATATTATGTTATTTCGATCTCCGCCCAGCACGCGTAGCATGACCAATTCGATCTCCATTCTACCCAGGGACCATTTTGGTTACCATATTAAAAAAACCCTATCGAAAACCTTTTCAATGGAAAGGGTTTTCGATAGGGTTTTTCTAAGCAGTTAATCAAAAACCCATACGGTGTGGGTAATTTTAAATGGCTTAAAGTAAGCCGTTCAAAAGGGTTACCCACACCGTATGGGTTTTTATCGAAACCCCTTTCAATGAGTTACCAAAAATTAATTTACGCCGTTCATAAGGGTTACCCATATCGTATGGGTTTTTGTTTAACCGCTTAGAAAAACCCTCTCGAAAACCTTTTCAATGGGTAACCAAAATGGTCCCTGGATGCGCCACGACAAGTCGACACCCGTCAACGTCTACTCGATCCCGATCCTTCAATTACGCACTATGGGAGCGCACACTCTGGATGCAAATTAATCGTACGTATACACGCGTATAGTACCGACGACACCCGAAGTCGTTCCCACCTTGTTGGTATATTTTGTTGCCGTCGTTTGTTTGAAATATAAAATGAACATCGAAAAATTTCAGTTTTTGGGACCAAAGTAATTCAACATATTCATTTCATCACTATTAACGTAGGACATAAAATATTAAAAAGGTACCTACTGAATGTGAACTTTTTCTCTTTGATGGATACAATCAATGTAATTTTTTATTTCCTAAAATAAATTAAATTGTGAAGGTCCGGGGCCAGAACCCCAGTTGCCCTGCCCTAAATCCGGCCCTGGTTGTGAGGGATCTAATATGGAACAATTACCGCTCTGTTTATCTATGGCCACATTCAGAAATGAGCCATTCAAGAAAATATTAGAAAAAAATAATATTAGAACTGTTTTTTATGGAAGTATTATTACAAATAAAAAAAAAACCGATAGTTAAGTTACCAAATAACCTAGCAATATTATTATGTTCATAATACCTCCTTATTATCAAAATAAAATATGTAATACTTTTGAATGCACCTACTGAAGTGTGACTATGTTATATTAGCTATGCATTGTATGTGCAATGCCACTTGACCTTACTATTCTAATAGTACATTTTCGCATAAATGCAGTGGCTAAGGAGAATAATAAAAACACAATTATAGGAAAAAATAATCATCTTTATTTATATCCTTGAATTGAAAATGTGCTGTTTACAAAGAGCTTTATGAGATATCTAACTGTATCACTCTGATTATTCACAGAAAATAGTATTCCACATTGATTGTTAGCTTATTGACCATTCCATTTATTTATTTTCTTATTGACGAAATGGGCTTAAAAGTAGATCTAACAATTTGCTTAAAAGGAACAACTTGGCACTATTGGTATGAAATACACTTAACATAAGGGCCATGATAATCTAAATAAAATGTTAAGTCTGTAACCAACTGAATGATTCTCACACTGTGTCCATAGATTCCTCATTTAGCGGCTCAGTTTCCATTTCCATACCTCTATCGTCGGCTCCTGACGCATACTTCAATCTGAGCTTCTCGTAATGTAACTGCTCTTTCGACGACACAGATGGTTTGCATTTCGCGAGCGCAGTTCTGAAGTCTTCGAAAGTGACAAAAATGTCACCATCCAGGGTGCCATTTGCGATGTGATTCGTCAGTGCATTCGTTGCGGCCGCTCGCACCAAGCCAGCTAGATCGGCACCCGTATATCCATCCGAGAGTCCGGCAATAGCTTGTAAATCTACGTCAGGTCCCAGGTGAGGCTTTGTGCCACCTTTGGTAAGCTTTTGCAATATATCGAACCGGTCCTCTCTCGCCGGCATCCCGACATACATAACGCGGTCCAAACGACCCGGTCTCAACACCGCAGGGTCGATGATATCTGGTCTATTCGAAGCTGCCAACACGAAAACTCCCTCACGGGATTCTATACCGTCCATTTCAGTGAGCAACTGATTTACAACACGAGCAGCGCCATTGTGGTCTTGAGATGTACGCCGCGGACATAGGGCATCAAATTCGTCGAAGAATATAACACAAGGAGCCGAGTTTCGCGCACGTCTAAAACACGTACGAACTGCTCTTTCGCTCTCACCAACATACATGTTCAACAACTCTGGACCCTTCACTGAAATAAAGTTTACTCCTGCTTCATTTGCGACAGCCTTTGCCAATAAAGTTTTACCACAACCAGGAGGTCCACAAAGTAATACTCCACTAGGAGCTGATAATCCAAGCTTTGCAAGCTGATCTGGATACTTCACTGGGGCTAACACAGCCAACTGCAACTCTTTACGAACTTGGTTCAATGATCCCACATCATCCCACGTTACATCAGGGACAGTTACAATACCTTCTCTTACAGCACAAGGTTTAGTAGTTTTAAGAGCTTTAACAAAGTCTTCATGTCTGATAGCAAGCCCATTCAGCTCTTCCCGAGTGTAAGGCATGGCTTCAAGAAGACTTAATACCTCATCAACAGGATCTACTGGTATCTTGATAGGTTCAGTTATATGATTTTCTTCCGTATTTACAATAGTTTCACTCAATTCTTCTATGGGTTCTTCAGGGATTTCTGGTTGGATTTCAGGCTCTGGAACACTTTCAGGGGCATCACCTGCGCTTGGTGTAGCTTCTTCAGTTGCTTTGTCCCCATTTGGTATAATTGTTATTTCATCATTAGGTGGGGTTACTTCAGCGGGTTTTCTCTCTTTTAAAGCAGCTTTAGATGCTTGTATTTGTGTGAAAATCCTCTTAACAGCATAAGTGCTAGCCTTATTAACAAGTGCTTGTAAATCGGCGCCAACAAACCCAGGAGTTATTTGAGCTAACACATTCATGTCCACATCTTCACCTAAAGTAATATTTTTACAAAGAATAGAAATTATCTCTTTTCTAGCATGTAATGAAGGTATACCTAATGCGATTTCCTGTTCGAGGCGTCCGGCCCTTCTGAGGGCAGGATCTAAGGCATCTGGATTATTTGTGGCAGCAAGTATGAGAACAGAAGCATTATTATCAGTCAATGAATCTAGGGATGCCAGTAACTGAGCAACCATTCTCTTCTCCATGTCTTTTTGAGCATGAACTCGGTTGCCACAAACCGCATCAATCTCATCGATAAACAACACACTAGGAGCGACAGAAACTGCCCTCTCAAAGAGCTCTCTAATTCTTTCTTCCGATTCTCCTGACATTCCACCTACTAACTCTGTGCCTGTAATGGCAATCATAGGTAGTTGAAGTTTTCCGGCAATTGCGTGTGCCAATAAAGTTTTTCCTGTCCCTGGTGGCCCATGTAACAATGCCCCTCTAGGAGCTTTTATTCCTAACTGACTGTATACCTCTGGATGTTTCATATGTAATATTAAATCACAAATCTGGGTGATGACTTCAGATATACCACCAATGTCATCAAAACTAACCTTAACACTTTTGACATTGCCAATATCAACCTTTTTCTTTGGTGGTGCAATTTTGATTGAATCAAGTTTCCTCTTTTTCTCATTTGTATGTTGATTCTGTTGCGATTTGGCAGGCGTACTCTCAGTCGCCGTACTATTTGCGTTTCTGATTGGTATGTGGGGGGTTATGGTAATTTGGTCATTGATTTTCGGTAGTTTCGGCGCCGTAGTGCCGTCTTCATCGCTGCTCAATATATCTATAGGCTCCCCCGTCTTATCTGTGTTGCGCCTATTGGTTGTCGGCCGTTTTTTATCCTGCATCTTGTACATGGCGAGCAGGCGGTCGTTCAATGCACTACTATTCTCGTCTAATAGCTCTAAATCAGATTCTTCTTCCGATCCGTCGGATGTAGAAGCTCCGTCAAGTCCGTAGCTTTGTAATACGACTTTATAGGCACTCTCCACCATCTGACAGAAGGCGTTGTCGCTCCTATTGTTGTACTCGCGGTAGCGCTCTTTCAATGAACGCGCCATTTGGCTAACATCGACGAATGTCTTGTCCACATTCTCGGCAAGGTAATTTTTCACACGCGACACAATAACCGGGTCGTTAATAGTCTTTTGTCTTGTTTGGTGTTTCTTCATTTTGTACGGAATATAGTTATAAAATTTGTAAAGTGGAATTTATAAACTACTTCTTCGTATTCTTCGTAAAACGCAATGTTTGACAGCCAGCGGCGTCGTTGAATCGATGAAATTGTTGCTATAGTAAAAAATAAATCTAGCTGCACATGGTTTTAGGGCTGCCTATTCACTGACGTCGATGATAACTAAAATGAATTAATTCAATTATTTTTTTTTTCCTTGCAGATTTCACAGAAGAATTATAATCTAAAAATAGAATCAACGACGGATGAAGATCTTCGGGACAAGTTACTTAAAATTTTCATGAAACTTACAACGATGGATCAAAATATTTGTGAAAGGTTTTTAATTTTTATGTTTTATATTTTAATTAGCTACATCGTAACAAACGTATAGGTAAAAAGTTAGTAAGTACTTAATGTATGTTTTATTCCAGGTGCTTGGAAATCAATAACTGGAACTTCAAACTTGCTCTGGAGCATTTTACCAAGCTGTTAAAGATAAACAACTTGGACTCATTAACTCAAGAGGTCCAAGCTGCTAGCTAAGAACCATTCTATTTAATTCTACACAGATGAAATGTATAGAATTGGATGTAAAAATATGGTCATGATTAAATACTTAACTATTATGAACTCCGCCTTATAATAATATTCGTCTTTAAATAGTAGCCGGCACGAGAGACGCCACTGTCGCTAACTTAGAATATCAGGCTACATGTGAAAATTAGGAGTATTTCCTTCAAGATCACAATAAACCTTTCTGGGAGTCACTTTAGTGAAGTAAAATTACACCGAATCGATTTACCAAGTTTTAAATCATAATTCTCAAGGATCACTGGTTCCTAAATTCTACCGTTCCTACTATTACTATCCTCTATCATCCTGCTTGAGAAGTAGATATCACGAAAAAATAACAACAAACTAGCTAACAGTGGAACATACGATATTGAGCCAAGATTTTGTTGATAAAGGTTAGCAATGGCATTATAATGCTAGGTACACACGCAGCAACTTCATAATATCACGTTACGGCACAGATTTTGACAGCAGAATTATGTTACTATCTAGCGATTTCAAAATCTTGGAAGTGAGATTTGAAATCGCCGGTGAGTCACTGCGTATTTACCTAGCATGAAACGCGAGGAGAAAATATATCACACAATACTCCTCATGAGAATCCCCAATCAAATACTGTTTTAAAATAATAGTTTATTGTGGTTGAACAGTAAATCATGTTAGCTATGACGTAAGCGTAAAAATTCATGTGGTAAGCGTTACATTGGTCATACATGGTTATTAAAAACTTTTATAAAAGGAACACGGGGGTCAGTGGGTCGTCTCAAGAGCAAAGTGGTCCTATTTTCTACACCCCGACCGATCAGCATGTTCGCTATCCCTTGGGAGAAGCGATCCAAATATCTAGGTGTGACCCTCGACCACCACCTTTCATTCTCAGAACACATAAAGAAGGTGCGTTCGTGAGCCGCTTTCGCTCACGGTCCCAGCCGCGCCCACCAACTTGGGCACCAGCCGCTAAAAGTGGGGGCTAAAATCCCAACGGCTCTCATGCAGCAATCCTAGGTACTTCATGGTTGACTCGACAGCGATTTGAGCCCTCCCGACCACGATGTGTGATCCCGGTGGTGGCGCCCGCCGGGGTCCATGAAATATCATGGCCTCCTGATTTGTTGAGGGCGCGGCCTAGGCGCCGTATGCGGCTTATCACCTGTGAGACCGCAGCCGTCGCCAGCAACGCTGCGTCCCTGTCTCATTCCCTCGGGCCATGACCAGCGGGTCGTCCGCATCACACATCACGTCCACGCCCGGCTGGAGCCCACCCCGCAGCACCCAGTCGTACCCATGAAGGTATAGATAAAAGTGGAGGCAACACTCTAAATACCTAAGTGAAGACGACTGTGGTCGGAATCTCTTTCTGAATACATAGATAAGATAAAGAAAACATAAATATCACTGTCTCGTTCTTATGTATGTATTCAGAATTAGAGAGTCCTTCCACAGTCGTCTTCACTTTTGGTACCTATATACAGTGCTGCCTCCACTTTTATCTAGATACCTTCATGGTCGTACCCGATCTTCCACAGGAGCGGGCCACGACCGCCCAACGACGCCCTAAGCCTAGGTCCGTCCCCACAGGGGGTGCCCTTAGCGTGCAGTCGTTTAGTATTAATTTAAAATTTATTTCGCCCCTGGCTGGAGGCAGCTCAAACAAGGGGGATGCGCTAAGGTAGCCCGCGAAATTAAAATTTTCTTACGTTTTTGCAATTTGCAGGTCAGTAACAGGTTGTATGTTGATCTAAATATTATTATGATTCGCGGCCCTATCAAATATGGCTTTACAGAATTATACCTAATCATTTGAATCAGCATTAAAAGTACAACTGAAAATGACTAAGAGATGACTAAGGTACACAAAAAAAAAACGCACGCTTGACTTGGAGAGTAAGCTGGTGAATGCGTGACGAGAGCGTTACGGAAACTGATCGGTCAAGGCAAACGGAAGTTGTTTAAATTTTAAACATGGTTTGTACACAACGCGTCACCGCCGCGGGCCGTCCCGCTTAATAGGTATATTTTTTAAATTCACACTGGCTGTTTATACACTTCTGTTTTACTTCAGTCGTGTGGTCTAGTTATTATTCTAAGGGTCTAAAGCACACTCGTTTTTTTTGTTAAATTGGTGGGGTGGCGGTAGTCGCGGTGTTAAATTTTCATTTGAAGATTTCCCTATTAAAAACTCTGTGACTTCTTCCCAAATTTACACAAAAATTAGTGCTCCTAAAGAAGTTATAGTAACCAAAAATTCAGATTCCCAAGTGTTGTATTTTAAGAGAAATTAGCTTTCATTACATTTCCATACTAAATCTCCGCGTATAACCCGACCAAATTAAGTTGTCAATGGTATTGAGGTAAATGGTTTCTATGGACAAGGTTAACCCGATACTGCTATAAAATTGGTAAATAAAAAAATAAAGTCCTCTCTCCATAGCGCCCCTATGGCTACACTCCAACCAAACCAGGGCCATGCAAGACAAAAAAACAACCTTTATTAATTATAAATGAAATTTAATTACGAATCGTACATACAAATCTAAGTTACACTACACAATCATTTCAAGATGTCCGGCGTATTCGATGATTTGTCCCGCAAGTTCGGCAGAGGGCAGTGTTCCAGCAGCGGCTGCGCAGGTCTCCTCAGCCGCGTTGAAATGGTAACAGTTGTCTGCACCAAGCACCCAGTTGCGCTGGAAAATTAAAACAAAATATTGAAATGTCAGTTGTTCCACAAATAAAAGAACTTTACCCTTTTTTAACCGACTTCTAAAAAAGGAGGTTACTCAATTCAACCGTATACATGCTTTTTTTATGTTTGTTCACCGATATCTCCGTCAGTTATAGACCGATTTTGAAAATATTTTTTTTGTTTCAAAGGGTATGCTCCCGAGGTGGTCCCATTGCCACCAAATCAGAATCTGAAAACCCTCGAATTTTATAGGCAAACCTATAGCGATTTGGGTATTTTTTATAGTAACTCGTGCATTTGCTCCCGAAAATCACCATTTGGTGAAGTGGAACTGATGATGGAGACCACAGATGGCCACCGGAACAACATAATAATAAGTATTTAACGGGTTGCGATTCGATTAGGTACTTTAATATGGTTGCTAAGCAATTTATGCTCATCACAATGCATATGGTGAGTGGCAGTTTTCCTGGTTCTTACCAGGAGAACTCCTCCACAATTAACGTCCCAGCATCGGGAAAAGCAATATTTTGTAAAAGGTGATGAGCAGTTGACTTTAGGCTATTGTAACTTAGATCAATTTAAAACTGACCCACTAAAAAGTGAAAAATAAAAAAACTTTTTGTAAAAAAAAATAACCAACTTCAAAAAAAAACACTACAAAGTGAAAAATAACTTTAATTTCGGAAGTCGGTGGCAAAAAACGAAAATACAAATCTAAAGACACCAACTTCCGAAATTAAAGTTATTTTTCACTTTGTAGTGTTTTTTTGGAAGTCTGTTATATTTTTTTACAAAACGTTTTTTTTTACATCAGTACCCAAAAAGGAGGGTAATGTGTTTAGGATTCATGTATAACTTTAAAATGCCAGAACAGATTTAGATGTATGGGGTATTGTTAGAATCTTTACAGTCGGGGGACCTCTTAGATTAAAAACTGTTCCACAGAACAGCCCTCCCCTGACAGCAATGATAATTTTATTTATCTGTTTAGTCAGCAAGTAAATGAATGACCTTTCGCTTTGTTTATACAGATTAACTATTAGAACTGCTTTTTACTTCGTTTTTTGGCAGGGCAGTCGTATATTAATTTTTTGTAATAGCAAGTAGTGACAGGAACAATGAAACAGAGGTTTATGCCCGCTTTGGGTAGTTAGGCTTTGTATCATTCTAGCAATGAGTGGCCTGTACTATGCTGGCCTTTTTATATGTACCGCAAAAGGGACAACAGGAAAGACAGTATTTATTTTATAAAGCAACAAAAAGATCATGCTTTTACAGAGTTGATAAATATGTGTGCCTTCACTGCAGGTAGGTGCGGGCTTATCTGTAGTTTGAAGTAAATCACACTGTTTAAAAAATTGCAATAAATATGTTCATACCTTCTTGCCATATTCATGTACAGCTTGTTGGGAAGGCAAATTCAGTCGTCTAGCGGCTTCAGTGCATGAGATGCACAGGTAAGCTTTTTCAATGCATGCAGCAATCTCCCCTCGGACCGTGTCTAGAAGGGTATCCATGAAGAGGGTGTAGCTTTCTGCTGGTACATTGTCCTGTATAGAAAACAATCATAGTTACTATGGTACGCACGGCTACAGATCAAGCTATACATTTCCAGTATAAGCTGATCTCGCATTGTATAGGATTTCCTTACAATGAGAAGTCAGAGTAAACTGGAAATGTATAGCTTGATGTGTAGCCGTGTGTACAAGCAGCTGGGATGAACTCATTTTAATTTGATGTCCATTAAACATACCTTTGCCAAAAAGATCTTATTATAGCTGCCCTCCATTAAATACTGTTCCAAAGCCAATGGGTGCCTGATGTAAGGGTCAGCCCTAATCACATCTACTGAAAGACGTTCCAACTCCGTGTGGAACTCAGCTACACGGTTTTGAGAGAGCAGGAAAAGTAAGTTGAGACCAAGAAGCTGGTACATGAATGCGGACTCTGGGAGATGGTCTCTGTAAATTGAATATAAAATTATATTTACAGTAACAATGCTAGTATCGCTATACACTGAAAAATAGTGGGATATGCATATTTTGGATTAAATTTCAAAACCAGCACAATACTAATTCGTCACTAGATTCGTAATTAGACTCACAAAGAAATTAGTTGTGTAACACAACTAATTTCTTTAAGGCACAGGCTATTTATCAAACAAAAACTATTTTAAAAGATTTAGCTTAAATGTAAATGTCTGTAAATTAGTATAGCCAGTGTCGTGATTGTTTGAGCTTACTTATAGTCAAAGTAGTAGCACTTCAGCTGAGACATAAATCGCTCAAAAGCTTTGACATCCTTTGCAGCAACTGCCCATTGTGCTCCAATTTCCAGCACATCCCGGGCCAAAATCAATTCTTTCTGATTAGCCGCCGTATTATTACTCGGAAGGAAAGTTAACTGCGTCAGTGCAATCTGTAAATAAAGTAAGTATAGTTAGGGAAATGTCTTGATGAAACAAGGATTAGTGTCCAGTCATCGTTCATATCTTACCTTTATTTTATTCAATAATTCACCACATTTGTCGAGTTTACGTGGCTTCTTTGCCCATTCAGTTTTCAAATTTTGATATAAAGCCGAGACGTCTTTCACTAATGCCATCTTTAATTATTATTATACTAGTGCTACAACAAAATCTAATTCCTTCACCGATTGAGGTTGTTTTGTTAACTTGCGTTCAGAAATTCAGAATGTTGCCTGGGAACCTTGAGAGAATTTTGAATGTATTTCAATGTGATCCTATTACATCAATCTTTTAATGTTTAATTTTTGGACTATTATTTCAGAGTACTGTAATAAATTAAGATACTGTGTAATTTAAATATAGCATTTAATTTTATAAAAACATCCCTTATTCTTTAATATTTTGCAAACCAATTCCATAGTTAGAGGTATTGAACGCACAATCGTGACATGTCAAAGTCGAATTTGAATGTTCATGAATGTTGCCATTTTCATAATTTCTAACCAACAAGTAGCTCACAAAGTCGCTTCACAAAGCTTCCTATTCACGGATCTCGTTCAAGGAATTATGATTTTTCAAATGGCAATATATAATATTTTCCTTTGGTATCCAATCTGTAAAATAATGGCAATAAATTATTGAGTTTGTCAAAAGAGACAAATTGACAGGATTTTCTGTGTGCGGAAGGTGAAATTTTTTGCCGAAATTTTATCGAAGTTCAATTATGAATTATATAAAAGGAAACAATTTGTTGGCGTACTACGGCAGGCTATGTGTATTTAGAATGAAATAATGATATGGTGGCACGATGTCTTCGCCTGTGGTGTGCCGTGAAATATTCGATGAAAACAGTCAACCATCGGCCGAGGGTTGGTTCATTAAAATTTATTATGTATTCAACGTAAATATTGTTGGTTTATTTATTAGCTTTAATTTTCTTTGCTTAGATAAATTCATAAAAAAATCTAAGCGAGAAATCAAGTTTTAAAATACATTTTTATTTATATCAAGATCAATTTGATCAATTCGCGAGTTCCGAAATTTTAATTTGAACCAACTTAGTAAACTTGATTCAAAATTAAGAGGGAAAAATGAAACAAGTTAGGGGTTAAAATCTCTAAATTTCTTTTGCTTCATTATATTCTGCCTTTATTTAAGATTATTGATCTATTGAGTAGGTTGTGTTGTACTTAATCCAAACTTTAAGTTTTTAAGTTCCATTCTAAAATTTGACTTATAATTTTGCCTGAAACTTGGAGTGCATTAAGCGCAGACATGTTTATAATTATAATTAAACATTTCCTGATTCACATTTTAACTACATTTGTTTAAAAACTTTGTTGCATTTGTAGAAATCTCGGACTATGCGGCTCAACTGGGCATTGATCCTGAAAGCGAGAGCCATCTCCTGCCACTGGCTAAAGATGGACTCATGCAAGCACTACCAGCACCATGGAAAGCTTAGTAAGTACACAACATTCTTCTATTTTTTTTTAATATCACTCGAATTTACTTAACTAATCTACATAAAAACTATAAACATTAAATAAAAATAACAAAACTACTACTAAATCTAATAACAAACTTGTCGAAAAATTCCTTTATATAATATATGAATAAAATGGTTCCATCTAAGAATTTAAGCATAATTTATATTATGATGCAACGTTTTGCATCATAATATAAATTATGCTTCTATTTGCTCCAAATTGTATTTATTTAAAACACCCAGTGCCATCTGTTGCATAATTTTTAAACTAGCCTGCAGTAAAGGTTCCAAATGGAACCCATTTAAAAGTTTTTTTGCAGTTTTCTCTAAATGAATGTTGGAGCAATGCAACCTTTTTATTGCAAAGCACGAACTGGTAATGTGGCCAAGAGACTGGTGGTATTACCACACTGTAAGTGTAAGGCAATGCCTCTCGCCAAAGTAAAAACCAGTCCTTGGGTCACAAGTAGTGTCAACCAACCGTTTAGAGATTTCTTTAAAGACTAACTCTTCTCTTTCTCTAATCTACCTCCTTTTGGTTCCCAAAGTTTAGACAGCAAATATGTATGTGCTAGGAATTCCTCATGTATTTATCTTCTCTTGCTCTGTTCATCACCTGCCCAGCCTTTTCCTAACAATGTTGGGGTCGGCTTCCAGTTTAACCAGATGCAGCTGAATACCAGTATTTTACATGGATGACCTCCACATCCCAGTTACTGGGTAATATAATACGGTATTATATTACCCAGTAACTGGGATGGGGTATTATTAATACCCCTTGGTAAGACTGGTTGTCAGACTTTCAGGCTTCTGATAACCTGTAACAACTGTTAAAGATAAAATTTTGCAAATAAATACCTTTTCATGAGTTCTACCTTTGTTCTACAGTTTACTAATAGTTACAGGACATACTTAGCCCGTTACTCTAGATTTTTATCAGCATAAATTACTTTTTTTTGTTCCAAATTAAGTTGTGTACATATTGCTTTACCTATGGTGGAACAAAGTAGTGTATTATCAGAAGCATAGTACAAACTGTTGTTCTTTTTTGTACATTCACAATGCTTCAACCAGATCTCAGCCACATTAACAGTATAGCAGAAGCTTTGCAGTACACAATAGGACCTTACCTTAATTGCTTATTTTCTAAGTAGCAGTAGTTCAATGCAGCATAAATATTTTGATAAATTTAGCCATTCATAAATTTACAATACTACCATGGCATTTGTGTCATGAGTTAAAGCAATAATGGCAAATTATTTAATAGTAAGTCAATAATTACGACAAGACCTACAAATATCATAAAATAAAAATAATACAATATTATAGAAGCCAAACACCCAGTTACTTAAAATCCACATTATACAGGGTGTTTTGGATTTAATTGGCGCAACTTCATTGGTATGATTGGTATCGGTATTTAAAACATGAATCCTGAAAACATAACACTCCTTTTTTGGGCAATTGTGTAATAACCTGTCATGAGCTATTTAATAAAAAGTAATGATTTTATGAAACGGTTTTGTTACGTCTGCCGAAAATAGGTACCGATATCCATCACGTCTTTGGACTTTCTCAATTAATTGGAAATGGACCTGTACATTATTTATACTATGTGGAAAAGTAAGATCCTCCTAAACATTATTTTGTCTAAACTTCTGGACACCAATTATGTGATAAGTTGATAACCCAACTTAATTGATCTGTGTATAATTTCTGAAAACTTTAATATTGAGGTCCAGAGTGTATTACATTATTATAAACCTATAAAAATTATTGGTTCATCTCCATAGGTACCTACTATGCTTTGGGTTGGGCAACTAGCTTCATATTTCTGAATGAAAAACTCCTTGTCAATTTAAAAGTGGTTTAATTGAAATAAATGCTGTGAATTTAGGTATTTTCCATCTCATATCTGGAATATATTCAATCTCTTCACAGTTATGATGAGAAGATACAATCACATTACTACTACAACGAAGACACGAAGAGCACACAGTGGGAGCATCCACTCGACCATGTGTACAGAGAACTGGTGAAAAAGGCGCGAGATGCATCCATGCAAGACGATACCTGCGCTTCTGTTCAAGTGAGCCTTTTATTTTCCAACTTCTCTTTTTAGCCTTAACTACGGAGACGCTTCTGCTTCTTGACAGAGATTTCTTGTTATATATAAAGTAAGTAAAATATTAATATAGAGCGTCAAAATAAATTGGCTAGCGAAACTCTGCAGATGTGATATCGATAGCGAAACACGAAAAAATACAAATGAAAAAAAAAAAAAATCTTTTGGGGTCAACGATCTCTTGTTACTGGAATTATGAGTTGTGAAAAAATCCGTTTATTTTTGTTTCATCTTGCTTAGTCATCGATACCCATCACGTCTGACAGTTGACAAAAAAAAAAAAACTGATATTTCAAGTGGTTACATTATAGGGGCGGTTGATGACCTCAAACAACATTTTTTTTTTTTTGTTTTATCTTGTTTAGAAATCGATACCCACCACTTCTGCAGTTTCCATACCTATTTTATTTGACCTGTATTACACACTTTTTTTTTATCTCATAGTATTATACTCAAACATTAAAATCAAATAAAATTAAAATATGCGTCGCCCCCCCCGCCAGCAATCGGTTTTACGTGCGCCTGCCTATAGATGTTTCACATCAAAATGTTACAACCTCGCCTGTATCGCGTGAGGATTGGGCCCACGTAGGTACTACAAAAAGCAAGCATTTAGCGTACTAATCAGGGCCGTTAAATACTTTTAAGTACTATACCTAAGTCGGCCTAGCGTTACAAAGTGCGTGCCTCGGTCGCGTATCGTAGATGTGCACCCGTATGATCCAATGTGCGTAAGTCTGTAAAAAACGGCTAATTAGCGTGCATATCTTTTTTCTATCTTTGGTAATATGTCAACTTCACCTTAATGTGTACACATTATACACATGTGCCTACTCCTACGATGAAAACATCCATACTTAATACTTTAATATTATAAATGCTAAAGTAACTCAGTCTGTCTCAGTGTTACGTTTTCTCGACATATTATAATTGGTGGTGTGGTGCCGGACGTAAAGAATAGCACCATCCTATTTCTTCCCGTGGATGTCGTAAAAAGCGACTAAGGGACTTACTAGAGACTGGCAGCAGCGTTCTATATGCATTTTAACACCATACTGTGATCGCCATCCCGCCTGCCAAGCGTGGCGATTATGGCGGCCCCCTTTTGGGGGAGGTCTATGTCCAGCAGTGGATGTCTTTCGGCTGAAATTATGAATATTATAAATGCGATATTAAGTCTGTCTCTTACCCTGTCACCTTTTCACTCAACCGATTTTCGATCCTTTAAAACGCTAACTAAAGTTAGCTTGCGTGTTCTGTACTGAGCTCACGCAACGCAACGTACGTTTAGCCAGTAATAGGCGCCCATCAAGGAGCGCTGTCCCCAATTTGACGCATTATTAATTTATTATACACAAAACAAAAAGTAATTTTAATAAAACGCGTATACTAAAAGATCAATAATTAAATTATCTTTAAATTGGTGAAGGTTTTAGAAAAATACGCTTGGTAGATTTTGCGCCATTCTCAGTTTTTTATCCGCGTTAGACATAACTTTACAAATTAATTTCACTAAATAATATAAACATAATCTAAAATATTCACTTATTAAGTTATTGAGAAAATGCTCTAATTTAACATATATTTTTTTCAAATCGCAAATACACTACTCGTTTAGACGTGATCTTCAGTATAAAATCATTAAAAGTCGGTTATTGTCGCCTTAAGAGGTAGCATAGTATCTAGGTAAGTACTTGGAGAAAAAATATAGGTTATCTTTAAGTATATCCTGGAAAATCCGACCCACAAGCTAATGTGTTGCTATGCTTTGCTGATGTATGGGCATTGAGATGCGGGAATGAGAAAAATGTCATGAGCAGACTTCTGCGTATGAATGTGGATTATAAGGAGTATAAGAGTAGGGGAAGACCAAGGCAACGATGGATGGACTGTGAAAGATGATATGTCTACAAAGGGGGTGACTACCTTAAGCGGTTGGTCCCGGCTGTCATTCGTGGAGCTTTGACAGTCGTTTCGCTTCGTTAGAAGCCCGAAAGTCTGACAACCAGTCTTACCAAAGGGTATCATATTACACAGTTACTGGGTTATAGAGGTCAGATAGGCAGTTACTCCATGTAAAATATTGGTATTCAGCTGCTTCCGGTAAGACTGGGCACTGACCCCAACATAGTTTGGAAAAGGTTAGGCAGATTGATTTATTAAATGAAATGAAATTGTTTATTTCAGACCAAGCACACAGTAAATGATACAGGTCCATAATTATTATTTATTTATTTAGGATCTCCAACAAAGGATACACATGTCATGTACAATATAAATCACAATAACAATAAAGGTTCTAGTACGTGTGCTCCTTCAATTACAGGAGACCACAGCATGCACATATAACTAGGTTAATACAGGATAAAAATAAAATAGATTAAATTAATGACGAAATTTGAGGAAATAAAATAAAATAAAAATTAACATATCATGATTGAGCATTCATATTACAATATTGTTTGGTATAATACGAGGGCGGCACTGAAAATTTCGGGAATCAAGGAAGTGACACAACATTGCTATTTAAAAATGTATTTGTTGCTTTTCGAAGTATTCTCCGCGAAATTTGACACATTTTTCCATACGATGGAACCAATCATTGAAGCAACCATTCCATTCGGAAGTTGGGGTCTCCAAAATGGCCGTTTTGTAGGCGTCCACAGCTTCTTCAGGTGATGAAAATCTCTGTCCACGCAGTTTATTCTTTATTTTAGGGAAAGTATAGAAATCATTAGGGCTTAGGTCGGGGCTGTACGGCGGATGGTCTAATAATTCTATGTTTTCTTGCTCTAAATTTTTTTTTGTTCTGTGCGCGGTGTGAGAACTCGCATTGTCGTGATGGAGGATGATGCGGCGGTTGCAGTTCTCTTTACGGAGTTCAGAAATGACCTGTGGCAAACAAATGCTAGCATACCATTCTGCATTAACCGTGGTTTGTCCCTCAAGAGGAATAGTCGTAACATGGCCGGTTTTGGAGACAAACGTGGCCACCATTTTTTTTTGCAACACTCCGTGAACGAACAATTTTTGTTGGCTTTAACTCATTTTCGAACACCCAAACTCGTGACTGGTTTTTTGTTTCGGGTTCGTACGCGTATATCCAGGATTCGTCACCTGATACAATGTTGTATACAGCATTTGAGGATCCTGCGTGGAATCTTTCGAGATTTCTGACGCACCAAGTAACGCGAGCCGCTTTTTGCACCTTTTTTACACCTAATTGTTCATGCAAGATTATTTATATTTGACTCATGCCAATGTCTAAAGTTGCCTGAATTTCGCGGTATGTCACATGTCGATCTTCCTCAATCAGCTTACGCACAGCATCAACGTTTTCTTGGGTGACTGCAGTTTTTGGACGACCTTGACGGGGTTCATCACTGAGCTTGACACGTCCACGTTGAAATTTAGCAAACCAGCGATAAATTGTGGTTTTGGATGGGGCTTCATCAACAAATGCAGAAATCATCCGGTCAACACACTGTTTTTGTGTTAAACCACTTCGAAAGTCATAATAAATCATCGCTCTTGAATTTTCTCGAGTCAATTCCATTTTCTCAACGACTAAACAAGTTTGACAAAACCTTGTGACAAGACCGAGAATCTTTTTTTAAATAAATAAATGGTATTCGATTTTTAAAACCAAGGAGTTTTCAATTAAAAAGATTTTAATATGACAGGAACAGTGGAAATATTCCATTCCCGATACTTTTAGTGCAGCCCTCGTAATAATTCTTACACATTTGTTAACTATTGGAAGAAAGAAACGTAATAGTATACTTAGTTATCTTGCAATCGTTAAATTATTTTTGTATTTTGAAATGGGGAGGGTTATGTCCAGGTTATAATGCTTTGACAATTCATTGTATTGCCTACAGAGTCTTGGGAGGGCGGCGAAATGTCCCAGATTAGTCTTAGATCCTGAGACGTAAAATAAATTGTAGCTGCTTTTCCGTGGCAGACGAGATGGTGCGTTCATATGCAGTTTGCCTAGTAGTTCGCTACAGTCTATAACTCCATTGAATATTTTGTGCAGTAGTAACAGGTCTGCCGTTTTCCGTTTTATGTTAGTAGGTACATACTTATAGCTATGTTAGTAAAATGAAAAATATTTATTATTTTGGACATGCGTGAGCGACTAATGCCACAGGATTTGGCTGTCCACTCTGTCCGACACCACGCTCAGGAGCGTGTTGGAGCTACCATTTACCCGAGACCACAGGGAGGCCGTTCTATTGAAGCACCGCCTAGAAGCCGGCCGTATTGTAGTTGGCGAACATGCCGGAGGCACTGCACCGCCATGGGAGCCCCAACAATCCCCATTAAATGTCTAGCGCACGTATTTTGCCTGGCAATCGAACAGACATTTCCCATAACGTAAATAACAGAATTATCGATTTGTACATTAAGAATTGACATCGTGGCTATCGTTGCATGCCCAAGGCTGCCAGTTCACACCTACGAGTTGGCGATGTTTTTACGGCGCGATAACTTCGCTGTAACCCTATTATATTAACCTTTAATTTGAACTAATTGGACACGCCTGTTACTTTTTTTTGTGTGTCTGTGCTTGTATTGTGAAACTTTATTCGGTTCTTGTGACGTTTAACTGGTTTTGTTGTGTTAAGACAATGTTATGTTCTGCTTATATGTATGTGTGTTATTATTTAAGACTTATATCTTCGATACTAGGTCAGATGGAGTGTAAATGACTTCATCACCTCCGCTCAAATAGTGTCATAATTCAAAAAAGCTAAATATCGAGAAAAAGGTGTTTAAAATTAATTCTAAATAATTTTTTCAAGTTTCGGCCTTTCATTTAAAAATAATTTTTGACTTATGACACTATTTGAGCGGAGGTGCGATCTATTGTTACAAAATCAATATAAATTAAGGCCGATAGGTAGATACCGATCTATAAGTATCCACCTAACCAAGTATATTGGTAGGTACTGTAGTATGGATAATGTCATCCACAGACCAGATGCTGAAGAAGACGATTTATTTATTATTATCAATTTATTCAAAATTATAAACACCTTGACAGACTCATCTAAATGATTATAATTATGTTAGTTTGAATCATAACTTGCGAAATGTGGGTGTACAGTACACCTCTGCCGAACCCTTTGGGGATTACAGGCGTGATGATAAGTGTAGTTTTAACCCTATTATTACTATCTGAAAACATCCGTATTTAATAGTAGATTGGTGCGTAATCTACTTTTCTTTCAACTACCAATCTACCTACCGTGATAATATAAACCTATTCAAAATAAAAACTCAAGTTAATGAAAACAAAGTTTTGCACCAAGTCGGTTTTATTCAGCCGATTTTTATTTTTAGCCAGTATATTTTTGATCTAATACATACATTTTCTATTAAACTTAATGGTATAAACTAAAAAAAATGGTATAAACTATAAAAAAAAAAACATTAAACCTCTGTGGTAAATTTATATCTAAATAAAAAATAAAAACAGTGCAGAAATGTTGTATGAAATGTAAGTCTCATAAAAATCATCTTAATCTCACTGAAAAACAGTGCAACAATGAGATTTAGGTACATTTCTGCACTGTTTTGGTTCTAAGCAAAAAATACGTGCTTTGGGGTCGGTTTTGTAGTGATTAATGATAAACTTACTAGGAGAGCAGCGATTCACCCAACGATTATATGTACCTACACCATCTTACAATAATGCATACTTTTTAATTAAGTCTCTCATGTACATCAAAATCTTTATTTACCTCAATAAAAAAAAATTATAGTTTGTTAGTTTGTAATTCAAAGAAAAACATTTTTTATTCACACAGGAGCTCCTAACATCAGAAGAGAACACAAAAAACTTAGAACGCGTAGAAACGAAAGTCGAAAGCGATGAAGAACTTAGTACTGACAGCGAAAACCATGCCTCTGACGTCAGAGAAAACGCAACACTTACTGGAACACGACGACTTACACCATTAGGAAGACCACCACCATCTCCCATTAGCAGACTCGACAAGAAACTATCCGAAACACGAATTTCACCCTTAAGACGTAGCGTAGATGGAGCATTATCGGGTAAACCGAGTCTCCTGAGAAATACGTCGGATCGGGACTTGCTTAATCGCCCCGCGTTTGGAGCCGAAAGACCGAAGTTATTGTTTAAACAGCAGTCGGAGATTATTGATTTGAAGATGCACGTGTTGAACAGTCCCGAGGACGAGAATTTCAGTCCGTTGTTGATGTCCACCAAAATTGATCGCGGATTGACGTTGACAGGTAAGCAGCCAAACTGGTGTTTTGTGAGTTTTCAAAAATTGACCGAACAATGAAAAGTTGGTGAATGTTCATTACCCGACCTGCGGCGAAGCCAAAAAAGGAGGGTTATGTGTTTGACCTGTATGTATGTCTGTCCCTGTGTTCCCTCGTAACAACTAAACGGCTGAACCGATTTTGATGAATGATATGTCGTTAGATTTGTCTTTATTGCGCGAATGTCTTAATGTATATATATATATATTAAATTATAATAGCGGAATTTTTGGCGCCAATATTGTTTTCGAAAAAAAAATATCTCCTAAGCCTACCGAGTGGGGTATCTAAATGAAGGGGTTTAAAAGGTGATTACAAAAATATATACTTATTATACACGGTAAAATTTTGATCGTTTTAATAAATTGGACGGGTGGTTTAACTCACAAAATACTATTCATCAACAACTTACACAGCATTGTGGCTCTTAAAATAAAAAAAATTGGAGGTGATAACGTAATATTCGCAAAATTCATGAAACCATGAGACTGCGGACGTGCTATGCGGCCCTTAGCGCGTGGGGTGCGGGCGGGGTGGGTTGCGTGGCCAATCAAATGGGGTTTGGGAGCGGAGCTTGTCTAGCATTGGCTAATTTTTGTTAGTCCACGTTTACTGCGCGTACGCGTCCTTTGTGAAATGGTTCGTAAGTGTCACTTTGAATGTTATCTACCCCACACACACACACACATCGTATGGTACGAAATGAGTTTCGAATTGTACCTACAAATGGTTTGCATTGGTTTTTCGCTAATGCGAGAATTGATTTGAGTTTAAAAGAAAAAGTATATAATTTTTTTAATTTTGTCTTTACAAATCAATAGTGTTTCATGTACCGGATCGACCCTCCACGGGATTAAAACGGTCACAATTTAACAGTGTATGTTTAAAAGTAATTTAAATGAAAAATGATAAAAAAAATAACGAACTTTTGGAGTGAGTGAGTAAGAGGTCGTTATCACCCGATTATAAGTGAATAGATAACCTAATTTGCCGTCTTATAATCATAACTAAAAAGTATAAAATAAAAAAAGTTAAATAAAAAAAATCAAAAACCCGGCTGCGTAAAAAGTGAACTTAACAAAAGATGGAAACAAGATTTATATAAATTAATACTATAAACAATCTCATGCAGTCGGAGGCAATAGGTCGCAATTGTTAGGAAGATGCCTCCGACTGCCTGATGAGATGTGTCCTGTTGATTACCCATAAACAAATGACTCACAAATCGTGTTTTTTTTTTTGCAGGCAAAGGCAGCATGTTTCTCAAAGTATCAAAATCGGATCTCCCCAGTCCTGAAACAGACAAATCTCTGCCTATAGAGTCAGTAACGAAGAGTGATCCTCCTAAAGGAATATTGAGGGAGAAAATTACAGATACTTACCATAAGAAGGTCGATAACATGTTTATAGGGAGACAGAAACAGCCTGTTAGTTTTGAAGAGGATCGGAAAAGTGTTAGGTAAGCGATTATTATCTTTAACATTACTAGTGTAGGAAGCAAAATTACATGGTCAGTGGGATTATATTAAAATTAGATGACAAATATCATACTTCAATATTCAATGGGACGTCGCATAGTTCATAACAGGACAACGGATCACTACTCATTAAAGAAATTCACTCACCTACTCATTAATTTCACTTCGCTTACACGAGTTAAACATAATTGGCGAAATGAAATGTAAGTACAGCATCATCAGCAGTTCAGCCGAAAGACGTCCACTGCACTGGACATAGGCCTCCCCCAAAGGGTGGGGGATTTGCCATAATCGCAGTCAAATCGCGCTTGGCAGGTGGGGTTGCGATCGCAGTATGGTGTTAAAATGCATAGAGAACGCTGCTGCCCATTCTCTAGTAAGTCCCTTAGTCGCCTTTTACGACACCCGAGGGAAGAAATAGGATGGTGCGGATCTTTACGTCCGGCACCACACGGAACACATTACTATTCATGATTAATCACTCTTTCGGCAAACACCTGCGTTGTAATATGTAAAAAATACAACAAAATAATGTAGTTTGGCATAAAGTAATTGTAGTAAACATGTTCTACAGCCTTATTTGAAGATAGTATCTAAATCATTTGCACGAATAAATAAAATTCTCCTCTTTTACAGGTTCAAACTCGAGAACCTGCCCGAACCGACCGTCAGTCCTGGTTCAAACAGTTCTTCTGAACAAAACGATGGTCAAAGCTCAATTATATCGGCCGCTCCGCACGCTTCCATTCCTTCGCCAGTTATTCCGTCATCACCACTCGTTCATTCATCGCCACTCGTTCATTCATCACCATTCGTGCCGTCATCACCGGTTATATCGCCGGCCATGCCGCCATTGAACCAGATTGTGCTGACCCCTCTGGTTGCAAGGCCTCCGTTGCCACCACGTCCTAATGAAAGTCCGAGGGAGTTGAAGAGTTTGTCTAGTTCGGAAAGGGATTCTGTTGGTAAGTGTAGTTTATATTTATTTTCATATTAGAAACATATTTATAATACAGGGTAGATTTATGAGACGGAGCAGTAAGGACGGGTAAAGTCAGGGAGATTAATTGTTAAGCAAATTGATTACCAATTTAAACTGTCGGTATTTTTATGAATTAATGCTAAACAATTAAGAACGTTCCCGGTCGACCATTTTCGCCCTTATGCCCATAGTAATAAGGTTGAAAAGTGGGCGACCGGGAACTTTCGCGGTGGTACCTTAACCGCTGTAACTACAGGAAAATGTTCTTAGGAGACTGTCCTTATCTTTTTCAGTAATAGCTAACTGCAATCACAGATTTTGAAAAATGGTACAGTCGGCTAGATAATTGTACCAATTCTTACGCTTTATTTTTATGATGCCAATCGATGCAGTTTCGTATAAGGAAACAAAATTGACAAGCCACAAAAAAAAACCTGTTCCGCTTTGCCTTTTGAATTAGAAACTAGAGGTATATCTAATAATAATCTTTTTATTTAAGTATAATATAACAACACAGAGTTACATACAATACACACACATATATAAAAATAAATAAAAAAACACAAGTAGGTATTTCTGTTTCACGAGATCAGGCTGTCACTAAAGTATCCCTGCCCCATCTTCACATTGAACGGCCCTGACATGTTTTCGCGTGCCTCTTACTCTCATTGAAACTGCTCTTATAACTGATATTTGTATTTTCACTTTCAGCCAGTACACTATTTGAGAATATGCGTTTCCCCATTTCTCATTAAGCTTTGATGCGGTTTTTTTAGAAAACTGTTATATTCTGTTCCTATGGCTCTATCGCATGAAATGATTAACGGAGTGAATGAGTCTCTTAGGTCTTCAGCTGCTCGGTCGTGTCTTAAGTGTTTCTCTGGGCTGTTTAATTAAGGTATACCTAGTTAATTAAATATTTGTAATGGATTATAAATAAAGACAAACAGCAATTTAGTGGCGAGATTTGACAAAGTACAATACGGCCGATGAAACGTGACCGGTCTGAACATAAATGCTCTCCGAAATTTTGCGCATAATAATATGTCTCAATCACACTCGCTTCATATCACCATTTGGTTCCTGAAATGCGCTGCCTTCTGCACAAAGTTCGGACCGGCCATGATCGGCCGTATGGTAATGTCTTTAAATGTCCTTGACATTGCGTATTGCACAGTTCGTGATTGAGTACTATTTAATCCATTAAGAATTGATGGCATGCTACAAAATGATTCGTGGATTTAACGATAATACTGACATTAAAGTTCACTGTCTTCATGGTTGAAATCGATATTTTTACCAACGGAATTATAAAATAGCATAATGACACGCTCGCGCGTACGCCTAAGGCGCAGAAAAAAGGGCATGACATCCTCATTTGGACAGTTGTATTATAATTAAGTCATAATCTAATATTGACACTAAACAGGTATAAATCCTGGCTTTACGCCGTTAGTCAAAAATATTAGAGCTGTTTTTAGGGTTCCGTACCCAAAGGGTAAAACGGGAACCCTATTACCAAGGCTCCGCTGTCTGTTGAAATTTTCACAGATGATGTATTTCTGTTGCTAATTATTGTTTACGCTGTATACGGAGCCTTACATTTATTTATAACCCTATTACCCTTCTACTACTAGATCCTGATTGGCCGCCGTCTCTCCCCTCCCCTCCTGACATCCCGTTATCACCCACTTCACCCCCTGCAATACCAAAGAACCCAAGATTCTTAACTCCGTTGGTACCAAGACCCTATCCTCTAGCGATGTTTAAAAGAGAGCAAAGTTCGTCAGTTTTTGGAAGAAATTCTGATTCTGACGGTATGTTATTGAAGTTGTTGTAAATATGTTTTTACAACAGAGTGAATACTGTTGTAAAAACATATTAATTACTAATTGTAATTAATTAATTAATATAATGTATTAATTGTAATTTATATTTGGTATTAAGTTTAAAAAAAGAATGTGCCTATTCTATAAGTGCTTATATCTTACTCTAGTTAGTGGCACCCTCGCTAATAACGTCAAGTTATGAAAAGCTTAACAGCGTTTGTCCACCGCCTTCGTCAACGGGACGTCAACGAGAAACGCGATTATTCTATCAAAGTCAAATTATTTATTTCAAATAGTCACATATGAGGCACTTTTCAACGTCAAAATTTACAAAAAAATTGAATTGATTCTAGTTTCCCCTTCCAAAAGGCAGTTTCGTATGGAGAAGAATGGGCAAGAAACTCCACCGTTACTCTTTTAAAAATGTTCTACAATATTTTGTTTGAGATAACTTTAAGTGAAGACAATGCACCTAGAATAAAATTACTATATCACAAAAGTAAAAATAATTAAAAATTAAGCAATGACATAATTTCACTATGAGATAGATACATGGTGGTCACATAATTACAAATCGCGTAAAAGTAAATGTATCCCTAAAAAAATAAAAAATTGACACGCGGCCATAGTAAATGTATGTATCGCTACTTCGGCGCTATCATCTCGTTCTCGTTAATGTCCCGTCGATGTTAATGAGGCCCTCAAAACAACAAAGCGAATCAATATCAAAAGTAATTTTATTGAAATTAGACTCTGTATCAGAACTTTTTGAATGGCAAAATTACATAAGACAGTTACCCAAAACGCCCGCAATTCACAACTTCCTAGTGCTTTAGCTGGGAAGAAGAAGTGGCGCAACAATCTCCCCAGCAGCACAGCTGTCTGTAAAGTTAGAAAAACTTGATTCTATTCAATAGTATGCAAAGTAATTAACATTACAAAACAAAGGATACACTAAACATTTTATTAAATTATTTGCTATTATGTCAACTAGCAAACGCCAATTAATTCTTACAATTTAATTGTTTTCAGAAAGTGAAAGCCACGCTCGTGGTACATCACCTCGTCGCCGTGTCATAAGGCCACCACCCGGGGACTATATCAAACCCGACCTATTTCAGAAGAACTTCCAGAAGATATCGGACTTAGTTAGACCGGGCGATATAGATACTTTACCTGTTAGTTTGGAGGAACCTGGGCTGTCTGATAAGGAGACCAGGCCGAGGTGTGTATGCGTTATAGTAGGTAGTACTAGAGCTCATTTTAGTAGTAGTGATAATTCTTTGTGAAGGAACTCGCCCTAGAAAATACCACCATATTTATTTTAGCTCTTCAGCAGCGTTGTTACGTTTCGCTTTAAAAAGTTTGGGTGCTGGTTTAATAACTGGCAAATGAGGTAACGGTACTATGGTATTGTAGATGTTGATGCCATAGAAGATTAAGTATTACCTACTTTACTCATTCACGCCGGGCAAACTATGATGCTGGATTTTATTTATAGGACGACTAATTGCTTCGTGCTTGTATACCACAATATTTTGATGACATGATAATATGTATTTAATATAATATATACTATAATCTGTATCGTCGGTTTTTTTGACAGATCACCAATGATACCTCAAAAAAGCAAAATATCAATCAATCTAATGGAGAGTATAGAATCTGAAACCTCAATAGATTCTCCAGACAGAGAGTTCGCTAATCTAGACCTGAATGATCTTGACGATTTTAACGAAAGGGACAAAGTTATTAACGAAAGAGAAATAGAGAAAGACAGTCCAAAATCTGAAGAGAATTCAGAGAAAAAGTCAATAAGTTCGGAGAAAGTTCGTTCAAGTGAAAATATACAAATACCTCAAATTAAAGTTCCTATATTAGACTTTTCGAAGGCAGTACCCTCTGATTCTGAAGACTCGAAGAAAACTTCCACTCGAGATGACGAGTCGAAGTCGAAATCTCACGAACTTTCCAACATGAAGTCTCCTCAAATGAAAGTCTCGCCAACATCTAGTTTGGGTTCAGAAATAAGGTCACCGCGACTCGATTTTGCCTCTAAGCCTTGGAGTCCTTTATCGACCTTTAAACCGTTAAATAAGTCAATATCACCTCAAATAAAATCTTCAGATTCCGCTTCAAGTCTAGGAAAAGGCCTAACAAGTCCTAGATTAGACGGAGTAATACTATCCCAAGGAAAATCTAGTTCAGACAATGTAGTTGTAGTATACCAATTCGAGACCCAAGAGGAGTCTTTTCAAAAGCCTATAAAGTCCCCTTTGATTCCTGATATGGGGACAAGAGATTTGATAGAGAGGAACAAAGCAGATGAGAGGAGAAGACTGGAGCTAGCTTTACAGAAAGAGTTGGAGAGTATTAGAGTAGAGTGGTCGGTTAGGGAAAGGAAGTTAAGGGCAGAGTTGCAAGAGGAGTTAAGAGAAGCGGAGGAGAGGTTTATAGCGGAGAAGAGAATGAGATTGAGTGAACAAGCTGAAAGACATCGGAGGGAGATGGATGAGGTAAGATTTTGGTAACTTTTTTTGCTGTAAACGCAAGCAATGTCGTTAGCATTACTTAATATCCTGCCAGGGTTGCGAGTTTGTCCGAAAGGGATATCGTGGCCCTGGCATGGGGTGCAATACGGGTGGGTTTTAGTCAGTAAAAGTCTGACACGCCCTCCCGCTCAGCCCAGAGCGGGAGAAGTTATTTGATAATTGCCCACCCAAAAAAAAAAAAAAAGCATTACTTAATATGTATTATAAATGTTTAGACGCTTAGACACACACATTAACTGTTACGTTTCCGGGCTGTCTGACGACGACCAACTACATGAGTTATTATAATTATAAATTCACAATATTTAATTAGCATAATCAGCTTATAATGTTCTAGCTGCTGCGACACAAGCTTCCTCTCGATGAGAGGGAGTGGGCCGTAATCCACCAAGCGGGCCCAGTTGGTAGATGTCATATGTCTTCGAATGTTTAATATAAAATAAATTGTAATATTATTCCCATTTTGCGAGTTCTCAAGATCTTTATTTTTAACAGCGCGACATTATTTTTTCTTTCTATTTTCAGGCACTAGCATTAGCAGAACAAACACACAGACAAACTCTAAAACAAGCGACATTAGAACTTGAGGAACGAAACCAACAAGACATCGAATTAGCAGAGAGGCAACATTTAGACAATATGAACAAAATACATGTACAGTACAGGGATAAGCTGATCGAGCAACAACGACAATTGGAAATAGGTAAATCTATTTTTGAATGCAAGCTCTTCCTGGGTACATTTTCCTAAATATCATGAAACAATAGTAATTAATGCACTCGTGTAATTTAGTGCCCTCGCTGCTTGAAGTGTCACAGTTTTACAATGGTACAAATTGCGCGCCATTTGTTTTTTTCTTTTTGAGCAAGTCGGTTTCATTCAGCAGTTTTTTATTTTCAGCCAGTATCCGTTTGATCGATGCATAAATTTTATATTAAACTTAATGGGAGACATTAAACCTCTGTGGTAAATTTATATATAAGTTAAAAATAAAAAACTGCATTAATGAAAAACTGCAACCACGAGATTTCCTATAAAATTTCTGCACTGTTTTGGTTCTAAGCAAAAAATACGTCCTTTGTGATCAGTTTTGTAGTGATTAAAGATAACATTACAACGTAGTTGAAATAAATAGATATAAGTAGTACAAACTTCATTAAAGCATAACCTTAAGAGTTTCTTGCCCATTCTTTTCCATTGGAACGAACAGCCTCAATTTTCTGAGTAACTGACCGATTCGTTAACAATTCAAAATTATCTGTAATAAACTTTTTTTTAAATAAATGATCTTTGAATGATAAATAACTCATAAATGTAATGTTGGAAAAAAAGAAATAAGTCCCTTTGCATTCATTAAGTGTCATAAAAACCGACTAAGGCCAGCGTTATCCTACGCGGATATTCCGTTGCGGACGATCCGCGGCGTTAAGTCGGTGACAGAACTTAGCAGTTCTATGCAATTTTCCGTGGTGGACTATCGACGTACGAGTACCCTTGTTTTTTAACCACAACGGGGAAGCTCTTGGCCTTCATCTCACCTGATGGTAAGTGATGATCAGGCTGAAAGTGGAAGCGAGCTTCACCCGGAATCCTCAACCACAGAGGAACTGGCTATATTACCTCTAACTGCCGAATCACAACAATGCTGGTAACATTGTTGCCATGGCGACAGACTTAGTCCCGTATTTATAGAGCGTTACTCAGTACTCAAGCATTACTTAAGACTAGATTCAAGCCATTGGATTGGTTGAAACTAGTCTTAAGTAATGCTTGAGTACTGAGTAACGCTTGAGTACTAAGTAACGCTCTATAAATACGGGCCTTAGATAAGATGGTAGCTAGCCAGGCGTACTTAGAACAAGGCCTACCACCAACCCTCTATAAACGAACGCGAACGATCCGCGAAAGCGTCACAATGACGTTAAATGGCGGACGTAATTAATTCCAAGAAAATCCGACGAAAGTTACGTATAATGTTAATAATAATTAGTTGTATTTTTCAGAAAATGAACGCACTTTATCAGAATTACGGGACCAACTGCAAGCAAACTTGAGTAAAGAAAGAGGCCGTATGATAGAAGAGAACAGAGCTACCATTGAATCCCTGAGAGAAGAACATACTACGAGAGTCACGGATCTAAGGCACGATTATAGAGCTGAAGTGAGTTGAGAATTCACGATTCGAGAGACTTGAGAATAAACACTTCCTCTCTCCTTAAACATCATCATTACATAACACAGTTCCCTGCTCTTGTTTCATGTGTATTATTGTATATATGTATATATTTACTAGATAAGTGTATGCTTTGTGTATGTATGTATTTATTGTATATGTTAATGGTACACCTCTGACTACCTGCAGTATTGTCTCTCCTGCTCCCTTTAATCCATCCAAAGGTTGTCTGTAAAAGATCGCTTTTAGCGATAAGATCGCCCATTGTGTCACCCTATGTAAAATTTAAACATTTATATCTGTACCTTTTATGGTGTAGATAATAAAGAGTATTCTATTCTATTCTATTCTTGAGAATAAAATCTTTATTTTATCTTCTGTAATAAAGATACGAATAGCAAACGGTATTTTTAATCGCAAGTGCAACTGTTGAGCTTGAGGGCCTGGGTTCGATTTCCAGGTCGGGCATACTTCGGGGGTGCGGCGAATGTAAAAGTATCTCCAGGGTCCCCACCTCATGGTACTAGAAGGAACAGTGGGGTTTTAGTCGGTAGGAGTCCGACATAACCCCTCCGTTCTTCCCAGACGGAGGGTATCCATGACAATTTCCGCACGGAAAAATAAAGGTCCGGCGTACTGTAATAGGGTAGTTGAATACAAATAGCAAATGTCTTTTTGATCGCAAGTGCACTGCTAAACAAGCATGAGGGCCTTTTTTTTTGGGTGGGAAATTATCAAATAACTTCTCCCGCTCTAGGCTTAGCGGGAGGGCGTGTCAGACTTTTACTGACTAAAACTCACCCGTGTTCCTTCCGTTGCATGTGTGCCAGGGCCATGGTATCCCTTTCGGACAAACTCGCAACCCTGGCAGGCATTGGTCCTAACGGACTCCGTCAGTTGGTGCTGACGGCGAGCTACCCATCGCTCACCGTCTGCAAGCCCGCGCCTACGGTGGTCGGAAATCGGCCTGTGACTCCCGACGCCCGGGGCGTCTCCTGCGTCGACTAGGGGCGCGAGGAAACCGATAAATATTCCTTGTGGTCTCATCATCATCATCATCATTTTTATCTTGTGGTATATTTTCCTTAAAATGTGAATATTTCCGCTAAATAGTAACATTAACGAATTCATTTTTATATCGCAATTTATTTTATATTTTATTGTCAAAATGGGGCATTCTGTCATGTCGCCTCGAGTGACTTTAGTTCTAGCATTCAGTCATATCTGTGAGTTATTTGCAGTGTTCCCGCACAGAAATTTCATTGTTGATTAATAATATATTTTGTTTAGGTTGAAAGACTCCGCACTCAACACGCATGTCACTTAGAAGAGGTCCGCTCCCGTCTGGCCAGCGAGCGCGCGGCCGGCACACGCTTGCACGAGGAGCGAGCCCTGCAGGACAAGTACAAGTGCCTCAAGGAGAAGTATGTGCGGCTCAAGCACGATGTTAAGGTAAGACTAGTCATTAGCCTTAAGGCGTAAGTCTCCGGGACACGCTTGCACGAGGAGAGAGCTTAAGGCCCGACGCCCATTGGCGGCACGGCATGGCAAGATATTTTTAGGCGACGAATAAAAATATAACTTAATAGTATGGAAATAAAGTTGAAATTTCATTGTTAACGGTCGTAAGTACAAACACAATACCGCGGTATGCTTACGACCGTTAACATTGAAATTTCAACGCCCTGAATTCAAAAGATACGCAATTCCATAGTCATTTTCGCGCGGTGAGTTCGAGGATGAAAACTAATTTATTAGAATACAAGCCGTGGTCCGGATTAGGTTTCGCATCGGTAAACATTACGAACTTATACAAATTTTCATCCCCTATTATAACCCCTTAAGGAATGAATTTTCTAAAACCCTTCCTTAGTGCTCATCTTTGTTGAACTTGCAACACTTCGTTGATAAATTGAAAATGCTGTACTGGTCAAATACATGCGGGCAGGTCTGAACGGCAATGTTAATATGTGAGATAGTTATCATGGGAGAGAAAGTTGAGAGAGTGGAGCAGACATGCAATCTAGGGCTAATTATGGATCCAGAGCTGCGCTTTAAGGCCCATGTCACCCATTTTCTCCGAAATTGTTTTTATAGACTGAAGGTCTTATATGGAATACGGAAATACCTGAGCATACCATTACGGAAACAACTTGTTTACAGTCTCATCCTATCAAAGTTAAATTACTGCGACACAGTCTATCGAACATGCCTGCTTTCGAGAACGGATCGTGTAATCCAACGTATCCAGAATGCCTGTGTTCGTTTTTGTGTTAATGTCCCGCGAAGAAATCATGTTACTCCATACATTAATGAACTACAATTATTAAAGATGGCTGCCAGGAGGAAGCTTCATTTAGCCAACCTGTTGTTTGGTATCGTTACAACTCAAAAACCACACTATCTCTATGCTAACTTGGAAACAAAACCTACTAAAGTATAGACTTCGCTCCATGATAAGCCCACTGTCGGTGCTAATGCACGGAACTACAGCTTTCAGGGGGTGTTTCAAGTTCGCAGCCACACGCTGTTGGAATGATCTCCCACCACCAATGCGATGCCTGAAAACAGTGCAATCCTTCAAATTCCAACACAAAAAGTTACTCATACAAGAACAAATTTCCCTCTAACTTATCAATGTACACTAGTCAGCGCGTTATCAGCGCTTTGTTGTGGGTCCTCCATAGCACAGCATCATGCTGAGTGCAAGCCTTTTTGTCACAGTCATGACGTGCAGTTGCCGACTATTTGTTATTTTTGTGCTCGTGATTATAATGTAGATAGGTTTATTTTTTTTTTTATGTTTACTTGCTCGAGTTTATGTTTTCCTAAGCACGTGTTTCTGTGACGAATAAAGTTATTTTTCTTTCTTTCTTTCTTTCTAGTATTGGTTTACTATACCTCAGCGGTCATGGCCTGCAAGCTTTGGTCTGGGATTTCCTAGGGCATGGGCTGCTTGAAATTTCGCTCCTGTGTCAGTGGGGCTGTACCAAAGTTTCGGTATTGCATTCATCCTATATATGATCAGGAACACCACCTTGTTTCTGTACCTAATTGATAGCTGTTAATAATTTAATAAATTGGCATACTGTAGTTTGTCAAGACGTAGTTCCATAATAAAAAATATCCTATTTTATATAATTAACCAATCAAATTTTCGTTAATTTACGAAGAACGAACTTTTTATGTCGACACATGGCAACCAAGGAGGTAGCTTATCAAAGATTTTAGTCCATCAATGCCTGATAGCGGCCAAGGCTTGTATAGTTCTCAAATAATCCGCGGGAATTCAAACAAAGTAAATTATTTATAAATTCCAGATTCAATGACGAACAACGATAATTTTTCACGCGCCAATGTGTTCATTTTTTTTTTTTTTTTTAATAAACAGCTTTCTGTTTGCAAGCCAGTTCGAATTTATCTCGAAGAAGGTTGTCAAAATAATGCTCGAATGTTTGACAAAAATAATTTACTTACTTTGAATTTCCGCGCATTATTTGAGAAAAGCACTATGCATGCCTTGGCCACAACTAGGCATTGATGGACTCACGTATGAGTGCTTCGGCTTTGCCTCGGCCCACATCTTCACGTTCGTCCATCAATGCCCCTTTTGCAGGCCACTGCAGTTATGTACTATTAATTTATTTTTATTGTTTCAGATGTCAATAGAGCGCCGAAACAAAAGACGCGAGATGAGCATGACCACAGGATCGGAAACCGAGAAATCTAATTCACACAAAGCAAACCAATCACTAGAAAGGTAACTAAGTGTATCTTAGGCCCGTATTAATAGAGCGTTACTCAGTACTCAAGCATTACTTAAGACTAGTTTCAACCAATCCCATGGCTTGAATCTAGTCTTAAGTAATGCTTGAGTACTGAGTAACGCTTTATTAATACGGGCCTTAGTCATTCTGACAAAACCACTGTGATATACACTCATCTTTATCCATTTCCGAATCAAACTGTATATCTATTTTCCCTTTTGACCGTGCCTAAACTGATCATTCTATTTTAAATGAATCATCATCTGCCCGCCTTTCCCAACTATGTCGGGGTCAGCTTCCAGTCTACCCAGATACAGCTGAATACCAGCATTTTACATGGAGCGACTGCCTATCTGACCTCCACAACCCAGTAACTGGGTAATACGATACCCCTTGGTAAGACTGGTTGTCAGACTTTCGACCCGTAACTACTGTTAAAGATCAACAAATGATAGCCGGGACCCACGGTGACATGTTAAAATTAAAAAAAAAAGTTAGTTTTGTATAATATAAGGTGAACCGCTTGCAAAGCTTTTTTTAAATTACCTTATTCGCCCCCAAAAGTGAACCCCATATTCAAAATTCATTTATTTACGTTACACGTTCGTGTTTGGGTCACAGAAATTCATGTGTACCAAATTTCAACTTAATCGTTCCAGTAAATTCGAAGCAAATCGGCTGTGACAGATGGACATGACGACGGATGGATTTTCTGTATGGTGCCGGACGTAAAGAATAGCACCACCCTATTTCTTCCCGTGGGTGTCGTAAAAGGCTACTAAGGGACTTACTACGCCGTCTCTCTGACTGACCGACCCCTTGACAATTCAAAACTGCCTTTACGAGTAAAAGTTTTATTTGAAATAAATGGTTTGAGTTTGACTAAGAGAATGGGCAGCAGCGTTCTCTATGCATTTTAACAACAGCAGTGGATGTATTTCGGCTGATATTATGATGTTGAGGTGGACAGACAGACACACGAAGGGTTCCGTTTTTTCCTTTTGAGGTAAGTACGGGACCCTAAAAAGATAAATAAAATAGTGGTACATAGCGAATTTCGGCCTTGGCGATCAATCTCAGCGGAGACTAGCCTTCGACGCGGGAGATATTATTATTATAGTGCACAAGTGTGTGCTCCCCTCTTCCCTCGCTCTCATATTCTGATGAGACGGCGATCCGACACGACCGGAGAGAAAGTGCCCCGTTGGTCTCATGGTCGCAAACGCACCTGCTGAGCGTGGGGGCTCCTGGGTTCGATTCCCGTGTCGGGCAGTGTTATTAGCAATTTATTAGTAACAGCCCGGAGTTTGGAAGTTGGCGTTGTGATACCCCCCCCCGTGACTCGGAAAGCACGTTAAGCAGTTAGCCTTGCGCCTGAAATATACAACACGACCCAGAATGAACGCACAACCTCTTAAGGAGTCATTGTACTCATCATTATGAACAACTTGAACAGAAATCGCGAAAAAAAAAACAGCTGTTCCCTACATTTTATGTTTGAATAACTCGTCAAAATGTAGGGAACAACAGATTTTTTTTCGCGATTTCAGGTTTGGTCCCATAGTAAAAGTTATTCATAATGATGAGCACAATGATCCCTTAAGAGGTTGTGCGTTAATTCTGGGACATGTTGTATAAATATGTATAATGTATGTGTTTTGAAAGCATGTATAAATATTGCTATATATTTAGCACATTCTTTACTTCAAAGTTTTTATTTATCTAATGATTTCAAACATTTCACAGATGTAAAGAACTGAATGAGACATCGGTAAGCGCTGTCGTCGAGCCCGAACCGCCTCGAACACGGATCAACAACAACCCGAGCGTCAAATATAATGACAACGAAACTTCATACTCCGAGAGCAACGCGCAAAAACCCTTAGACAATAATAATGAAGACTGGAAACTAAGGAGGGACAATGTGAGTATAATACAATCAAAATCCGAATGTATTTTTTTTTTACACAGAAGCAGATTAAATGATATAAAATAAATTAAATAATATATAATATAAGTTTGAAACCTTTTAAAGTCAAAGTCAAAGATTTATTTGCTGATAAATATGGTTACAAAAGTTCTTACATTGGTAGTATTATAGTAGCTTAACATATTTAATCATAACATAATGACATGCAAATTTATGGTACAAATTACAATTAGTTCATTTTAATTTAAACTCAAGGAATTCTTTTAAAGTATAGAATAAATTCTCAATTAACAAACTTTGTCGATGGCATGGATGAAAGAGAATTTATTCGTCTATGGTCGATGGTATCACACTCACAAATGTGGTTGCATACCAATCTGAAACGGATGAACAAATTTACTCGCAGCAAATATCTACCTAATAAATTTTTTATGTAGCTACAACATCATCCTAATCCTATATCACACTAATATTATAAAGGCGAAAGTTTGTTACTTCTTCACGCTCAAACGGTTGGACCAATGTTAATAAAATTTTGTATGGAGGTAGCTGACACTATGGATTAACATGTAGGCTACTTTTTATCCCGATATTCCACACTATAATATCACACTAATATTATAAAGGCGAAAGCAGTGGCGGTGTATGTGTGTTTGTTACTTCTTCACGCTTAAACGGCTGGACCAATTTTGATAAAATTTTGTATGGAGGTAACTGACACCCTGCATTAACAACATATAGGCTACTTTTTATCTCGATATTCCCACGAGATCGAGACTTGCGCGGGTGAAGCCACGGGGTGCAGCTAGTATATTATAAATGCGAAAATGAGTTTGTTTGTTACCCTTTCACTCTAAAATGGCTGAATGGATTTGAATGAAATTTGGAACATTGGTAGACCATGGCCTGGGTTAGGACAGGATACTTTTTATCCCGATATTACCACGGGATCGAGACTTATGCGCGCGAAACCGCGGGGCGCAGCTAGTTATAAATAAGCAAAAAGGAATAAGAAAACAAAAGGTTTATTCTGCTTAAATATTCGAATGTGAGGATGAAATAAAATTTAAATTATTTATTGCGCTGAAATACTCCGCAGAACACCCAAAGATAGATTTCTTCATTTATGTAGGTACCTATTTCGATAGAAATGAAATTGTTTATTTTGTAAATAATATTACCTATTACCTATTATTAATAGGTACCTACATAAATGAAGAAATCTATCTTTGGGTGTTCTGCGGAGTATTTCAGCGCAATAAATAATTTAAATTTTATTTCATCCTCACATTCGAATATTTAAGCAGAATAAACCTTTTGTTTTCTTATTCCTTTTCATGATCATTTCATCATCATCATCATTTTTTAGAAAACCTGTTGCGAATTTTTCAGGAATTCTCGTTTATTTGAAAAAAATCCTTTCCGCCCCCACTACCGCTTCATAGATAAGTCATCTTGTAGTTGATCTTGAGAGGTCGTCACTACTGAACCGGTCAATCCTGTGGCTGCCTTAAGCTAGCTTAAAGCTCCAGCCAGGGACGACTTTCTTAATTACTAAGCAACTGCTCGCTAAGGGCACCCACTGTGGGGTACGAACCTCGGCTTAGGGCGTCGCTCCCCCTCAGACTTGAGATGGCCCTTGATCCCCGGTGCAAGTGTGGGAAGTGAACACCAGGGTGGTTTTTGTCAATAAGAGTCTGACAGATATCTCCGCCCGCCCCGGGGCGGAGGCCATCCATGAGGATTTTCCACCCTGGAACAAAAAAATTAAAAAAAAGGCTGGGATCATAAGTAGATAATTATTTTTATCGGGGGAATTTAAAGTTACAGCGCGGGCTGGCACTTCGTCGAGCAAGGTGAAAGACGTACCCAGTAAATAGTAGCTTTTATAGTTGGTACTCACACGTGTGCTTACATAGCTGTACTACTATGATCCCAGACGCTCCCATCCGCGGACACGTCCGTGACGTCAGCAGTGAAGCCGCGCCCCCACCGGCGCGCGGCCGTGGCCTTCCGCGAGCCGCCGCGCCGCCGCCGCGACAGAGATACAGGTGACAACATACTATAAGTACGAACGTTACTTTTACTTTTTATTATTTTTATTTATATTCTAGTAGTAGTAAAATAAGAAATGAGTACCTATATAAGAGGAACTGAACATGGCACCGGTGACTGAAAAGTTGTTATAATACGTCTTATTAAGTTTTTTTTTTTTTTTTAACCTTTTGAACGCCAGAGCAAAAACGCATGAACTTGCCCTCAACGCCAGGCCACAAATTCACCGCAAATACCTACGAAAAAAATAGGGATTCCAAAACTTCATCGATAATCAATTTTATTTTCATTTTCGTCTTTAATTTCGAAATATAATGTCCTTATAACATTGAAATTTAATTCAACATTACATTTCTTCCTATTAAAGTAATAGTTATACACTATTTACAGACTTGTATAATACCGTAATAACAGATATGAGACTACAATATATTTAAATATAATAACTGTAGGTACAACACTATTCTTGATCTGCTGTCTTCATATTGTGACCATGGCGTGGACGGCCCGCCATTTTAATAACTACTTCGCTTCCGAAATAAGGATGTGGCAACGTAATATCTCGTTTATCGATGTTCTAGTACAATATTATTTTATAATAAATGAAACACGTTTTTTAAATCAGATTTATAATTCCGAATGTAACAGGTACTTAAAAATATATGATTGAAATAGGTTAAGAAGGTAAATAAAAACTATGAAAAAATAGAAAATTTTAATAAAATGTTATACAGTATGTACTATGTATACATGTTTTTAAATATTAAGTTCTATAAACCTGGCATAAAAAGTAACAAATTAAAACAATTAACGATTATATATAATTATCACAATTACCAATTCGTAGTCATTAAATTCCCACTCATTATAATAGTCACTTAATATAAACCTTGAACTCGATATCACAAGTAAATTAATCATAAATATTATTCATTCACTTCACTAATTTCTGGTCGCCGCGCTTGTGACGTCACGATATTGTCGTCTAGTCGTGACCATGGCGTACAGGGTACTGATAATTCGGGTTGCGTTAGGGATGCGCTTGAGTTGGGATTAGTGAATATCGAAATTCGACCCAACCAAATTTTATTTTTGACTATGTAGCTTATTGAATGATTTTTAAGACTGGTTTTATAAAATTAATGCTGCTTTATCCTAGTACCAAATTATACCTAAAATAATATATTCCAGAGGAAAGTTTCGAATCGATCTTTGATTTGAAATAATGATATTATCCAACATGCGCTACATCACTAGCGGTCACGCAGTTATGACTCTGGCGTGTGAGGACATTCTTTTTTCAGAGTTTATTTCTTTCTTTTTAACGTAAAATTTCTCAATATTTATAATGCAATTTAATTAGTTTTATGGAAATAAATAAATTTTGGACCTTCTATTTTACAGGTATATAAATAAATAGGCATTAAAGTAATGTTTAAATAGTTTATTTCGTGTTTTAATGTACCGCTGTTTTTGTCACATATTTGTGTCGTTGGCGCTCAGGGACAGTTTTCGCTTGTCACGTATTTGTGACCCTGGCGCTCAAAAGGTTAATAAAATCAAAATAATTCGAAATTAAAATCATACGCAACATGCGTATGATTTGAAATTCGATATTTTTTATCAAACTATATTTTTTTTTTTTCAAAATTTCTCTTTTTTTGATCTAATATGAAAAGTTTACTTGTTTGTAGCGTTTTATGATGATGGATAAATTTTTTTCTATGCTTGAAAAAAAAAAAAACTAGGTATGCCATAAGCTTCTGCCTCCGTTCACCTAATATAGCCATTTTTTTTTCGAGACGTTAAAAAAATCATCCGGTATATTGGGATAGGCAAGAGAATGAAGATATGTTAGTAGTGTTAGGCCCGTATTGCAGAAGCTCATTCCAGACTCAAGCATTACTTAAAACTAGTTTAAAGCCATTTGATTGGTCGAAACAGGTTTTAAGTAATGCTTGAGTCTTGAGCGAGGTTCTGTAATACGGGACTTTGGTATAGTTAGCTCCATTGGTCTAACACCCGGTTTCCAAAGTCAAAACTTGAAATTGGAACGTAAGGCGATATCCTGCAAAATGCAAATTTTCTTAGTAAATTTTTAATTTTGCGGGCTGTCTTAATAATGCAAAAGTAGGAGTTCGACAAGTTCTTAATTTCAAAATCTCAGTTCAATCATTATCAATTTTTGGGAACTCTAAATCACTGTCATATAATGACAAGGTTCAAATTCCATTGCAATCGAAATTTTTAGGAGTCGATCTCCTAAAAATAATATGACAGTGATTTCAATTTCATTTTCAGCCAAGTTATTAATTTCAAATTCTCAGTTCAGAAACAGGGTGTAAGTCAAATCATTTATTTTAATTATGCATATTAGTTTGAATTTCAATCATTATCATTTTTTGGGAACACATAATCACTGTCATATTATGTCAAAGTTCAAATTCCATTGCAACCGAAATTTTTTAGGCAATTTTTACTACAAACGGTTAATAAAAAATCAACTAAGATTACATAATGCTCAAGTACATAGTTGATTAAGTGGCAATACATGTAAATTGTCTAAGATTGGGTATCTGAGTATAGACCAGGCACTTTTGATAGTGTCTGTTAGAGAATGAGAATTGCCCATTTCGAAATTTTGTTTTCTAGCCCAGAAGAAAACCATGGGTACTGATTTTTTATTCGTTTTAACTATGTTGTCTAAATTAATTGGAAAACGTCTCGATTTAAGTTTTCAGAGACATACATATTTAAAAAAAAAATGGCCAAGTGCGTGTCGGACCACGCACAATGAAGAATTCCGTAGTTGGAATGAATCTAACCCAAGAACAAAACTTAACATTGTAGTTAAAAGACATGTCAAATAATGCGATTCAACTAAGAATAGGAACGTCAATGACTCCTATCTGTATACAGCCTGCATAGAAAATTTGTTGTTATCAGTTTTCGTTAAATTTGTTGTTATCTGTTTTTGTAATTTTTTATTGTTATATCTCGCTGAATTTGCTCCAAAATGAATAAACGAGGTGCAGCTAAAATGCCACAATATGGCGTGAGGTCATTCCTATTCTTAGTTGAATCGCATAGTACATTCCAACTGCAAATGTAAGCTCGTACGCACAATATTGAGTGATTTACTATGTTATTTTAAGACCATAGAATGCTTGTAGGTTTTCTTGTAATCTATACGTAAAGAACTATTTTCTGTATTTTTTACAAAATTGGTAAATATTCATCTATTTTCTTAAATACTTAACATTAAAAGTATTTGTTTTAAAATGATTTAAAAAAAAATATCTGAAATCCTTACAACAAGCCCTTTCATATGACATGTCACACGGTACCGCATACAAATCTTTTTTTTAAATTACCTTATTTGCCCCCAAAAGTGACCCCCATATTCAAAATTCATTTATTTATGTTATACATCAGTGTTAGGGTCAAAGAAATTAATGGTCAAATGGTGTTTTAGCATTTTCTCCTTTCCAGTGACGATATGTGTACCAAATTTCAACATAATCGGTCCAGTAGATTCGGAGCAAATTGGCTGTGACACACGAACAGACAGACACACGAGTGATCCTATAAGGGTTAAAATTTTTCCTTTTTAGGTCCGGAACCCTAAAAAACGTTAATTTAATTAATTAACTAAACTACATGTGTTGTAATTTAATATTATTCGTAGGTGCTACAACTGACTGCCAAGATTCATCTGATGCCACAACAGCCGACGAAAAACCTAAAGAAAATGTCAACGGTAAATATTTTACACATTTAGCAGGGAATACGGAAAAGCTTGGTATCCTTTCATGAACTATGATTAAAGTTTTTCTCATGTAATATTATGTTATACAATATGGAGACAACGCTACGACAATAACAAACTGCTACTACTAACAGCACTGGCATAAGAGTATTTTGGAACTTCTCCTTGTCTATAGTCGACCTCATAATTGATTCACTCACCCTAAGGTAATGTAATTAAGAGTGTTCATCCCGCGTGAGCTGGCAACGTCGCATTTCTAGAGAGTTTTCGCGATTATTTATTAAATATAAATTAATCACGAAAACCCTCTAGAAATGCGACGTTGCTAGCTCGCGTGGGATGAACGCTCTTAACACATCATAAAACGACACGGTCTATTTGTCTATGGGACAGATGGATAGTTTTAACCTTAGTGAAGTTTCAATGTAGTGGGGAATAGTTGTAAAAAATGATAAAGCAATTACGAGGTCGACTATACTTCAGCTTCTTTATCAAAACAAATAATTACATTAAAACGTGTTATGTATTTCAGGACATGGCCGACGTAGGTGTTTTACAAGATTAAAATCAGCCTCCACGTCGCGTCTAAATTATTCACCAAAGTAAGAATGTATTTTACTAATACTATTTATGTATCATACCTATAACACTTTACTTTGTAAAATTTATTTCATCACCACTGTTCTCAAAACGGTGAAGGAAAAAACCGTGAGGAAATTCTGCATGTCCTAGAACCAAAAATTCGAAGACATGTGACATCTACCAACCCGCACTGGGCCCGCGTGGTGGATTACGGCCCACTCCCTCTCACAGAGACCTGTGTCCTAGCACTAGGAACATTATAGGCTGATTGATTGTACTTAAAAAAATAATAAAATCATTTATTTCTGAAAGCACGAGCGTTTACACCTTACAGCATTTCATACAAACTATCAAGTGCTTGTTTTTCGAAATGACTGAACCGATTTTAATGAAACTTCATACACATAAGCTGGATGCAGAGGTCTAAATAGTTAGTAAAGAACATTTTCGAAAAAATGTGTCACAGCCAAATTAAACCGATTTAAAATTTTCCATAGAAACAGAGATTTCCAGCTATCTGTTTTTAAATAAGACATTTCGAAAATGTTATCTACTAATTTTTTAGACTTTTGTATCCTGCTTATGCGTATGAAGTTTCATTAACATCGGTTCAGTCATTTCGAAAAACAAGGGTTTGAAAGTATGAAATGCCGTAAGGTGTAAACGCTCTTAAATCCATAACGTTGTTAGTAATAATCTTACAGCTACATTAGTAAGCACACATAGAAAACAGAATATACACACATTTAAATATTTTTCACTTTTTTTAACTGAACACTTCTCACGTAGAGATTTTTGGTATGGGAAAAACTTATGGGTTCGCGACACACACATGCCCGCGCCGACATCCTGTAGTAGTAGTAAGTGAAGTTATATTGACCACATGAAACGTTGAATTTGTGTAAACTGTGCATTGTTTAAATTGTGTTTTATACAGGTTCAGTATCGATAAACCAACCCAGAAAAAAAATAAAAAAATAAAATCTAAACAAAAAAATATTGCAAGATCAACCTAATTTAGTACTTATTAACGATTGCTATTTTAAGTTAGTAGGTACTAAAGAAGGTTGATCTTGCAATACTTATTTTTTTTTTTTTTATTAATAAATTAATTTTAATTCTAAGTGATTGCTATTTTAAGTTAGTAGGTACTAAATAAGGTTAATCTTGCAATATTTTTTAATGTTTTTATTTTATTTATTTTACCTGGGTTCCTTTATCGATACTGAACCCACCCCTAAGCTATGGCACGCAGTTTCTTTAACACCCTGTATATAATCATTATTTTATTGAAGTGAAAACTTCATTAGGCGTGTTGAGCGATAAGTCTTCAGTTCTGTCGCAGTACCCATGATTGCCTATGTTTTTCTTTTGCCTTCCTCTGTTTACCATAACTCCCACATAAAATGTATCGTTGTTTTTGTCCACTAGACGTGGCGAGGGCTGGTCGAGTCCATTAGAATCTCTTCGGCAGCAGTTGAGAAAATTAGACGATTTAGAAGATCAGTTCCCAGATTTAGCGTTACAGCCGGCTTACAGTCTTCGGTACCCGTTTGCTGAATTAGGTAAGAAATGTTTCCTGTATATACTGGGTGTATGAGACCCATCCCATAGCCCTGATGTAAGCATTCTGTACATCAAACTAAGTTACATTGTATAAAAATAATTGCTGGGAATCTTTTTGCGGATTTAAAGTTAAGTTATATCATTTAAAACTGGTTTTCGCAAAAAAACGTAAACAATTTTTGGAATTTTTTACTATAAATCTCCGTAACCAGAAGGTTCCCAGGTATGGGCCAGTACAAAAAAGAATGATCACAATGACAGGATGTACAAGTGGCTCTCTGCTTCGTTAAGCATTGATATTTTGATGAGGAAAAAAAAACTTTTTACAAAAGAATAATAACCGACTACCAAACATATCACTACAAAGTGAAAAATAACTTTAATTTCGGAAGTCGGTGCCTTTGGATCTTGAAATTAAAGTTATATTTCACTTTGTAAAAAGTTTTTTATTTTTCACTTTTTAGTGGGTCAGTTTTGAATTTATCTAAGTTAGCCTAATGTTAACTGCTCATCACCTTTTACAAAATATTGCATTTCCCGATGCTGGGACGTTGATTGTTGAGGAGTTCTCCTGGTAAGAACCAGGAGAACTGCCACTCACCATATGCAGTGACGAGCATAAATTGCTTAATCGCAACCCGTTAAATAGGTACTCATTATTATATTGTTCCGGTGGCCATCTGTGGTCTCCATCATCAGTTCCACTTCACCAAATGGTGCTTTCGGAGAGCAAATGCACGAGTTACTATAAAAATACCCAAATCGCTATAGGTTTGCATATAAAATTTGAGGGTTTCCCTCGATTTCCATGGGATCTCCTCATCAGATTCTGATTTGGTGGCAATGGGACCACCTCGGGAGTTTACCCTTTCAAACAAAAAAATAATTTTTAAAATCGGTTCATAATTGACGGAGTAATCGCATAAAAAAAAACACGAAAAAAAAACAGCCGAATTGAGAACCTCGTCCTTTTTGGAAGTCGGTTAAAAAAATATACGAAAATGATAGCTCATCTTGCTGCCTCTCTTCGCATGTACGCCATTCGTAGCTCATAGTCATAAGTAGAGATCGGATATTCGGATGCATATTCACCTAAAGTTTGAGAGTTGACTAGTATGGAGTGCGCTTCGATACGGGAAAGTGTCGGTTTCCACGACTGTTAAGTTTTTACGAACTACTCTTTTGTACTGTGTATCCCCGAATAAATATATTTCATTTTAGAATAAAAGGTTTTGAAGAAATATTAATAGTGTTTTTTAAACGTGTTATATTTTCCACAAAATACTTGCCTAGTTCTAAATGGATAAGAAATATTTGTTATACTTAGGAATACAAAATTGTGTACCTACACACTGTTATTAATGAAACCCCGCGACCCCTGAATAAAAATATATTTTAAGAAGCCGTTTCCATACTTTGTATCCTTTGCCGGAAAAAAAAACCTACTTTAGGTAAATATGCATCCGAATATCCGATCTCTAGTCATAAGTGATGAAAAGAACATTGAATATTACCGATATAGTAAGCCAATCTAACACCCCCGATTTGATGAATATATTGTTGTTTTAAGAAGGGAACAAGATAACTATTGCTAACTAAAATTAATCAAAAGTGAGAAAAATAATTCATTCGTGAACCGATGCAACGTTGTTGGATTTTGGCACTCGGGCCCGTATTTATAGAGCGTTACCCAGTACTCAAGCATTACTTAAGACTAGATTCAAGCCATCGGATTGGTTAAAACTAGTCTATAAATACGGGCCTCGGCTTCTTTCACTTGCCTATCAAATGATCGAAAAATTAAACGAAGGAAGCACATGAACGCCGCGTCCATTCCTATATAATTTTGTCAGTATTGTGTGAACGTAGACGAAACGATTTTTTTGAATGATTCTAACTTAGACCCTGTCATTTATGTTTCTTTTCAATGAAGAAAATTACTATTAGAAAAACGCTTGATATAATTAATTTTTCCCTAAATCAGGCCCAGTAGCAACAGCGGACACACCCGAACTTGAGTTCGTGCGTCATCGGGCGCTCGTAGAGAGAGAAGGCATGCGACGTGCGCGAGCCGCGTTGAAACGAAGGAAGGCGGCGCTCCTAGAGACTCGGGCGTCATTGTCACCACATAGGGCTCCTTCAGTAAGTTGAATAAGAAAATTAAGTTGAAATTTCATGACATGTATACCACAAAAGGGTGGGCAGAGATGTGTATGTCGCAGGCAATTTGTATGATTCCGCTTTTTACAAACGGCGTCGTCCATTTAAAAGCACTCGTCGTTATAAAATATTCCGAAGGTAAAATGTGAATACAAAATGCCGCGGCACAAAGACGTATTTAGTTCTATTTCTTAAGGCGCTCACCGGCTGCTGCCGCGGCACCGCTCGTTACGCTCGCTCGGCTCGCGCTCGGCTGGTCACAGTTCTGACCTAACCTTGGTTAATTGGTCGGGGTACCCTGGCTTAGTTCCTGCGACCAATCCGGCTCGCGCGTGGTTGGTCACAGTCCCAACCGAACCTACAATGACAATCAATGTCAAAATTATAACAATAGAACGAGTTGCCAATTTGCCTTCGGCATATTAATTTCATTTTTGTTGTTTTTAAACGAACGGTGTGGTATGTATAATGATGAATCATACAATCTGCCTACGACATTATAGTACCAAGAGCCCACCTAAAAGAAAAATAAAAGTCATTGTCGATATGTTTTTAGATTTTTTCTCATATAGGGTAATATACCCTAACCACGCGGCATCGCCATCGGTAACTTACAATTAGGTGTAGTCAACTATTGAACTAGAAGAAGAAGATCTTCGGCCTTATTACAAAACAAGGTTTATCTTTAGACCCAAGTTTAAACCATCGTGTCATTTTTTAATTTCGAACCTTATTTCGTCTGAGATAAATTTCTCAATACAAAGTTGACAACTTAGACTCGCGTTTAAAATCAGTTTTTGTAATAAAAACTTTATTTCAGACGGGATAAGGTTCGAAATTCAAAAATGACACGATGGTTTAAACTTGGGTCTAAAGATAAACCTTGTTTTGTATTAAGGCCCATAAAGCCTTATTCAATTCATAATATTTTATTTCACTTATACCTACATGGGCACTTCTGAAACGTCAGAAGCTAGGTGCACGATTCCAATTGGTCGTTTCTCGTACCTTATAAAAATAATCGGCTTTTAGAATGTTTTCAAATATATAAAAAAAAGATTTTTGTAACACAAGACCTTGAATATATTTTTTTGCACACGTCGGATCGATGGGGACTTTTGACAATTTATTTGTAATAGTGTTGCAACATTCATACCAATTTTCAGCTTTATGCAAATTAATTTAACCTTACCCCTATTTTTGAAGCTAACTTGACCGGGCTAGTAAGGGAGGACAGTGTAGGCCTGTAAACAAGTACCTGGTACTTAACAAAATAGAAAATGGTTAACAGTCGTACACACGGCTACACGTCAAGCTGTACATTTCCAGTATACGCTGACATCTCATTGTACGGAAGTCCTACACAATACGAGGTCAGCGTATACTGGAAATGTATAGCTTGATGTGTAGCCGTGTGTATGTACTATCAGTGATGCTATAGGTCGTAGTTATTTAGACACCTGTCCCACTGCCGGCGATGAACGAGAAGCGAGTAGAGCTAGCAACTAAAAACTAGTTAGCGAGCAGCGAGTGCGCAACGGTGACGAGCGTGTACTCGATGGTATGCTTATGTACAGCCCGATTCAAACTTTATGGCGGAACATGAGGCGAGTCGCTGCACGGTAACGAATTTATGTGCGGGAGTGAGGGGTGGGGTATTGCGCAGTGGGTAGCGTACTTCAGAGCCAGCTTAAGTTTTAAGCGTACTATACCAAGCGTGAGTCTCTCAGCGAGTGTTCTGTCCGCTAAGCGAGCGTCGCTGAGCGAGTACTGTTTTTGAAAGTGCGGGTCGCTGCGTCAAACGAGTACTCGCCGGCTGGTCGGCGGCCGGTGTGACCAGCCAACGATCAACCACATGTATCTCTTTTACTTACACGGGACCTGCAATCTTTTGTACGTTTCATAAGCGAGAAATGCGTTGATGGCTAGTCGCTTCCTCGTCGGCGCTGGGACAGGTGCCTTATGAAGGGTCATTATAGGGTTGTTTATGCTATACCTGTATAAAACAGGAGGAACGTGAAGTGACAGAACTTGAGGTGGCATTGCATCGGGCGCGGGCACTTCTAGGCGAAAAGGAGATAAGGTTGCGACACATCGAACGAGCACTACGACGTCTGGCTGACACACACCCTCCACCACTCATACAGGTTCTGCTGACGAACTAATTCCAACCATATTTTGTGCTATACAAAGTGCATTTCCATTGGTTATTTTTTCGAATATCTGTTGCGCCATTTTGATTTTGTTTTGAGCAATTTTCAGCTTTATTTCGTTCCAACCTTATTTTGTTCTTCATAAAGTGCTTTTTTATTGGTTATTTTTCGAATACCTGTCGCCTGCATTTTGTTTGCTTCAAGCAATTTTCAGCTTTGTTTCGTTACTGATAGGCTTATTTTTGGTTGTTTCCTTCTCTGTTGTTTATTATTTGCTGATGGTCGACTTTTATTAATTTTTGGGTTATTCTTTTTTGTAGATTTGCGGTCGTTTTATTATGTTGATTTCGCTGCTATCGTCTTTTCTTCTATAAATTTTCTTTTAATTTTGCCTTCCCTATAGTTGAAATTAATTATTTTGCAGAATTTGATTTTACTTATATCGTTGTACTCGTACTTTCTGTGTAGCAAAGTTGAAATATCAATGTTAACGGTCGTAAGTACAACAAACAATACCGCGATATGCTTACGACCGTTAACATTGAAATTTCAACTTTATTTCCATACTATTAAGTTATATTTTTATTCGTCTCCTAAAAATACCTTGCCTTGCCGTGGCACCAATGGGCGCCGGGCGTAAAAATCTCATCGTGAAACTTAGGAGAAGCGAGTTTGAAGTGAGCTGTCATTCCACCTGATGCTAGATTGACATTATTGACAGCTTACGTCACGTAAGTTTCCACGGTAGGATTTTTACAGAAAAGATCGGCTGTTCTAATAATAGTGGGGTTTTCGGTTAGGACTGAAACCTAAAATTATTTGAATATGGAATCAATAAGGAACACCTATTTTTAAACTTCCTTCAAACGATCTTCCAGAGCCTAATATTTATTTGAATACCAGGAGGCCACAACTAGCGAGGCGTCATCTGGTAGTGAAGCGGCGCCCGCAGAAGCAGGCGGTGCCGTACTACGGTCACTGAGGGCTCTCCACGCTGACGTCAGAGATATATGGCGGGCGCTGGATGCCAGGCGACCTCATACTGGTAATTATTTGAATATCGAACGTCTTTAATTTTAGGTTCACCAGATCATGGGTACCAGGAAAGCAGGCTAAGGGAAGAGATCATACTGGTAATTATTTGAAGAATACATTTATCTTTAGTTTTTTATAGGACTACTGATGCTCCCGTGGCTTTTTTAGAAGCCCAACCGGTGCTGCACTACAGACAATGAGGGCTCTCCACGCTGACGTCAGAGATATATGGCGGGCGCTGGATGCCAGGCGACCTCATACTGGTAATTATTTGAATATCGAACGTCTTTAATTTTAGGTTCACCAGTTCATGTGTACCAGGAAAACAGGGTAAGCGAAGAGGTCATACTGGTAATTATTTTAAGAATACATCTATCTATCTTACTACGGTCACTGAAGGCTCTCCACGCTGACGTCAGAGATATATGGCGAGCGCTGGATGCTAGGCGACCTCACACTGGTAATTGTTTGAAGAGAGTAAATACATCTTTAGTTTTATACAGGACTAGCTAGCTATGCTCCCGTGGATTTTTTAAGACATTTTTTTACACTTCCCAGGCCAAAGAATGAAAAAAAAAAACGAGTGTGCTTTAGACCACACGACTGAAGTAAAACTTACAAATAGTCATACTAATTATATGTACTTAACTTACTTACAACAATAGGCCTGCACTGTGTCTTAGATATACGAAACGCAACTGGGTATGAGAGAAAGAGAGAAAGAAAATGTGTACTCCCACCTCTCTCTCTTGCCCCTACAGTAATATACGAAACGTAACTCTCTCTTTCTATCTTACTTACTTATATCTCCCTCTCAACTTCCATGCGCTCGCTTCCGTAACGCTCTTGTCACGCATTCACCAGCTTACTCCCCAAGTCAAGCATGCCTAGAAGTTTTACTTCAAAAATCACTTCGATTTGTTGCTCCATTCACGTTGCTGCATATATATTAGACTAGCTGCGCCCCGCGGTTTCACCCGCGTAAGTCTCGATCCCGTGAGAATATAGGGATAAAAAGTAGCCTATATGTTAATCCAGGGTGTCAGCTACCTCGATATAAAATTTTATCAAAATTGGTCCAGCCGTTTTTACGTGAAAGAGTAACAAATATACATCCATCCATTCATACTTACAAACTTTCGCGTTTATAATATTAGTAGGATGGTAACAGGACAAGCGCGGAGGTAGCATGCACTTTTCTTTAATTCGTGTATTTATTAGGTTAAGTAAATAGAGACACAGAAAAAAATTGAAAAATGTTTTTTTGTTTGTTCACAGCTTCACCAGAGACTAGTTCGTGCAATGCTGGCACAACATCACAAACACGAATGACATTATCAGCTGTAAGTACTGTCAATTTCAATAGGTTATACAACATTTTTGCTTTCCTATTTTGCGTTCGGATCCTCGTTATTTTTTTTAGTATCCTGAACTATGTTCTCTTGTCATGTTTTTCGAACTTTTTTGATGTTCATCATGACACCCTGGTGAATGATATTTATATTCATACATACCTATGTACACATTAAAAAAAAAAACCGGTGAAGAGCGAGTCGGACTCACACCGAGGGTTCCATACGTATATATGATGTTGATGATTTCTGAGAAACTGTGCTATTTAGAGACATAGTTTTATTTTTCCTGTAATATTTACATAAACTTCTATCACATAGAATAATTTCAGATTTTTATCTATGCGAACTTCGGAGATAAGAGGGGGGGGGGGACGGTATTTTTTTTACATTTTTCTTCAAAAGTCTGAAACTATGCTGCCTAAAAAAAATGTTTGAGAATGTGCAAACAGCGCTCTTTTATATGATACCCCACATGCCATAGTAGCCCCACTTCAAATTTTTTAGACCCCCGTTCAGTCCTTTTTTCAAAAATGTTTTATTTTTTTTATTTCTTTCTTGTTTGCAAAATAGTTCGGCAAACGTCATCTAATACTATTCTAAATTTCAAATAGATAGCATTAGTAGTTCTTGAGATATCCAGGTGTGACAGACAGACAGACTTAGTCTCACCATAAGGCTTTGTTTCCACCAGAAATGAGCGAGGATGCGTAACGAGGGATGTGTGTGAAACTAACCAATAACATCGCTTCATTTCATTGCTGAAGCTAAGCTAGTTTTGTCATTGGTTAGTTTTAAGCACATTCGCAGCTACGCATCCTCGCACATCTCTGGTGGAAACGCACCCTAAGGGTTCCTTTTTACCATTTTGGTACGGAACCCTAAAAATCTATCTAGTTTTAGGTTTTAAGAAGCCCTATAATGCCCTTTAAACAGATACGTTTACCTTTCTAGCCGGAACCAGTAATGCAAGATAACTCAGACGGTGGAGTGGCTGAGAGGGCTCGTGGACTCAGGGCTTGGCTGCAAACAGCACCTTAAGCAGAGGTATCATCTAATGAGGTTGTACTACGAGTATTATTATAGTGACATTATGCTAGAACGTTGTTTATGGATTTTGTAGTAGTTTGCGTACCTAAACTTTTTTTTTTCTTTCTGTTTTATAATTTTTATTCCGCCGACCCTAAATAGATAGGGATAAGGGCAAGGTAATGATGATTATGATCTAATATGACTCTAAACTTGTGCAGTATATCTCCTACGTACGGTCAGGGAAATTAATTATTTATTCAGTTGACACACTACGCCAATCTGCCGCGTTATAGCATTTAGATTCGAATTAACGGACAATTAGGTATGTAAAGTATTTTTCAGGTATGTTTTTTATATTTTTATTTTAATGATAAGAGTATTTGAAACACATAATTTCATCTTTTTGTTTTTACAAGCTGTAGTTATTTTTATATATTTTTTTAAAGTATTGTTCGTACTGACGTCACTAGTAGCTGAATAGCTTAGGATCTTTGCCACGTTTAACACTTGTTTAAAACCAAAATTCAGTAAAGTCAAACAGTCAAATTTTTGACAATTAATTTATTTACATTTCATACTTTAGCGATTTCCGTACTTTAGTTTAAAGTTATGGCATATTAATAAAATGAATGGATTCAAAGACTACTTCTGCTAAGTTCTTCATACTGTCAAGTATAAACACCACAACAAATAGCCGACACAAATTGATTGTTAGTAAAAGAAACTTTAAAAAGGAAATGGTGCGAGGAAGTAAATGTTTAGTACAAGTTTGGGCGGCGACTGTTTTATTGTGAAGATCATTTTAACGTAAGTTAAGTTTTCCTGAGGCGATACATCGATGTGATTTGACTTGTACTGTCCGCCGCTGGTGAAAAACTACACTATTTACATATTTACCTATCTGAATAGAATAATAATAAGTGCTTCATGTAAATTTGACGTTGGCATGACACTTGACACATAAAGAAAAATTTAATTACAAGAGGCACTGAAATTTCCAATTCAGGCTGCTTTGTGACGTCAATTAGAGGTCAAATAAAAGTCAAGTGATTTTAAGTATTTTTGTGAAAATAAATACGATCTTATAATTTTAAGACCTATTAATAGAAAAATAAGTCTTAGAAGCTTAAAATCTCGAAATGGTTTTGGAATCGGCATAGGTAAATTTTTACTTTACATACCGAATTTAAGTTGGTATTCAATTTGTTAAACAATTAATTTACCTGACCGTACTTAACCGGTCGCCGTTGAGATTGGCCGCCGTGATCGCAAATCGGTCGGGAGCAATATTATTAGTGTAGATATAAAAGTGTGTAATTCCAAGGAAACTCCAACCCCGTAGCTCGGTTGGCCCTGACAACATTCCAGTATTTATCCTTAAGGGGTGTCATGATATCTTGGCAGCTCCTCTATGTCCTCATGGAGCGTTTCGATAGCAGTGATATTCAAATTCCAGTAAAATATGACGTGAATACACGACAAGCCAAATCAAAATCATTACAAGTGCCACGCAAAAATAACTTTTATGGCAGGCGTACCGCTTTTTTCACAATCCCCAATTTACTAAACCAAATACCTGTAGACATCAGAGACTCAATGAATAGTAAAAACATAAAGCATAAGCTGAAAGAACATTACATAAACTCGATTATAACTTAATAGTTAATAGCGCGTTGATCAAATCTCAGGTCATGGCATGCTAAGACAGACCCCAGAGGTCTAATTGTGTGCTTTGTTTCAGTGTTGTAACTTGTAATTTATAATAAATAAAAAAAATATCTTTAACCTAGCCCTCCAGTCCGGTGTATACCCTGATCAATGGAAAACTTCGCGAGTCACTTCCGTCCCTAAAACCAGGAACCACAAAACATCAGTGGAGGAACACAGGCCCATCACTATCCTGGTAACCATTGCTAAGGTTTTCGAGTATATACTCCATACCTTCCATTTACAAACGCGTAAATAATATCTCTGTCTGATGAACAACACGGTTTTCCGCCGAGTCGCTCTGTAAATTAGAATCTATTGATTCACGTAGACTAAATTTCGAGTGGCTTTGGACATGCTTTTGGATGACAAGCATACCGCGGTATTGAAATTTTAACTTTATTTCCATACCATTATGTTATATTTTTATTCGTCGCCTAAAAATACCTTGCCATGCCGTGCCGCCAATGGGCGCCGGGCCTTAATTATCGTGTTGTAAGTTGTCAAAACAAGAATGGTGAAATATTGTATCTGTTTGAAGAGTCAAAGCATCCAAATAATTTTGCAAGTTACTTCAAGATCCATAAATCGCGATCCTAATTCGGGATTATAAAAACTTAATTAAATCGTGTTCGCACAAAATTTGCATTTAAATAAATCAACATTATAAGTTGATAATTACTTTCCCATCCACTTAAAGAGGTAGATGCGTGATATATTTAGTATTTTTATTGTATTGTACATTATAATAGAGAAAATGCATTTGTCTTAGGGCCGGTACAGACTTGACGTAGTAAAAGATACACGCGCGATCAAGCCCGAGAAAGTCCTTGAAAGTTTTTCCACGTATTTGTGCGTTTAGCAATATTTTCATAGAAAAACGCGCTGCGACAAGTCCGTGCCAGCCCTTATTATTACTTAAACAAAGATTTAATTGTTCTATTAATAATTAAAAACAATAAAATGTTTTCTAAATTTTCTAGCTTTTAGTATATCGAATGAAACACATTCGGCCATGAAAAGGTATACAATAATAAAATAAGATTTTTTCTCGAAAAAAAAAAAACAAGTTCTATCCAATTGAAGTTATGTGTGATCTGAATAGTAGTGTGACTTGATGAATAAATCTTATAATTAGCTAAATAATAAATTTTTAGATTTAAGTAGCTATTTCTTGTCAATATCACTCATAGATGTGTTGAAATGAGCTAGTTATGACTTAAACGAAAAAAAAAATACTACGTATAAAGTACTACTACGTATTAATCAATGAAAAATTTAAATACCGGTCAGGAAATGTACAATGAATATACTATTGGAATATATTACTGTCTCCAAGTAATTGGGACAAAAATGTAATAATAATAATGATTTGACGGAATGTACCGTACTTATCAAGAACGTGTTAATCGACAGTAAAAGTTACGAAGTATGCAAGTATCTTTGCCTGTATAAAGAAGATTATTAGTTAACACGATAGCTGCAATAACATGACTAAATTATCATTTTTACCGTGGGTAAATTTAAAGGAGAAAACATCACACCGGTTGCCAAATTTGGCTCGCATTCACATTTCATTTTTAGCCCAGCTTTTTAAAATACAGTTCTGAAAAAAGAAATAATAAACTATAAATGTTATAAAATCATAACAAAAAAAATCGGAGAAATTGAGATCTGATTTTATTTCTACATTAAATATCGTGTTTTTGCAGCGAGCGTGATAAAATATGGATACTTAAAAAAATTATATGAATAGTGTACCGAAATAATTCTTTAAAATAATGATCGGTAATAATTCGACTTCTTTCGCACAACACATTCCAGGCCAAGTGAGAGTAGTTTAATTATATTTATTAATGATATTAAACTTAAGAATTTAAATGCATTTAATATTATATTCTGTGCCAGATTTACAATGCATTTATTGTAGAATAATTTTGTTGATTTATAAGTATGTATGTATCGTGTATATTTATGTAAGTATACCCATCTGTTGACATAATTTGTACATTCCAGATAGAATACAATCCTCTGTTTTATTAGTGCACAGTGTTTTGTTTAGAATTTCTTTAGGCTTTAACCTGTTCTACCTTATTTCCTTACGTAATTTACCATTAACGCACAATATATTGAGATACATTTTGGCCTAACCTTTTAATGACAGGAGGCTGTTTTATTTTTTAATTTATAAAGCGATCGTACTGTGGTAATGGTCATTGGTTGATCTATTTTATTTTGTCGAAATAATAAACAAAACATTGCGTGCTATCAGACTCAAATAACAGCGTTTTTCGCATATGCTTTGAGCAAATAATAAATGAATTGTATGTAGTGTCTTATCTTGGCCTCCATTGTAACTTCGTACGTAGGGTAGGTACTATTGTATTCCCTCGCTAGGTGGGGTGACTGAGAAATACCATTGTGTTTGTATGGCGTAGAAAGTTCACTGTAGTCAATACTAGCTTTTGACCGCGGCTTCGCCCGCGTGGAGTTCGGAAATTATCTCACGGGAATGTACTTCCGGGACAAAAATCCTATGTCCTAACCTAAGTCATGGTCTACCAGTGTGCTAAATTTCATCGAAATCTGTTCAGGCATTAAGGTGTAAAAAGGTAACAGACAGACAGAGTTACTTTCACATTAATTATCTATACTTACTAATAATAATATTATAAAGAGAAAAGATTTTATTTTGTTTGTTTGTTTGTAATGGATAAACTAAAAACTACTTACCTGATTTTAAAAATTCTTTCATAAGTATAGAGAAAGTTACATAAACAGCGACTAACATGGACCGTATTAATTTTTTTTTTAACTGAGAACCCTACTAAAATTACAATAATGTATCCCAAGGTATCAAACATTTGGCTAGAAGTCATTCATTTGCGTGCGCTGCGAAAACTTTTGCTAGTACAAAAAATACTGTAAGTACTACATGTTTATACTCGTAGTACTCATCATTACCCACAAAAAAGTCCGCGAGGCTATATGTCTAACTATTAAGGTTAAGCCACAATAACCGTTTTTTGTTCAAATTAGTCACAGTACTATTTTATAGTTTACTAGCTGCGCCCCGCGGTTTCACCCGCGTAAGTCTCGATCCCGTGGGAAAGCCACCCTTAACACTTAGGGGTATAAAAAATAGATAGTAGCAGATTCTCAGACCTACTGAATATGCATATAACATTTCATCAAAATCGGTCAAGCCGTTTCGGAGGAGTATGGTAACTAACATTGTGACACGAGAATTTTATATATAAGATAATAATAACCTGGGTTAACACATGATTTAACTATAATTTTAATCCCGGCAGTACGTTCCCGTGGGATATTTTCCGACAGCAAAGCGGGCGAAGCCGCGGGCAAAAGCTAGTAATACTAAAAGTATGAATTAGGCAGAGACGAGATAAAGTGGTTATCTAAGGACACAAAACAAAATAAGATCGTTTTGTCTGGAACAACACATCTTGCCATTTAATTATATCATACAGTGAAGTACGGATGAAATATTTATTTTTAACTATTCGAATAATAACATACTTAAATTGAAAGACCTAATATTTGACAGATTTTTTTAATATTTTCAGTGAATATAATTTTGACGACAGTGAATTTTCCACGACAAAGTATGAAGGCACTGTGATAATAATCATTGTTAGGACATATGGTCGTGATTTATCAGTCATTCATAATTCCATTGTTGTATTAATTCGTCATTCAGTGAAAACTCAAGTTGTTGATCGTGAACCTATAGTAAAAACTTATAATTGTAGTAAATACCTGCATATTGCCAAATCTGCTACCTCTGCTGACAAGACAATATCTTTGTAAGTCACCGAAATACAAAACACTGTTGCTCATAATTAAATCATTTATTTCCACATACAATAAAGATACAAAAATTTTGTTCGGTAAAGTCTGAAAATGTATTGGCAGTTTTATGTCGTGGGCCTAAGCCCACGACATAAAACTGTGTAGCACGAGTCCTTAGGGTAAAAACTTACTGCATGCGCTTTCAACAAACGCACGCGTGCGCTGTTATCGCTAATTAAGCAAATAATAATATAAATAATGTTTATTTATCCAAAGTAATACATAGACACAGGTTGAGCACAGTGGTAGATGTACTAAAATGATACATTATTGTTTGTACAAAAGTTAAGAGGCTACAAAAATCTATATAAACAAAACAAACCCTGTCTCTTAAACTAGGGAGGCCTGTATCTTAAGACGCTGACAACTGGTAAACCGCTGTCACTGTCAGACTGCATACAAAAAAAAAAGAGAAGCGTGATCACACAATGCTTGTAATTTATTGCAAAATATGAGGCAATTATTTATTTACTCAAAAATGAGTTGAGTAATCGAAAATAAAAAACTACCAAGTTCTGCATACAAATAAGGCGTTATTGTTATTAATTAAATACCAACCGTACGTTGATATTTAATACAGATATTTTGGATTGAAACTCAAAGTAAAGGGTTAGTTTACCGTTAATTTGTATCGAGATTTTTTTTTAAACGTGTTTTGGTAACAACCAAGTCCTGAGAAATATGTTCAAGAATAACATATACTTTTTCCGCTCCCACAAAATATATAGATTCGGCTATTTTTTTGTGTAAGACAAGCCTACTTTTATCATTTGCCTCTTGTCAGCGCCTTAAGAGACAGTGTTCGGCGCGAAATTACTAGCGAATATAAGTTATCGATGAGATGACTGTTTTCAATACCTATTTAGCCTTTTAGCCATATAGGCCACACGTACAAGTGCAACGCACAATATGTGCTATCCTCCCAAATTTTATTTACCACGTGCAGACAGTTTATTATTTATATTTCCTAAATCTAAAGGAATGCAGGGAAAACAAATAGTTATCTCTTTTAAAATTAAAATAGGTGGGCGGGTAACAACTGGCTTTTTCACATTACTTATTAAGAACAAGTAAATATAAGAAAAAAAAAACACTTATAAATCTGTACTATAAAACTCAATTATCATTCAAAACGTCTCAGTAACTACAAATTATGTTCCTAACAAACCAAACAGATCTTCGCTTAAAAATATATTTTCTCTACACTTGCTTGCAAAATTCTCCACGTACTATTTATGCCAAAATACCGTTTTGAAAGCCAGTTTAGAATAATTTAATGATAAATATTAATAAAATATTTACAAAAAAGGGCAGTTTTTTTGCAAGCAAGTTCATGTTTTTGACCTAGTCACGATATTTTTTACATGTTTATGTATTCTTCCAGTGCCTGTAAGGTGCTTGATTTTTATTTTTATTAAAATTTCTTATATTTAAAAACGTTACGTCCAAAATTTATTTACAATTGTATAGTCACGAATTTTATTAATAATAATATTTTGAAGTGCACATTCATTGTGGGAGACTTTTACCATTGTAATTTTTTTCTTTGACATATTCTCATTATAATATAATATAAATGGCAAAGGTCTTCCTCTCATTTAATACGTAGGTTTTTTAAGTGCATAATAACTATGAATTTCAATTATTATAATAGAAAAATAATATAAATGGTAACCTACATTATAAAATGTAAAACAAATTAGAATCTCTAAAAAGAGCCAAAAATAATTGTAAAACATATGCGTTGAAGTTACAATAAGTTGGTATTTCGCTTAAATTGAATGATGTAACGAGACAGCGTTTGCGTACAATTTGTATTGATTGTCAGTTAGTTTATTGATAAAATATTTATAAAAATATTTTTATCCCAAAGTCCTAACCGGATAACTTCTGATCTTCTTGATCGCATCTGAGCATTTTGGTCAGACGCGATCAAGAAGGCTGTTGGAGACATTTACTGAGCGGTCCACACTGCAGAAGATCGCATAACTTGGAGACTTGTCTTATGTGGTCGCGATCCTTAGCATTTTTTAATTTTTTTAATAAAAAGCATTGAGGGAACGACGAAGAAGAGATCCTAACGTCATGGTTATTTTCAGTCTAATTTTAATTAATAAAATATACCTATGCAAATACACATTTGTTGTACCTTCAACTTCAAAATGTAATCAATCGTTCACAACGATATTCAGCCGAAATAAAATTGAACAAATCACTTTGGTTTTATTTAAGTATTCGCCCCTTGACTCCATGTGTGATCATCTGAGTAGTAACAGGGATATTACTGTAATAATCGTGTTGAATAGACCTCCTGGAAAATAAAACAGTCTTCGTTTAATTGGCATGTTTGTCCAGTCCATTGTTTTTTTACACAGTTAAGAATTATAGGGACGGTAAATCCTATTCTTAAGATAGCATATTAAGTATGCTAAATCGTTTTATTAATAGTTATTTATGCAACTGTTGTATAGTAAGGGGTATTAAAACACGAATGTGGGTTTTAATCCCTAATATTATGTATAGTTGTTTTATCTACACCCATGATAAGTATCCTCTTTATTACATTTGTGCAATACTAATATCGAACAAAAATGGCGGGATACGACGTGAAATTCGAATAACCCTTAATTTTTTTTTATAACGGCGCTGTGGTAGTGAAACGCGCCTACATAACAATGTTCTTTTTTTGAAATTCATAAAGACACCACGAATTGAGTAAGAAGAAGAAATGAGAAAAGAAGTTGCATAATTAAATTTTGTACAACATTATAACACTCGTTTGGATGATATAATGGTTACTATGACACTGGTTGTTGTAAAGTTGGCAATAGCTAACTGTTTCAGAAACTTTTATAGAGGATTTATAGCATGGGCGTAGATAAAAATATTTAAAAAACGAATGATTGTTGGTATATATTAGATGGTTTTATTTGAGATTGCGTGCACCTCATAACAATTGGAATGAGTACGAACAAAGCAGTGGAGGGGCGCGTAAATTTTATATTAGATTATTTATTATACCTACCTACATAATTATGAAAAAAAACCGGCCAAGTGCGTGTCGGACCACGCACAATGAAGGTTTCCGTAGTTAAGATCAATTTATCCCAAAAACAAACTTAACATTGTAGTTGCAAAACATGCTCACCCATACATCGATATATGTTATGGTCAATTCTTCAACTGCAAATTGAAGTTGGTCGACTATTACTCGTTAACTTGTGAAGCCTACTTAGCTGTGATAGTTTTCCTTTTAATTTCGTTATATATAAGCAGCGCAGAGAGCCGTCCTGAAGGTGATGTCGCACAAACCTTATCGCTATCCTACTACGCAACTATACGCCGATTCCAAAGTACTTTCAGTGCGCCAGCTTTTTATACTGCAATCTACGGTTAGGAAACACGCTAGCGTTCCCCCTTCTGATCCTAAAAAAAGGAAAAAACTACCCTTAAGTACCCCTCACAAAACCACCTTCGCTCAACACCAATACCACACATTAAGTACATACATCTACAAACAAATTCACAAAAACTTAAACGTTGTTGATCTAAATAAATATGAAATAAAATCAAAATTAACGGAATGGCTACTGACACAGGACTATCAACAAACAGAATCCTTACTTAGGTACGTCGCCTAACTACCTACATATCTTCAATCGCACACAACACACCCACACGCACCCCACACACACACACACACACACGCACACACACAAATAAGCTTTATTATCTATAATCAATCACTCAGGTAGATCGACACAGTCTACCTTATACATAAAGCACCACATTTTAGCTGAATCACTGGCTCTCAAGATACAGGTTACCTAGTTTGAGAGGCAGGGTTTCCCATATTTTGTACAGATTACACAGTTTTTAGATTTTTATTGCATTGTGTTACTACTAAAGCTCATTTTAAGTGTCTTGATATAAAATATGTTAAATCTGTATTTTTTTTAAGAAATAAACTTTTTATTATTATTTTATTATATACTATTGCCATGAATTTTTTCACATATCCAAAACCAACCATTTAGCTGGCAGGGGGGGGGGACACTTGACTAACAAAAATAGCACTTTAAAGCTTAATATTACGCAAACGGATCCCTTAATTGAAAAATACTTCTGACAAACCCACAATATTTTTAAACGGCCTATCCAACGATACCCCACACCATGGAATAGACGAGAAAAAAAAATATCATCCCCATTTCACGTGTAAGGGAGGTACCATAAAAAAAAATGTTTTTCATAGTTTTAGTTGACAACTTTTTCGGCATGATTAATATGTATACCCATACCAAATTACGGCTTTCTAGGACTAAGCGTCTCTGAGCTAAGCCGGGGACAGACGGACGGACGGACAGACAGACAGACGGACATGGCGAAACTATAAGGGTTCCTTGTTTACTACGGAACCCTAAAAAACATACCTTTAATATTTCTCGCCGCATTGTATTCAGCAGCATGCCCCTTCACTAGTACGCCTGCCCTACTGATCTCTGGCGTACAAACAGCGGCACTTCCGCTAGATGGCGTATAGGAGAGAGCAGACCAAGCATGCCATAGCTTAGATGTGGCGTTCCAGGCTCCGCCTGAGAAGTCGCGGGGTATCTGGGGAAAACATGTTATTTATCAATTACAACTAAAGGTACCGGCGGGGTTGGGCGTATCGGCCAGCGTAGTGCGGGACGCCCCCCATCTAGACGTACCGATGACCTTAATAAGGTGGCTGGGACAGACTGGATGCGGAGGGCGGAGTGTTGTGGCGCAGCCTGGGAGATGTCTAGCAGTAGACTACTATAGGCTGAGTTGACAACTAAAGGTTCTAGGTGTGCATGTATAACCAGATTTATTGAACGTAAACGAAGCAAAAGGAGTATGTAAGAATCGTAGCTGGTGGCGTTCTGTTATTTCTGCCTACACCCACGGGGTGAAGGTGTGAGAGTACTACCAATAAGTAGTAAAACTAGAGTTCGCTAAGAAAGTGGTGACGTCATTCAACGGTTCCAAAATGGCGGCTGTCATGAAAACTGCTCATTATCACCCCGTGTATGTTACTCCAACAAGAAAATCTCTTCTAGAATGCATTGAGTTTTTAAAAAATACGGAAAAACGAATCCTGCTAGAGTAACGTGGTTCCAGCAGGAAGATTTTAAACGAATGACTAACAGTAGCTCTTAATTTGTGTGTATTTGTGCATAAATTAGGTTTTCCAAAATATTTACCGTTTTAAAATATCTCCGTAACCAGGAGGTTCACAAGTATGGTCCAAAATATAAAAAAAAACAAATGATGGGCAGAACAAGTGAGTCTCGACTTCTTTATGCGTCTTTTTACAACCGTTAGAGCCGGTACAGTGAGTGACCTGCATAACCTGACCCCTGTTCCCCCTCTTTTTATTTGCAAAAGGCGTCAGGTAATGCAGAGCACTGAGCGTACTACAAAGGCTTCTTTGAAATGATACCTTAATGCTAAATGCATACCTTCTGATCACCAATAGTCCAAGACAAGTTTGGAAGTGGTACTCCACCGGCACTGCAGTTGAGTGTCACTCGACCTGAGTCTTCGCTGACTGGCCCAACCGTCACTACAGCGTCGGTAGGTGGCACTGCAATAAAGAGTTGGTGGTAAGTAAGTATACCTATCTACTATTAAAATAATTATTCAAAGAAAAACAATTTAGTTAGTAGTTAGGTATATGATTAAACAGAATTATAATACACTAGCTGCGTAAGTCTCGATCCCGTGGAAATATCGGGATAAAAAGCAGCCTATGTCTTTATCCAGGGTGTCAGCTACCTCCATACAAAATTTTATCAAAATTGGTCCAGCCGTTTGAGCGTGAAGAAGTAACAAACATACACACACACACACAAACTTTCGCCTTTATAATATTAGTGTGAAGTGTGATAGTGTGATGATAAGTACAGGTAAATAAAAATAAAAAGTACTTTTGCAGATAAAATAATACATAAATAATAGTGCGAAATTTTAGTATCTATTTAGCGATCTCCTGACTATGACTGACCTACCTATATGTAAATTAAAACCTGTTCCCAAAAATAACACCTCAGTGATCTCCTAAAACAGGGCTTCCTCTCGTACTCTGTTGCTGTGCCCTAAAGGGTCCATAATGATCTAAATTATATAGTTACCACCTAAGTACACTATATATGGTAAAGCAATTAAGATATTGAGTATTATTATTTTATAATATCCTAAAAAAAACTACCGAATCCATGTAACTGGCGAAATTTGGGTGTACTATAGTGTCACCTCTGCCTACCTTTCGCGGGAAACAGGTGTGACGTTATTTTTATGCATGTAATACCCATGTAGTGTTTAGAAAACCTACAGGATCGGATTTCTCAAAGTTATTCCTACTGTAGGTACCTACTAAGGTAGGCCCAGGTCGAGGGCTGTAGGTGTGGTAAGGTTGTCTGTAAAAGATCGCTTTAAGTGATAAGACCGTCCATTGTGTCACCCTATGTAAAATTTCTACATTTCTATCTGTAGTTTTGATGGTGTACATAATAAGGAGTATTCTATACTATTCTATACAAAATGTCCCAGAATTAACGCACAACCTCTGCACAACAACAGACAGAGCTGAGATGACCTTTTTTTTTTTTTTTTTTTTTTGTTCACGGGGTGGAAAATCCTCATGGATGTCCTCCGCCCTGGGGCGGGCGGAGGGGTCTGTCAGACTCTTACTGACTAAAAACCACCCCAGTGTTCCCCTCCCACACTTGCACCGGGGATCTTGGGATCTGTTATTCCTTCCGCAATCCCCGGCTAGTGCCGGCCCGCCTCTGCGGGCCACCTCAAGTCTGGGGGGGGGTGAGGTGTCTGACCCCCCCCCCGCGACGTCTGCTAGGGGCGCGCGTGGAACACTACGCGCCGCCACCTCGGGTCCAATGTGATAGGGGGCGGCGGACGTCCCCAAGTCCGCCGTCCCTGGACCCAGAGCTGAGATGACCTGAGCCAACCTGGCGGCGACACTATTAAAAGATGCCTCTCCCATAGATAAATATCACCCGACTCTCCACTATTCCAATGCTTACTCAAGGATGCATATTCGGTAGGCTCTAATAATTTCTCCATATCCCAAGGGCACGTCTTCCCTACCATTATCGCGCCCCCCGGTCTACTCTTTAATATACAATGGTCTCTGTAGTCTCATGAAACATGAGGCTTCAGGGGCTAGGGTGAATCTCTGGGTTCATTCGAGCAATCGAGTCTGGTATAACCACGCTGGGATCGGTGCATTTCATTCATTCAACCTCTTAAAGGGTCATTGTACTCATCATTATAAATAACTTTTACTATGGGACTAACCCTGAAATCGTGAAACAAAAAATCAGCTGTTCCTTACATTTTGACGAGTTATTCGAACATAAATGTAGGGAACAGCAGATTTTTTTTTCGCGCTTTCAGATTTTGTTTCATAGTAAAAGTTGTTCATAATGATGACCCTTAAGAGGGTGTGCGTTAATTCTGGGACATGTTGTATAAGTAAATAGTTCTTCGACTACTTATTTCTTTCAATATTATGCAATTTGTCTGTACTGCTTCTAATTTTTTCCCAAATAATGATAGCTCCTTGATATCGCATATATACCAACCTAGGTACCTTTAGGTAGGTATCCTGTGGTTTAAGTCTACTTTACAAACGTTGCAAAGGTCTCGCCATAGTGAGATGTAACAGATTTTGTATAGCATAGAAAATATGTCAAAAACTCACACATGCGTGACCATTTGTAAAGTAGACTTTGCACCGGAGATTGCGGAAGTAATAATATATCCCAAGATCCCTGGTACAAGTGTGGGAGGGGAACACTGGGGTGTTTTTAGTCAGGAAGAGTCTGACAGACCCCTCAGACATCCATGAGATTTTCCAGCCCGTGAACAAAAAAAAGAGGCCCCTGGTGCAACGATAAGAATTAAAATATCAAAGTGAACTTACCGAATTTCTCAACAACTAAATTCTTCCTTTCTATCCTGAAATAGGGCCGTTCACCGGACACTTCGCAGGATATCGTGATGTCCTCTCTCTGTGGTTGGTACAGTTCCAGGGTTATCAAACAGGCGCCCTTTTGTCGATCATCTTTCGGAACAGCACAGTTTGTGGACATCATGTCTTCTACACGTCGGTACACTATGTGACTGCTGCCGCCATCAGTCTGTAGCGAAAAAGTGGAATAAAGTCTGTGAGGAAAGTAAAAATTTCATTCGATTAGCTGACGAATTCGACAAGGAGCTGCATCGTTGTGAGATTTTGAGATGGGACTTCTAAGGAATAGGTCAATACCTAATGAAGAAAAACAAAAGTGGTTAAAGAGGTTTTGGAGAAAACTGAAGCCGCCTTATTACAAAACAAGATTTATATTTTGACATGGCTTAAACCATGGACTCAACAGTGATTGAAATAGGTACCGTTCTTTCTTTACAAAACTGAAAACTTAGTTCGGTACTAAGTTGTCAGTTTTGTGTTTAGGAACTTTACCATAGTCGGAATGAAGTTCGAAATTCAATAACGGCTCCATGTTTTAAACTTGGGTCTGAAGATAAACCTTGTTTTGTAATAAGGGGGTAGGTGTTTGTTTGTAAGTGTTAAAGCTTGTGCAGACAGGCGGGACGCGACACCGCTGCACCGGTAGAACTATTACACCGGTATTGTGGTATAGTAATTTTATTCTAGGTGCATCGTCTTCACATATAATTATATAATTAATGTACCTATAAAAATATTGTACAAGATTTTAAAAGAGTACCGGTGGAGTTTCTTGCCCATTCTTCTCCATACGAAACTACATTTTGGAAGGGGCGACTAGAATCACTTCTATTTTTTTTTGTAAATATTGACGTTCAAAAGTGCCTTTTATGTGCCTATTTGAAATAAACAATTTGACTTTGACTTTGACTTTGAACAATTTCCGTGAAGTTTTCATAGAAACTGTTCAACCAGAGCCGCGTCGCGCCTGTCTGCACGAGCCTTTAGGTCCAGTTAACCATGAGTCATCTAACTCAAACTTATTTGGAAAAGGTATCTACTATTACACCAAAGTGTCAGTGTTGCTGAAATGTATCACAGTCTAAAAAGAAATGATGAGTAGTCAAATTAAAAGCTGATTTTTATAACTGCCCTGAAGTCCCATCTCAAAAACACTCTAAAACTTTCATTAGCAGCTAGATATTTCTACCTAATGGGTATCGTAAAGGTTGTCTGCAAAAGGCGACCTTATGTCATGCAGGCTAGCAGAAAAAAAACTAGTTGCATTCGATCATTCAAGCGAATATTAACATTTAGAACTAAGTAGGTAGGTATTGTACTATTTATTTTGTTATTTTTATCGCATTAAGGCTCTTACGGACTCAAGCGATATCGCGGGCGCGACGCGACACTAGTAGCACAATTTCTTTGTCGCTGCCTGTCGCGCCCGCGATATCGTGCGAGTCTGTTATGTACAAGCCTTTAAATGCTGCACCGGTTGACCTCATCACGTCATCTGCTGTCGCTGAAAACCAGCGCTGGGGCTCTGTCTCACATAGGGTCGCAGCCAATGATATTATATTAAACAGATATATGTTATACACTCACAAAACAACTGAAAAAAGGGTTCTGCGCTGCAACGGCAGCACACATACCCACTTTTCATTCATTTTACATAATATGATGTTGATGATTTCTGAAAAACTGCTATTTAGAGACATCGTTTTATTTTTCCTGTAACCTTACCTACATAAGCTTGTATCACATAGAATAATTTCAGATTTTGATATCTGCAAACTCCGGAGATGGGGGGACGGGACGGGGACGGTATTTTCTTTTACATTTTTCATCAAAAGTCGGAAACTATGCTGCCTAAAAAAAAATCTTTTGAGAATGTGCAAACAGCGTTCTTTCATAAGATGATACCCCATATGCCCTAGTAGCCCCACTTTAAAATTTTAAGACCCCCTTTCAGTCCCTTTTGCAAAAAAATATATTTTTTTTTAATTTCTTTCTTGCTTGCAAAATAGTTGGGCAAACGTCATCTAAAACTGTTCTAAATTTCAAGTTGATAGCATTCGTAGTTCTTGAGGTATTCAGGTGTGACAGACAGACAGATAGACAGACAGACTTAGTCTCACCATAAGGGTTCCTTATTACCATTTTGGTACGGAACCCTAAAACAAGAAAAAAAGAGAGGTAGTGTTGTCAATGGCGTGTGAATGTAAACAAACATTATTCTGGCCACCAATCACCGAATGTTGGCATCACAGACTAACAAATACGTCCCAATTAGGACGTTTTTGAGTCTTCACGATTGCGCGCTCATAACATATATCATTGGTCGCAGCATTATGCTGAGCGATGGCCGTTTTGTGTGGATGTGACGCGATGCATTTTTTCCCTAACTTGTTCTTTCGTATTTGTGTTTTTCTTTGCGTTAAGTTTATTTTTTATTTTTATTTATTTACTATTAAAAAAAAAAAAACGTTGCCCCACACTAGGAATTTCTCCTGTATTGTGGGTGCGTTTACAAACATTTAAATTCACATACACAAACAGCCAGACCCGGAACAACTACTTGTAGGTCATACAAATATTTGTTCCGTGCGGGAATCGAACCCGCGACACGCAGCGCAGCAGTCAATCGCTTAACTAACTGCGCCAACCGTGCCGTCACTTTCACGTCACACACGTTTTCCGCAAATAAACGTATATTCTTTCTTTCTTTTCTTCTAATTTAAAATTATTTGTATACGGCTTTTGTTACAAAAAAACAACAGTGATATAATAGGCGTGTAGAGCTACACACGTGCCCTTGGAATAAACGCAATAAATATAATTTAAGTATTTTATTATTTTACACCCCACATAATATTGCTCTACTGCTTGCACTCTGTTAGTGCTACATTACGTACTACCTACCTGCCTACATATTCACGAAGATTATCCTCGAACACCACGAAACATTGTAATCCTCTGTAATTGAAAAACATGTAACAAAGGAGAGGACTGCCAAATTTAGAACACTCAGTAACAGGATGTTTGGTGGCTGACCTTTTGTAAACAAAAATTTAATCATTTTGATCCGTTTAGGGCCGGAAGGATGAGATAATACGCTACCTGTACCTATGTAGGTAGATTACGAAGTTAATTCGTTTTGTAGTCACATTATTTAATAAATTTGTAACATCTAATTGGTTACGTGGTGGTCCCTACTAAGTAGGTTGGTATAATAACTTCGTATATTTTTCGGCGGGCGTTCTCATGTCGTATTTATATCTAACAACCATAAGTACCTAAAGTAACCGTCATGAGAAGCTATAAATACATAAAATTGCAAATTATACAACTATCAACTTTAAACTCAAGATATCTAAGTTGATTTATGAATGAAGAAATTATCGCTAAACGTCATAAAATAATTTTAGTTGCAATGGAAACTGAACCATACGCAATTTCAGTTAAAGTTTTAAATCCCAAAGTATGAAATTTATCTCGTCTCATGGCGTTGACTTTACTCAGTTATTTGCCTTTCGACAGGACAAGACCAAGGGATATGCCGTACTCTTATCGGCTGCGGGCCGAGCACGGGCTTGTCAATACGATACGACAATACAATTTGTACTAGCATTTTATGACAAAACAGTTTTATCGCTCAAACTGTGATAAAATGTGTGACTCAAGTCATGTCACAGTAGGCCGTGCTCGCCCCGCTGGAACCATCTCGGTGACTGTTTTCACCTTATGCAGAAGGGTTTCGATATCTTTTATATTTATACAACCCCGAAAGGCTCGTCGCGGGGGTACCTAAACATTGTATCCTCTCTGTAACATCACCCAAGCAGAAGAATTTTAAGATCTTTTGAGTGGAAGCCACTGGTGCCCTCACCTTATGCAGAAGGGTTTCGAGATCTTTTGAGTAGAAACCACTGGTGCCCCTCATTATACAAGACTCGTCGCGGGGGTACCTAAACAGTGTATCCTCTCTGTAACATTAGCTAGAGACTTAGAGCAGCATAAGAGCTGAGATTACTTCTAGCTCAACCCCTGCATCTATAGCCGAGTTAGGACTTTTTCGCAAATCCTAAGCCTGGTTATTTCTTGTTAATTAAGGAAGTCTAATCAGAATTTTCAGTAGGTACATTCTTCCTTACCTCAGGCCTATAAATCAGGAACTGTTGGTTATTTTGATACAGTCTCACTGACTGCAAGGAATCACCAGTGGGTATCACCCAGGAACAACTGATCTCCCACCCCAAGTCTGGCTTCCACACGTTAGTTATGTTCACCTCGATGGCTCGGACGGTGGCTGAAAAATAGAAGACAAAATTAGTTTTAAACAAGAAGCCAAAGCCACTAAGTAGGTCAGGTGAGGAAACTATTGTGGGGTAGAATAAGTAATTGCAGGTGTTGGAACTTAGGTGTGCCAAGAATCTTTAAGAAAACCGGCCAAGAGCGTGTCGAACCACGCATAATAAAGGGTTTCGTAGTTCGGATGAATTTATCCCTTGAAAAACATGTTCCATATACCTACAGGGTGTTAAAGTAACTGCGTGCCATAGCTTAGGGGTAGGTTCAGTATCGATAAAGGAACCCAGGAAAAATAATAAAACAAAAATTTAATTAAACATGAAAAATAAATAAAAATATGTCTCTTCGTACTTTAACGGGCTTAGGACCGTCAAATAAAATAATTTAAATTCTAAACGATTGCTATTTTAAGTTAGTAGGTACTAAATTAGGTTGATCTTACAATATTTTTTTTTGTTTTCAGTTTTTTTTTTCCTAGGTTCCTTTTCAATACTGAACCTACCCTTAAGCTATGGCACGCAGTTACTTTAACAACCTGTATACATCGATATATTATGTCACGGTCATTTCCCCTACTACAAATGTAAGTTGGTCGGCTATTACTCGTTAATTTGTAAATCCTACTTAGCTGTGATAAATTTTCCTTTTAATTTTGTTATACAATATTAGTTTTAGTATAAGCAAAACCTGAAACACGTGTCTAGTATTTTTATGTAAAGAATCTAGGTATGTACAAAATTTCAAAACTGTATCATGAAAAATCATAAAGTTATAAGGTTGTTATGTTACCGGATTATCCATACAAAAACATGCTAACGGCACCCCCGCGCCTCCAGGGTCGTCTTGCGCTCATTGATAATAATTTGGTAGTAGGTACCTAACCGTACGACGATTGAATTGTAAGTAATTAAATGGTGATAACATTTTCCATCACACTTAAATATTCACTAAAATATAACATGGTGTAAGAATTATTGAAATCGATTCAGTTCCTTATTCTGAACAAACTGTATTAAGGTTTCGCATATACTAAAAATAATGTTGTATGTACCAGGGCTTTAAATACCGTTAAAATTGCATAACGTTACCTTCATTTGACAGAATTAACGGTATTATTAAAATAAAGGTAATAGATTTAACATTATTTATGCCACATTTTACCGTTAATTTATATTAACGTTACATGTATTTTAACGTTAATTTTATCGTTACAGTAGCGTTGCCCGAGGCGCGCGGTATGCCGCCCGTTGTCACGCCGCGCTGATGTCCATGCCGTGCCGATCCCAACTTTATCTAATTCTTACGCGTGAGAAGTGCTGGTAGTATAGTGAGCTGATTTGGTCAATGATAAGACAAGTGTTATAGCTGATAATTGATTCAATATCAGGATGAGCCACCCTACAGTGTACTGTTGCACCCAAAAATCAAACATGTTCATTTGATTCTCATAATCTAAAGAATTATTCAATCTTGGAGGCGTCTCGAAAAAACCAACTCACTGGCGCGGACGGCGGCAAAGGCGGCGCGCGGTGGAGCGGCAACAATATATTTAAAGTGATCCAATGCTAAGCGAGCGCACAAAACGGCAACGTAGCTAAATTAACGGTAAAATTAACGTTACTTTAGTATTTTGTGCTAATGTTAATTAACGTTATATTACTGATATTGTTATCAAGTAACGTTAATTTTTTTTAACGTTAATGATGTATCATTTCGAAATTAACGTTACTTAACAGTTATTATTTCGTTATTTGTTAACGTTAACAAGCACTGGTATACCTACCTGCTATGAGTTTTTTTAAATATCCAAAAACAACAATTTAGCCGGCACACACAAACACTTGACTCTTATAAAAGTTAGCACTTAAAACTTATTCAATACTCAATATCTTTATTGCTTTACCATAATGTGTACTTAGGGCACAGCAAAAGGGTTCGAAAGATTGATTCCTTTTTCGGCACATTCCTTTTTGGACATATTCCGTTTTCGGCATATTCTTGTTTCGGCACATTTTAGTAAATAAATTATACTATGAAATACTTGTGACTTTGCTTGTGTAATAAAAAAAAAATAATTTGTAAAATATTAAGTTTTAATCAATAAAATTAAAGACAACAATTAAACAGTATCTACACTGATTACTTAAAATAATTGGACAACTAACTAATGATGATAACCAACTAGGTATCTAAATTCATATGCTTATGCTTACGGTCCCGTCTTTTATAAAAGTTGGCAAAGCCTAATATGCGCTTCAATTGATAAGATCCTCATTACAAAAATTAGCTTACTATTTCACTGCCGTCTTTGTATTAGGTATCTGTTGTGGGTAAGTATATTACAAAATAGCCCTAGACATTTTAAAATTTCAGAATAATGATGCTTTCTTAAATATAATGATTTATGCCGAAAACGGAATGTGCCGAAACCAGAATATGCCAAAAACGGAATATGTCCAAAAAGGAATGTGCCGAAAAAGGAATCAATCGTTCGAAAGAGGAAGCCCTGGGTCTTAATATTACGCAAAAGGATCCCTGAATCAAAAAATGGTTTTCACAACCCTGCAAAATGGAGCGGCCTATCCAACGATAACCCACTCTATGGGATAGATAAGAAAAAAAAATCATCCCCACTTTACGTACAAGGGAAACCCTACAAAAACTTTTTATCACTTTGTCGGCGTAATTAATATGCATAACCATGTCAAATTACAGCTTGCTAGTACTCTCTAGTCTCTGAGCTAAGACGGGGACACACTGACATGACGATACTATAAGGATTCCTCATTGACTACGGAACCCTAAAAATGGTTTATTACATTATAATCGGTTTAGCGAGTGTCATTAAACTGCAGTGACTAGTAAGCAGGGCCTCAAGTCTGCTATTACAATAGTGTCAGAATGGTCGATCATTGATTTCATAATTGTTGATTTTGACAAGTTTGGCAATCTACTATTATAATAGCGTCACTATGACTATCCAATGGTCGGCCACTGACACTACATTGAAAGAGATTGCATTTATTGGTAATCTCGTACATAATGACAAATAAATGACATTTCTACTAATGGGTTTTATAATAATGGCAATACGACAATGCCATTATAATAACACAATTCTATTACGAGAACATTGACCGACCAATGATCGAACATTATGAATTTAGCAGATTACGAACTTTTAGCAAAATGACAACGGAATCGTGTTGGAATGACTGAATTTATAAAAATAGCAGACTTGGAGCCCAGGTACCTATCTTGTTTCTCTAAGATTCTTCAGTAGGTATAGGTACCTACCTACCTATCACATGTTGTGGAAAACAGCTCTTGAAAGATTCATCGTTAACGCGTACGATTTGAAATTCAATAAGCAAGAATAGTTTATAGTCATAGTTATGTAGTTATTGCTTTTAAAATTGGAATGAACGAGCTTGCAAAAAAAAAACTCTTTTTCAGCTACTTGGTAAAACATAAAAAAGTTCAATTGAAAATCTAAAGTAGGATCATTTATTCTCTTTTAAAAACGGTATACCTTTTTCAACTTTTCTATGAAGTTGCTAAAGTGTAAATTATTCCATATTCCCGAGTAAATTAAACAATTAATCAGCTGAATGCATGGCCTACCATTTTAAAGTGTAAAGTCACGCAGAGTAGCCATTTAAATGCACGATCAAACACATGATAATATCGTTAGGTACTGTGACTAAATTCAGTTCGTGAACCAAATCATTATTTTACTTTGTTAGAATTTCTACGAAACTTTCATTTGACTAGAAATGTGAAGGGCGCGTTTTAATATTGCATGTTACTTTGAAATTCGTTTGTAAAATACAGTGATATATCCCCGTCATAGCATGACGCTTTCTATTTTTACTTTACTCTAGAATAGAAACCACTTGTCTACCCTTCTCGGCAGAAAACGGTAAACTGTCTACTGCGCAAAAATGGACTTGCACAAGTATACGTTAACAGTGGCGGCCTTAGGGGGTGGCGAACAGCGCAACCGCCCAGGGTCACGCGCAACAACCCGAGTTAACAAAAATTTAAAATTTGAAACTATATTTTATTCTTAGGTATTAATCAGTTCCGTGTGGTGCGGACGTAAAGAATAGCAAAATCCTATGTCTTCCCGTGGGTGTCGTAAAAGGCGACTAAGGGACTTACTAGAGAATGGGCAGCAGCGTTCCCTATGCATTTTAACACCATACTGCGATCGCCAACCCGCCTGCCAAGCGTGGCGATTATGGCAACCTCTCCCCTGATTTGGGAGAGATCTATGTCCAGCAGTGGACGTCTTTCGGGGCTGAAATTATGACTCAGTTAAAACAATAAAATAAGTTTGGTGTAAAAATAAATAATAACTTAAATTTTAAACCTCATCATTTATTTGTTTATTAATTTCATTTCTTATTAATCATTAGAAATTACTACTTTCAATTCACGTACTTTACACAAGAGCCTCGCAAACACCTGCGGCCTGGAGCCTCGTAATGGCTAAAGCCGCCGCTGTACGTTAATGTGTGTGGGATCATCATAGGTAACATCATAATCAGCTTATAATGCTCCCACTGCTGGGACACAGGCCTCCTCTCTTCGAGAGCGAGTGGGGTGTAATCCACCACGCGGGCCCAGTGCGGGTTGGTAGATGTCACATGTCTTCGAATTTTTGGTTCTAGGACTTCCCGATTTCCTCACAATGTTTCGCTTCACCGTTTTGGGGGCAGTGATGATGAAATTATTTACACAAAGGAAAGCGCCTGCCTGGGTTCGAACTTACGACCTACCGTTACCACTGGTCCACCACTGCACTCCCTCACTGTGTGTGGGATGAATTGGCACAAGTATCCAAGCCATTTGGTGTCACGCAGACTTGTGCAAGTAAATCGTAACGTGTATGGATACCATGAGATAAGAGTATATTTATGTGAAAGCAGTGAGGCGTCAACTGCTTGTTAGCTTATAATGTCAGCTATATACAGGTATTTTTTAATTTGCTATAACAGTAGCAGTTTGTTAGAAAATAGGCTATAAATCGGTGACGGCATGGGGCGCTCGACCGCTTAGTAGCGAGACGGAGACGTACTAAGCGGTGGCAGCTGTCGAACTCGAGCGTTTGAATGGATTTTTTTTATAAAATAAAATAAAATAAATTACGAACACGACGATCAAGTGGAAGATAATGCCACAGAATACCTATATAGATGTACCGCCATATCCGAAATACGTTCGTCGCCTTATTTTTGTCTGCTCATTGCACGATACCGGCTCAGCCTTACATACTTTTTAACCGGTGGCAAAAAACGAAAATACAGAACCAAAGACACAACTTCTGAAATTAAATTACATTATAATATTAAATGTGGATGTACTACAGGTAGTCGCCGGCACGTAACTTGGCAAGAATCGTTTGATGTTTTTCTCCTTTCTTTAACTTTCTTCTAAACACAGACGTTTAAAAATAAATTCTGGCAATATCCATAGAATAATGACAAGCAATAAAACTGATATTTTTTTCGTTGCACTAATTGTACGCACGGCTACAGATCAAGCTATACATTTCCAGTTTATGCTGATCTCGCATTGTATAGGATCTCCTTACAATGAGAAGTCAGCGTAAACTGGAAATGTATAGCTTGATGTGTAGCCGTGTGTACACGCGTAATCTTACTCGCACTACACCAAAGCCTTACCAAGTTACGTGCCGGCGACTATACACCTCTGCTCAACCCTTTGAGGAAACAAGGATGTCATGTTATGTGCTTCGGAAGCACATAACATAACGCTTTGTTTCACCGCTGGGGAGTAGGAATACTCCCTGGTCGCGCCACCACGGTTTTCGTAAACTATAAGGCGTAGCCTGACCTAGTTTAAACTAAAGAATTGTACCGAAATTGTTCTTATCCGTACGCTAAAAAGTAAGAGATTCGAAAATTTTATTAATTTAGAAATTATATTTCATTATAGCCTTGCGTTGGTGGCGCGGCCAGGGAGCTTACTCCCTGGCCGCGCCACCAAAACTTCATTATATGTATTTCATTATTCGTTGAGGTCCAATTTTTTTCATTACACGTACCATATAGTAGATAAACGGTACAATTTATCTAGAAACATGTTTTTTTTTTAATTTCCAGTGTGCAGTGGCGCGGCCAAGGAGTTCACACGCAAACAAGTACGCTTATTAGTAACATGTGTATTCCAGGCTTAATAAAATTAACATTGTTTTACTCACTCGTTCAGGTAGGTACTAACTGGGATCCGGTTAACGGGATCATAATATGACCTTGTTTAGAAATATAATGATACAAGCAAGAATGCCCGATGGGATCGGCAAAAATTACGAACTTCCATGTATGGAGCCTAAAATAACGAAAGTTAGCACTAAGAACTATGATGTATCATACATTCTTAGTGCTAACTTTCGTTATTTTAGGCTATGCGTTGTCTGTCCCTGAATTTCTGGTTATTTTTTTTGTATTTTATTAAGTAGATGTTTGGTTGCTGTCAATTATAATAATAAACCTAATCGATCTAGCCCGTATAACGATCATGTATCCATTGTACTCTCAAAAAGTACAATTTAACACCCCATTCAATGAGCGCCGTCCATCAACTGATTCCTTGTTATGTTTTCGTATTTTTAAATTAAACAAATTATCTAAGATGAGGGGAGACTGTCCCTCATTTATTTCAACTGTTGGTTTTTTACTTTGAGTTGGGTGCTGCATAAAGGATTGATTCCTTTTTCGGCACATTCCTATACGGACACATTCCGTTTTCGGCATATTCTTGTTTCGGCACATTCTGCTTTCGGCATAAATCATTATATACAACAAAGCATCATTATTCTGTAATTTAATATTTTACTACTAAATATTATTTTATTTTATTACGCAAGCAAAGTCACAAGTATTTCATAGTATAATTTATTTACTAAAATGTGCCGAAACAAGAATATACCGAAAACGGAATATGTCCAAAAAGGAATGTGCCGAAAAAGGAATCAATCGCATAAAGGATAGGTTCCTGGTACTTTGTAATGTTTTTTCATTAGTTTTTGAGTAAATGGCCACCTGAAAAGCTCTATGTAGGTGTGACACAATACGTAGGGATTGTGGTTAAGTAATAAATAACTGTTGTACACCCTATTTCTTCCCGTGGGTGTCATAAAAGGTGACTAACTAGAGAATGGGCAGCAGCGTTCTATATGCATTTTAACGCCATACTGCGATCACCAACCCGCCTGCCAAGCGTGGCGATTATGGCACATCCCCCCTTTTATTGGGGGAGGCCTATGTCCAGCAGTGGACGTCTTTCGGCTGAAATGATGATGAATAACAGCTGCATGAGTCGATCGATCAAGTTAAGCTACACATGCCGCGGTTGGTCCGTGGATGGGTGACCATCTTTACATACCAAGACCCTTCCGTGCCTCGGAAAGCACCTTAAACCGTTGGTCCCGGCTGTCATTCGTGGATCTTTAACAGTAGTTACGGGTCTTCAGAAGCCCAAAAGTTTGAAAACCAGTCTTACCAAGGAGTAGCGTGTTACCCAGTAACTGGGTCGTGGAGGTCAGATAGGCAGTCGCTTCATGTAAATTACTGGTATTCAGTTACATCCGGTTGTACTGGAAGCCGACCCTTACATAGTTGGGAAAAGGCTATGTCTTTGTTTATAGCTTTTGCTGTCTTTACTTCAGAACTGTGCTGGGAGAAATATCATATGCTGGGTCACACAGACTTTCAGGATTCTTAACGCCTGATATTTTCACTTGTAAGTGTCCGTAGCTGTAAACGATTTCCTACGCCTGAAGTGACGGTCGTCATGAAAATGATGGCAGTGACGTCATTCGACAGTAAATTTTATTGTGACGCTATGTAGAGGGTTAAGGTCGCTCAGCGAGCTATGGAACGGCCTATGCTTGGAGTCTCTCTGAGGGATCGAATCTGGAAAGCGGTGATCTGGCAGAGAACCAAAGTTGTCGACATAGCTCACAGAATACGCTGAAGTGGCAATGGGCCGGCCATATTAGCCGTAGAACCGATGACCGTTGGGGTAGACGTGTTCTTGAGTGGAGACCGCGAATCGGCAAACGTAAGGTAGGACGCTCTCAGGCTGGGTGGAGCGCAGGGTGGCAGCTGGATGAGAGTTGCCGAGAATCGAGCTGAATGGCGTGCAATTGGAGAGGTCTATGTCCAGCAGTGGACTGCTATGGGCTGATGATAATGATGAAACAATAAAATAACCGAAACAAATCATAGGTACCAGCTCCAAGATGTGTTGGAATTTTTGACAAATAAGTAAGGAATTGTAGCTGTAAGCTAGTTCAGATACTCTACTAGGGACATTTTAAACCCTTCAGAATCAGTTAGGGAGGAACCCAATCGTTTAAAAATACATAATAACTAATTGAAACAGGCGACTGACGCAAACAAAGGGACACTATCCAAACGCTTAGTCTTATGAGACTCTTAATTCGCTCAATTGGCCGGTTGTGTGCTTCGTAATGCGTAATGTACCATATTTGGGACATGGAATATGATCCGCGTGGTTATCTAGTTATGGAGAAACATTTGTTCATCTTTCCTCGCTTTCTGTGCGAGTGATTTCACGAAAAGGGCCGGAAGTATGTAACAAGAAGTGACAGCTTGAGCATTGAATAAGTGAGTACTTTTTAATAGCATGTAATTAGTATGTGTATAGATTGTATTCCGTTTGGTGCCAGACGTAAAGAATAGCATTACCCCATTTCTTCCCGTGGATGTCGTAAATAAAAGGCGACTAAGGACACCATATTTAACACCATACAGCGATCGCCAACCCGCCTGCCAAGCGTGACGATTATGGCAAACCCCCTCTTTGGGGGAGGCCTATGTCCAGCAGTGGACGTGGTTCGGCTGAAATGATGATGGTGAGATTGTAAGTAGACCAGTTGAGTTGAATTTCGACCAGTAGGCGACTAATATAATTATTGAATGATTATTCGAACAAACATTTCAGTATTTAGCTTTTTACAATGTTGAGGTTAATTTCTGTCGCTGCTTAGTTGTATATTACCAAGGTGAGATGTCAGACGTTAAACATCATTAGATATACAACTACTGCAGGCTTAGCATGGCGTTTTCGATCTCTACTCTACTATAGAATAGACATCGCTTGTCTACACTTCTCGTAATCTCTTCTTCGCGAGCACGAGGACACACCTAGACTCGGGTTTCTTCGTAGACAGTGACTTGTCCATAGCAACGGGGTATTCGCTAGTGGTGTGTATTACTACCCAATTTTACCGTACTTTTGCGTTTAGTTCTCAAACAAATCTATGAAGCAAAGTGTTTTTAACGAATATTTCTTCAATTACAAAACGCAAATGGTCAAGGGGGATGCGCTGTGTAGCCCGCGAAATTCAAGTTTTCGAACGTTTTTTGAATTCTAAGGATTTTTTGAAGAGAGTTAGTTTTTTGCCGATTCTAATGATTATAATTCTGTAAAGCAATATTTTTTACGGCCGCGAATCATATTTAAATCAACTTATAACGTGTTACTGACCTGCAAATTGCAAAAAACGTAATAAAATTAAAATAAAGAGCCATAATTATACTATTTTGATGGCGTCACGCAAGAAGTCTCCTTTAAGGGTACTGCAGACTGGCGGGTCGCGCTATCACGTCGCGCCTGTCTGCGGGAGCCCTTGTTTTTACTAGGTACTTACATTGTTATTGTGTTGTTGTTTATCGATATTTTATTTATTAGTAGGTAAATGCTCCATTTAAAACTGAGTGTGTAAGATTTAGTAAATGAAAATAATAATCACTACATAGTAAAGGCTTCTACAGACCAGCGCGACTCGCGACGCGACACAAAGGCACCGCTCGTCACGCGACGTGCGGGGCCTTGTGTCGCGCCAGTATGTAGAAGCCTTAATGCAACGCGGGCGAGGCCGCGGGCGGCAGCTAGTACTTCATAAATAAATAATTTAGTGTTCAATGAGGAGATTTTGGCTCATAATCAGATGTTTTATATTCCCTGTGAATGTAGGTATCTAATAAATCAAAGTTAAGGGACAACCTAGTGTACAAACTGTAGGATACTTATAATGTTGTTCTTATTTTATTGTTAATTCCAAAAATCTATTATTTATTTTGGGCGACAGGTCCTAGCCGAGTTCTTCGCATAAACATTGATTGCACTATCTCCTTGCTTATTTTATAATTCTACAGAACTCACATCCCGTGAGATCAAAGGCTCCCAAACAAGCAAAGCAAGCTCTAATAGTATTTCTTTCCCATCTTCGCTGAAGTTTTTCTATAAAAAAACTTAAATAAAAAGCGCAATTTGAAACCAACATGTTAATTTCAGCTTAATATATGATAAAAGTAAAAAAGCACCGCCTAAAATTACTAAAAACCGCCTAAAACTTTCTGTTGTCTACACTGAAACGTCATTTTTGTCTATTCTTCCGTCGACAAAACGCGTAGAGAGGGTTCTCGTGCTAAGCCTGCTGGAAGGCTTGCTCGTTTTTTTTTTGATGAGATTAAGCTAGTTTTTCGACTAGGTATTTTTTTGTTTAGAGTTTTTCTTTATCAGTGTCTAAGGTACACTAGTGACCCGCACCGGCTCTGCGCGGTGTTTACGACTTGATAAAACATCGGTATTTATTCATTATGAGTAAGTTTAATGTACGAGTATTGTACACATAAACCTTTTGGAATGAATTCTCTAAATGACGGTGAAAATCGCAAGAAAATCCGTTGCGTAGTTTTGAAGAAAAACGCGATCACACAGACAGATATGGAACACCGGCCAAGTGCGTGTCGGACCAAGCACAATGAAGGTTTCCGTAGTTGGGACGAATTTATCCCAAGAAAAAAACTTAACATTGAAGTTGAAAAACATGTTCTGTCGACCAATTTACATTTTGCAGTTGGAATGTATGGGCATTCCAACTGCAAAGTGTAAATTGGTCGACTGTTACCTACTCGTTAACTTGTAAAACCTGCTTAGCTGTGATAGTTTTCCTTTTAACTTCGTTATGTAGGTACTACTGCCACAAATTGTTTCACATATTTTAATACAACCATTTAGCTGGCCGGGGGGACACTTGACTTTAACAAAAATGAGCACTATATAAAGCTTATTACGGAAACGATCCTTGAATCGAAAAATGGTCATCACAAACCCTCAATATTTTTGAACGACCTATCCAACGATACCCCACACCATGGGATAGAGGAGAAGAAAAAATATCATCCCCACTTTATGTCCAAGGGAGTTACCCTGATTTTTCAAGATTTTATTTTACCACGTTGTTGACATGTTTAATATGTATACCCGTGGCAAATTACAGCTTTCTAGTACTAAGAGTCTCTGTCACTGAGCTAATCCGCAGACAGACAGACGGACATGGGGAAACTATCAAGGGATCCTTGTTGACTACGGAACCCTAAAAACGACTTTGATTTATAATATGTATAAGGTATGCAGATACTTTTTATTAGTGCGTCCTACCTGTTATGACTTACGGAACCGAAACGTGGACACTCACGGTACGGCTGGTCCATAAATTCAAGGTCGGTCAGCGAGCTTGGAACGGGCTATGCTTAGAGTCTCTCTGAGGGATCGAATACGGAACGAGGTGATCCGGCAGAGATCCAAAGTTGTCGACATATCCCACAGAATAAGCAAGCTGAAGTGGCAATGGGCCGGCCATATTAGCCGTAGAACCGATGACCGTTGGGGTGGACGTGTTCTTGAGTGGAGACCGCGAATCAGCAAACGTAAGGTAGGATGCCCTCAGGCTAGGTGGAGCGACGATCTTCGCAGGGTGGCTGGTGGCAGCTGGATGAGAGTTGCCGAGAATCGAGCTGAATGGCGTGCAATTGGAGAGGCCAGCAGTGGCTTGCTATGGGCTGATGATGATGATGCAGTTACTTTTTGATTAGGATGGTCTTTGTCCATTTAAGAATTGAAAAGCATTGATTCTGATGAATTAATTTCTGATATATCAAGATATTAAAGAGGCCAAAATAATTATACATACCTAACAATTTTACACCAAAAAAAAAGTAGTACTTCCACTAGTAGAAGCTTGGTAGTCACTTCTCTACTGATAAATACCTTTATTACACTACTGTAGCCATGATTTCTCCAATGTTGGCAAAAGTTAGACATCAAATTGTGCTTTATAGGACCAAAACTTGTCTCATTATGGATAAAAGAACTAGTCACTTAGAAAAAAGGAAGCGCCTAATGAGAGGAGGACCACTTTTCTTTTAACAAAACGGACATCAACACAAAACGACCTAAAAAAAAAAACTTCAACGAAAATGTATTTTATTTCTCGTCCTAATTTTGTTAAATACCCTCTATTTATCCTCCCATCTGTATTTATTAAGGTTTGCCATTAAGCGGGCATTATGTCCCTCCATTGCCTGGTATGATATTAAATAATTGATTTTAATTGGCGTTTATTAAACATGTGCGTGCGACGCCAAGCAATGGGAAAAAATGTGCAACTGTCCATTAGCCATGCGGACTCTTTATGGGTTTTAATACGGAGAAATTGTCATAATATTCTCCTGCTTTTGGAGTAGGAAACCATCAATCCTCATCGCGGAAAATCCAGAAAGAATAATGTCCATTTGATGCGGATGAAAGAACCAGATCTTACAGGATTTTAAGGTGACGATAACCGACTTTTAATGATTTTATACTGGATATCACGTCTAAACGAGTAGTGTTAATGATTTGAAAAAAATATATGCCAAATAAGAGCATTTTCTCAATAACTTAATATGTGAATATTTTAGAGCCACGTAATATAAATATATTACATGGTGAAATTAATTTGTAAAGTTCTGTCTAACGCGGATAAAAAACTGAGAATGGCGCAATATCTACCAAGCGTATTTTTCTGAAACCTTCACGAATTTAAAGATAATTTAATTATTGATCTTTTAGTATACACGTTTTATTAAAATACCATTGTTTTGTGTATAATAAATTAATAATGCGTCAAATTGGGGACAGCACTCCTTGATGGGCGAGTCCTATTACTGGCTGAACGTACGACGCGTTGCGTGAGCTCAGCACAGAACACGCAAGCTAACTTTAGTTAGCGTCTTAAAGGATCGAAAATCGGTTGACTAAACCGGCCAGTTAGGTACCCTTAGAATCTTGATAGGTACCTACCTACTTCGAAATGAAAAGGTTTTCTTTTAAAGGCTTGTACAGACCGGCGCGACGCGACACGCGGGGCCTTTGTGTCGCGTCGCGTGTCGCGCCAGTATGTAGAAGCCTTAAGGCTATGTGCAGACTCGTGCGACATCGCGGGCGCGACATGGGTCGCGCCCGCGATATCGCGCGGTCTGCACGAGTCTTTTAAGATTTTCTCTCATTGCATAGCATAGCATAGCATAGTCAGCCTATAATGTTCCCACTGCTGGGACACAGGCCTCCTCTCTTCGAGAGGGACTGGCCTGTAATCTACCACGCGGACCCAGTCCGGGTTGGTAGATGTCACATGTCTTTGAATTGTTGGTTCCCAAAAAAACCCTCCAAACAACCCTCCAAAAAATTAAAAAATCTCACAAAAATCGCTATACATTCTGACATATAACGTTAAAACACTTTCATCATATGATCGTTTGTTAGAGCTAATTGAAGCGCTCAAAGAAATCAAATACGACATATTAGGATTAGCTGAAACAAGACGCATTGGAAACAAAATTGAAGAGTATGATAACTTCATTTTCTGCTATACAGGCCACACACCTGGAAGACATGGCATAGGTTTTATAGTTAAATACCATCTCAAAAATAATATAGAAGGCTACCTCGGCCTTTCTGAAAGAGTAGCCATATTGAACCTGAAATTCGAAAATACCAGCTTATCCATCTTTCAAGTCTACGCCCCCACTGCACAAGCAAACGATGATGAAATCGATAACTTTTACGCTACAGTGAACAGGGCAATAGAACTAGCACACAAAGACTTCATACTGATGGGCGACTTAAATGCTAAAATTGGGATACCAAAAAATGAGGAACATTTAACCATGAAAACATACGGATATGAAACCAGAAACGAGAGAGGACAAAGACTAATCGAATACGCCAGCGAAAACAAACTGTCCATTATGAACACTTTCTTCAAAAAAAAAACAAAAAATAAATGGACCTGGCGATCACCGGATGGAGCCAGCAAAAATGAAATCGCCTTTGTGCTGTCAAATCGACCTCGTCTGTTTAAAAACATAGAAGTACTGAACATTAACTACCCTTCAGATCACAGGCCTGTAAGAGCTACAATATCATTTGACACACATTTCAAAAGAAATAGAACAAAGTTTACTAACTGCCGACATAACACAATAACAAGCGAAGAAGAAATCACCAAGTTCAAAGAATACCTAAACTCCTACATATCAAAAGATCAAATGTTCGCCGAGATTACTATCCCAGTCCAGAAGTATTATGACAACTTAATTCAAATCATCACCTCAAGCTTGCAAAACGCCCGAGCATCACAAATCCATCAGAAAGCCCACAAAATAATTTCAGAGCATACATTAAAACTTTTTAAAAGAAGACAAGACCTGCAAAAAAGTCCAAATAAAACCAGATCAACAAGAAACGAAATTTCGGCGCTTTACAAGCTTGTCAATAAATGCATAAAAAAAGACTACGCCAACTACAGATATAAAACTATTGAAAAACACCTACGCCAAACTCTTAGCACAAAAAAGGCATACAAAGAGCTGAAACCAAATAAAACTTGGATCGAAAAGCTAAAACGAGGCGATTTAACAAAAAACAACCGCGGCGACATCATTAGCATCGTGACAGAATTCTACAGGGATCTCTACAGCACAAACGAGCAAGAAGACACCAGCCACGAGAACCAAAATAACAGCGACGATGGTAACACACAAATAAGACCCCAATTTGAAGAAAATGACGTCATTGAGGCATTGAACAAACTGAAATTAGACAAAAGCCCAGGCTCGGACAACCTAACAAACGAGACTCTAAAGATATCTGCCCCAATACTAGCTACACCCTTTACAAATTTATTCAACTCTATCCTCGAATCTGGAGAGATACCCACCCAATGGTCTGAATCTAACATAATTCTATTATATAAAAAAGGCGACCCAAATGATATTGGGACGTATAAGTCTGCTGTCGAGTGCATACAAACTGTTTTCTACAATCCTGACCAAAAAAATTTGTTCTACATTAGAAAAAAGACAACCTGTTGAACAGGCAGGATTCAGAAAATGTTTTTCTACCATCGACCATATTCACACACTCGAGCTTCTAATCGAGAAATATCAAGAGAGAAATAGACCACTATACTTGGCATATATCGATTACAAAAAAGCATTCGATTCAGTGTCACACAACTATATCTGGGAAACTCTAACAACACAAAAAGTGGAAAACGAATACTTAAGAGTAATCAAAAGCATATACAGTAAGAGCAAAAGTAGAGTTAAACTAGAAACAGCCGGTCCCTGGTTCCCTATAAAGAGAGGCGTAAGACAGGGGGACCCGCTTTCACCTATACTATTCATAGCCACATTAGAATCGATAATAAGCAAGCTTGACTGGAATCAATGCGGAATAAAAGTAAAAAATAAGTATTTAAACCACCTACGTTTTGCCGACGACTTGGTGCTGATATCAGAGAAAGGAAAAGAACTACAGTAGATTCGCTAAACAAAGCTAGCAAGCTCGCCGGGCTAGAGATGAACCTCTCTAAAACTATGGTAATGACCAACAACACCAAGGTACAAATATACGCTGACGACGAACCTCTCCAATACATTGATAAATACATTTACCTAGGCAAGCAAATAAGCTTCGGTAGATTAAACAACTACCAAGAGATTGAGCGCAGAGCCCAGTTAACATGGAATAAGTACTGGAGCCTCAAGGAAATATTTAAGAGCAACATGCCAATCAAACTGAAGACAAAGGTTATGAACTCTTGCCTTATACCATGCCTGACCTATGCTTGTCAGACATGAAAGTTTAACAAAAATATTAAAAATAAAATTATAACGTGCCAACGAGGAATGGAGCGGAGTATGCTGAACATAAAAATAATAAATAAAATAAGGCATACAAAAATACGCAACATCACAAAAGCAACAGACGGCCTAGCACAAGCTCTTGCATTATAATGGAAGTGGGCCGGACACATAGCACGCCTGCAAGATCAAAGGTGGACAATAAGAGTGACAGAATGGAGGGGGCCAGTGGGCAAAAGAAAGAAAGCGAGACCTTCCATCAGATGGGAGGACGAAATCAAACGCGTAGCAGGTCCAAACTGGACACAAACAGCAAAATACAGAGAGGACTGGCTTAATTTGGAGGAGGCCTTTACCTGCAGAGGGATTCTTACAGAATAATTTTATTAAAATAAATACTAACACATCCAAAAATGTACAACCTAAAAAAAAAAAAAAAAACTTTACAATATCGAAACTTGTACAATAACTTGTAATTTGTAAACTAACATGTAATTTGTAAACTAACTTGTAATTTGTAAACTAACTTGTAATTTGTAAACTAACTTGTAATTTGTAAACCATCATCTTTCTGGAAGAAATAAAAGGCTTTTTTATTTTATTTTATAAAGCGCCTGCCTGGGTTCGAACCCACGACCTATGACTCGTAAGTCGAGGCCCTTACCACTGGGCCACCACTGCTTGCCCACTGGGCCACCACTGCTCTCTCATTCTCTCATTGGGTAGTTACTCATTCAATAAATGAGGTAGGTACCTACACTACTAAACTCTGAGCATTTCTGTATTTTTTATAATTTTGTTTTTAGATTCCGTTTACCTACATTGAAGTTCTATTTACTTATATTAATTGCATTGTACCTACTTATTTACTGCGTTACCTAAAATTTACCTACTTATGCAGTTTATATTGAGCTTATATTTTTTGTAGGTATTTAATGCTGCTGGATAAACGTTGCTCAAAGTTAAGTAATGATTATCGACTGTGTAATCTGTAATGTGGCTGTGTGATCTGTGTAATGTATGAAGTTGTTTATTTAGAAACGTTGCTTTTAAACAGTATAATATATTGACAGTTGATACTACCGCTCAGTTCGCTGTTCGCTAGTTCGCTGTATCACCACGCTTAATTATCGCGCTAGGTTATCGGACAAATAGTGGGCGTGGCTAAAATACCTAAACATCGAGTCTCAATTGCCTATTGTCAGCGTCTTAAGGACACTGGGTTCTGTATTAATAAACAGTTTAACTTAATATCTACTTAACCAATATTAAAATGTATCACATTAAATACCCAAGGTTCTTCCTCCTCTCTCCTACATGATCTACGCTGTGCCCGACAGGGTCCATAATTGTGTCTTAAATAATTATTTCCTTACCAACTATATACATTATGGTACGCAATAAAGAATTGAGAATTGAATTGAGAATTGAGACACAAGTCGTGGTCCAATCAGAATTGAGAGATTATCAATCTCATGGACAATATTAAATTTGACATGCAATGTTTTCGTGCAACGCTCAAAACAATTCGGTTCATACCGACTGGGGTTTAATGGAGATATCGTACGGTATTAATGAAAGTCCTTATCATTAACTACATAAACGGTTTTTCTATAACATAATATTACGCCTGTATTCCCCGAAGGGATAGGCAGAGGTGCACCTGTAGTACAACCACATTTCGTCAGTTATGTTTAAGTCCCATGTAATAGGGGGCGAGCCTATTCCTATCAATTGGGCAACAATCCCGGTTTTTCTACTTCAGGGTAAATTCGATTTTAATAATGCCATTGCCTAGTTTCTACATATTTTGAAATTTGAGGATGAAGGCTTCTACATACCGGGGCGACTTGTCGCGCGACGCGACGCGACACAAAGGCACCGCTCGTCCCGCGACGCGCGGGGCCTTTGTGCCGTGTCGCGTCGCGCGACAAGTCGCGCTGGTATGTAGAAGCCTTAACTGTTAATTCCTACCTGTTAATATTGAAATACTTATAATGTATATTTGAGCAAAATAATAGGTATCATGCAGAAGTGTTAAATAAAAAAATAGTTTCAGAGAAATAGTTCGAGTTTTCCGAAACCTTGGTCTTTTGGTGTAAATGCAATAAAGTATATAGGTAACCTATGTAAGAAAGAAAAGAAAGAAATACGTTTATTTGCGGTAAACATGACGAAAAAATGAAGATAGGCACAACAATAAGAAAAGGTTGGGGGAAACATGCGTCACATCCACGCAAAACGGCTATATGAGTATATTCTATAAGACAAGCCTTGATATTTATAGTGGCAAGACGTCATCACTACACCCTTAACCCATTGAAAATTCTCAATCATCAAGAATAAAACAGTCGTTACTAGAAGATAATATTGGAAAGTAAAACAGTTCAAAACCGCTCTTCGCCCAAAATCAATACCGTCCTAACTGGAAAATATATAGAAAAGATTTATGGCAAACCAGTGACAGTTTTCTTCAGCGTTATTTATGAAAACCATTCCAGGTAACCCTTTTCTTTTTTTACAGGTACTTAATCTTTGCACGTCAAGTTTTAATGATTTTCCAAACAGGTGGTGGAATCCTTACTAATATCATAAACGTGAAAGTGAGTTTGTTTGTATATTTGTTACGATTTAACGCCAAAACGGCCAAACGGATTTGGATGAAATTTTGAACATGGGTAGACAATGACCTGAATTAGGACATAGGATACTTTTTATGCTGATATTCCTAAGGAATCGAGACATACGCGGGTGACACCGCGGGGCGCAGCCAGTAGTTTTTATTTCTTGTTATAACCTCTCGTTGGATATTGATTGACTTAACACCATTAAGAGCGTTTACTACGTACGGCATTTCATAAAAAGTTTCAAGCCCTTGTTTTTCGAAATGACTGAACCGATTTTAATGAAACTTCATACGCATAAGTAGTGTGTATTTATTTCGATTGGATTACAGAATATCTATGTTCCCAAATATATATTTTGAAAGGACAATGACATAAAGACGAGATATGAGGAATTTAAAATTTCGATGGAAAACTTATTTTTCTCATAACTCTTGTTTAAATCAGTGTCCATTCAAAATATATATTTGGGAACCTAGATATTCTGTATCGTTTCGATTGGATTACAGCACATCTATATTCCCAAATATAAAATTTGAAAAGAAAATGATATAAAGACGAGATATGACGATTTTTTTTTTTAAGAATTTTTTTTTTCTCATAACTCTTGTTTAAATCAGTGTCCATTCAAAATATATATTTGGGAACCTAGATATTCTGTATTTCAATCGGAATAAAGACACACTACTTAAGAATATGTTTGATTTACAAATTATTTTGGTATTAAGTTTGTATGAACTATGCATCCATCGCCGGCCTCTTAATTATCCTAAATAATAACATTCATGTAACTACCTACTTTTTACTTTCAGACTTCGGACTGTAACTGACAAATTCCAGATGGAAAACCCAAAAACACGTTGCCTGACCCGGGAATCGAACCCAGAACCTCATGCTCAACAGAGCGCTTGCGACCAATAGACCAACGTTAAATATTGTACGGTGGTACGGAACCCTTCGTGTGCGAGTCTGACTCGCACTTGGCCGGTTTTTTTTTATATTGAAATAAGTGTATTTATATTAGGTATTGAAATAAGTGTATTTATATGAGGTATACATACCTAGTTACCTACAATTCAATGATTGCGGTGTCATAAAAAAAGATCAACAACACCAAAAATTACATCAAAATTAAAAAAAAAACTTACCAAAAGCCAAATAAAAACACAACACAGTCACTTTACATCCCATTTTGTCCATCCACCCGTTAAACCACACTCACATAAAACACAACGGCCACTAAAAACAACTAAAGGCTACTATTGTTATAAAACCACTAAAACATAATGGAACATAAATTGAGTGCGCGTGACACGATCGTTTTGAGTGTACTGTGGAGATGCGTACGCGCACTGTGACGCGAACGCGACATTGTTAATTCGACGAGTACAGGAGCGGTCTTTGATTGGATAATGTGAAAAAACGTTTATGTGCAATGCACACGGTTTGGGTAAATTACTGTAATTTATGTTTCAGGCGTACTGTGGAATAAAATCCTAAGTAGGTATAAATAACAGCCAACTAATTTCTTTATAGTACCTTGCACTAAAATCGAAATGGTATGTTGAAACTAAATGACGCAAATAAAAAAAAATTAAAAAACTGCCAAATGCGAGTCGATAAATCTATAAAAACGGCAAAAAAAACACGTTTGTTGTATGGGAGGCCCCTTAAATATTTATTTCATTCTGGTTTTTAGTATTTGTTGTTATAGCGGCAACAGAAATACATCATCTGTAAAAATCTCAACTGTCTTACTATCACGGTTCATGAGATACAGCCTGGTGACAGACGGACGGACAGCGAAGCCTTAGTAATAGGGTTCCCGTTTTACCCTTTGGGTGCGGAACCCTAAAAACGATTTTGTTTAATGTTACTATGACAGAATTAACTATCTATTGCCATGCAATGAATACTAAATAACGCAAACTCATAATTATTTAGCTATACTCCGTTTGAGATAAGATTAGACATTCAAATAAACTTTTTTTACAGTTCGTTCAATCGATTTTGACTTCTATTGCGTTGGTGGCATGACCAATGACAGCTGTAATAAACAGTTGGTATTGTAACCACGTTTTTGCTTTCAATGCCATCCTTATGCCTACGGAATAGAAGTCAAAATCGGTTGAACGGACTGTGAACAAGTTTATTTAAATGTCTAATCTTATTTCAAATGGAGTATAGTAACATGTGGAAACAGTGGATTGTATACATTTACATAAAAGCTGAAAGAAGGAAGCCGAAAGACGTCCACTGCTGGACATAGGCCTCCCCCAATAAAAGGGGGGATGTGTCATAATCGCCACGCTTGGCAGGCGGGTTGGCGATCGCAGTATGGTTTTAAAAATGCATAGAGAACGCTGCTGCCCATTCTCCTAGTAAGTCCCTTAGTCGCCTTTTACGACACCCACGGGAAGAAATGGGGTGGTGCTATTCTTTACGTCCGGCACCAAACGGAACGACATATAGCGAGTATCTAGATATAATAAACAATGTACGATTGTTTGTCTTCCCAAATAAAATAATTATGCTAAATGTTCTGATGATCACGGGAAATAGGTGCTAACTACTTAAGGAACAGGGAAGGATGAAAGGGAAGGAAAGGAAGGCAGGGAAGGGGGGGCAGGGGGAAGGGGATTAGAGTGAACATGCATCTTCTGGGTAAGCTCACTCCATCGTCGACTTTGTCTCTGTCACCTCTGCCCTAGACTAAGATCAAGAGCAAACGCATGCTAGATAAAAAAAAGAATGAAAAAAAAAGGAATTAATGCAGTGGACTTTTTCCTTACTTATAGTGATAATTGGGAAAGCAGCGGTGGCCCAGTGGTAATGGCAGCGACTCACGAGTTGTAGGTCGTAGGTTCGATCCCTGAAAGGCGCTTTACTTTGTGTAAATAATTTCATCATCACTGCTCTCAAAACAGTGAAGGAAAACATCGTGAGGAAACCGGCATGACCTAGAACCAAAAATACGTGAAGACGTGTGACATCTACCAACCCGCACTTGGCCTGCGTGGTGGATTATGGCCCACTCCGTCTCACCGAGAGGAGGCCCGTGTCCCAGCAGTGGGAACAATATACAACATTAGTTTTTGTTAGATTTTTTCTATGGGACCAACCTAGAAATCACGAAAAAAAAATCAGCTGTTCCATACATTTTGTCGATTTAAGTGAATACAAATGTGGAACAGCTGATTTTTTTTTCGCGATTTCAAACTTGGTCTCATATAAAAAAATGTTCAAAATGATGAGTACAATGAACCCTTTTCGGGTTTAGTGTAAAGAAAAACTAATGTTGTATAAACTGATTATGTTGTAGTGGTAATTGATCGTAGTTTGCAACTAGCACTCAGTTTATAATTACACCTATTTTACCCCTTTTTGGAACCTAAAGTTTCCTAACACATAATGCCATGCTTCAGCAGGAATATACATGACATTACATATGTAAAACCTTCTAAAAACCTCACGTGAATGACGTGTTCATAAAGGAAAAAAGCGATTTAAAACCCGATTGTTTCTAGCTGTTACAGGCGATGCTTTTAAAATAATAGCCGTAATAATGGACGCCCACTAATTGAATGAACGTGCTGTAATCAACGGCCACTTGTACATGATTTTAGTTCTAATAGATTCCGTTCACGCCATTACAAAATGATTTCAACTCATTGATTTTAATTATATAAGTTCATGCAGGCTCGGCTGTTGGTCCTTTTGCGTTGAAAGGATTCAAAGGACAAATTTTTAGGGTTCCGTACCCAACGGGTAAAACGGGAACCCTATTACTAAGGCTCCGCCGTCTGTCTGTCTATCCGTCTGTCATCAAGCTGTATCTCATGAACCGTGATAGTTTAGGCAGTTGAAATTTTCACAGATGATGTATTTCTGTTGCCGCTTGCCGCAACAAATACTAAAAACTAGAATAAAATAAATATTTAAGGGGGATCCCATGCAACAAACGTGATTTTTTTGCAGTTTTTATAGGTAATGGTACGGAACCCTCCGTGCGCGAGTTTGACTCGTACTTGGCCGGTTTTTATTTAACATCACAAGTCAAATCAGAATCATTTATTCAAATTAGTCAACGAGTATCATCACTTTTTGAACGTCAAAATTACATAAGATAGTCCCTACAAAGTCAAATCGTTCTCCACTTCCTAGTGATTTAGCTGGGAAGAAGAAGTGGCGCAACAAACTCTCCAACAGCAGAGCCGGCTGTTAAGTTAGAATTATTTTTTTACATACTTCCTTGACAACTTTTTTTTTTCTTTGACTTTATTTACTAATTTTAATTTAAACAAGGTTCAAAATTTTATTATTTTAATAATATATTATAGTGTTTTTTTTGTAATGTGAGAACGTTGTAGGCATAATGGACTGTAGCTTTGTAAACCATTTTCTATTTAGTTAAGTCCTTGGTACCTGTTGACGGGCCTACACTGTCCTCCCATACCTATTGAACAGCTCTTTATAAACTGTTGCCAGTCCCAAGGAGTCACCATGGGAAACTCTTGAATAAACTTGAAAACATTATAAAAGCCCATTATTTTTAAAAGAGTAACCGTGGAGTTTCTTGCCGGCTCTTCTCCATAGGAAACGACCAATTGGAACCGTCACCTAGCTTCTGACGTTTCATAAGTGCCCATGTAGGTTTATGTGAAATAAAATATTTTGATTTTGATTGGGTTTAGGCCAGATCGATTCTTTTGGGTGATGTTGCAGGCAAGCGAGTTGATTATTACATTTTGGCTTATCGAGGAATGAAGAACTAAGATTAGTCGATCCACGCCAATTTTAAAAATTATTTGAACGGAAAGTGTGAAGTCTTTTATTTTTATTTTTTTTGGGTGGGAAATTATCAAATAACTTCTCCCGCTCTGGGCGGAGCGGGAGGGCGTGTCAGACTTTTACTGACTAAAACCCAAACGTGTTCCTTCTGTTGCCTGTGTGCCAGGGCCACGATATCCCTTTCGGAGAAACTCGCAACCCTGGCAGGCATTGGCCCTAACGAACCCCGTCAGAGTTGGTGCAGACATCTCTTTGAGCCACTCGTGGAACACAGCGCACCGTCGACCCGGGCCTGCTCTTTATCGGACGGTGAGGTACCCATCGCTCACCGTCCGCAGGCCGCGCCTACGGTGGCCGGAAATCGGCTTGCGACTCCCGACGTCCGGGGCTGATCTCCTGCAGTGACTAGGGGCACGAGGGCGCGAACCTTGCCTCTCCCTCACGCGTTCCGCCTCCTCCTTCGCTAGCATTACTGCTTCACAGAAGGAGGTGACGGCCTCCCATGCACTCTCGCTCCGAACCATGGCCTGAACCAGGGCCGGACGCGAGAGATCGCCGTCGCCGATCGCCTCCGTGAATGTGTGAAGGCTAAGGCCCGTATTAGAGAACGTCACTCAATACTATTACTATTTAAAACTGATTCAACCAATCAAATGGCTGGAATCTTCTAGAGTGTTGTGTGATGTTCTGTAATACAGGCCCGAATGTGTGAGTTCTAAAGCTTTCTTTAACATATTATTTATTCTGATACTCAACAATTTTGTTGTTTTACCTGAACATTTACGAAAACAACTACCAAAAACCCCACACTTAGTTCAATTGGATTAAAAGCTTACACACCGCATACGGCTGTAACTATAAAATATGCAAATTGCAGACTCAGACGCATATTTCGGTCCAAACTCAATATTTCCGGACGGATTTCGTTTGCGTCGTCCGGTATTAAAATTGTTAAACAATATTTAAAATCCTCCGTGTCCGTGAGCTGGTCTGGTTTGAACACGGAGATTAGTACAGATTTTCTGTACATAAATTAAACTTGAATTTCGTCAAGTAGGTAAATATTATCTATTGTATCTATTCTATCTACTTTGAAACTAACATTATTTATAAAAAGTTACATAATATTATTATACAAGATGTAACATAGATTAAACAACCTTAAATATGGGACCAACCATGAAATCGCGAAAAAAAAAATCAGCTGTTCCCTACATTTTGACGAGTTATGAGAACATAAATGTAGGGAAAGGCTGATTTTAATTTGGCGATTTCTGATTTGGTCGCATAGTAAAAGTTATTCATAACGATGAGTACAATGACCCCTTAAGAGGTAATGCGTTATTTATGTTACACCTTGTATATACATTTTTAGACCAAAGTCGCAACTATAAAATTAAATAATGTAAACCAGCTCGAAAATTACCTATAACTAGGCAGGCAGAACCGTGAGAAGTTCTTGGTAATCATCAATAAAACTTCTAAAGTGTCCCCATGGTGTTTAAAGAATATCACAAAGTTTTAATCGACCCAGTGATTAAGTTCCGACATTCTTTGGGAAGTTTCTTTTTAAATAACGTGTAATTTGTCACTTTTTACGCTCCAACTTTCAGGCCTTTGTAGGAGTTTGTTTTTGAATTATCTCGCATTTATTATTTTTTATGTGGGATATTTATTCTGGTGGGTTAAATAAATATGGGAATCAATCAATCAATTCAGCCTATCGCAGTCTAATGCTGGATATAGGCCTCTCCTAGGATACGCCACAACTCTCTGTCCTCCGCCTTCCGCATCCAGTCTGTCCCAGCCACCTTTTTAAGGTCGTCGGTCCATCAAGCAGGGGGGTGTCCAACGCTACTCTTGCCGACACGCGGTCTCTACTCCAGGACTTGTCTGCTTCACGGGCCATCGGTCCTTCGACAAACATGGCCAGTCCACTGCCACTTCAGCTTGTTTACTCTGCATGCAGCTATGGGAATATGTGCTGAATTTACGGAAAAAAAAACTTGGTCTTTGCATCCGGAATATTACGGATTTTTTCGTATAAATTCTTACACATATTTTGAGTGTGTGTCGAACTTTTTACGCCAAAAAACCTAAAACCCGAGTTTTTGTACTGCAACCAATTCTGAGTGTTCACTTATTCAAGACCAGCTGCGGTACTAACTGGACCTAGGGGCTCGTCCCAAGTTCAGCACTGCTAAAATTAGAAAGAGTGCAGACCATGGCCTCGATTCATTGTCAATTTAAGAACACACAAGCAGTTCGCACGTTAGGAATCTATTTGTTTAAATGAAACTGATTTATAATTCACTGCGAGTTAGGGCTTAGTTAAACTGAACATAATTCCATTTACTTCCTTCTTTGATAAGACAAAAAATTCACATCGGTAGGTACGTACGACTATACATATAAAAAAAATCGCCCGTGCAGTCAGTGAATCGAACGCAAATTTAAACGAGGACCTCAATAGGTCCGATAGTTAATCCAAGCTTAAGGAAGGCGGGAAAGAATGAAGGAAGCTATTAGTGGGGACACTCAAATATGCAATTTATCCTCATTAAAATAATGTCGGCGGTAACATTAATCACTGTGCTCCATTAGTACGGAATTGCTTTGAACATTTTAATTTTAGCTACTCCAGTCTTTTGTTTTTAAGTGATGTTCGTGGATGGAATTATTTGAGGCGTTTTAGGTCGTAGTTCTTTTTTTGATTGATGATTGGAACCTCAGTGGTCAGAACGTCCTTAAGTGGCAGTGTGCCGGGCACATTGCTCGCAGAACAGATGGCTGGTGGGGCCGAAAGGTTATGGAGTGGCGACCGCGTACCGGAAGACGTAGCGTTGGAAGGCCTCCGCTGGTATCCGCTGGATGCGGGAAGCACAGAACCGGTCGAAGTGGCGGTGCTTGGCGGAGGCCTATGTCCAGCAGTGGACGGCTGAAATGATGATGATGATGATATATAGACAATAGTAGTACTACTAAAAATAAGTTAAACTAGTCTTGTTTTCAATATTGGTTCGTGAAATCAACAACGAGCCAAAATCACTATAAAAATGTGAATGTTATCCATTTTACAATTTATTCATTAATAATATTTCAAATCAACAACAATATATCAACATCATCATCATTTCAGCCGAAAAACATCCACTGCTGGATATAGGTCTCCCCCAAGCACCCCACCCCACATCTACCGGTTCTGTGCTTCCCGCATCCAACGGATACCTGCGGCCTTTACAAGGTCATCGGTCCACCTACAAGGTGGGTCAAAGTGGCGGTGCTTGGGGGAGGCCTATGTCCAGCAGTGGACGATGATTTGGACGACGGTTGAAATGATGATGATTATGATTGGAAGGTATATTTTAAATCGAATAATTCATGTTTGAGTCATCTAATCATAAAAGACGGCTTCGGATTTTAAATACCACAATCATTTGATCATTTCCTTTTGAACGATAATCAGGGTTAATTCATCGCTCGTTGATCTAAAGAGAAAAAAATATTTAACCAAACGGAAATAAGTTGTTAGATACGGTATTTAAGACTTGAGTTCAACCTGTCTCGGTAGTTGCTCTTCCTCAATTATGAATGTTAAGATTACCAGTCTACTTTTGATGGTTGACTATATGTACCTACTAAGAAATAGAAAAAAAAATATTCGATAGTGACGCCCATATTCCAAATTCATTTTCACGTCCGTGTTTGGGTCGCAGAAGTTCATATGTGTACCAAATTTCAATATAATCGGTCCAGTAGATTCAGAGCAAATCGGCTGTGACAGACGGACAGACAGACACACGAGTGATCCTTAAGGGTTGAGTTTGAGTTTGACTGATCCTATAAGGGTTCGGTTTTTTTCCTTTCGAGGTATGGAACCCTAATTAAAAACTATAACTAACTGTAACTACTACTGACTACTACTTTAACTATTACTGTAATTTTTATGGTGTACATGTCGCAGGCAATTTGTATGATTCCCCCTTTTACAACCGGCGTGCGCCGTTTACAAACGCTCGCAGTTTTGAAATATGCTGAAGGCAAAATGTAAATCTATTTCTATAGGCGCTCACCGGCCGCTACCGGGGCACCGCTCGCTTCACTCGCTCAGCTCGCGCGCGGTTTCTCACATCTCTAACTTTTTTTTTTTTTTGTTCACGGGGTGGAAAATCCTCATGGATGTCCTCCGCCCTGGGGTGGGCGGAGGGGTCTGTCAGACTCTTACTGACTAAAAACCACCCCAGTGTTCCCCTCCCACACTTGCACCGGGGATCTTGGGATCTGTTATTCCTTCCGCAATCCCCGGCTAGTGCCGGCCCGCCTCTGCGGGCCACCTCAAGTCTGGGGGGGGGGTGAGGTGTCTGACACCCCCGCGACGTCTGCTAGGGGCGCGCGTGGAACACTACGAGCCACCACCTCGGATCCAATGCGATAGGGGGCGGCGGACGTCCCCAAGTCCGCCGTCCCTGGACCCATTTATGGGGGCTTGAAGAGGGCGTTATCGGCCCTCCGCCGACGCCCGATGCGACTGCTGCGGGCCGGATGAACGGACGAGATCTCCCGCTCCCTTTCCGCAGCCTCCTTCTGAGACACGACTGTTTCACAGAAGGACACCACCGCGTCCCAGGACTCCTCACTGCCGGCCATCGACTTGACCACGGCCGGCAGCGATAGGTCACTGCCTACTCCTGAGATGAGGGCACGGCGTGGCTCCTCCCAAGCGGCACACTCTGCCAGCGTATGCCGCACCGTGTCTCGTGTCTCGCGTCTCTAACCTAACCTAACCCATTTGGTCGGGGTGCCTGGGTGTCGAAATTATAATAATTGCACGAGTTGCCAATTTATCTTTGGCATATTTCAAAACTGCAAGCGTTTGTAAACGGACGACGCCGTATGTATAATGACGAATCATACAATCTCCCTGCGATATACATACTGTACATAATAAATAGTATTCTATTCTAATAACTTAGGTACTCATCCTATACACGAACTAGAAAAAATTGGTCTTTTGAGACGGAATAAAAACAGAAACACCAACATATTTCCAGTTTCCAAACATCAAACTCAATCCATTCATTTCACCAACGGCTACGAGATTCTTTCACAATGTCTGTTTAAAATTTACATACGTACCTACCTAGGTATGTTTGTATAATAGGCAACAAAAAAAACTCAGTGCCAAAGGAATGAAGCTGTATATGAGTCCGTCGTAATCCCCCAACTGTTACGTTCGTTAGGTTTAATGAACGTAGATTTACATAAATGTTTTTAAGCCCGGACATTCAGGGTGACCTTAAGCTTCTTATGCTGAAAAAGATGTACAATAACGTCTTTATTATTATTGGTTACTAGGGAAAATTAATAAAGATTAGTAGAAACGCTACTTGAGAAAAAAAAACCAGCCAAATTCCGTAGTTGGGATGAATTTATCCCAAGAACAAACTTTACATTGTAGTTGAAAAACATGATCCCCATACATTCCAACTGCAAATGTAATGTACCATGTTATTTTAAGATAATAGTCTTCTTATAGGTTTTCCTGTAATCTATAAGTAAAGAACTATTTTCTGTATTTTTATCAAAATTTTATGCTTACTAGTTTCGGAGATAAGGAATGGGCACTTTTCACCTATTTTCTTAAATAATTTCAAAAGTTTGTATTTTAAAATTATAAAAAAATATATATGAAATCCTTAAAACAAGCCCTTTCATTTGATATGTCACACGGTACAGTCAGTAAAACTTATTTTTTTTAAATTATCTAAGTTGCCCGCCAAAAGTGACCTCCATATTCAAAATTAATTTATTTAGTAGTTCATATGTGTACCAAATTTCAACTTAATCGGTCCAGTAGATTCGGAGCAAATCAGCTGTGACAGACGGACAGACAGACAGACACACGAGTGATCCTATAAGGGTTCCTTTTTTCCTTTTGAGGTACGGAACCCTAAAAATATGAGACAGTCATATTATCACCATCTCTTTTGGACAAGATATTAATTTAGATTTTTTACAGTTGTAAAGGCAATTAGTATAAAAGGTTTTTGTTTTTAGATTTCTTTTACATAGATTATTTTATATTCTATGAATGTGAGAACGTTGTAGGTTTAAGAGACTGTAGATTTGTAGGCCATTTTCTATTTTGTTAAGTACCTGGTACTTGTTGACAGGCCTACACTATCCTCCCATACCCATTAAGGCGCAAATATATGCCAGTGACCTTGAGTAGTTAGCTTGCGTGTTCTGTACTGAGCTCACGCAACGCGTCGTACGTTCAGCCAGTAATAGGTCTAGCCCATCAAGGAGCGCTGTCCCCAATTTGACGCATTATCAATTTATTATAAACAAAACAAAAGATATTTTAATAAAACGCGTATACTAAAATATCAATAATTAAATTATCATTAAATTGGTGAAGGTTTCAGAAAAATATGCTTGGTACATTTTGCGCCATTCTCAGTTTTTTATCCGCGTTAGACATAACTTTACAAATTAATTTCACTAAGTAATATTATTGCGAAAATGAACTAATTTATTTTTTTCAAATCATTAACACTACTCGTTTAGATGTGATCTTCAGTATAAAATCATTAAAATTCGGTTATCGTCGCCTATACGTACACTGTAGTTTGAAAACATTTTAAAAGCCAATTATTTTTAAAAGCGTAACCGGAAGTTTCTTGCCGGCTCTTCTCCATAGGAAACGACCAATTGGAACCGTGCACCACTGACGTTTCGTAAATGCTTGTAGGTTTATGTGACATAAACTGAGTCATCTATCAGTCGTAACATAGAAAAAGAAAAAAAAAACGTGCGATCCTTACCTACAGTAGTCGCATATGTGATGTGAGTGGTGTGTGTGTGTGTTGTGTGTGTGATATGTGTGTGTATGTGTGTAACATCTGACATCTTACCTCGGTAATAAGCAACTGAGCAGGGACAGAAATAACCCCCTCTACTTACAATTTATACATTATGTAACAAAAACCCTGTTGTTCCTTCTACCTACGTTTTAAGAATCGGTGTACATACGTAATAAAGCAAGTCATTTATAAAAACTGTTCAACAAAAATAATTAAAATAAATATTTAATTATTAATATTTGTAATGTTTAACTGATTTCTAGGTTAGAAATCAGTTAAACATTACAAATATTAATACTTGAATTCTTTGATTTTGACTTCTCGACTAGCCAATGCTTAATTTTTAGGGTTCCGTACCAAAATGGTAAAAAGGAACCCTTATGGTGAGACTAAGTCTGTCTGTCCGTCACACCTGGATATCTCAAGATCTACCAATGCTATCAACGTGAAATTTTGAATAGTTTTAGATGACGTTTGCCCAACTATTTTGCAAACAAGAAAGAAATTTAAAAAAATATATCTTTTTTGCAAAAGGGACTGAAAGGGGGTCTTAAAAAATTGAAGTGGGGCTACTAGGGCATGTGGGATGTATCATATGAAAGAACGCTGTTTGCACATTCTTAAACATTTTTTGTTTTTTTTTAGGCATCGTAGATTCTGACTTTTGATGAAAATGTAAAAAAAATAACGTTCCCCCCCTTATCTCCGAAGTTTGAAGAGATAAAAATCTGAAATTATTCTATATGATAGAAGCTTATGTAAAGATTACAGGAAAAATAAAACCATGTCTCTAAATAGCACAGTTTTTCAGAAATCATCAACATCATATATTCGTACGGAACCCTCGGTGCGCGAGTCCGACTAGCTCTTGACCGGTTTTTTTTTAATTATAATTCCATCAATGTTGTGCTTGTAGGTTAATGAATACGTCCCTAAAAGAACAACAGGGTTTTTGTTACATACTGTATAGTACTTACTAATTCCATGAGAACAATAATTCCATGCTATTATAAAGTACTTACTCATTTTATACTATTAAAAAGTACTTACTTATTCTATGCTCAAGCTGTCACTTCCTGTTACACACTTCCGTCCCTTTTCACGAAATCACTCCCACATAAAGCGAGAGGAAACATGTTACACAACTTAAGAATTATTTTCAGCGAAAAAAGTTACAAAAAACTTTTATGCGCTATCAAAAACATAAAGATAGTAAGGTTTCCTCTCAAACAAAAAACACAAAGGGAATCTAATACAGACCAAGATGTTCAGTCAACCCTTTCATTTCATAGAAATCTCAATTTCCATCTAAAGCTAGGCATAAGGTAAAATAGATTCCTCATGCTTCAGAGTCTAAGGAAATCCGACGACGATTGAAAAATCTTTGTGAAACGTATGTTGAAAAACATTGCACTAAAGTATCACTAGATGAGGATTTTACTGAGAAAATCTAAAAGAATTAAAATGAATAAACAACACACAAAAACACAGCATACACACAACATAAATAACAACTTATTCCTAATTAACAAATAATTGTACATTTTGATACAAGTGGAGAAAATGAACTGCAATAACAAATGTCCACGTGTATCAAACGACGCTTTTCAATACACTTTTAAAGAAATAAAATAAAATAACGAAATTTTTTTTTTTGTCATGAATTATTAGGAAACTATGATTTAATTTTCTTTTTTTTCCGCGCTTTGTTTTCGCCAGGTTGAAGGAGAAGCCAAGGTATAAAGCCGATATACAGCCTAATATGAAAAATAGAAAATTTTAATATATTTGAGTTTAGAACACAAATAAATTTTAATTTGTTCATAAACGTTTTTTTATTGTAATAATCATGGTATTCTATATAAAAACATTATTTAAATATTCCAAAAATATTAACGCCGTAATAACGCATCTTTGCCGAGAATTAAAAAAGAATAGAGTAGAGAGACCTCCGAATAAAATCCGAATAGAGAGGACCATCTCGTGCGCGAGACGATTTGGACTAAGTATAGGTATAAGTTATCTGTGGCAATTTTTATTCCCGCACACGTGTTGGAAAATAAAAAATCGCACGTGTGAAATACATTGCATTGTAAACCTAATCGTAGTGCGATATGAACCGGTGTCGTAAAAGGCGACTAAGGGACTTAAGTACTAGAGAATGGGCAGCAGCGTTCTCTATGCATTTTAACACCATACTGCGATCGCCAACCCGCTTGCCAAGCGTGGCGATTATGACAAACCCCTTTTGCTGGCAGCCTACCTACTGCCTAACTGCCTACTGGCTGCCTATGTCCAGCAGTGGGCGTCTTTCGGATGAAATGATGATGGTGATGATGAGCGTACCGTGGTGCTGCTCAACCAGCGTAAGTATAACCTTATCGGTAATTAAACCCTCGGACCGCGGGGTCCGAGTGCTCATGGTCTATTCAATGAAATCCCCAAACGGCTGGTCGACACTTCCCGTGACCCAAGGGCTGGCTTTTACCTTGCCCAGAGGCTAAGCATTGCCATAATGTAGTAATGCCGCTAGTCTCTTGGGCACATTACCAGACGACAGCGATGCGGAGGAATTTTTCGAAACCATATTATAGTTTTTTGATAGTTTTAGTTAAGATAGTGTGAAAAATTTGTGAACACTTGTTTAGAAAAGTGAACACGTGGTTTATAACGTTTCATATGAAAACGACGTTCTTAATTAATTAACGGACACACACTTCCCTATGTGTTTTTTATTCTAGCGTATGGCACTCGTGGGTTGCAGCTGAAAATCAGCGTCAGGTGGTACCTTGTGTTGTCATCTGACATTATGCTGAGCTGAGGCCCTTTTGGCATTATAACAATTGTTTTCTGTTTTTTATAGTTTTATGATGTATTTTTGCTGTAATGCCAATAAACGCATTTTTCTTTTTTTCTTGACTTTGATATTTATTAATATTTCCTTAAGGTTTTCTACTAAAATATCGAGTTCAAAAGAAAGTTGAGAAAGCCCTATCCATCTTAGCCTAGTGATGGACTAAGTGGAGGGGCTCCACTCCCTACTAATAGGTAAGCTTATTTTCTCGAAATCACCAAAGGTTTTCGACTAAACAAACTTCAACAAAGTTTTAAAAATCTGAAAATTACTACTACTTATATTTTATTACTATTTCATCGTCATCATTTCAGCCGATAGACGTCAACTGCTGGACTTAGGCCTCCCTCAAGCACCGCCACTTCGACCAGTTGTGTGCTTCCCGCATCCAGCGGATACCTGCGGAATAAAACTATTTATTTTAAAATTATATTTAAAAAAATATATTATTTACGTAACATATAAATTTATATGCACCACCACTTGTAAAATTTACCAAAAATTTTATTAGTTACAGACGGTGACAGACAGACAGACACACGCGTGATCCTAGAAGGGTTCCGTTTTTTCATAAGAACACTCGGAATCCTGAAAAATAAACAAGAGGACGTTAAAATCTTACATTGACGTTACCACATCTAGTACTCCATTACTTGGATAGAAAATTCCTATAGGAGATTAGCTGCAGAGCCATAGGTCTCCCAGGGCTTTGATGTCCTAATAACTTTCCATCGTCTATTCTCTTTCACGTTGGAAGCTAAAAGGTGCCTACTGCTGTAATAATGAGCACTTTAGATGTAGGAAATGTGAAGTTTGATAAAGTTTTCTCGGTCAGTTCCCTGCATAGTCATAACATTTTCGTTACAGGCATTTGAATAATGGCTTGAGATATTGTTTGCTCGTGGCTAAAAGTACACTTTGTAAACAAGCATAAGTGTCACCAATGAGAATAATGAGATTGAAAACGTCACACTTATTAGCCAATCATAGCGTGCTGCACTCATACAGTACGCGCGGTGACCAATCATGTTTTTTGCGCCCGATCCGATAGCGGAAAACGCAAGTTTGTACCAAACTTGTAACAAGTTTGATAGTTTCATGTTTGAAAAATGCAAGATTGCGACAAACTTCAATCATCATCCTTAAATTAACAAGCTTGCAGCAATATTGCTATAAACTTGTTTTATCATATTTGAGGTGACAATTTAAATTCAAATAAATAGCAAGTTTGCAGCAAACTGGGAACCTAAAATTGACGCTTTGGCAGAATCATGCGTGCAATTCATACAGCCCGCAATTCATCTGTTTGACAGTTGCTATTTAACATTAGACTTCACTATATTAATTCTTAATTTGTGGACCATTTTACGAAACTCCATACACAACTGTCAAACAGATGAATTGCGGGATATGAATTGTACGCAGATCATAATATGATTCTGCGAAAGCGTCCATTTTAGGCCCCCTGATCTGCTATCTGAGACATGTCCGATTCAAGTAACCTAGGACCTCGTGCTCAGCAGTAGCGTTTGCGACCACTAGACTAAGGAGGCAGTACTTTATGTACAGTCATTGACGTGCATAACCTGACCCCCTTTCCCCTTTTCTTCTTTGTAAGAGGGGTCAGGGAATGCAGAGCACTGTCGTACGTTTATTTATAGGTATTAAGATTTTCCACCTGAACTCACTCTTTCTCACAACAGATACGTAGTACTATTACTTATTCTGTGCTACACACGGGTACGATTTAGAATAAGAAGTTGTTCTCTTAGGCTATATTATAATACAATACCATGAGCGTGTTTGAAACTAAACAATCCCAAAATAATAATTTATTATACTTACTTGCTAATCCTTTTCCAATATGAAATTGGCATTGGTTGTTATTATTTATTGTAGATGGACTGGCTTTCTCCCGCGGCTTCGTCCGCGTTGAGGTCGGAGATTACCTTCTACTACCGAGATTAAAAGTATCATGTCATACAGGTCCTCTCTGGCTGCAGAGGCAAGGTCGCCTCGTGGGCGTGTGCCAAATTTCATCCAAATCCATTCAGCCGTTAAGGCGTGATAAGGTCACGGACAGACAGACGAGTTAATTTTGCATTTATATATTTTTTTGTTTAGCCTATATTATCCCACTGCTGGGCAAAGGCTCCATAGTTTTCCAGTCTCTCATGTGTGTTGCCTTCTCTGGCCTATATTAAAACTAAACGACAGCGCACTAAGGGCACCCCCTGTGGGGTACGGACCTCGGCTTAGGGCGTCGTTGGGGGATCACAAAATTAGTAACAATTTGGGGACGGGCTGGATCAACATTTTGATCATGATTATTATCAGGGGATATTATATTTATTGCTACGGCGCTCTCAGCCTCTAACCGGGCGGCTGGCGCATCGACATTCAAGGGACGGGGGGGAGGACTTTTATTACCATTTACTCGGGAAGTTCGCGTGGTACCTCGGCGGCGAGGACGGAAGGTCGGTTTGTGTATTTTAACCAGCACGCTTAGCATGACGCTTTCTATTTATACTCTACTGTAGACTAGACATCGCTTGTTTACCGAAAATGTTCTGCTGTCTACATGGAAACATAATTTTTGTCTACTCTTCCGTCGACAAAACGCTTCTCTATGGTTCTCGTGCTAAGTCTACAGCTGTTATTTTGTGACCGTTTACCGTTTTCTTAGAAAACCAAAGCTTCAGTCATCATCACGCCAGCGCCATTTATAATATTAGTAGGGATTAATTAAGAACCCATAAATAATGATTATTTTGTACGAATATATCACATAAAAGCGTGTAATCCGAAGAGCCGAGTCAACGGATTTAGCGACACTCAATTACTCGTAAGTATCGCAGATTAGTCTGTGAGGAGATGTAAGGACGAAAATACTTATAACTAATAAGTTGTAACGTGTATTATATTTTTATTTATATATTTCGGAATCGGGAGCTGTTTAATATAGTAAATAATTAAATTATTTGTAATAATTTTATCATTCATTTTAATTTCGAGTAAAATTCCTTAATTAATCGTTTTGTGAGGTAGCTTCGTGACCTTTCATTACTTATCTAATTAACAGCCACTGTTGTAATGACAATTAATAAAGTACTCATAAGTAGCCACCGTTGTCTTGTCGCACTGACGTCTCTTTTTTGTAGGGATTTAATGTTTTAATTTATCGACTATCGAAATGTCGATGGTATTGTACTTACTTATAAGTTATAAGTAATTTATTTCATAACAATATAAGTACATTGTGAAGAAAAATAAAAAAAAATAACATTATACAGGGTGTATGGTGCATCGTTTGCCAAATTGAAATGGTCGACTGAAGGAGTCATCCGCTAGCCTTTTAGACCCTTTAACACCCCTCATGCTCTGTGGATTTTTTTTTATCGACTTTTTATTGTTTTCCAAAAAAAAGACCCAAATTTTACATTCAAATAAAGATTAAAAAAAAAAAAATAAGGCGTAGACTCTGAATTTTATTTTTATTTCGATGTGTATTGTTTAAGAATACTTTTAAATACAAAATTAGTGATATTAGTCACCTAGTTCTTTTTTAATTCACTCGCAAAGGTAAAACTTAAATTAAAGCTGTACATGTTACAGCTGTTTATAAGGCTACAAAAAAAAAATCAAAAGCGACCGGGATCTTCCAACTCCCTCATTAATTCTCCAGTCTATCCTCTTTCTAATGATGTGCCACATGCCATAAAAGTATTTTAACAACTTTGTGAATTCGCTAGAATTGTGAATCGAGTCACCTAAGGCTAATATTCAAAATTATGATTTAAAAAAAAATCTCTTAAATGATACCTGTCAAACCTATAAATCTGCTATCTCATTCTTATGGTTAGGTAAATTCGTGTCTCATATCTGTATCTTTCGTGGGATTTACTTGAAATAAAAAAACAAAATTGCATTTTTAACATTTATTTAATCATTGTTACAAATCTTGCTCAAATTGTTGGCCTCTGTTCCGAATGCAGGCCCGACACCTGTTTCGTATTTCATCAGTTGTTGTACGAAGTCGTATTTCCTCCTTAATAGTATTGAATGCCGCTTCTATGCGTTGGACTAATACCTCCCTAGTTGGAACCTCCGTGGCATATACCAACTCTTTGGCACGTCCCCAGACATAAAAGTCTAACGTAGTTAGTTCTGGGGAACGTGGCGGCCATAGAATAGGGCCATCGCGTCCAATCCATGCATTGGGGAACACATTGTCGAGATATTCCCTCACAGTCAATCGCCAATGCGCGGGACAGCCGTCATTTTGAAATACAATGGGCACACGTTCATTAAATACGGGCACATCGGTCACTAATTCGGGCAGGTCATTTTGTAGGAATTCCAGGTAGTCTTCGCCATTGAGATTATCGGGCAGGTAATGCGGTCCAATTACCTGATTCCCAATCACTCCTGCCCAAACGTTTACACTAAACCTTCTTTGAGAAGATTTCTGTCTTTTAACACGTGGGTTTTGCGTTTTCGTTGTCCAGTGGTGCAAATTGTGTAAATTGAGGATCCCATCCTTGGTAAATTTGGATTCATCCGTCCACAGTATTCTTTTTAAAAAATCAGGATCATCCACATCCGTGTGTAAAAGAAACCGACAAAAAGCCACTCGTCTCTCAAAGTCGCCACCCTCAAGACCTGCAACAAACAAAAAACTCTTTTAAATTTCTCTTGGGCAATAAGTAATTGCACAAGAAAGGACCCGCTGTTCGTGCTAATAGATTCACTACCTGGAAGTGACGCCATACCATACCCATTACCTGCTAAACAAAGGCAAGGTCAAACAAAGCTTGCACGGGTTTAAAGTTAGTTTAAAATTACGTACCTTTCACCGGAGTATAGTGGAATGGATGCTTTTTGTTTTGACGAAGTACTTTCCACACTTTCCATATTGAAATATCAAGATGTGATGCCACATTTCTAATGCTTCTTGTAGGGTCTTCCTCAAAAAGTGCCAGTATTCTCTCGTCTACTTCAACATTATGTCGCACAATATGGCCCCTTGGTTCATTAAAAGTAACACTGCCAGTCTCGCGTATGCGTCGGTATGTGTCTTGGAAGACTCTGCGGCCAGGTAATCGTCTACCAGGAAAGCGTTCCTGGTAAAGTCGTTGCGCTGCACGAGCGACGCCATTAGCGGCTCCGTAAGCCATCATGATGTCCGCATATTCTTCGTTAGAGAATGTCGCCATTGCAATAACAAAAAACTCAAAGTTTAACAATAACAACAAAAATTAAACAAATGTAACAAGAACCAGCAAAACTTAACGATAACAAAGTAATAAAAGAATCGCGGAGTATGGTGAACTAGCACACACGTTAGGTAGCAGAGGCAGTCATGTCTCGACTAAAAAAATGGCGGGTCGGGCGGCGCGATTTGTTCAAACCGATTTAAGGTATGCAAGAAAGAGATAGAAGATAGATTTTACTGTGAAAGAGTGAGAAAACAAATTTTACCTCTTTCTCAAGTAACAGTTCCGCAATAAATATTTTTTCATTAGAATTTGGAATGTAGTTTTATGTGACTTGATTCACAATTCTAGCGAATTCACAAAGTTGTTAAAATACTTTTATGGCATGTGGCACATCATAAGAAAGAGGATAGACTGGAGAATTAATGAGGGAGTTGGAAGATCCCGGTCGCTTTTGGTTTTTTTTTTGTAGCCTTATAAATAGCTGTAACATGTACAGCTTTAATTTAAGTTTTACCTTTGCGAGTGAATTAAAAAAAAAACTAGGTGACTAATATCACTAATTTTGTATTTAAAAGTATTCTTAAACAATACACATCGAAATAAAATTAAAATTCAGAGTCTACGCCTTATATTTTTTTTAAAATCTGTATTTGAATGTAAAATTTGGGTCTTTTTTTTGGAAAACAATAAAAAGTCGATAAAAAAAAATCCACAGAGCATGAGGGGTGTTAAGGGGTCTGAAAGGCTAGCGGATGACCCCTTCAGTCGACCATTTTAATTTGGCACACGATGCACCAAACACCCTGTATAATACATTTACATACATTATACATTGCAGTTAAAATAAAATTCGTTAAATACATTAGAAAAGTCGATAAAAACAATATACTTAATAATAATAAATGTCAAAGTTGTAAAATCAAACATAAGTTACAGTTAAGTTATATATAGGTAATAATAATAGATACCATTTATTTTAAACGACACAGGCCCATAGAAAAATACCTTAACCTAAACATACATATTTTATATAAACAAAAACTTGCGTTAATAAAAAGGCTTAAGGCTATGTATATACGCTTCACTTTGCACTAAATTGTGCTGTCCTGTGGAACTTGTCCGCGGAAGCGACGGACCACCACGTCCTGCGGCCAAAAGTCTTCTTCCATGACGAGGGGCAGATAACAGTTCGGAACACGCATGACGAACGCTTTGAAGTTGACGTTCCGGCGTGACTCCAGTAACTGCTCCCTCGGCGTGTACCTCGTCTTTTGGCGCAAGTACACCACGATGTCCTCCGCCTTACACCTTAACTTATATATGTGTTATAGGCAAACTCCGAAGCTCCGGCGCTCCTAGGTTGGACTGGTCAATCCTCAGGTCAGACTGAATGACTTAGTCAAAGCCCAAACAAATGTAAATTTTCGGCCTTTGACTAAACAATTTTCGTCAAACCTGGGAGAGACTAATTTGGTCAGGCAAACGTCAAAACACAATTTTATTAAATCGGGGTTTGACGAGTCAAACTCCGATATAGGTATGAAGTGTCTTATCTTCGTATATTTGGAAGCATTTTATCATTTTAGCAGCTTTCAAGTCTTAAGAACCGCTTAACTCTGCCAGTTCTGACACCTGATTGGTCAGCTTACGTGATTTTCACTTTTATATTTGAGATGCTTTGAGAGAATGCCGTGTGGCATTAGGCCCGCCTTTTGTACGATGTGCAATAAAGTATAAAATAAATAAATAAATGCTTTGGAATATACGGAGGTTAGTTTGTAAGATTAGGTATAAAACAATAACATTTTTAAAATTTTGATGTTTATTGTTTTAATAATTTCTTAAGTAATTAAAATGGAAAATTAATCATTTTTCTGACATGGTGAGGCATTAACTTTAATGTTAATTGTTTTAATAATTTCTTAGGTAATTAAAGTGGCAACAACACCGTTTGATTTTAGTAACAACAACACCGTTTGATTTCATCTTCAATTTTACACAATTACACGCCCGCACGCTCAATGAACGAACATGAAATGACAAAACAATCGGTCGGAACACCGCGAGAGACATTATGAACCTGTTTAAACATGTTCAGATCAACGTTTGACCGAGTTTTGCAGTCGCTTCTAGGATTGACTAGGCCAAAACCGAAACAGAATAATTTACTTTCGACGTTTGACTGAAAAGTTAGGAGCTCCTGGGTTTGACTAAAAATACTTCAGGCAAAGGGCGAAATTGAAATGTATTTCGGGGATTGCCTGATGGCTTTGGCCAAACCTAGGATAAACCAGTCCTTCCGCGAAGAGACTGTGTATCGGACTTTGACTATAACATATGTATGTCCCTGTTATACTGATAATGAGTCAAAGACAATTAATACTAACGGATAAAAATGTGATAAAAAATAATGGGATAAATAAAAGTCGCAGCTGTTCGTTAGTTAATAAACTTTATACAATTCTACATCGCCACTGAAAATAACGGGTTTTGGTTAATTCTTTATCTAAGGTTATTGCAACCCGTAAGACCTACGAGGTTATCTACTTATCTTTATTCAATACATTTTAATACTTAGGATAGATTGAGATTGAGCGAATATTTGAAAGGCAAAAAATCAATCGCATTGTTGCATAATACGAGTATAAACTACAAACATCGATAAAGAGACGGTCGATAAATTAAAACATTTAATCCCTACAAAAAAATGACGTCAGTGCGACAAGATAATGGGGTCTAATCATAAGTAACAGTGATGGCTCAATGGTTAAAGGCTTCTACAGACCAGCGCGACTCGCGACGCGACACAAAGGCACCGCTCGTCGCGTGACACGCGGGGCCTTTGTGTCGCGTCGCGTGTCGCGCCGGTTGTAGAAGCCTTAAGGCCTCGCGTCTCATGCACGAGGTTGTGGGTTCAAATCCGGGCAAGTACCAATGTGACTTATTCAATTCATAGTTACTCGTATATACTTTCTGAGTTTATCTTGGAAATTACTGACATCGGTGAAGGAAAACATCGTGAGGAAAACTGGACTTTTTATATAATTAATATAACTCTGAAATCGACAACCCGTCTTGAGCAAGCGTGGTAACCAATACTCGTACCTTCTCTGTATGAGAAGAGGCTTATTGCCTTGCGGTGGGACAATAATAAGCTGGTATTTAAGTAATATTAAGGTGTCATTTTAGTTTCATAGCATCTACGAGGGGACGAGTGGCGATACTTATATATATACGTAAAGGACGAGTGGTGATATTTACATATACGTAGGGGACGAGTGGCGATACTTACATATACGTAAGGGACGAGTGGTGATTATTATCTACATATACGTAGGGGATGAGTGGCGATACTTACATATACGTAAGGGACGAGTGGTGATTATTATCTACATATACGTAGGGGATGAGTGGCGATACTTACATAAACGTAAGGGACGAGTGGTGATTATTATCTAAATATACGTAGGGGATGAGTGGCGATTATTGCATATACGAAGGAGATGAGTTGCGAGACTTATAGGCAATTTTTACATATACGTAGTGGAGGTGGCGATACTTACATATATGTAGGGGATGAGTGGCGATACTTACATGATACGTAGGGGATTAGTGGTGATATTTACATATACGTAGGGGATGAGTGGAGATATTTACATATACGTAGGGGACGAGTGGTGATATTTACATATACGAAGGGGACAAGTGGTGATATTTACATATACGTAGGGGACAAGTGGTGATATTTACATATACATGCGGTGCACATTAGGCACTCAGTCCGCTACCACCTGGATGACTGGCAAAAATTTAACAACACGGCATGAGCTTTTTTTAGCTCAATCCTATACGAGAGAAAAAGAGGGCTCTAAAAAAGCCTTGCAGAAAATCTATCAATATCCAGCCATGACAACAATAGCTTGAGAAGACACACTATATTTACACACATAGGCACCAACATGACCTACTTCAGGAAGACATCCTACAACCTCGCGAGATCACCCATGCGGCTAAATATAATTAAACAATACTATAAGAAGTAGGTAGGCAATACACCCACACATCAAAAAATAAATAGGTGCCTACAGAAGCTCAACTGGGACTTCTTGGCGGGAAAATGAAGCGTCATGTTCAGCAGTTTGTTTAATTTTCCAAAATTTGTGTTTAGTCGAATATTAATGTGTAATATAATAATGGTGGATTATTAACCATTGTTTGTGAACGTACATTAGTGTAGGCAAATGAAACAAAACAGTGCAACTTCGCTTCAAGTTCTCTCAAGAAGTCCGCGTGAGGTCTCAGTAAAGTGCCACATCTTTATTGAAACTCAAGGGGAGTGGGCGGGGATATCATCATCATGCATTTATAATTCATTTCATCAATATTATACAAGAACTAAAACGTGACATTGGCTAAATGCACAAACCGTGCGAAGCCAGAAGGAAAAAAAAAAAAATAAGAAGCTCGACTCCATACAACGAGTTAAAACTGGCGCGCGTACTCGTAGACGCGTAGGCACAGTCAGGGGAATAATTGTTAAGAAAGTTGACACCAGTTTGACGTGCGTGTGAGTTTACCTTTTGCCTTTTTAGGGTTCTGTAGTCCAAGGAACCCTTACCGCCTTATTACAAAACAAGATTTATATTTTGACATGGCTTAAACCATGCAGCCAGTTTTTGTAATAAGAACGTAACAGGGATTGAAATACCGTTCTTTATACAAAACTGAAAACTTAGTTCGGTACTAAGATGTCAGTTTTGTGTTTAGGAACTTTACCATAGTCGGAATAAAGTTCGAAATTCAATAATGGCCCCATGTTTTAAACCTGGGTCTGAAGATAAACCTTGTTTTGTAATAAGGGGGTTATAGTTTCGCTTTGTCCTTCGGTCTGTCTGTTCGCGGCTTAACTCAGAGACTCTTAGTACAGTCGGTGACCAGCATAACCTGACCCCTCTTACAAAGAAGAATAATGGAAGAAGGGTCACGTACTGCTGTTTACCAACGGTACTAGAAAGCTGTAATTTGGCACTTTGTCAATTTTTTTTGTAAGTGGTACAATAAAATCTTAAAATTATTCCACTTTTTTTTAGGGTATCGCTCCTACACGTATTTTAGGGATGATTTTTTTCTTCTCGTCTATACCACTGTGTCGTTGGAAAGGTAGTTCAAAAATATTTCGAGTGTGGGAAGACCATTTTTAAATTCCCGGATCCGTTTGCGAAATATAATTTTGTAGGAGTCCCTGCCAGCTAAATGGTTGTTTTTGGTTACGTGGAAAAAATCACGGCAATAGCTTAAAATAACGAAGTCAGAAGGAATGCTAAGTAGGCTTTACAAGTTACCGAGTAATAGTCGGCCAACTTAAATTTGCAGTTAGAATGTAAGGGAGAACATGTTTTTCAACTACAATGACGGGTGGGCGTTTTTGGGGACTGTCTCATGTAATTTTTGACGTTCGAAAAGTGCTGATTCTCAGTCTAGTTTGAATAAATGACTTTTGATTGATTGATTTAATTGATTGATTGACAATTTTGAGTTTATTCTTGGGATAAATTCATTCCAACTACGGACCCCTTAATTGTGCGTTGTCCGACATGCAATTGGCCGGTTATTTTGTGCAAATGTCAAAGAATGACAGCCGTGATTTGATTATACGGACAATGTTAGTTGGTAGTCCATTTGCTTTATAATTAAATTCCCAGTCTTTACATACGGCGATCTCAAACGAATGCCAGTCACGAGTGCGCTGGCACACCCAGGCTCTGCAGTCTGCACATAGAAAGTGATAGTTTTACGACCGAATTCGGTCGCAAAGTCCTAATCGGGTACGAAGACATTATTTTAATATATTTATGTATATTTATTTGTGCATAGATTTATATACATATATCAGGTGTATATATTATATTTATAGTTTTAATAGATATATGTATATCTTGTTAAGCAATTTTGACCGTCTAAAGACCCCATTTTTTTATTTTTATTTAGGATGGGTTTGCTCTTGACCTTAGTCTAGGGCAGAAGTGACAGAGACAAAGTCGACGATGGAGTGAGCTTACCCAGAAGAAGCCTGTTCACTCTAACTTTGAAGAGATTAGGGTTGTAGGTATGCGTTCGGCAACACAAACGCAGGCAGAGAGTTCCACTCTTTTGCTGTGCGCATTATAAAAGACATTTGGAAACGCTTAGTGCGAATTGGTGGAATAGCAACAAGGAAGGGATGGTAACCTGCAGTGCGTTACTTACGTTACCCATTAGGACTTTGCGACCGAACTCGGTCATAAAGTGATCGCTATCTATGTCGATATTGCAGCCCCTGTACGTGAAGTGTGTCTGTGTGCGTCCGTTTTCACGCGCTGTATGGACTTATGGAGCCGACCTTCTGTTACCATTTATTTTGTGCACGCAGTGTATTCAGGAACAAATCTTACTCAATATCGGATTATTTTCGTCTATATTGTGCTCACTGCTCACATAATATTGTGAATGGCAGGGGACGGAATCCTATAAATCGTATATGAGACAGACTCTGTTACCAACCAGCGGGGAAATTGCTTGACACATTAACGTAGCAATGGGTTTAATTTTGACACTTTAACAACATTCATTGCGTTATTTACGTTGTTGAGCAGACAAATTTTTCGAACTTATGAAGCAATGGATTAACAATACAGGGTGTTAAAGTAACTGCGTGCCATAGCTTAGGGGGGAGGTTTAGTATCGATAAAGAAACCCAGGAAAAAAAAAGCAAAAATAAAAAAACAAACAAAAATTTAATTAATCATAAAAACAAATAAAAATAAGTTTGTTCGTACTTAGGACCGACAATTAAAATAATTTTAATTCTAAACGATTTTTATTTTAAGTTAGTAGGTACTAAATTAGATTGATCTTGCAATATTTTTTTTTTCCTGGGTTCCTTTATGTGTGTTTATGTGTGGGTGAACTGAACCTACCCTTAAGCTATGGCACACAGTTACTTTAAGACCCTGTATACTTCAAAATCATTATAATTGTAATTGATAGTGTATTAGGTACGCAATTAGGGTGCTGATCTAGTTTGTTTTATTTAAGTATAAAGAATTTGAAAATCAAGAAAAATTAAATATTATAATAATCATTTAATAAATTTATTATTGCTATTGTTTAACAAAACTTCGATCTTATTTTACTACAAAGATTTATATTTTACAAATTGATTTGTTAATTATTAGAGTCAAGTTCCCCCCCCCCCCCCCCTGCTAGCTAAATGATTGTTTCTTGATATCCGTGACGTATATCGATGTACGGGAGAACATGTTTTTCAACTGCAATGTTAAGTTTTTTTTGGGATAAATTCATCTAAGCTACGGAACCCTTCATTGTGCGTGGTCAAACACGCATTGGCCGGTTTTATTTACAATATAAGTTAGTTTTACAGTCCACTGCTTTTTATTAAAAAATCCGAGTTAGTTTTTTCCAGTACCCCTGTAGCCAATTCAACAACTTACTTGGCTCGAGGAATTGAAAAAGTAACTGCCTGATAGCCGTTTCACCTATAATTGGATTGCGAAGGTGCAACTTTCCGCCGCGTTTCGTTAGATTAGGTCAAGCATTTTTGGAAGCAATTGTTTTGAGAGACTGGATTTGTGCTCGGTTGATGGCAATAGGCTCGCCCCCTATTAAACGAGACTTAAAAATATATGGCGAAATGTGAGTGTAATATAGATACACCTCTGCCTAACCCTTCGGGGAAAACAGTCGTGATATTATGTTTTGAGATACTGTGGAAATATTATGGATAGGGAATGCAAACTTTATGTAACCTTTATCAAATACTTTATTAATGCTCATCGTCATCATTACGCTCTCGCGGGATTCTCGCTTGTGCTGCGTTTCGATGCGGACGCGTTTGCTTTATTTCGATTAGCGCGGCGCAAGCTGTCACTCGTGTTTTAGCCGCCATGAGTAACGAACTAGTGATGAATGAGCTGCTGGCGTTCCTGCAGCAGAAGCTGGATGTGATGGACGAGGTGACTGCTGTCCAGATCTGCGCAACGAACTTCAGCGGGGATGACATAGCTGCTGCCAAGCATCTGCCCCTCGTCATGGAAGAAGACTTTTGGCCGCAGGGCGTGGTGTTCCGTCGCTTCCGCAGACAAGTTCCACAGGACAGCACAATCTAGTGCAAAGTGAAGTGCTACTAACATAGCCTTAAGCCATTTTATTAAGACAAGTTTTTGTTTATATACAGTATGTATGTTTAGGTTAAGGTATTTTTCTATGGGCCTATGTCGCCTGAAATAAATGATATTATTATTATTACACAACTAATTACTGCTCGTACTAAAACTCCTAGCGATAACACTCTTTTATCTGTACCGCCCCACCGACCTAGTTCATCATTTCATAGTGCTAAAACAGGAAAAGCTGGGAAGATGAAGTGGCGCAACAAACTCCCCAGCCGCACAGCTGTAGGTTCAGTTCATCATCATCATCATTTCAGCCGAAAGACGTCCACTGCTGGACATAGGCCTCTCTTAAAGGGGGGGTTTGCCATAATCGCCACGCTTGGCAGGCAGGTTGGTGATTGCAGTATGGTGTTAAAATGCATAGAGATCGCTGCTGCCCATTCTCTAGTAAGTCCCTTAGTCGCCTTTTACGACACCCACGGGAAGAAATGGGATGATGCTATTCTTTACGTCCAGCACCAAACGAACGCTTCTGTTCAGTTAGAAAAACTTGATTCTATACAATAGTACGTAAAATAATTTACATTACGCAACACAAAACATTAAATTAAATTATATGCCATATCTTTACCATATCTAAATATTAAATATTTGTAGTTAGTAAATCAGAATGTTCAAAACAGTGTTTAAAAACAGTTTCTTGGTTAGACCACAAGGCCTTATTCAAGTCGCTAATGACTAAGAAATAGCCAAGCTTTTACAAGACCATTAAACTCGTAATATTTCACAGAGTAACGGGAAGTGCGTGCCCTGTGTCCTTTTGTCCGGATTTAGGATTCAGGACATGCTCCCATTGTTATTGTACAAAGCGAACTTGTTGCTTTTGAAGTACCAACTAGATTCTAGGTACTAAACAATCAATGTAGGTATTATTAGTCGGAATATGGACGAAGTGGCGTGTCTGTTTTATTTAATATTATAGTAGGTATATAATTATATGTACACGGTATAATAGTTATTGTGTCAGCTGTTCCCCACATTTATGTTTGAATAACTCGTCAAAATGTAGGGAACAGCAGACGGGTTGGCGATCGCTGTATGGTGTTAAAATGCATAGAGAACGCTGCTGCCCATTCTTTAGTCGCCTTTTACGACATCCACGGGAAGAAATGGGACGGTGGTATTCTTTACGTCTGGCACCACATGGACTCAATTTTTTTTACAGGAAATATATTATGGTCAAAGTGGGAAAATAAACAGTAAATATTTCAGAAAAATAAAAAGTGTTCTTAAATTATATACATAATTTCATTAGTGCCACTCGCGCATCTGATCAATATATCACCAATTTTTTTATTAAAATGTATTGAAGCTCTATTTCTATCGTCTCACCACTAGCATACTACTTAGTTACTTAATTAGTTATTCATCACTGAAAACACTCATTCTATGAATACCGGAGTGGCAGAACTAACCGTAATACTAGTATGTAAAAGATATTCTGATAACAATGATCTATTTTCTATGTCCCGAAAATTCGAGACATTAACAGTTTCTTTCTGAACTTGTGGTTAGCTGAATCACCGCTCCCATGCCTAGGTGCATGCCTAGGTGCATGCACGATACTTTATTTTTGTTGAACAGTAAACAGTATTTTAGAATGAAAAACAGTATAATACTGTTTTTAACAGTATGGTTGGCAACCCTAGCTACAGCAGCTTTTGTGTTTTGTATTCAGGCATAATATGTATAGGGCTGCGTTCGGACAACACGCGTATAACCCGCGCCAACCACGCGCACGCCCCGCACACGCGTTGTGTCCGCCTTGCACCCACGTTTGCCACGCGCAAAATCCGCGCACGCCACGCGCCCACCTCGCACCCGCGCCTATACTACTTATTATTTAATAAAAAAAACGCCCTTGATCACAGTCAATACGGCACTAACCGAAGCGCGGGCACAAGGCGGGTGCGAGGCAGGCGCGGGTCGTCTTCGATAAATGCAATTTGAGATCTATTGATGTGGCATAAGACTCATATACAACAAATTTCAAAGCGAGCGGGGCAGGCGCGGGGCGGGCACGGAGCGGGTGCGTGTCGTCTGAACGCAGCCATTACCCATTAAAGTCTAGTCAAAAATATTTCGGCTAAACTACAGCGTGGTCTGTTCTTGGTTAGTAGTCTTGTTCGGGCGATAATGAAAATACAATTTCTAGGCAAATTTTAACGTTCTGGCCAAGAGGAAGTGGGCGACTGTATTAACTACTTACACTTCAAATGCAAAATAGGCCTACTACGCCAGTTCTAGTCTAGTTTTGGCCAGTTTTAAGCTTAAGCCCACTTAGCAAGAAAATCTAATTTCCTTCGCAAAGTTATTAATGTCGAATTAAAACCCAATTGAAGACATTTTCCCACGCGTAGTCGAATAGCCGTGCCGTGCCGGGTATTTGAAGGCAAAAATATAAGTTGGATACCCAAAGGAAATAGTACTGGACTCATTAACATATTGTCACTCCAAATTCCTCTTTTATTGTACCCCCAATACTTTATAATACCAACATCATTACAACAAAAAGCCTACAGAATATCATTAATACAATTACACGACAACAACTGGCGAAGGTGTCAGATTTACATAGCTTCATTTTAATTCGGCCACCTCCTACTTGGGTATTTTCGCCGAAAATTTAAATTTACTGCGACACTCCACCGGGAGGGACCGAACCTCCGTCGCATTCGATTGTCAAAGACTTACCGTAAGCTGTAAGCTCCTTACTCGAATAAGGAGATTTTCGACGAGATCCCCTTTGCGACAGAACTTTGTAGTATTAAAAAAAATTAAAGCGCCGGCGTTTTTTTTTGTTTTCAGCGTGTGAGATTATGAACTGGTATCGGGGTTCGAGATTGCTTTAATAAAATGCTGGAGAATGTCGAGGATTTTCGTATTGCTAATATGATACGTATGATTTTAATATGGATGTAATTCGATGAATCCGATGAATAATTCGAAAAACGGTAGAATGTTAGGTAAGGAGATTATACCAGAAATTGCTGGGAAAACTTGAGTTAAGTTTATTAGAGATGATGAAATTTAAATTATATAGCTCTGCAGGTCATCCTGGTCCGACTTCAGAGAAGATGGCAACGTTGCTAGGGAGTTTGTTGCATCGCTTCTTCCTCTCTTTTTAGCTAGGGAGCGGTTTTTAGAAGGTAAATTTCGTGAGACGTTCTTAGTTTTGCCATCTAATACGTAATCGTTAAATTCTTATAATAAGTTAGAAAGTTTCTAGTATCTATTGGCAGCCGACCAGAGCATCTTCTACTAAAAGTCGTTATTTGTAGTGTCATGAATTTTCTTTGCAATTTAAGAAATAAAGCTCCTTTAAGGTAAATCGGCAGCTGAAGCCCGCGAAATTCAAATTTTCTTACGATTTCTGCAATTTGCAGTTTAATGATCTCATGATTTCATGATAAAGTCATAAAATGGAACAAATCTAACATAAAGAGATGTATTAATGATTCTATCCTAACTAATATTGTAAGTTTGTTTGTTTACCTTTTCACGCCTAAACCACTGAACCGATCATCCTGAAATTTTGCATATACGTTGTCAGGTGTACAGAAACGGACATAGGGTACCTTTCATCCCGCAAAAAAGTACTGTTCCCGAGGAAAACAACAATAACTTTCTTATGATAATAGATGGCGCCACGTGTCTTTCGAATCATGATTGAATTATATTATTATAAAAACTTTAGTAGTTTGTTAAGAGTTTTTTGCCGCCAAACAACAAGCAGAGTATAACCCGAATTGATTGAAATTAACGCGAGCGAAGCCGCGGGCATAAGCTAGTATGATTATAATTCTGTAAATACATATCTGTATACAGTCGCGAATCATATTTTGATTAAGATACAACTAGACACTGATCTGCAAATAGAAAAAAAAAACGCAAGAAAATTTGAATTTGGCGAGCTACAGCTGCGGATCCACGTTAAAGCTTCCTATTAAATTCCTTGTTCACGCCTGTTGAAGATCAGTTCAGTAACTAACTTTTCATCGGTTTGCCTCGCTATCTTATTAACTAGGCAAGGTACTCTCCTGTATTAAGGGGACGATAACCGACTTTTAATGATTTTATACTGAAGATCACGTCTAAACGAGTAGTGTAAATGATTTGAAAAAAATATATAATAAATTAGAGCATTTTTTCAATAACTTGATATGTGAATATTTTAGATTATGTTTATATTACATAGTGAAATGAATTGATAAAAAACTGAGAATGGCGCAAAATCTACCAAGCGTATTTTTCTGAAACCTTCACTCACCGCCCATCAACGATCACTTCATTGATGTTTTAGTACCTATACGCGTTTTATTAGAACACCTTTTTTTTGTGTATAATAAATGAATAATGCGTCAAATTGGGGACAGCGGTCCTTGATGGGCGAGTCCTATTACTGGCTGAACGTACGACGCGTTGCGTGAGCTCAGTACAGAACACGCAAGCTAACCACTCAAGGTCACTGACATATATCTACGTCTTAAGAGGCAAATAATCGCCGTTGACCTTGGCCATACAAATGCGCGTCGCGCTCATGCCGCGCCGCCATTAACTTTCATAGGAAATATTTATTTTTAGTAACGAAAATAAGAAAATTTGAACAATCACAGATAGATAATATTCCTATTCAGACAAAACAAATTATGAAAATATCTTAAGTAGTTTGGAAGTAATATCGTTTTTAGGGTTCCGTACCTCAAGAGGAAAAAACGGAACCCTTAAAGGATCACTTCGTTGTCCGTCTGTCTGTCTGTCAGTCTGTCATGACCCTTTTTCTCAAGAACGCGTGTAGGTATCAAGTTGAAATTAATATCAAATACGGTAAGTCCATGATCCCTTGCAGCTCTAAAAAAATCAAGCTTCTAAGTCAACGCAATAAAAAAATACGGCGATTTAAGGCTTCTACATACCAGCGCAACTTGTCGCGCGACGCGACACGGCACAAAGGCCCCGCGTGTCGCGGGACGAGCGGTGCCTTTGTGTCGCGTCGCGTCGCGCGACAAGTCGCCCCGGTATGTAGAAGCCTTTAAGCGACATTTTCGATTCTCGCAATCAAATCAAAACCTACAGGGTACTTCCCGTTGACCTAGAATCATGAAATTTGGCAAGAAGCAAGGTCTTACAGCACAAGTATAGGAAAAGTCCTAAAACTGTAAATTTCTCTGTCTGTCTGTCTGTCAGTCTGTCAATATCTTTTTTCTCAGGAACGCGTGTATATTTCAAAAAAATACGGTGATTTATGCGACATATTTCAATACTCGCAAATAAATCAAAACCTATAGGGTACTTTCCGTTGACCTAGAATCATGAAATTTGGCAAGAAGCAAGGTATCACAGGACAAGTATAGGAAAAAGTCTTAAAATTGTAAATTTGTACTTTTATCTAATAAAAAAAATGTTTTTTGAGATTACAAACTTATAAAATCAAACAAGTAAAAAGTGTAAAATGCGATGTAAGAAATTAGCAGTAAAGTGTGCCTCACGGCTGCGCCAAAAAGCCCCAGTTCAGCAAAAAATCACAGACAACTAGTGCCTGACGCTGGATTTCAACTGGACCTGTTACCGCATTCATAGGTTTTAATGTTAATTATGAATTAATGTTAATTATGTATGTCTGTGTGGTGCCGGACGTAAAGAATACCACTCCCCTATTTCTTCCCGTGGGTGTCGTAAAAGGCGACTAAGGGACTTACTACAGAATGGGCAGCAGCATTCTCTATGCATTTTGACACCATACTGCTATCGCCAACCCGCCTGCCAAGCGTGGCGATTATGGCAAACCCCCCCCTTTGGGGGAGGCCTAAATGATGATGTAATGAAGTACCTATTATGAGTGGAAGTAGATGGATTTCCCAATTGGGGTCCTTTGTTTCTTAATTTCACGAAGGCTTGTATTTTTATAGTAAGTATAGGGAAGGGTGGAAGGTGCGCTGCTAAATCGGTCGACCGTAGGGTAATTTTATTATTTTCAAACGGGATAAGGGTCTTTGTAGCTCTTTATTACAAATCGTTTTCAGCTTTGGACTTTACACCGTCTGTTATCTGTTAAACCGCTTGCAAAAGCCAAAATTAAAGCCAAGAAAGTTACAACGCAATATTTTCGAAATAATCTTTTTGAAAAGCGCAATTGTAAATCTCAAAATTCTCATTCAAATATTACGAACAGCGCCGAGCTCCATTCACTGCGGCTGTTTATCTCTATTTTTCAAGATAAAATAATAAAGAGGAGCGTATAAATGAAACTCTAGGTGCCGATAAACGAACAAAAGTAAATGCTACGTTAATTTTCCGGTTTGAGGCCGGTTGGGCCCTTTCTGACGAAAGAATGAGCCACCCTTCGCCTTTCACACTTTTACGTCTCATAGACTTCTTTGACCAGAACTACAGTGATTTATCCCCGAAGAGTCGAGAATAAATTCGTTCAGATTAAGCCGTGGACGCCTTTTATATGTTTTCGTTGGACTCACAAAGGAACTAAGTACTAAGAAATGTTTAGTATTTTTCGGTAATCGTCCACTTCGGGACGAGGTCCTTTTTAGGGATATTGATGGGATGGTGACCCTTTTGCGTTCTGAGACATGCATGCAGATATTTTATGCCTTATAAGTTTTTGTATTTATGTTATACCGTAACGATTGTAAGATTAAGAGGCTAAGCAGAGGTGTTTACTTGTATAGTATACCTGTATATTCGTAAGCTACTCTTCGTAGATGTAATTGCTTGAGCACAATTTTTGTGTTCTATTTATAATTTTTTTTATTTTTATTTTTATTAGGAGGAACAGCAAACAGTTTAAACATTATGAAAACTTAAAACTAGTACAACAATATTCATGTTTTGCTAATAATGTAACCCACAACACTGTCCACGGGTTATCATAATAATATAAAAACAAACAATAATCGCCAGGGGCGAGAAAAGAAAAAAAAAAAATGTAAAAAAGTAATAAGTAAAAATAACAAAGTAAAAAAAAAAATAAAAGATGACAAATAAAAAGTTTACATACAACCAGCGCAACGCACGCCAATCACAATCTGAATCACCCTGACACAGATTGCCAATCCATTGCTTCATATGTTTGAAAAATGTATGCTGGTGAAATGTCAAAATGAAACAGACCGCGACCGATCGCACGCTACGCAACTAGGGTGCAGGACATACTAAAACAATAATTTGAAGATTACATCTATATTAATGTGTTAATTGAATTGAAGATGTCAATATTTACAAAAGTTTCATTGTACAAGTCAACCATGCGGCGGATAGGTGAGCGCAGGCCGGAGTTGGTTCGGCAGGAGGATATTGCAAACAGCGTACCCGCGCGCACCTGACGCCTGTGGAAGGTCCTAGGTATTGCATAGCAGATCATGTTATTAAGGTTCATACAGTTGAATATATTTCTAACAATTTTGTATAGGGTGATGGCTTCAAGGTATTTTCTACGACAGTTTAATGATAGAAGTTTGTACTTGCTGAGTAATTGGGCATAAGGTAGGTAAGATCTGTGGCACCTGTAATGCATAGCACGCAGAAATTTATATTGCACATTTTCAATCATTTCCGTGTATTTCTTATAAAAGGGGTTCCATATCGAAACCGCATACTCCAATTGAGATCGAACTAGCGCATTATACAGGCATAAGTATGATGAGGTTCTTTTGAAGTTAAGGGTGGACCGCATAATAAATCCGTACATCTGATAAGCTTTGCTTACAATTTTATCGATATGCAGGTCTAAGCAGAGTTTCGAGTCAAATATCACACCCAGATCCCGAATAGAGTTCAATTTAGCAAGTGGTGTATGACATAGGGTGTATGTAAAATTAATAACATTCTTTTTTTTGGTGAAAGTGATGTAATTACACTTAGGCAAACTTAACTTGAGCTTATTATTGGTACAGTAGTCGGACAATCGGTCCAGGTCCTGTTGGAAAAGAATACAATCGTCAACAGTTTTGACTGATTTGTATACCTTCAGATCGTCTGCGTACAAAAGGAACTGAGTATGTTGAAAACATTTCCCTATGTCGTTAACAAATATGTCGAATAATAAAGGGCCAAGGATAGAACCCTGTGAAACACCAGATGTTAACCTGGTAATGTTCGACCTGTATCCGTTAATTACGACACTCTGGCAGCGGTTGGTGATATATGACGAGAACCAACGCAATAAGTTGCCTCTGATCCCGTTAAAGGCGATTTTGTTGAGTAATAATTCGTGATCCACCCTGTCAAAGGCCTTGCAAAAATTTGTGTACACAGTGTCCACTTGCTCATTAGCGTCAATGCTATCAAACAAGAAACTAGAGAAAGATAAAAGGTTTGTGGTAGTAGATCTATGTTTGACGAAGCCGTGTTGTTCCTGTATAATGACATGGTGCAACGATGGATATATTTCGTTATGAACAAGTTTCTCAAAAACCTTTGACAAGGTGGAGAGGATGGAGATTGGACGGTAATTCTCAACGTTATTTTTGGAACCACTCTTGTGTACAGGTGTGATATTAGCGTATTTCCACCGGTCGGGAAACACACCCTCGGTAATACACTTATTGTAAATAATACTTAGCGGCTTATAAATGCAAGCTGCGGTGTTCCGAAGAAAAAGTGCTGGTATTCCATCAGGTCCAGGTCCTTTGGAAGGATCCAATGAGTTGAGTTCTTTCAAAACCTTTTCCTCACTAAAGTGCAAGGCAGTAGTAATATCGCTAGTTGAAGAAGTTTCTGTTGTCGGTTGCCATTGTGATAGTAGTGGAGAGGCAGGTTCATACACTGAGTAAAAGAAATCAGAGAACATATTACAAATTACCTCTGGTTTGTCGGACTCTGTATTATTATAGTGAACTTTTGCCGGAATAATAGGTTTGCCTTTCGGTTTGATACATATGTCCAGAAGTGTTTAACAGTAGTGCGTAAACTGTCTTCAATCGACTTTATATACGTAGTGAAGCATTTGTCACACAAATCTTTAAAGTTTGTTCTATGCAGGGCGAATGCTTCGTAGTCTGATATATTATTGTACTTCTTCCACTTAACCCAAACTTTTTGCTTTCTTTTAAACAAACTTATTAAAGGGTGTGAGAACCAAACTGGGAATGTGGAAGATTTTTAATTGGTCAGAGGCGTGTGAGGCTTAATGATTTCATCCAGCTTGTCATAAAATACAGATAGAGCGTCTTCAGAATTTTCGTGAGCAAGGAGGCGAGGCCAATCCGTACCCTGTATCATTTTATTAATTTCATCATAGTTAGCCTTGTAAAAATTGTATTTTTGTATATATTGTTTTTTCAGGGATGAGATTTTTACATTTATATTTGTATCACAAACGAACGGAGGGTGGTATACGTCTACAGGTAGTAAAGCAGAGGACTCGAGTTTTACGTTACAGGAACTATTAGATATTATAAGGTCAAGTGTTTTGCCTTTAACGTTAAGTAAGTTATTATATTGCGAGGCATATAAAAGAGATATAAAGTTGTTTAGGTGGTTACAAGTCATGTTGGAACTAAAGCACAGAGAAGCACTTGGTGGGGAGTCCGGGGAAGATGACATGTTCCATGCCGTTTCGGGAATATTATAATCCCCAAGTATATAAAAGTGTTCGACACTAGTATTGGCTAAAACGTCGTAGAGTAGTTCAAAGTGCCTCGCGTATACGTGCTCAGGAGTTGTGGGTGGTATGTATGTAGCAACGACGACATGACGCTTCTGATTTTGGCCACTCGGTATTTCAATGGCAACTTGCTCGATGTGGTTATGCAACGGAGTAACATTAAGGCATGCATTTAGGTCAATCTCAGTGGATCTGAGAGTCTTAAGTATTGCCACTAGAACACCACCACCATCTAACTTCTTCGTAGCCGTGCGATCGCGATCACACCTGTACACAACGTAGCGCTGGTCGATAAACTCGCTGTTATTAATTTCTGGTGTTAGCCATGTTTCAGTCAGTACGATGATATCGTACGTTCGCGAAAGGATGTTAATGTTTAGAGTATGCAGCTTCGTACGGGTGCCCCTACAGTTTTGATAATAAATAGATAAGTTGTTACGAGTCACAGGCGCTGGTAGGGTAGTTAATTGTGTTAGATAAATGTTTTAGCAGCGCGAGGGTGCCAGGCAAGAACAAGCTATGCGTGATAAGTGGTGAAATTATGTAAAATGCGAGTTTAATTCCCGTTACCCAGCAACACAAACAAATAAATAGGAATACCAATTCCATCTTACGATAAGTACACAATTTTTAAAAAATAATATTACATGGCACTTTGACGTAGAACATAACAGTGAGATACTTATGCTGACACCCTAAGTGTGGGCTTGATAAGAAATTTAAAACTTTATAACATACCAGTATGATTAGCCGCAGCCCAGCAGTTGTTATACCACCTTTTAGTGATGCGGATGAGTGGGAAAATTCAAGTAACAACAATATGGTTAACACAATATGCAGATAATTAGGACATTCAATATTCTGCTAGCACAATAAACAAAAGTAGCAGTATAATGTGACATAGGACAAATTATAAATGTATCGGTAAAACAAAAGTTATTGGTCATTATTATTTTGAGCACGGGGTGGGGGCTTATTAATACTATTAATTTTGCGAATATCATCCACTGTCTTAACCGCAAAAGAAGGTACTCCGTCCCGTTCACGTACAAGTATGGTTGAGTTTTTAACCCATACATATTTAAAATCATGTTGTTTAGCGGCATCTTTACATTTTCGAAACAACTGCTTTGTTTTCAGTGTTAGATGTTCATTTACGTATATCTTAGTCGGCGACCCTGATATTCCAATTTGATCCGTTTTCAGGCCCTTAGCTAAGCGGAAGGCGCTCAGTAGGTTATCGCGCATAATCCTTGTAGTAAATTTAACGATAATATTCTTTGGTCTATTACTAGTTTGCTGGGCGTGCTGAACTCTATGGATGGATATTATATCTCTCTGTGACGTTGGGAAACTGATGGCATTGCCAATCGTATCTATTAACTGCAGCAAGTTTTCACCACGCTTTTCAGGGACGTTACAGATTTCAACGTTGCAGTTCCTAGCCTGCTGTTCCAGCGGGTCTAATTTTTGTTCAAGGTTGTTGATTAAAATTTGAGATTGGTCGGAGCTGCTGCGGGCCATGATATCTACACGTTCCTTAAGGTCTTTGTGCTCGTCAGCTTGGAATTGTACTGAGTTTGTTAAATCCGAGACGTCCCGAGCAACCGTATGAACGCGTTCTTTAAGCTTCTCTTGCCCACTTCGGAGACTGGTCACATCTTGTTTTATTTCGGAGAGAGTGCTTTTAATACTATCGTTGAATTTAGATATGCTAATCTCCATTTCTTCGCGCCAGCTACGCAAGGTTCCCCTGATATCATCAGTGAACGTAGCCATAGCGTGATCCATGTCACCACGCCATCCATTTAACGTATTGTTAAGTACCAAGGAGAATTCGCTCAGGTCGCCAATAGCGGCAGTGTGTGCGTCGCCGCCAGTGACAATTGTAGATGTGGACCCTGTCGAGGAAATCGGTGACAAGTTTTGTTGTTCCACGTTATCGCAGGACATATTTATAGCATCATCGCCGCAGTTTGCAGGGATATACACAGAGTGATTCAGTGAGGCCGAATTCGAGCGAACCCGACGTGTGATATTGCTGCAGGGAAGACATTTCCAGTGGGACTTTTGAACGCGAGTAAATCCAGCGAAATGCTGTTGAGTGATTTTGAGACACTCACAGTGGTATACTCCATCACAGGTATGACATTTCAGTGACAGAGCCACAGCTTCAATCACTTCATCGCAGAGATTACACTTCGAGCCCATTTTGAGAGAATAGAAAAAATATTGTAGGAAAGTGATTTATATTATGGTACTACCAACGCCACCTAGTGCCACGTGTGAACGTGAGTTGCAAATACCATGCGCGAGGATCGATTTAGCAATGATCAGTGATGTGGAGTGATGCTCTTAGTAGTTCCAATCTATTAGGATAGATGTCGCTGTTCTCAGGCACACTATGGAAAGTGAAGTAGGAGGTAAGAAGTGATTTGTAGGATTTGGTTATAAATCGCCCAACACTTTAATTACAATAAACAGCACTTGCACTTAGTTCTGCACAGATACACACCAGAAACGCCACAAAAACTGTTATTTCACTGAGATTGTTGCACCTTTGTTTAGTATATTTTGTTGTTTTATTGAAACACAGTACGTACCCACACACCGTTTTGCAAGTGCCAGTACATTATAAATATTGTTATTAAAACTCGTTAAAACTATAAACACAGTCAGGATATTCGTCCCTTCAAACTTTTAACACGTACTTAGGTTGGATTGCACACTTTTACTATTTTTAAACTAAGTATTTACTGGGAGTAAGCTATCAGGTAAACACCGGTACAGCGCCACCTGGCGAATGTAAATAAATAATATTATAATTTTTTGTAATCTGTCTATTATAAAGAGCCCAAAAAGACAGGTTCTTTAAACGTCAAAGAAATAAAAGGTTGCTAAATTGAAGAGTACAACTATGACGTAGCATGATAACTGAAGTGACAGGTATTACGTTTAGTCGGTTACTTGACAGCTCTCTCGTCACGTGGTTTTTTGTTTTCGTTGGACTCACAAAGGAACTAAGTAGGTACTAAGAAATGTTTGGTATTTTTCGATAATCGTCCAATTCGGGACGAGGTCCTTTTTAGGGATATTGATTGGATGGTGACCTTTTGCGTTTTAGACAGCCGGTTCTGAGACAAGCATGCAGATATTTTATGCCTTAGTATCTTTAGTAAGTTTTTGTATTTATGTTATAACGTAACGATTATAAGATTTAGGGGGTAAGCAGAGGTGTTTACTTGTATAGTATACCTGCCCTTGTTTTGTCGGGTATGTTACAAGTTCCATAGTATCAATAGTCATACCAATCTTCCGATTAGAAGCGATACTTTAAAAAAATAGATGTAAGTAACTTGCTTTCATCTCTTTCTTATAAAGCCTATCTGCAACAGATACCAATATTTTTAGCCCGTGTCCACGAGAACCTATGCACCTATCATACGTAACCCCTCTCGTTCCGCGTCCATTTTTGTCCTGAGAGCTGACGTCAAGTCAGGCGTTAAGAATAAGTCACTATCATCCGGGTATTATGGGTGTACTACATATACGTGCAATTCTGCCCAACCCTTCGGGGAATAGAGGCATGGTGTTATGTGTGTAATCTATTCTTAGCGATTACTTACGTGATCTAATAAAATCGTATTCTCAAGATAAACGTTTACTTTGGCCGTACCAGGAAAAAAAATTAAATCACCGATCCTATCGATTTGCTGGAGTCCTTGGGATTTTGAACGAAACGACTCGAGAAGTTACAAACTTAGGTAGCCGATAGGAAATACAGAAAAATCTTATATTCGAATTTCAAGATGAAGAATAAAAGAAAGAAAATTCATTCCAATTATCTATTTTAATTAAATGTTTCTTTTAAATTCACATAAAAATCCATAAAGTATATATACAGGGTGTTAAAGTAATTGCAAAGACAAAGAAACCCAGGATTTTTTTTTTAAATAAAAAAAATATAAACAAAAAATTCAACTAAACATAAAAAATAAAATAAAAATAAGTCTCTTCGTACTTTAACGGGCTTAAGGCCGGCAAATAAAATAATTTTAATTCTATACGATTGCTATTTTAAGTTAGTAGGTACTAAATTATGTTGATCTTGCAATATTATTTTTTGTGTTTTAATTATTTTTTTCCTCGGTTCCTTTATCGATACTAAACCTACCCGTAAGCTATGGCATGCAGCCTCTTTAACACTCTGTATAGTAGTTTACAAGAACAACGCGATCACACAGACATACACGAAAAGCGACTTTAATTAATAATATTGATTGTATAGATAAGATATACGTAGGAGTTAATTACGAGTATGAAATTGTGTAAAAATGTTCTGCATGACACCATTATAATAGCATGTCGTGATGACGAAGTACCTACCTATGTTATTTTTATGTACTTCGGTGTTCACTGAGAAGTCCCTGATAACTTAAGGCGACGATAACCGACTTTTAATGATTTTGTACTGAAGATCACGTCTAAACGAATAGTGTTAATGATTTGAAAAAAATATATGTTAAATTAGAGCATTTTATCAATAACTTAATATGTGAATATTTTAGATTATGTTTATATTACATAGTGTAATTAATTTGTAAAGTTATGACTAATGCGGATAAAAAACTGAGAATGGCGCAAAATCTACCAAGCGTATTTTTTTTGAAACCTTCACCAAATTAAAGATAATTTATTTATTGATCTTTAAGTATACGCGTTTTATTAAAATTCCTTTTGTTTTGTGTATAATAAATTAATAATGCGTCAAAATGGGGACCGCGCTCCTTGATGGGCGAGTCCTATTACTGGCTGAACGTACGACGCGTTGCTTGAGCTCAGTACAGAACACTCAAGCTAACCACTCACGCTCACTGGCATATATCTGAGTCTTAATAATAGAATTCTATGATGAGTTAAATAAATGAGTGGAGCTTAAATTGTCGTCTCGACACTATAAGCTCCATGATCAAAGAATATTCTTAGTGCTAAAGGAGATTACTCAGTCTCAGACGCCTACTCTTTTGAGTAGGCGTCTGAGACTGAGTAATGTAATGACTGAGTAATCCTTGTACCACACAATTAACAGGTTCACTGTGTGCGAAGCAGACATGTAGGTAGACAAACAATTAGCAGAGCTAGACAATAATGAGGTTCATGGTCTATCCCATGAACCTATAGATAAAATATTTAAGAACCACGAACTAACGCAGATGACATGCTTTCTTTAAAATACCTCATTTCATACACATACACGTCCTAGAAAATAAGCAATTTCAAGCTTATTCTAAAAGCAAAAAAATTGCTCCTGTATAATTGTAATGTATATTAATCGTATTACACCTATAAAAAGTTTTTTTTTGGTGTAATTCGATTACAATTATCATACAATTTATTATTTAAAATGGTAGATATTGTTAATAAATATAACATAACATCACGCCTGTATTCCACGAAGGGTTAGGTAGAGGTGTACCTATAGTACACCCACATTTCGCCAGTTATTTTTAAGTCCCATGTAATCGGGGGTGAGCCTATTGCCATCAACCGGGCACAACAAACGAACTGCTTTGTGTGTAATAGAAATTGCTTCTAATTTCTATTACCACATTTCGTTTTGCAGTGTTATTTTTTGTATCCTTGTCCTCCTGATGTAGATTGGGCATTAGCTATTAATGATTATTTTTCGGGAGAACCAATATCAACGTCCAAAAAATTGGTCTCGTATACAGTAAGTTGATTCCTAGAAAACGATTCAGGAATAGTGCCAAACTGCGGGCTAATTGCGTAACACACTATTATTAGGAATCGGTTCCAATTTGACAGTTCAACAATATTCATTGCGTTATTTACATTGTTGAGCAGACAAATTTTCTAACACATGAAGCAATGGATTAGCAATATACTTCAAAATCATTCCGATTCCGATTCAAACTGTGTTACGCAATTAGGGTGCAGGTTACCTAATTTATACAATCCATCGTCATGACATTCAAGTACAACCATTAAAAAAGTGGGAAAGTCTCCTCTATCTCTGTCAACATCAGGATTTTTTATACGAACTGTGTCACCCGAGTCACACGGAGGAAATTTTTTGTGATAATGCTGTCATTTTGTTTTTGGTTGTACTGTCAAAGAATCCTTTGCATTTTTTCTATTAGTATCTATTGTCTGTTTTTTCTAGCACAAGCCACATTTTTCATTTTTGTTTTGATTACAAAGCTCACAATCTGCTTCTTCTGCAGTTGCGTCTACTATAGTCTCATTGTCAATTATTTCAGTCTCATTTTCAATTTCCTCCAACTGCTCATGAATTTGTTCCAGGTCTTCTTCGTTTTCTATATTTTTAATTGCCTCAGATAGAAGTGCTGAGGATCTTAGGCCTACTTTTATGTCACAACTAAACATATCTTGGTGAGGTGACCTTTTAATTCCGTGACGATATTCTATATTTTTCATAAATTGAACAAATCGAAGTCTTTCAGACCACTTTACGCAGTACTCATCTTTCATACAAGTGCATTGCAGCATACATTGGAAGTCTTTATTAGCACTTTTGACACGTGTACCTGCGTGACACGTGATACGTGTACACGTGTTAATTGTGCAGTAAGATTTCAATGCAATGTGCAAAGATAATGTCCGCTGTAGATGTGCGGTAACTTGTGAACGCATGGAATATTCACTAGTCAAACCATCCATGTCGATTTGCACACCATGCGTATAAAGGAGGAGAGTATGAAATTTGTCACAGTTAAAGTTTTTAGGGAGGAATGCAGAAAGCTATAATTTTTATATAATACGAGTATACATTAGAAATAAATTAAATTAATAAAAAAACATTACACACACTACCATGCGATTGACACAGACAAACATAGTACCAGGGCCTCATGACTTGAAGATAGATAGGTGATAGAAGTGACAGCTTGTACATGGAATAAGTAGAATAGAATGGAATAGAATATTTCTTTATTATGTACACCATAAAAGTTGCAGATATAAATGTTGAAATTTAGTTTTAGTTTATTTTGTTTTTAGTATGTATTTTATAGATTGTAAGTATAGGGGGTCGAGTTTTTACCAGTGAGCGACCACTACTAACAATAAACCTTGTTTTTTTTTTTAAACGTTCCCCACTCTAGGAATTACTCCTGTATTGTGGGTGCGTTTACAAACATTTAAACTCACATACACAAATAGCCAGACCCGGAACAACTACCACTACATCTACTACTACTATACAGGGTGTAAGGGACAGCCCTCCGCAGACTGATGGGGTGAATTCAGTATATTGTACTAAGATGACCGGTACATGAAATTATTTCAGGAACGTTATGGGAATCCAATGAACCTGATCTGTCGCGGTGGGGTGGACGGCCGCGCTCGCTGATTTCAGGCGTCGTCGTTCGTCAGAGAATTTCAACATCCATTGCAGATTTATTTATTTTAGCTGTGTTATTTACATTAATGGAGTACTGCGTACAGAGAATGTGATTTTACATTGAAATAAAGGAATAGTAACTGAAATTACGATAAAAAAAATTACAATTTTCCTGAGAAAAATTTCAGTGGAATATGATTTAAAATAAGGAGTTGAATGCATCCTGTTAATTTGCGGAGGGCTGTCCCTTACACCCTGTATTGTGTCTCGTTCAGTGTGCTTCACAGCGTTAAGACCGTATCCGAAAATTCAAAATTCGAAAGCCAGTTTACTACATGGTTCATCTTTATAATAGGCCAAGTTTTCATTCCGGACCTGCCCTGGGGGTGAAGCGTGATAAAGTTTAACGTGCGAAGATCTCATTACCGTGCTTTGTTCATTACCGCGTCTACACGTGATGGGGCGAGTAAGCAAGTTTACATGACACGGTAGATGTCTTGTTGCTAACTTTGTGAGCGATAACTTTTTGAGGCTATAAAGTTTAAAGAAATGGATCGGATTGGTGTTGTTTTTAAACTAATACGTTAATGTTTATTTTGTAAAAATCTCACTGTAAAAACTTCAGAGGCGATGGATGCGTAGTTCATACAAACGTAATACCAAAATAATTTTTAAACTCAAACATATTCTTAAGGTAGTGTGTCTTTATTCCGATTTGAATACGGAATAACTAGGTTCCCAAATATATATTTTGAACGCTGATTTAAACAAGAATTAAGAGAAAAATAAGTTTTCTATAGAAATTTGCAATTCCTCATATCTCGTCTGTTTATCATTGTCCATTATTTATTTATTTATTTAGGTTAGCCAACAATTGTTTACACAATACATTAACAATATTTTACATAATAGATACATTTATAAGTGCAACAATCACTTACAGGCTAACACAACATGCACCATTTTATGGTTTTACATAATAATACAAAGCCAAAAAGGATATAATATACAATTAAATTTATTCAATAATTTTGGTGATTCGCGAGTAAAAATAAAAATATCAAAAATTTATTTCAAAATAATATAACAATAAGATTAAAACATTAACATTAATTTAAGAAAAAAAAAAAAACCTAAATAATAAAAATTTAAATTAAAAATTAACATTCGCTAAGGAGATCATTGGTTATTATTGGAATGGTAGTTAATAATTATTTTATAAAAATGTCCTATGCTGTCATGATGTATATCAGTGAGATCACTGCAACTGTTCAAATTTTTACACAGGCGAGAAATCGGTGAGTTAGCACCCAGAACCGTTCTGCGCAAGGGTGGGTAAAGTGGTGTGATAGGATTTCGCGGATATCGGACTGGGGCACGAAACTTCAGGAAATTCAGTAGGTTTGGACAGTCAATTTTATTTCTAAGCAACTTATAGAGGAACAAGGCATCAATAACTTCTCTACGAGTTGATAACGAGTGCATTTTGAAATATTTGAGTCTAGTATTATAGGAGAGAAGCTGTTTACTTTTCCCTCTAGAAAATGCGAGGTGCCACAGAAACCGTTTTTGAACTCTTTCCAAAAGTAACTTATGTGTGGCGTAGTGTGGTCTCCATACAACACTGCAATACTCCAGGATGCTTCGTACAAGGCTATTGTACAACATTATTTTAGTACCAACCTGTTTAAAGCCCCTTGTGTTTCTTAGCAGAAACCCTAACATTTTCGATGCTTTCTTGATAATAGTCTCGATATGGGGGACAAAAGTAATTTTTTTATCAAACAATACTCCCAGATCCCTAATTGCATCGACTTCTTGTATTTTCTTATTGCCTATGATGTATTCCGAGTATATAGGGTGTGACTTTCTTGAAAATGACAGATGGTAACACTTTTTTAAATTAAGTTCCATTTTGTTTGTCTCACACCATTCAACAAGTCTGTTCAGATCATCTTGAAGAAGCGCGATATCGCTCGATGATTCGATTCTTCGAGCAAACTTTAGGTCATCAGCGTAAAGAAAGCACTCGGAAAAGTGAAAGCAGTGGGTAAGGTCATTAATATATATGATAAATAATATAATAATCATATTTTTATTATTTATATATATTTATTATTATCCTTTCATATTCAAAATTCATTTATTTACGTTACACGTCCGTGTTTGGGTCACAGAAATGCTTGTGTAACAAATTCCAACATTCGGAGCAAATCGGCTGTGACAGACAGCCAACCAGACAGACAGAAACACGAATGAACCCTAAAATCCCTAAAAATTAATTTCGCAGTTTAATAGTCTCTAGTAATAATAAGGCCACCTCCCCGCCCCCCCTTTTCCCTTTTCCTTTCCTGGCCTTGTTCTTTCGTGTTTGTGTTTTTTTTCTTTGCGTTTGCCGCAAATAAACGTATTTTCTTTCTTTTCCTTTACGAACACATGGTTGAAACCTTACGTACGCTGACCACCGTTAGGTCAGCGTACGTAAGGTTTTAAGTTCAAATCTCCTGATGGGCTAATAAATTTAAATAATTTTAGATAAGCCACTGCGGATCCACCTTAAATAAATAATCCTAGCCTATCACCAACACTAGACGTAAACCTATCCCAAAAAGAGAGGACAAGGGCCGTACTTGCCATTAAGTACAAAAGCCAATAAATATACCACCAGAGCAAGGATGTTAATGGGTAGCAAGTTTACGGCTACGCTACTAACCTAGTTTCCTAGTCTCGTACATTTAGCACCTGATAAGGAGCTCTGAGCTGTTTTTAGATTATTTTCAGGTTGGCAAAATGTAGTAGCTAAAGTGAGTGCTAACGAGGTGTTTAAGAAAATTTGACTGGAGATAATCTTGAGTCGTGTTTGCATAGGTATAATTTCTAGTATTTTAACTATGGCTACGTACTTTAAGCAGGGACCGCCGTACAACCCCGGTTAAGAGTTAAGCCTTTCGAAGGGGTAACCCATTCAATCAAAAAATTCATGAGTGATTTTAATTTTATTTCGAACACCCTTGCAGTGATGTCGTGGCGCTCAATGGGTGATTGGCCAGGTAATAATTCTTGTTGAATTTCTGTCCACTGTAGATTGCACGTGAACGTGATAGATAAATCTGGTGTGCCATAATGACGGTCATACGACATAGCATAAAAGAAGAGAAGTGAGAAGTCACAAAAGCATTAGTCTCCCTGAATCGTTGGATACTGCGATAAATTGTTGAAACAGGTCGGAGAAGAATTCTTGAGATCACTCTGCAGGTTTGATCATTTTTCCGCATCTCAAATGCCGTGGCAATCTCAGTTGCGCTCAACTCGGGCATAATGAACTCCTTGACTTTTAAAAAGATTGAAAATTAAAAAAAAACAAATTAAACTGATTTTTGATGACGATTTTACGAAAAAACCAAAACCATAAAATTATGAATAAAGGAAATCCGCTCGAAATGATGTACCTAAGTAAAATTATGTATTATTACCTTAGTATGCGTTACCTGCGCTCAATAATGGCAAAGTAAATGCCAGGCAATTGCCTGACATTTACAATAATAATAATTATTATTACGTACGCGCCAATGAACAGCAGCTAGTGACGTAACTAATTATGTATGTTCATCTCTTTCTATCAACAGATATCGGTATAGGTGTTTCCTTTTCTTCACGCGCTGTATGATTGTATGCAAGTATGTAGCTACAATCATGGCTTACGCTGTTTTTGAGTGCACTAATACTCGTGTATGACGCGTCTATTTAAAATACGTCATTGCCTAAGTACGAATAAAATTAAAACAATCGCATAAAAGGTGACGTTCAATTGTCTTCTCAATTTGAAATAATTATTTCTAAAACGAAACGAATTAACAACCAGCCAGCAATGTTACACAAACTAGTTTTTCAAAATTTTTGTTATGTTCCGTTAAATTTGCCGGTGTGTTTATATTAATAGATAGATTAGTATGGATGATGTTGAAACTGGAGGAACTTCTTAGGAATTTCGGGAATAAAAAAAACTCAGGTGTAGCACGCAGAGACCCACTTATACAAAATTACTTTTTGTTTATACTAAACCCGAAAAGGGGTCATTGTACTCATCATTTTGATTTTTTTTTTCTATGGGACCAACCTTGAAATAACGAAAAAAAAAACAGCTGTTCCTTACATTTGTGTTATAAAATGTAGGTATGGAACAGCTGATTTTTATTTCGCGATTTCAAGGTTGGTCCCATAGAAAAAACTGTTCAAAATGATGAGTACAACGACCCTTTTTCGGGTTTAGTATAATCAAAAACGAATGTTGTATATTTGTGTTTTTTCTTCAACAACCTCACATTCAAAAAGGAATAAATGTACAGAAAGATAAACGCCTGATAAAATACTTATAGTTAATGTCTTACTGTCTAATAATTGCACCGAGTTAACTTGAGCCAGATGTAATAAAATTATCAACTTTATAAAACTGCTAGGTTTAATAAAAAGAAAAAGGTGTAATCTCGTGTGAATTATTTTTAAAACATGTTTCAACGAGACCCGTGATTTGCTACCGTGCCCATAATGGTAGGTGCGCAGAGTTTTTCGAACAGCACAAATATTTACGAGTCACCATAAAATATAGGCTGCATTTTATTTAATTTCACACGAACAAACCTTCTGGTTAAAATATACGAATATATCCCACCTTTTCTGGCCACGAATTACATTATTGTACTACTTACATGGTAAGAAGGTAAGGGCAAGTTTCTCGACCGGATATTATCGCAAAATTAATGTGACAAATTGTCAAACGCGCGTAAACGTGATTGGGTCTTGACAAATCTTTCAACCAATCACATCAGTTTACGCGCGCTTGACAATTTGTCACATTAATTTTGCGATATAATTTTCGGTCGAGAAACTGGAAAATAATCCTAGTTAGAGAAAATATCTATGAATAAAAAGACGTAAATTGGATAGGTAAGTGGTCCTGGTATACCTAAGCACACTAGTAGACAAATATATATAGACCCACAAATCATTTTGTAACTACTCACTTATTAAAAGGTTAAAGTTTTATTAAAAATAAAACTTTAACAAAAAAAAAAACAACCGACTTTTTAGTTTTTCACTTTTTTGTGGGTCAGTTTGCAATTTATCAATGTAACAATAGTCTAATATCAACTACTCATCACCTCTTACAAAATATTGCTTTTCCCGATGCAGATGCGTTAATTGCTGAGGAGTTTTCTTTGTAAGAGCCAGAAGAACAAAAGTCATTAGGCACATCAGACAAAGGGACTATTTGTTTCTATTTGACATCTAGAAACTGTCGGAACTAAACAATACACTGGGTTAAACTGAAACGGTTTAAAATGAGCGTTATAAAACGACTAAGTATCTAAATAGGATGGGTCACCTTGCTGAACACTGGTGTCACACTTCAGCCGGTCTTTTCTGTAAAAATGTCACCAAGAAAAGTTAGGTGCAGTAAACTGTCATCCCACCTGACGCTAGGGATTGACACTATTGACAGCTCACAAAAATGTCACCATGAAAACTTAGGTGCAGTGTGCTGTCATCCCACCTGATGCTAGGCATGGACGCTATGGATAGCTCACAAAAATTTCACCATGAAAACTTAGGTGCAGTGAGCTGTCATCCCACCTGATGCTAGGGATTGACACTTTTGACAGCTCATAAAAAATTCACCAAGAAAACTTAGGTGCACTGAGCTGTCATCCCACCTGATGCTAGGGATTGACACTTTTGACAGTTCATAAAAAATTCACCAAGAAAACTTAGGTGCAGTGAGCTGTCATCCCACCTGATGCTAGGCATGGACGCTATGGATAGCTCACAAAAATTTCACCATGAAAACTTAGGTGCAGTGAGCTGTCATCCCAAGGGATTGACACTATTGACAGCTCACAGCCTCTACGTATTCACGGTGTGATATTTACAGAGTAGGTCGTTTATACGGTCCATCCAAAAACCCGGAAATCGTGTAGCTCCTCCTCTTTTTCAACGATTTTTATGTTGAAATCATTAAAGAACAAGGCGCACGCGGCCCAAAAAAAATTAACCCACGTTCTACAGCAAAGAGAAGTATCTCAAAAAATGTTAAAAATGAGTATAAAAAGATGGCATACTTCCGATCGCCATCGTTACAGTCTAAAATATAAAAAATTGCTATGAAAGTTTGTTCAAGGGCAGTAATATGTACAAAGAGCAACAGTCTTAATGATACACAATGTTATCTGTCATTGCAGGAAAGAGACTCACATTTGACGTTGACAATTATGAACCCTAGCCAGTGGCTGAGTAACATAACTTAATTACGTCGGATAATTATCAAATCGGGCCAAATCGGTAAGAGTCGTTTGTTCTCGTTTTACCTTAATGCGACGACTTATAAACATCTTATTTTCTTACTATACAGGGTTATTTTTAAAACGGCAATAACCTCTTAAGGGGTCATTGTACTCATCATTATGAATAACTTTTACTATGGGACCAAAACTGAAATCGCGAAAAAAAAACCAGCTGATCCGAATAATTCGTTAAAATGTAGGGAACACCTGATTTTTTTTTCGCGATTTCAGGTTTGGTCCCATAGTAAAAGTTGTTCATAATGATGAGTACAATGACCCCCAAAGAGGTTATTGACGTTTTAAAAATAACCCTGTATAATGATACCTACCTATTAATAATTTGTTACTGTTCAACATTTTAGGAATTTAACATTAGGTACAGGTTTAAAGGATTGTATCGACCATCGATAACCATATTTAAATAAAACAATTATTTGTAATTATTATTTTATTTACATTTTTCATTATGTGGTGTTAGTACGTAGAATAAAAAAATAAAAAAAACTATTTTAATCATCAACAGAATGTTCACCATAATCTACCTTACTCTGTTCTATTTAACAATATATCAAGCTTTAATTCTCATAGTTTTTTTAGTTCGATGATCGGCTATCGAACAAGTGAGAAAAAAAACCTCAGTTGTTCGATGATGAAACTCTATAATTGCAGTCATGTCAAAGTAGCCAAGTATTTCTCAATATTTATATTATTCTTTATTACTACCCCCGAACGAATTTTCATAGCATTTATCATATTAATTAATTATCATAGCAATTTTCATAACAAAAAAAATTAGATCCTTTTTTTTTACTGGATGTGGGTGAATTTTGAGCCTTCTTCTTTATTGTGATCTTTATAATTACTTATATTAAACTAGCTGCGCCCCGTTTTCACCCGCGTAAGTCTCGATTTCATGGGAATATCGGGATAAAACTAATCCAGGTCACGGTTTACCCATCGGTCTAAATTTCATCCAAATCCCTTTAGCCGTTGTAGCGTGAAAGCGTAACAAATAAACAAACAAACTCACTTACGCATTTAAAATAATTATGATTGTATTCGTTTTAGGATTAAGTAGGATAAAACAAAATACAATTTTGAAAAGTGCCTTTTTGCTTTTCTATTAAGAAAAACAATTCTGTAGCACTTGGCAACCCTAGTATACGTAGTGTATTTAAACATTTATATCTGTAACTTTTATGGTGTACATAATAAAGAGTATTCTATTCTATTCTATTCTAGTCTACTTCAACCAAAAAAACTGACGAAATGTGAGTACGCTGCAAACCTCTGCCTACCCCTCCAATAAATTCAAGCGTAATGCTATATCATTCTAAACAGTAGTCAAATACCCTATTGAAGACAAAGAGGTACAAACGTAAACCAACAAAAAAGAGCCTTAAATTAGCCACACAATGTGGCTAAGGCTTCTTTGTATTGAGCACCTCACTACAGTTGTCGTGTCAATGGCACATTAAGGGTTAACACGTATAACCAGCATTATTTTACCCGGCAAAAACATAAAATGAAAATGTTACTGCGGACTGAGGGCGGGGGCTATAAATCTATGCGACCGTACAGTCGCAGAGACAAATCGTTGATGGCGTTTTCATTTAGCGATTATTAGATTGATATTCGTGTGTTATGGTTGCCTTGTGTTTTTGTGTTATGGCTTATGGTACTTTACTTTTTGTTCAGGTTTTTATGTGGTTCTGAAGAGATGCGTTTGCTTTTTGTTGTTATTATTTGGCCTTGTTACTTGTAACTGTACTAGAAGTGATGATAGTAAAATGCTATGACTGTTTTGTCATGCTCACTGAAATGGCTCGCTGATGGTGGCGCGTGTGTTGGATCATTCAGTTCCCTACAAAATGGTTGAATTGGATGGTGCTGATCCACGCGTCATGTTCGTGAACGGGCACCGTCAGTTGACACTGGTCTTCTCTTAACTGCCAGGGCTTATTTGTAATCTTATATTTTGTATTGTTTTTTAAATAAGCAATTTAATTTTGTACTTTGTTCTCACATATAGAAGCAACAAGAATAATGTACCCAGGATTTTGTAACATCTTGATTTAAAAGAGTGTCCTTGGAGTTTCTTGCCTGTTCTTCTCCATAGAGATCTACGTTTTGGAATGGGCAAATAGCATCAACTTTCTGACTAACTGACCGACTCTTTGACAATTCAAAAGTGCCTGTAATAGGTTTAATTGAAATAAATGTTTTGAGTTTGAGTTTTTAATGACGATTTAAATTGGATTTTAATCGCAGAAAGAATTAAATGAAAGAAAATTTAAAACACATTTATAAGTTTGTCAACAAGCATATTATTACAAATTAGAGGATTATATCCAAGACAAGAATGCTTGAAAACATGCTGTTCCAGCTCCATAGGACAATCTAGAATCTAGACAAAATCAAACTGGTAGCTATTTAAATTTTATAATTGATGTACCTATACAGAATATTGTACTTAAAACATTTTAAAAGAGTAACGGTGAAGTTTATTTCCCATTCTTCTCCATGAGAAACTACCTTTTGGAAGTGGTGACTATAGAATCAATTCTTTTTGTTTGTAAATTTTGACGTTCAAAGGTGCCTTATCTATCTTATGGTGTCTATTTGAAATAAATATTTTTTCTTTGACTTTAAGGGGTGGTAAAATAACAAATTCTTCCATCTCCTAAAATGCCGTTAGAAGAAGTTGTCATTTTTGTGAAACATCTATAGATGCGCCTTGGGAGTAAACCAACTCGTATGCTGTGACGGCAAACGCGACGGACGGCATGACGCTCTCTTATGCCGTCATGACTCATGCCCCGTCATGTCAGAAAAATATATTATAAGTATTTTTTCTCTAAAATTTATTTATTGTTTTTTTTTAAATATAAAATCTTTTATTAACCATCAATTTCGATATTTCACATCTGCCGAGCGTCCCGTTACAGCCAATTTTTTAAAATAAGTTTTCAAGTTACACTTTAATACCCTTGACACATGAGCACGTGATGACATGAACCTTCAACTTCCCACTTAAAAAAATAATTACGATGAGACCCTTTAGACACTGGCATTATTACGTCATCAAGGTACGAGTAGACAATCTTGTGCCCTAACCACATCAGAATAAACCTCGTCAAGTGTCCTCTTGGGGTAAACCATTTCCCTCTTTACCCAATATTTACCAATGCAATAATTATCAATTACCCCGTGAGTCTGAGCTGCCTCTATTAATATTTAAGTGATGTTTCTAATTTTGGGTGCTTTGTGCTAGCTTTGGCTCTGTTATAGGTAATGTCAATCGTAAATACCGGGGTCGGTAAATGTTTTGCTCGAATTGAAGCTTCGCATGCATAAATCATCTTGTATGACGAATTAGTGGCCGCTATTAGTGTCGTGATAATGCCAATTTTCGTGATGGCCCAGTGGTTAAGGCATCCCCTCTCATGAACAAGTATAACCATAATCAGTCTATAATGTTCCCACTGCTGGGACACAAGCCTCCTCTCGGTGAGAGGGAGTGGGTCATAATCCACTATGCGGTGGATTATGCCAGTGCGGGTTGGTAGACTTCACATGTCTTCGAGTTTTTGAGTTCCAGGACATGCCGGTTTCCTCACGATGATTTCCTTCACCGTTTTGAGAGCAGTGGTGATGAAATAATTTACATGCACAAGGTTGTGAGTTAAAATTCGAGCAATTTTTTTTTTCAGAAGTAGTTGACGGCCTCCCATGCACTCTTGCTCCAAACCATGGCCTGAACCAGGGCCGGACGCGCGAGTTAGAGACTTATCGCCACAATGTTGGCGTGCCCAAGTCCGCGAGGCCTAAGCTGAGCTTTGCATTTGTGTGAGTGATTCAATTGTTCTGAGCTAAGGATCCTGATTCCTTCTTTCTTTTCTTTTTTTTTAAAAAAAACGTTGCCCCACACTAGGAATTTCTCCTGTATTGTGGGTGTATTTACAAACATTTAAATTCACATACACAAACAGCCTGACCCGGAACTACTACTTATAACACCCACTTGTTTAAAACAAAGTTAAAAGCCTTTTTATTAGAAAAATATCTATATAATATATCGGAACTAATGTCACACAATGATAAATGATTTCCTTTTTTTTTATTTTATTTAGTTTTAGAATCTTTTGACATTATATTTAAAACTGTTTGACATTTTATTTTAAACCTGTTTGACATTGTATTTAAAACTGTTTGCACGATTTGAATTTCACTTGGAATGTTAATTCATAATTCTTAATATTTGTTATTGTATTATTTAAATAAATATTTTTTATGTAAATTGCATGTGTATAGGTTATATATTCGACACAATGTAACTTGTTTAATGAATAAGTGAAATGAAATGATTACCAAAAGTAGAGTCAGACCACCGGTTTAAACCAAGCAAAGGACGCGTCGCGCTCTAGGCCGAAGTCACACCTACACTATCCATGTGCACTCACACAAATGCAAAGCTCAGCTTAGGCTTCGCGGACTGTACCAATGTGACTTTTTCAATTCATATTCAAAGTTTAATTCGTACTTTCTGCGTTTGTCGTGGACATTACTGACATCATTAAAGGAAAACATCGTGAGGAAACCTGGATTTAGAGTTCTTTTTTTTTTTTAATAACGTTGCCCCACACTAGGAATTTCTCCTGTATTGTGGGTGCGTTTACAAACATTTAAACTCACATACACAAACAGCCAGACCCGGAACAACTACTTTTAGGTCATACAAATATTTGTTCCTTGCGGGAATCGAACCCGCGACACGCAGCGCAACAATCAATTGCTTAACCACTGCGCCAACCGTGCTGGCAGTTAATTTAAGTTTGAAATTGCCAACTATCTTGAGCAGGCGTGGTTATCTATGTATGAGAAGATGCCTTTGCCCTGCAGTGAGAGAACAATACTTTTGAATTGAATTGATTTGAATTAAATGCTTTTGTATTATTCATTTAATGCTGCCATACTAGTGGCTACTTAGCTGGTCAGCCCAGGTGACTTGAGTTGGCGACTGTTTTAAGTTTTCATCATGTCAGTAGAGGTTCCGTGTGGTGCCGGACGTAAAGAATAGCACCATCCTATTTATGCCATATCGTAAAAGGCGACTGAGGGACTTACCAGAGAATGGGCAGCAGCATTCTCTATGCATTTTAACACCATAATGCGTTCGCCAACCCGCCTGGCGTCAAGCGTGGCGATTATGAAAACCCTCCCCCTCCTTTTGGGGAGGCCTATCTCCAGTAGTGGACATCTTTCGGCTGGAATGATGATGAACGATGAGTAGAGGTTTACTGTTATTTCCGAAACGATATAAGAAGAAAGGAAGTGTTATATTGTTATTCAATGGACATGACAACAGTTGGTTAAAGGAGAATGCCCATAAAAAATCCAGCGGTGATTAAAAAAACTTATATAAAATTAGTTTCTCTCAAAATAATCACTGTAAGCGCTACAGCGTGAACAAAGTGGAAATATTGCAAGCGCCGAATAATAGTTTCCTGTGGTCAAAAAGAGACCTACCACTACCTATAGATCACCATGCGGTTATGTTGCACTATTCCATCATCCAAACAACGTAACGAAAGCCAGTTATGGACCAGCTAATAACACTTAGCTCAATAAAACAGCGACGAATGCAATGCAACTTTAGAATAACAGCAGCCCTCATTAATGCATATCGCGAACCCTACCCAGACAGGGTGCATTTTTTTTTTTTTAATTCGTTGTCCTTCGTACGTTGGGAAGTTGTGCGCTTGTGATCAGCATGTTGTATTATCTCGCCTATGCTGGGCTGTATTATACACTATGCAACAACTAGCTAGTTTTCTAGATTCATTCTTAGTTGATCACAATAAAGTAACAACGATGTATGTTTTAACCGACTTCCAAAAAGGAGGAGGTTATATGCTCGGCTGTATGTATGTTCACCGATTTCTCCGTTAATTGTGGACCGATTTAAAAAATTATTTGTTGGAAATGCTGCCGAGGTGGTCCCATTGTCAACAAGTCAGAATTAGATGAAATTAAAAAGCACATGTCATAACCAATCATGGGGATAATTTTTTAAATAATTTTATATTGTTATCTACAAATAATAACCTTTTACCCCTATAAGTCTTTTTTCTATCGACTCTGGGTTTTCTGCATTTTTGAACATTCTCCTTTACCCAGTTTTTTTTTAATTACATTATGGCCCCCGGCAAAATAAAGAAAAAAGGCTACCTGTCCCAACGGTGACTTCAGATATCTTTTAAATTCATAAAGATTCGACGCAAAAAAATAGTTGATCCAAGTTTTGTGCTCGACTGCACATATTAACATCTCATAGCTACTTGCTTTGAATTTACGGGTTGGAGGCGTCAATCTTCTCTTTCACAACGGCATGTAATAAGTAGATCTAAATAGGCTTAATTTGTTGAACCTAAACAAAGAGCTTTTACTTCGAAAATGAATGTGTTTATCGTCTGTTACTTAGGAATATGAGAGAGATGAGTAAAGGAAGGAGGGAGTAAAAATTTAATTAGCTGTAACTGAGTGGTACGAATAACTAGTATGCCACATTCTATCCGGGATGCAAAAGATACAACAGCTTCTGTCCAGTACACTTTGACCTTAAAAAATTACTATACCATTTACCGAGAAATCAGAGAGTCTTCCCGTATTTTTAAGAACATTCTGAACTCAGTCTTAAACTGTCAAAAAAACCTCTAATTTACCAATATTTTTGACAAGTTTTTGACATTGATTGTCGCTGAGACTGAGGTGAGATCGCGACATGTATGTGAACGTGTTTTATGTACAAGAATTAGCCTACAGCGGGGCGAGCACGGCCTACTGTGACATGACTTGAGTCACACATTTTTTCACAGTTTGAGCGATAAAACTGTGTTGTCATAAAATGCTAGTACAAATTGACATGACATAATTTATCATGTCTTGTCACAAACGTCTTGGGCAGCCCGTGTTCGGCCCGCTGGAACCTCAACCCTTATATAAACCTCTAAACAATGTGTTGATCATATACGTCCTGACATAGAAATTGAGGCAGTGAACATGAGATTCTCAAGTCAGTCATGCTTGAAAGCAAACCAGTAATTAAAAACGTCTTACTGATATAGCGGCATCAACATCGCCACATGCGAACTACGCGTCACACTGACGTCACGCAAAATCCTGCATCGCGCAAGCAGAGTTTATCGCGCGACTAATTATATACAACATCCCGACATCATTCGTTGGGCAGTTGCCCACCAGACACAACGCTCGTCTTGTCGGAGGATCCTCCCTTTTCTATAGAGAATGAGTGAACTTTACACCCTGTTCCTCATACCTCTAAACCTACAACGCACCGTACAAAACATAACATAACATCACGCCAGTATTACCCAAAGGGTTAGGCAGACCTATAATATATCGACATTAACGACATTGTTTAAGTTCCATGCAATAGGGGGCAAGGCTTTTGGTATCAACCGGGCCCAAATCCAGACTCCATGCTGCTACTGAGAAATTCCAAATTCCGATTCCAGATCAAAAACCGGCCACGTGCGAGTCGGACTCGCGCACCAAGGGTTCCGAACCATTATCTATAAAAATGGCAAAAAAATCACGTTTGTTGTATGGGAGGCCCCCTTAAATATTTGTTTTATTTGTTTGTTGTATGGGAGCCCCCTTAAATATTTATTTTATTTTACGTTTTAGTATTTGTTGTTATAGCGGCAACAGAAATACATCACGTGTGTAAATTTCAACTGTATAACTATCACGGTTCATGAGATACAGCCTAGTGACAGACGGACGGACAGACAGACAGACAGACAGACAGACAAACGGCGCGGGCGGAGCCTTAGTAATAGGGTTCCCGTTTTACCCTTTGGGTACGGAACCCTAAAAACCGAACATTCTTGCCCGTCTTTCTCCATAGGCTATGGAATGGGTAGCTTCATATTTCTAACTGACCAACTCCATGACAATTCAAAAGTGCCTGTAAATTGTTTAATTAAAATAAATGCTTTGAGTTTGAGTTTTGAGTTTGAACAACACTTTACCCGACCCGGGAATCGAACCCAGCACCTCATCAATAGCGCTTGCTACCACTAGATCAACGGTATAAATCGAACCGTACAAAAGTAGGTGTGTGTTATTATGTATGATGTCGTATATTTTACGGGCCATAAGGCGTAAGGTTCTTATTTGAATAACATAGCGCAATTTGTATTCGCACGCAACAAACATGTAATTGTTTGCGATAAGATAATGTGTTATTTATTTGCAGAAGGTTTTTATGTATGTTTTTGTTTATATTGTTTTGGGTCAGTAATTAAGATTGTGTTCCGTGACTTAAGTAGGTACTGAAGAAAAGGCTAAAGAAATGAGTCTGTTAATTCCAAAATATGAAAGTAGCACTATTTTCTTTTGAAATGACCAAATAGCATAATCGCTTGAAAATTAAGTAATGTTTGACTTCCAAAAGCCAAGACTAATAAAATAGTCCAGCACATGACACAAGCAGCCTATAACGGCTCGTGCAGACTCGTGCGGTATCGCGGGCATGACGCGACACTAGTAGGACAATTTCTTTGTCGGTGCCTGTCGCGCCCGCGATATCGCACTAGTCTGTAGAAGTCTTTATGTTCCCAGTGCTCATACTCAGGCCTCCTCCCTGTAAGAGGAACTGGGCCGTAATCCACCACGCAGGCCTAAAGTAAGGGTGGTGGATGTCACATGTCTTCGAATTTTTCGTTCTTGTTCCTTTCCTTACCTAATTTGCCCAGGTAGACTTATTCTTTTTAAATCTTTGTTTATTCAAGGGATTATAAACACTTTTAAGACGATGTCAATTACATCGTGCTATAACAAATAAAAAGTTACTCTAAAACTAAATTAACTAATCTTACCGCCAGTTGTACGTAAGTCCATTTAAGTTAAATCCCCAAAAAAGTGATGCTGTCTTTATCTAATGGAACGTATCAGAAAGTACGGTGGTACAGCACTTTCTGATACGTTCCATTAGATATAGACAACATTACTTTTAATGGGGAATTAAATTGAATGGACTTACGTGCAACTGGCGGTTCATTATCAGCATCATCATTTCAGCCGAAAGACGTCCATCGCTGGACATCTCCCCCAAGCACCGCCACTTTGACCGGTTCTGTGCTTCCAGCATCCAGCGGATACCTGCGGCTTTCACAAGGTCATCGGTCCACCTTCTAGGAGCTATGTTCCAACGCTACGTCTTCCGTTTGGCAATTCTTCGGGCTTACCTTGGTTTGCCTGCGGATCTCTTCATTTCTGATTCGATCACGTAGGGAAACTCCAAGCATAGCCCTCTCCATTGCCTTTTCGTAACTGGCGGTTAGTAACACAAAACTTAATCTAATTTCTAACCTAAAAAAGTATTTAATATTTTTGCTGCTTCAGAAGTAGATTTAGCTAAAATATCATGGAACATTCCAACATCCATTATCAACAATTTCAAAAGAATTGAGAAATGCAGTTTTTCTGTTACTTTCTAAGTAACAGAAAAACTGCATTTCTCAATTCGTTTCATGGCATATGCCAGTGACCTTGAGTGGTTAGCTTGCGTGTTCTGTACTGAGCTCACGTAACGCGTCGTACGTTCAGCCAGTAATATGACTCGCCCTTCAAGGAGCGCTGTCCCCAGTTTGACGCATTATTCATTTATTATACACAAAACAAAATATTTTAATTTAAGTAATTAAGTATTTGAATAAAACGCGTATACTAAAAGATCAATAATTAACTTACCTTTAAATTGGTAAAGGTTTCAGAAAAATACACTTGGTATATTTTGCGCCATTCTCAGTTTTTTATCCACGCTAGACATAAATTTACAAATTAATTTCCCTATGTAATATAAACATAATCGTAAATATTTACATATTACTTTATTGAAAAAATGCTCTTATTTATAATATATTTTTTTCAAATCATTAACACTACTCGTTTAGACGTGATCTTTTAGTAGACTTCGTGTAAATAATTTCGATCCTAATTATGTTCGATCCTACGACATACAAATCGTAAGTCGCGACCGTTTCTACTAAGCTACCATTGCTCACTCCATCTTCCGTCGTAGTCCAACTGAAATGAATTAAATTTGGCTTTCATCCGAAAACCTCAACGATATTTTTCTAAACCAAACTCAGCTCATAAAATTCGCGTTAATTACAAACGCATTATCCTAATCCCTCCTACATTATAATTAAGTAGGTACAATAATCTCTTAAACATGCTTATAAGTCTCGTAGGTAATTTTTACACGAACATGTTCTACATCTAATCTTGTTATGTTTTTAAGGGGTTATTCCCAAAGTACTCCATTCTTTTGTTTTAAAAAGATAAGAATCTCCTACATTAATTCCCGAGTTATTATTATTTAAAAATACTTATTATTTTGTTCCCATTCTGCTCCATAGGTATCTGGAATTAATCTCAAAGTACTCCACCGATTATTCGTTATCAATTCTCAAACTGCTTCATCTACATAATTACCTATAAAATACAGTCACATACATTACAGTCAGTCACAAAAATTCTTAAAAGAAATCCGGTACATAATTATTTAAATTCGCTTTTTGATTAAAATGGAGTGGAGTACTTTGAGAACATTTTAATATTATCATGGAGCAGAGTGAAACTTAATTTAAAATATTATATTTTTCATGGAGTAGTTTGGGAACTCTTTTTGGAGTACTTTGGGAATAACCCTTTTTAAGACCCCAGGTAAAAGACTAAGGAATTTATAAACAAGGGAAACTGCCTTATTTTCTCGTGTTGGCACTACGAGTATCTACCGACTTAAAGTCATCATTAATTATTGACTCAGTAGGTATAGTTTTTCTTCTTAGCCATTCACTCAATGCAGAGGGTCGTGACCACATAGGACGCGTTTCCAAGTTATGCAGTCTTCTGCAGTGTAGATCGCTCGGTATATCCTGCCTTCAACAGGATTTTCTATCCAGGATAGGAATGCTTGGAAACATGCTGGTCCAGCTGCATAGGACAATCTAGAGTCTAGACAAAATCAAACTGGTTGCTATTTTAATTGTATATTTTGGTATTTTTATGACATTGATTTTACATTCTGTGGAAAACGTACTTTTACGATGTTTGTAAATATGTGAGCACCATCTATTTCATAATTAAGTTATTTTTCATTGCTTAATTTTTAATTTTTTTTAACTATTAAGGTATAGTAATTTTATTCTAGGTGCATCGCCTTCACATTATAATCATATAATTAATGTACTCAAACAAAATATTGTAAACATTTTTAAAATAGTAACAGTGGAGTTTCTTGCCCATTCTGCTCCTTACGAAATTACCTTTTGGAAAGGGCAACTAGTATCAATTCTATTTTTTTATAAATTTTGCCGTTCCAAAGTGCCTATTTGAAATAAATAATTTGACTTTGAACAGCATCCTTAATCGTGTTAGACCATCTTGCCGGTACTCTGCCTTGAGAGGGTTTTCTTTCATTAGTGTCATATGGCTTTCCAGACAAGCAAAAGCATACACATAATCAGCCTATAGTGTTCCCACTGCTGGGACACAGGCCTCCTCTCTGTGAGAGGGAGTGAGCTGTAATCCACCACGCGGGCCAGATGCGCGTTGGTAGATGTCACATGTCTTTGAATTTTTGGCTCCTATACCGGTTTCCTCACGATGTTTTTCTTCACCGTTTTAAAAGAAGTGATGATGAATAATTTACACAAAGTAATTTACACAAAGTAAGGTGCCTCCCTGGGTTCGATCCTACGACCTACAACTCGTAGTAAGTCACGGCCGTTACCACTGGGCCACGACTGCTCTTTCCAGACAATGTGAACTCATAATATGGGTATGGTATATGGTATGTACCGTGTGGTGTCGGACGTAAAGAATAGCACCATCCTATTTCTTCCCGTGGGTGTCGTAAAAGGCAACTAAAGAACTTACTAGAGAATGGGCAGCAGCGTTCTTTATGCATTTTAACACCATACTGCGATCACCAACCTGTCTGCCAAGCGTGGCGATTATGGCAAACCCTATTGGGGGAGGTCTATGTCCAGCAGTGGACGTTTTTCCGCTGGAATGATGATGAGTATTCACAGAATGAGTGTTTTCAGTGATGAATGCTAAGTGGTGATACTATAGAAATAGAGCTTCAATACATTTAATAAAAAAATTGCTCCTCCTCTCCTTGGCGAGCCTTTTTTTTTTAGTGAGCGAATTTATCAAATAACTTGTCCCGCTCTGGGCGGAGCGGGAGGGCGTGTCAGCATTTTACTGACTAAAACCCATCCGTATTCCTTCATTTGCCTGTGTGCCAGGGCCACGATATCCCTTTCGGACAAACTCGCAACCCTGGCAGGCATTGGCCCTAGCGGACCCCGTCAGTTGGTGCTGACAACTCTTTGAGGCGCTCGTGGAATACAATGCGCCGTCGACCCCCGGGCCTGGTCCTTATCGGACGGTGAGCTACCCATCGCTCACCGTCCGCAGGCCCGCGCCTACGGTGGCCGGAAATCGGCTTGCGACTCCCCGGGGTCCTTGGTGAGCCTTACGAACCCTTCAAAATTGGTGCTAAATTGATGACTTGCCGAAAGATGTGGAAGGGGGGGGGGACTTCACGTCTTTCTCGGCTGAAATGATGATGAATGATGCTTAGATGGTTTGGTCATGTTGAGAGAATGAATGAAAGGCGACTTAGAAAATGTATTTACAAGGCTGATGTGAGGGAAAATGCCGGGTAGGTGACGCCCTAGGAGGTAAAATAGTGACATAATTGGTTATGTTCTTCAGAAAATCAGTAAAATCAGGTGCGTAGAACTAGCAACCGGCGGGCGTGTATGACCAGAAAGATGTATGAACGTAAACGAAGTATCTAAGGAGCGTAGCAGTGGCGTTCTATAGTTTCTGCCTACCCCCATGGGAAAAAGGCGTGAGTTTATGTATGTATGTATAATTTATTATTATCAGCACACTCATCTCTTGATAAGACGAGGCAAAACTGTAGACCACTTTCGCGACCATAAAACAGAGTTTCACGTCTATAAATTAATTATTCTTAGAGCCCCAACCTTTTTTTATGTGTAATTAAGTATTTTAAATCCAATGTTTTGAGTGCCGTGCGTACGGATTCATTAAGAGCTACCTATTTATAAATGTCTCTTTAAGTGTTATGGCTTTAAGTGCTTGTTTAGGAGATCAAATTAATTTGAAAGGGTCGTGTAAAGCTTTTTTGTGTGATTCTAAAGTTTGTGTGGGTAAATATTTTGGATTTTGTTAAATTGATCTTTAAAGTCAAAGTCAAAGTCAAATTATTTCTTTCAAATAGGCACATAAATTACACTTTTGAACGTCAAAAATTACAAATACAATAGAATTGATTCTAGTCGCCCCTTCCAAAAGGTAGCTTCGTATGGAGAAGAATGGGCAAGAAACTCCACCGTTACTCTTTTAAACTCTTTTAGCATTTAACTGCCAATTGCGTATACAGGGTCAAATTAAATTAGCTAGCGAAACTCCGCTTACGTGATGGGTATTGATATCTTAACACGCCAAAAAAAAATTGCTTTTTGATTTTTTTTTGGGGTCAGCGACCGCTGTTTTTTTTTGTTTTACCTTGTTTAGATATTGATGCCCATCACGTCTGTAAAGTTTGAACAAAACATATTTTTTAAATAGATATTTCGGTTTATTCACGTCACTGCATTTGATGACACTTGATGGTTCATTGATGACCTCAAAAAGATCATCAAATTATTTTATTTTTTATTTATTCAGGTTTAGATATCGATACCCATCACGGCTGCGGAGTTTAGCTACCTAATTTAATTTGACCCTGTATACTGCATCTGAGCGACTATTTTTATTTTGTTTTTCAATCAACTCATATTTTACCCTCTGTCAAATTCGAATTCAAAATATTATATTTGTCATAAACTTACATGGACACTTATGAAATTTTCATGAATACAATTTATGTACAACAACGATTTTGATTTCAAAGTATGTCTCTTTCTGTATATCATAACATAGCATCACGCCTATAATCTCCGAAGGGTTAGGCAGAGGTATACACCCACGTTTTGCCAGTTACGTTTAAGGCCCATGAAATAAGAGGCGAGCCTATTGCCATCAACCGGGCACAAATCCAGACTCCGGGCTGCTACTGAGAAATCCCTGGAGGAAAAACCCAATAAAACTTTACCCGACCTGGGAGTCGAACCCCGGACCTCGTGATCAGCGCAGTAGCGCTTGCGACCACTTGACCAAAGAGGCAATGAAGTATATCATCACCATCCTTATCCCAGTTAATTTGGGTTCAGTACAGGATTTCTTTTTTTAACATCTCTATCAGCCGTATTATGATAAACAGGGTGTTAAAGTAACTGCGTGCCATAGCTTAAGGGTAGGTTCAGTATCGATAAAGGAACCCAGGAAAAAAAAAAAACAAATGAAAACAAAAAAAATATTGCAAGATCAACCCAATTTAGTACCTACTAACTTAAAATAGCAATCGTTTAGAATTAAAATTAGAAATTATTTGACGGTCCTAAGCCCGGTTAGGTTAGGTTAGGACTCATTTTTATTTTATTTTAAGTTTGATATTTTTTTTTTTTTATGAAATATTGTCAATTGCTTCAATTGCACTTGGTAGACGATTAATTTGCGCATCAACGTGTATCAATCGCGTAAAAATTCACAATTGTAATTGTTTCGAGGACCCTTTAGACAATAACGCTTTTGCTGACCATAAGATTATGATTCATCAGATAGCATCTCCCCCTAGACTTTTGAGAAGCAGTGCCAAAATAAAAATAGAATAAAAATAAATGTTTATTTCAATTACAAAGATACATGTTATTGGAGATCACCTTTTAAGCAAGGAATTGCTTGTGTTAGGAGACTCCACGCTTCCACTTATCATTATCTTATGCAATTGAAATGTAGACTATGTATGCAAAATTAAAAATAAAAGGTAACTTAAAATTATACAAACAGCACTGTAAGTGAATGAGTGTTAAGGCTTCTACATACCAGCGCGACGCAGAAGCCTTTATGCCTAGAACAAGGCCACGAATGGAATACTCTTTATTAAGTACAACATACAAAATATAGATATAATTGTACAAACCTTGGCTACTAGAAACTGCGGTAAAAGAAACACACACATCATCAAGAATTCAGGAGGCACTAACAGCGAATTAGATAACACATGTAAGTAATAACAGCCACACGGTTCGATCGATCACGTTAAGCTACGCTTGCCGCGGTTAGTCCGTAGATGGGTGACCATCTTTACATACCAAGACCCCTCCGTGGCGCGGAAATCACGTTGATCCCGGCTATTATTCGTGGATATTTGAAAGTCGTTACGGGTCGTCAGAAGGCCGAAAGTCTGACAACCAGTCTTACCAAGGCGTATCGTGTTACCCAGTTACTGGGTCGTGGAGGTCAGATAGGCAGTCGCTCCATGTAAAATACTGTTATTCATCTGGTTAGACTGGAAGCCGACCCCGACATAATTGGGAAAAGATTAGACTGATGATGATGTAGGTATAAAGGAACATAATATATTACTAGCTGCGCCCCGCGGTTTCGCCCGCGTAAGTCTCGACCCCGTGGGAAAACCACCCTTAACACTTAGGGGAATAAAAAATAGATAGTAGCCGATTCTAAGACCTACCGAATATACATATAAAATTTCATCAAAATCGGTCAAGCCGTTTCGGAGGAGTATGGTAACTAACATTGTGACACGAGAATTTTATACAACATTCGTTTTTGTTTATACTAAACCCGAAAAGGGGTCATTGTATTCATCATTTTGTTTTTTTTTTATATGGGACCAACCTTGAAATAGCAAAAAAAAAAACAGCTGTTCCCTACATTTGTGTTCACTTAAACCGACAAAATGTATGGAACAGCTGATTTTTATTTCGCAATTTCAAGGTTGGTCCCGAAGAATTTTTTTTTCAAAATGAGTACAATGATCCCTTTTCGGGTTTAGTATAAACAAAAACTAATGTTGTTTATAAGATATTGAACGTAAATGTACAGTCAGTGACCTGCATAACCTTACCCCTCTTCCCCTCTTCTTGTTTGTCAGAGGGGTCAGGTAATGTAGAGCACGGAACGTACCATAGTGTGTATGAACAAGTACTAAGCTGCAAGCAAGCAGCTGAGCTGTTTGCAAAGGTGGTTAGAACCTGGGTATCTACCGATGTCACGTATTACTCAACTGTCTTCGAATATCTTATAAGCAAAGAGACAGGTATATTTTGAACACAAGTTGTTGGTACAATGTGGATACTGAGAAAAAATAACCAGCTATAGACAATATTCATTGCTTTTTTTACCACACATTGTATGGAAATCGTGTGCAAGTAACTTTATCGTAGTCGGAAATTAAAAACCGTCTTCATAATATATTTCCTAACAATATACTTCTCTGTGCTATCGTGATGCCGTGACGTCCACAATAATATCACCACGTTAGGAATTATAAAAGAGCTCAATCTCTCTGCTTATTTTTTTCAAAAAGGGAGCAATGAGCATTTTCCGCATACTTATCTATCAAATGAACGAAGAACTGCCAAAGAGAAAATTCTCATCATAATTTTTTTTGCAGATAGATGAGGATAGCTCGGTGTGATATAATATAAGTTATGCCCAAGAACGTACCCTTAAATATCGTACCTTTAAGAGCGGCCAACCCGTAATACTTTTCATACAAACGCTCGTATAGTCCGCAAGGCCTAAGCTGAGCTTTGCAATTGTGTGAGTATTACAGTACAAGCGCCTCAGGCCGATTTAAGGCGTCGATAACCGACTTTTAATGATTTTATACTAAAGATCACGTCTAAACGAGTACTGTTAATGATTTAAAAAAAAATATATGTTAAATTAGAGCATTTTCTTAATAACTTATTATGTGAGTGTATTAGATTATGTTTATAATTAATTACATAGTGAAATAAATTTGTAAAGTTATGTCTAACGCGGATAAAAAACTGAGAATGGCGCAAATCTACCAAACGTATTTTTTTGAAACCTTCACCAATCTAAAGATAATTTAATTTTTGATATTTTAGTATTTATGCGTTTTATTAAAATACCATTTGTTTTGTGTATAATAAATTAATAATGCATCAAATTGGGGACAGCGCTCCTTGATGGTCGAGTCCTATTATATTACTGACTGAACGTAAGAAACGATGCGTTGCGTGAACTCAGTAGAGAACACGCAAGCTAACTCAAGGTCACTGGCATATATCTGAGTCTTAAACCAAGCAAAGGACGCGTCGCGCTCTAGGCCGACGTCACTCTTACACTATCTATGTGCACTGAGTAGACACATGCGTGTGCGGAATGTACGTGATTATGGAGTTCTAATACATTACTTTGAAATTTTTGAATTATTAGAAGATACCTATTAGTGCACTATATCTATACTCCGTTTGAAATAAGATTAGACATTCAAATAAACCTTTTTTACAGTTCGTTCAATCGATTTTGACTTTTATTGCGTTGGTAGCATGACTAATGACAGCTATAATAAACAGTTGGTATTGTAACCACGTTTTTGCTTTGAATGCCATCCTTATGCGTACGGAATAGAACTCAAAATCGGTTGAACGGACTGTAAACAAGTTTATTTAAATGTCTAATCTTATTTCAAATGGAGTATCGGTTTCTATGAAAGCAAAAAATAAAGGTCTCACTTGCGCTGGATGAAACAACAAGCTTTTCGAATCTGCTCGCATTGACGATAGACGGACCGGGAAGGGCCCTCTTAAGGGCGTGCCAAGGGAACGATATGTAATTGCGAAATAATTGCGTTCGTTTGATCCGTTGCTGCATCGTTATTATTTAACCTTTAGTAATACAATTATTATGTAAGATATTTAAGGATTCACTCTGTAAATCGTTTACTTTAGAAACACGATTAGGTTGTAATTTCCTTGATAGAAAAAAAATCCAAATGAATCTCTAAAAAACAAAAACTTGCCAAGTGCGGGTCGCACAATGAAGGATTCCGTAGTTGGGATGAATTTATCCCAAAAACCAACTTAACATTTTAGATGAAAAAATATACGCCACGGTCAATTTTCCAACTGTAAATGTAAGTTTGTAAAATTATCAAAAAAGTATTTTTTGATTTTGATTTGTGATAAAACTACAAATTTATTAACGGTTTTCGGTCTTTTTCCTTTATTTGTGCTGTGACCTTGATTCTTGCCAAATTTCATGATTCTACGGCAACGGGAAGTACCCCATAGATTTTGATTTATTTGCGAGTATCAAAATATGTCACATAAACCGCCGTATTAGAGCACCAAGGAACCGTTGGACCTTCGTTTTTTATATTTTCAACTAGATACCTCCACGCGTTCCTGAGAAAAAGGGTGTTGACGGACTGACTGACAGACAGTCGGACAACGAAGTGATCCTTTAAGGGTTCCATTTTTTTTGAGGTACGGAACCCAAAAAACAATCAAACCCTTAGTACGGCGTAAATACTTCACGGAAGATCATCAGATTTGATCTCATATTAATAAAACTGTATGTTTTCTATAACGTGTAAGTTTTAAATTTTTTAAATGTGTATTTGTTTTAAGGCTTCTACAGACTGGCGCGATATTGCGGGCGCGACAAGGGTCACACTGCCTGCCGCGCCCGCGATATCGCACCAGTTTGTAGGAGTCAGCTTTAATAATACGAAGGAAATACCTAAATTAGCGTGCGCCCATTCTAGCCAGTCACCCGCTTGAAAAGCTCGTGCTGACTGGCGTGATATCGCGGTCGCGACTGACAGTGCGATACTTACCATGAAGATTTCATAGAAATTGAGCTACTAGTATCGCGTTGCACTGTCGCGTCGCGCCTGTCTGTGGGAGGTTTGAGGCTCGTGCAGACTGGCGTGAAATCGCGAGCGCGACTGGCAGCGCGACACTTACCATGAAGTTTTCCTAGAAATTGAGCTACTAGTACCGCGTCGCGCTATCGCGTCGTGCCTTTAGTCCTGCTTCGGCCACAAGTTCGGTGCGCTCTTAACGATACAATACATGTCCTCTATAACATGTCCAATACTCCTAACATCTCGCCTATCGTGATATCTATGAATAAATAACGAGGCCTTACATGAGCAATGCTTAATACCGACCCGCTAAACGCCTCACTCCATATTCCCTCCCAGTTCTCTCTCCTTAATATTTAATTCAACTGCAATAATGCAAGTCGATACGATTACCGTATACCGCAAGGAATAACCGAGGTAAAAGTGCGTAAAATATACAAAAAAACAGGTAAACATTTCTTGCGATGGCAGGCAGCCAATATTTACGAAGCTAACACGATCCTGAAGGAAATAGTGTCGAATATGAGCCGTATTCCGACCATCTTGTTTGCACGCGATGTAAAAACTAGGCGGAGCGGTTTCTTTTACTTATTTTTTGTATGTTTTTCTAATATTTGAGGGAAATCTTGAAGTCTGGTTCGTCTGGATATTAGATTTTGTATTTGCTGTAACAGTTTGAGTAGAAGATAAAAAGTATCTTCAATAATTTCGAGAATTCTAAAATTTGTTTGCGCGGCTAATCTCGTCGTATTTTCAAAAGCTTGAGGCGTGGGTAGGTAGATATTATGTAGAAAAAGTTATCAAACAGCTGTACATACAATAGATCAAACAAAAATATTTATTTTACATCAAAAAGAGTTTTTCCAAAGGTTAAATAAGTAACTAAAATAAAGTAAAACCTTTGATAACTATTTCACCCCTGATGCCTAAGGACGAGGCATCAAACAGGGTTGGAAAAATTAAAATTACAATGGTACTAAAATTTTAAAAGTTTATTTATTGTATTATAGTAAACAAGTTTATCAAAGGGTACTTGGAAAATAATCCTTTCAATGTCCAAATATAAAATTATTGAGTAAAACGTAGATTCTTTACAATAAGATGGCAGTTGTATTTTAATAAAACCCAGGTTTTTTTTTAACCGACTTCCAAAAAGGAGGAGGTTTATGTTCGGCTCTATGTTTTTTTTTTTATGTTTGTTCACCTATTGGCTCCGTCGATTAAGGACCGATTTTGTAAATTCATTTTTTGTCTGAAAGGGTATGCTCTCGAGGTGGTCCCATTGCCACCAAATCAGAATCTGATGAGGGGATCCCATGGAAATCGAGGGCAACCCTCAAATTTTATAGGCAAACCTATAACGATTTAAGTATTTTTTATAGTAACTCGTGCATTTGCTCCTGGAAATCACCATTTTTTGAAGTGGAACTGATGATAGAGACCACAGATGGCCACCGGAACAACTTATTAGTAATAAGTATTTAACGGGTTGCGATTCCATTAGGTACTTTAAATTGTTTGTTAAGCAATTTATGCTCGTCACAATGCATATGGTGAGTGGCAGTTCTCCTGCCAGGAGCACTCCTCAAAAATTAACGTCCCAGCATCGGGAAAAGCAATATTTTGTAAAACGTGATGAGCAGTTAACATTAGGCTATTGTAACTTATATAAATTAAAAACAGACTCACTAAAAAGTAAAAAAAACTTTTTATAAAAAAAAATAACCGACTTCCAAAAAAACACTACAAAGTGAAAAATAACTTTAATTTCGGAAGCCGGTGTCTTTGGACTTGTATTTTAGTTTTTTTGCCACCGACTTCCGAAATTAAAGTTATTTTTCACTTTGTAGTGTTTTTTGGAAGTCGGTTATTTTTTTTTATAAAAAGTTTTTTTTACTTTAGGAAAGTGTAAAGTGATTGTAACTTATGATTTAATAGGTATATACAAGGGAAAGAGAAAAAAATAAATCATTAATTAACAATAACAGATTTCTAGATAGGAGATGTTTACAATTAGGCTTTAAGCTTTAAAAGCCTCGGCTTGCGCCATTACAAAGAACAATGGTCTCCTAAAATGCTTGGACTAGATAAATCTCATAAAACGTAGCTTGATGATACATTTCAAAATTACTTCATGTGCTGCTTGCTGTCCATGTATCCTCTGCGCGGTGGACATCAAACAGGCGGCTATTGATCACGCATGCTCGCTCATACAGCGTAAAGACACTTCTCCATAGTTCCATAACTCCATCCATAATGGCTGTCCCTGAAAAACAGCGCTGGGGCTCTGTCTCGCATAGGGTCGCAGCACTAAGCTGAGTGTTGGCCGTTTGCGTGGATGTAACGCATATTTTCTCCCAAATTGTTCTTTCGTATTTGTGTTTTTTTCTTTGCGTTATGTTTATCGCAAACAAACGTATTTTTCTTTCTTTGCGGAAAATGTGCAAATTCTGTGCGATTTTTTGAGACTCAGTGTTTTTTTTTAAATTAAATGTATTAAAATAAAAAAAACTTACAATTTTAATGTAATACAATTATTATATCGTTTCATTTGAAAATTTAAAAAAAATCATTTAAATAATTTACTTACTATATTTTTATAACTACGGAGAGTAAAGTAATTGGGCAAAATGTTTTGTTATATGTGGTATATTTTTAAATCTTGTATTTTGAATTGAGATGTTTATCACTGATGAAAAGCAAAAGGAGTAACAATCATAGCAGGTGGCGTTCTGTAGTTTCTGCCTACCCCCATGGGGAGAAGGAGAAGGCTTGAGTTTGTGTATGTATGTTTTCACTTTATAATAAATAAAAAATTTAATTTTAATGATTTTCAGGATTTTGTTTTTATGTAATTGATAGTTAATTTAGTTAAAATAGTATTATTGTGGTGTATATTTAAATCTTGGTTACTAACATAATTCTTAAGTATACTAACAAAAATATGGATCACTTTGTGTCTGACTTAAATAAATAAATTAAAAAATAAATAAAAAATAAGTGTAGGACCGATAAACACAAATTAATAAAGGTGGGAAATAACAAAAGATCGCACAGAATACAGTCGATGCCGAAATGAATAAAAGAAAAACGTGATCTTAAATTAGCATGCAAATAATAAAATAACAAGATACCTACTCTGCCGTCATAATGAAAAAAGGCACATCTAACATTTTATAAATATGGAGAAAATCGAGTTTAAAATTTTTATTGTTTTTTGGCGAAAAATATCGACTATAAATTATTTTTAGAAAATAGATGAATAATAATAAATTCATTTTCACGATTCCTATACGATTATTGAAATATAAGTTTTTATTTTATTGTCATTTATTAAATAATCAACATTTTCTCTTTCAACGTAGCATAAAAAATTAAGTAAAGTTATTATTATTACGAATAGAGGGCATAACTAACCAATTGTGACTTTTCATTCTGACATTTTGTGAAAAAAATATGAAATAATACAATGAAAAGACATATTTATTAAAATGTGCCTTTTCTTTTGAATAATTATACAAAAAAAAAACAGGTAAAAAAAACAATTAGGGAATATCTATAAAACTTTTATTTTAAAAGGTAACAAAAATTAACGTCTCAAAACTTTAAAAAATTACATTTATTATCTGTAACTTAACAAATTAACATTAATTAAGTAACTGTAATTATCAGTCATCATAAAGGAACATATTTGTTTTTTTTTTATAAAAATCACAGCACACTTTAAAATAAAACTTCTAGAAGCTGATTAAATATCCTTATTTTGATTAAATATCCTTATTGAATCAGCTTCTAGAAGTTTTATTTTAATTTTTGTTAATTATGGCACTTTCATAAACATTATATACCTAAACAAAAACTATTTCAAAAGTTAAAAAAAAACCTTACAATAAACGTATCACAATCATCAAGGCACATATAACTAGAACTTCCACTTATAACTTCTTCTTCTTGAACATGGTTTGTTTCTTTATCTGATTCTTCCGGTGATTTTAAAATTGTTTTTCCTGAAACTGGCTGCGAACATGGTATATAAAGTCTTCTGAGTCAGAACCATCACTATTATCGCTGCTTTTTTCCCGTACTTTTGGTAATTCGTAATTTTTATCCAATACTGAGTCATCAGAATCAAAATCGGACCCTGTATCTAACACAGATTGCTAACATGGTCCGAGCTTGATGATTGCACCGAGTGTTGAACGCCACTTGTTGACGGCGCTGGAGACCATTTTGCCTACACAATAATTATCGTTGCGTAAAGCAGCACTAACTAATCTTGCACTTCGTGATTGCATATTGCTGAAAAAAGAATTAAGTTTATTTTGTAGTATTGATTTTAATTATTTACGATACAGTTCCTACAAAAAATGTCATCATAGTTTTTAAACTAAATCGCATTTAATCTTAATTTCGCCAATAAATACTAATACATCATACTAATGTGTCACAAAAGAAGTGTTATATAATAAAAGCATGCAAATGTAAAAAAAACTTAACCTTACCAGCGCAGCACAGGCAAGCGTGGACTCATCGAGACACGTCAGGCACAACTGGCGGGATTCGCTTCGTACCTCGACCACCTCACTTCACCTCTAGTCAAAGATTTTTGGTAGTAAAGGCATAACTGCTAGTTGTGACTTTTCTTTTAAATTAAATGTCAAGGTCTAGGTGGTAAACTTTAAATCAAAGGGCACATCTCTGGTAGTTATGCCTTTAATATTTAACACAGGTTAATTATGCCTTTTCAAGTAAATAAATGATATTTATCGTGATACAATAAAAGTCACATCTATGCATAGGTGACCTTTTTGACGTACTATTAGTCAGATGTGCTCTTTTTACGTACAAAAAATTGAAAAGTGACTCAGTTGTGCCTTTTAGGCTTACGGTATTTTTGTTTATCTTGTTCCTAAAATTGTACAAAAAATATTGGCAGATGGGCCTTTTTTTTCTGATTCCGGATATGTATATAACTCAATTTCGGAAAATATGTTAGTTGTGCCCTTTTTCCTTATGACGGCAGTACTAATTTCAATAAGCAAATCTCTAAATAAATGAACACAATTATTCAACATTAAATCATTTAAAGTAAATTCTGAAATATAATTTCCTGCGTTTTGATAAGCAAAAGTTCTTTTTTTTAAAACAATTTTTTATTATTTCTCCTGCTTTAAAAAATAAATTTATTATGATTACATTAACAATACTTCATTTTGGTAATAGTCTCATCTCAATGGCCATTGTTCTTTAGCCAGTTGTGTTTCACGCCTCTTATCTGATTTTGTATAATGTTATAATATAGTTACCATGCACTACTTAAACGTCCTATAGATGACGTTTGTCATTTTAAAACAAAACTCCAAACGGTGGAAACTCCAATGAAATGCAGTCATGATCAATCGAAAAAAAAAACTTTACTCAAAGGAACATACCACTCATTCATGACAATTAAGGACCTCACCACGCAGTTCTCTTCGCCACAATACTCGTACTTAGCCTTTTCATGTGAAATAGCTCCTAATGCTTCATTTCCTATTCCGTTCCTTAGAATGGTTCTCTTGGCAATTAAAAGTAAAAATGGCGGCCAATTACTAACATGATTCTGCATTAGTGAATCAGCATTTGTATGTGACTTCATTGTGGAAAAGAATTTGGGGTTCCCATATATGAATGTCGATTAAAGAGTTAAAGTTTACTGGAAGTGCTTTGGGGAAAGTATAGGAATGGGAAAATATCTAATCTTTCACAAGTTTAAGTCAAGTTAGGTAATGCTTTAGAGGCATGAGGAACAGGGTGTAAAGTTCACTCATCCTCTATAGAAAAGGGAGGATCCTCCGACCAGACGGGTGTTGTGTTTGGTGGGCAACTGCCCGACGGTTGATGTCGGGACGTTGTATATATGCTAGTTGCGCGGTAAACTCTGCTTGCGCGATGCAGAACTTGGGTGACGTCAGTGTGACGCGTAGTTCGCATGTGATGCGAGCGATACATGATTATGATGTGACTATTTTATATGAAGCAACTGGCTCCTGAAATCAAGACATACATAGTTTGATAACGTAACTGCCTTTAGTTTTCCACTGCCCAATGAAAAGTTAAATAAGTCCTCTTTCGGAATTTCTCAGTAGCAGCCCGGGCGTTTGGATTTGTGCCCGGATGATGGCAATAGGTTTGGCCCGTATTACGTGGGACTTAAACATAACTGGCGAAATGTAGGTGTAGTTTAAGGTGACTAGATGCCTAACGGCTAGCCTAGAAGGCCTAGAGGCTAAACACACTACTCCCGCGCACCCCCGTACTTATTATCGAATACGTAAAGCGCGCGCGGCAGCGCGTTACACTAAAACGATATTCAAAGAATATCCAGGGGCGCAGACATGAGCACGTAGGTCCGGCATTTTTGCCTACAATTCCAGAAGGTAATGGTGGATCTAAGGCTGATATTTGTTTAAATAGATACAAGTTAACGCAACTATTTTACTGGATATTATCGCCCGCGCAAAGCACCGCTGAACCTCTATCTCAAAATAGGGACAATTACTTTGATTGACAAATGTTGATTGATTTACATATGCTGTTATACAGGGTGTTTGGTGCATCGTGTGCCAAATTGAAATGGTCGACTGAAGGAGTCATCCGCTAGCCTTTTAGACCTTTTAACACCCCTCATGCTCTGTGGATTTTTTTTTATCGACTTTTTATTGTTTTCCAAAAAAAAGACCCAAATTTTACATTCAAATACAGATTTAAAAAAATATATAAGGCGTAGACTCTGAATTTTATTTTTATTTCGATGTGTATTGTTTAAGAATACTTTTAAATACAAAATTAGTGATATTAGTCACCTAGTTCTTTTTTAATTCACTCGCAAAGGTAAAACTTAAATTAAAGCTGTACATGTTACAGCTGTTTATAAGGCTACAAAAAAAAATCAAAAGCGACCGGGATCTTCCAACTCCCTCATTAATTCTCCAGTCTATCCTCTTTCTAATGATGTGCCACATGCCATAAAAGTATTTTAACAACTTTGTGAATTCGCTAGAATTGTGAATCGAGTCACCTAAGGCTAATATTCAAAATTATGATTTAAAAAAAAATCTCTTAAATGATACCTGTCAAACCTATAAATCTGCTATCTCATTCTTATGGTTAGGTAAATTCGTGTCTCATATCTGTATCTTTCGTGGGATTTACTTGAAATAAAAAAACAAAATTGCATTTTTAGCATTTATTTAATCATTGTTACAAATCTTGCTCAAATTGTTGGCCTCTGTTGCGAATGCAGGCCCGACACCTGTTTCGTATTTCAACAGTTGTTGTACGAAGTCGTATTTCCTCCTTAATAGTATTGAATGCCGCTTCTATGCGTTGGACTAATACCTCCCTAGTTGGAACCTCCGTGGCATATACCAACTCTTTGGCACGTCCCCAGACATAAAAGTCTAACGGTGTTAGATCTGGGGAACGTGGCGGCCATGGAATAGGGCCATCGCGTCCAATCCATGCATTGGGGAACACATTGTCGAGATATTCCCTCACAGTCAATCGCCAATGCGCGGGACAGCCGTCATTTTGAAATACAATGGGCACACGTTCATTAAATACGGGCACATCGGTCACTAATTCGGGCAGGTCATTTTGTAGGAATTCCAGGTAGTCTTCGCCATTGAGATTATTGGGCAGGTAATGCGGTCCAATTACCTGATTCCCAATCACTCCTGCCCAAACGTTTACACTAAACCTTCTTTGAGAAGATTTCTGTCTTTTAACACGTGGGTTTTGCGTTTTCGTTGTCCAGTGGTGCAAATTGTGTAAATTGAGGATCCCATCCTTGGTAAATTTGGATTCATCCGTCCACAGTATTCTTTTTAAAAAATCAGGATCATCCACATCCGTGTGTAAAAGAAACCGACAAAAAGCCACTCGTCTCTCAAAGTCGCCACCCTCAAGACCTGCAACAAACAAAAAACTCTTTTAAATTTCTCTTGGGCAATAAGTAATTGCACAAGAAAGGACCCGCTGTTCGTGCTAATAGATTCACTACCTGGAAGTGACGCCATACCATACCCATTACCTGCTAAACAAAGGCAAGGTCAAACAAAGCTTGCACGGGTTTAAAGTTAGTTTAAAATTACGTACCTTGCACCGGAGTGTAGTGGAATGGATGCTTTTTGTTTTGACGAAGTACTTTCCACACTTTCCATATTGAAATATCAAGATGTGATGCCACATTTCTACTGCTTCTTGTAGGGTCTTCCTCAAAAAGTGCCAGTATTCTCTCGTCTACTTCAACATTATGTCGCACAATATGGCCCCTTGGTTCATTAAAAGTAACACTGCCAGTCTCGCGTATGCGTCGGTATGTGTCTTGGAAGACTCTGCGGCCAGGTAATCGTCTACCAGGAAAGCGTTCCTGGTAAAGTCGTTGCGCTGCACGAGCGACGCCATTAGCGGCTCCGTAAGCCATCATGATGTCCGCATATTCTTCGTTAGAGAATGTCGCCATTGCAATAACAAAAAACTCAAAGTTTAACAATAACAACAAAAATTAAACAAATGTAACAAGAACCAGCAAAACTTAACGATAACAAAGTAATAAAAGAATCGCGGAGTATGGTGAACTAGCACACACGTTAGGTAGCAGAGGCAGTCATGTCTCGACTAAAAAAATGGCGGGTCGGGCGGCGCGATTTGTTCAAACCGATTTAAGGTATGCAAGAAAGAGATAGAAGATAGATTTTACTGTGAAAGAGTGAGAAAACAAATTTTACCTCTTTCTCAAGTAACAGTTCCGCAATAAATATTTTTTCATTAGAATTTCGAATGTAGTTTTATGTGACTTGATTCACAATTCTAGCGAATGCACAAAGTTGTTATAATACTTTTATGGCATGTGGCACATCATTAGAAAGAGGATAGACTGGAGAATTAATGAGGGAGTTGGAAGATCCCGGTCGCTTTTGGTTTTTTTTTTGTAGCCTTATAAATAGCTGTAACATGTACAGCTTTAATTTAAGTTTTACCGTTGCGAGTGAATTAAAAAAAAAACTAGGTGACTAATATCACTAATTTTGTATTTAAAAGTATTTTTAAACAATACACATCGAAATAAAATTAAAATTCAGAGTCTACGCCTTATATTTTTTTTAAATCTCTATTTGAATGTAAAATTTGGGTCTTTTTTTTGGAAAACAATAAAAAGTCGATAAAAAAAAATCCACAGAGCATGAGGGGTATTAAGGGGTCTGAAAGGCTAGCGGATGACCCCTTCAGTCGACCATTTTAATTTGGCACACGATGCACCAAACACCCTGTATATCTGTAGTACCTCTACCCATCAATTTTTCCGTGTAAAAATATTTCTAAACACCAAAGCTGGTAGTTTAGTAGTAGGGAATATTAGCCAAAAACTGAAACTCAAAGCATTTATTTTTATTTTTTTATTTTTTATTCCAAAGGCCATACGAAAAAATCCTGTTAAGAAAATGTTGCACATGAATCTATAGCATTTTTTCAGTTCTTTTAACCAAGAAGCAGACGAAGAAGAAAACCGAGAGAGCTTTATAAACCGAGCGAGGGGGCTTTATAAAGTGACCGTGTTAAGGTACGTACTAAACGAGACTCAGCGCCTTAAGTACACCTCTGCCTAAACCTTCCGGGAATACAGACGTGATCCTATGTGATGTTATGTGTCTTCCGGTAAAGGTAAAAGTAGCAAGACAGACCTCACATAAATATTGTTTTTATTATGATTTGATATCGATACACGTTACGTATGTGACGTATCGTCGGTTGATTTAATTTGACCTGCAGTGCTATTCTGTAACCATCTCACCGTGAAAACTTAGATGAAGTGGGCGTGGAGTGAACTGTCACTGTCATCCCACCTGTAGTGCTATTCTGTAACCAGCTCACCGTGAAAAATTTGGTGAAGTGAGCTTGAAGTGAGCATCAATACATAGTGTCAGTGCCTAGCATCAATGGAATGACAGCTCACATCACCTGAGTTTTCACGGTGAGTTTTTACAGAATAGACCGGCTGATGCTAGGGATGGACCAAGAATTACATTAACAATCATAATCAAGATTTTCACATTTAATTTAGTTTGACTAAATTTCTGTTTTGCTATTTTATTTAAAGTCCCCCTAAATAGTAATGTAAAGACACATAAATACTAGCTTTGGAATAATATAAAATTATCAATAGAATTAGCTTTCAAATAATATTAAAATCTCGATTATGATTGTAAATGTAATCCTTGGTCAATCCCTAGCATCAGTGGAATGACACTGACAGCTCACTCCACGAAAGAAATCACGGTGAGATTTTTACACATAAATGGATAACGCGTAGCGCGCGCTTTCATTTTGTGGAATATGACTTCTATACATTTTTTTAGGCCACCATGAAAACCAAACAAATGACTGTCCCAAAAAAATGTTTTCGGCTCGAAACTCAAAAACTTTTCAACAGCCACTTCCATAAAAATTGGATGAGTAATCGCTCCGTTATTCTATAATGAATATAGTTAGCGTGTAAAACGTTGGAAACAGGCTGTTTTCGGTTTAATGTACGGTTCTCACGACACAGCCGGCTTTCCCGCGAGTCGTGACTCACTACTATAGAAGCCGGTAGCCCTTGAGCTTCGCCAAAGTTTTTAACATGTACTTAATTAGATGGTAGTATAGTAAATTGTTTTTTTTTTGTAAGGTCAATAAACTTATGTTATGTTTTTTTTATGGCATTATTTTGTTGTTTGTTTCCTTGGATTGGGGAGTGGTATTGTGTAGTTAATAATTATGTAGGAAGTAAAGAGGAAGAATTAATTTTTTGGACTGCAGTCTTACTTATAAGAGAGTACTTAAGTAAAGGGCAGATTAATAACAGTTTTAAATACAATACAATACAAATATTTAATGGAACAAAAACATATTACAATTTGTATGTACGTAGTTTAGCAACTGTGTCGCAGTTATTAGCGTTCACCCCAGGAGCGAAAGACAACTGAGTTCCATAACCACAATTTTGGTTATACTTATAGGTAGAAACTAGACAGAAACATTAAATAATAATAAAACTAGAACAAGACATTTATTAATAATAGTTGTAGCAGTATAAGTAGGTGTGTGTGAGTGTGTACGTGAGTGAGTGTGTGTGTGAGGGTGTGGAGGTGCGCGCGTCTGTGTATGTGGGAAGGGTGCGGGTATGTGTATGTGGAGGATGTGATATTAATATACTTTAAGTTTGTATGGCTCTCTTCTTCCTCATAAAGTTTGCTGTTTTTTTTAATGAAGAACAATACAAACACATAGGTAATTGTCGGTCATTAAACACCGATTATTCTTAAAGATAACAACAATTTATATCTTCTGTATGCTTTATTCACCATATTGCTTTCATTTTCATGCTATGACGACAAGTCATCTTAACACTTTAAGGTCCTTCTAATGTGCAAGTGCGATGTCAATACAATTGTGCGCGAGTGATAGAGATAAGTAATGAGGGGTCATTGTACGAAATTCATTCTGCTTCGCGACCGGACTTTACGCCTAAAAATTGCATAGGGACCTTGTTATTTTTACATAAAATAAGAAAACAAATTCTCTACACAATATATCACGTTATATAAATTCCAAACTATACTGAACGGCTGTCTCAGCCGTGCATATTCCAGTAATTGGCTACCAAACCAAAATAATATCCTCAATAAATCTCTTAGACCAATCATTCCAACTTGACCTCTATTACCGAAGCGCTATAAAACAGTCCATCACATTTTTCTTTGGCAAAAAAATAAATGTAGTAGCCACATGCATACATTATGATGTATATCTCTACATCAACGTTGACAAATGTATGGAATAAATCAAATGAGCGCGGGCCGAGAGTCATTTCATGCGACATGAGGCATAGGGCACGAAACAAGGAGGACAGAAGATTCATTCCATACAAAGTACTATGTTGTATAAATCTTATCGCAATCTATCATTTAGCTGAACACTGTCTCTTAAGATACAGGTAACCCTAGTTTAAGAGGCAGGGCTCACGAATTATATTGTCTACAGATTTCTGCACCATGGTTTATTATTTGCTCTGTACTTACATCCTACCACTAGCTGTTAATATTACCCTTTTGTTAACCAAGTTATTTAAGTCTGTAACCTGTTTTGAAAATAAATAAATTTTATTATTATTTCCTTTATTTCACTATATATACATATAAATTATATTTTTAAATATTAGAATATAGAAAAAGAATATAAAAACATTTAAAAATATAAAAAATAGTAGCCTACCGGTATCGGGAACAGGGTCCAAGCTACCGGCGGTCAGGGCTCCAGAGAGAGGAACCTCCTGACAATGCGAGCCGTGTCCAGAAGTACCGCTCTCTGAATCAGGCCCTTAATCCAGTTCGCCGCAATCGAGGTTCCCGTCATGAGGGACCGTTATGTCAATAATCATTGTGCGCCGCTCTATTCGATCCACCACCACTATATCAGGATTATTGGCAGCAATAGTCCTGTCAGTGATGATGGATCGGTCCCAGTACAATGTGATATTTCCATTCTCGAGAACTGGGTCGGGCACATACCTGTAGTACGGCACCTCTGATTCCACAAAGCTGTATTTCAGAGCAAGTTGCTGATGGATAATCCTGGCTACAAGGTTGTGTCTATGCAAGTACTCTTCGTTAGCTAGACGAGAACACCCGGAGATAATGTGTCGGATTGATTCTCCCGGACGGTGGCATGCCCGACACACGTCAACCGTGCCGTCCTTCACAATAAATCTCCGGTAATTCTTCGTCATGATAACTTCGTCCATAATTGCACAGACAAAACCTTCGGTTTCCCCAAAGAGGTCACCGAAACGCAGCCAGGCTACGGACGCTAAAAAGTCTACATCGGGTTCATGTAGGGCCCGGAAAAAGCGTCCGTGAAGCTCCTTACTTTGCCATACCTCCCTGCGATCGTTAGTGTCAAGCACTACAGGTTTGCGCCAGTTCTCTGTAGCCAAGGAGAGCGGGGTGAGGCCCTTGTCCACCGCGACCACATCTCGATGCATCCCCACGTCGGCTTCTAGGAAATATTCCCTGAGCCTGCATATCTCGCGGTTGTGGAGGGTCTTAGCGTTTAAAAAGCCTCGACCTCCACACTTTCGCGGGATATACAGTCTCATTACCGAAGAGCGTGGGTGATGCATTCGATATGCAGTCAGCAGCGTACGGACCCTCCTATCCAGGGCGTCGAGTTCGGTCTGAGTCCATTTGAATATGCCGAAAGAGTACATCAAAACCGGCATGACCCAACCGTTGAAGGCGCGCACCTTGTTTCCGCCTGATAGAAGACTATTAAATACTTTCTTCAGGCGGCCAAAGAAGCGCTCCTTCAACAATTGCTTCATGTCAGTAGAATTGATGCCCAACGCTTTCGACATACCCAAATACTTATAGGTTTCGGATGCGGAGAGGGTTCTAAGGTTTATGGAATCCGAGAGTTGGATTCCCACGGATTCCACAATCTTCCCTCGCTTTACATGCATGACAGCACATTTGTCCACACCAAATTCCATCCTGATGGCGCTACTGAAAGTTTCAGTTACTTTCAGTAGCTCCATCAGTTGCAAATTGTTGGGGGCAAAGAGTTTTAGGTCATCCATGTAGAGGAGGTGAGATATAACCTGACCACCTCTCCTCAACCGATAGCCTAGACCTGAATCCTCCAACAGTGTGCTTAGAGGATTCAAGGCTAAGCAGAACCAAAGCGGACTCAAACTATCGCCCTGAAATATGCCTCGCTCGATCCTTATCGGTTCGCTATTCCTCTGGATATTTCGATATCCTGGATAGCGAAGAACCGTCCTCCATTGCCCCATACACGACGCCAGGAAGGTGCGCAGAGTTGCATCTACTTTATACAGCTCCAGCACCCTCATGAGCCATGTATGTGGCACCGAGTCATAGGCCTTCTTATAATCTATCCAGCATGTAGACAGATCCTTTCGGGAACGACGAACCTGTTGGCTAATGGCCATATCAATGAGGAGTAACTCCTTAGTACCGCGGGACCCGTTCCTACATCCATTTTGAGAGACAGACATGATGAAGTTGGTGTCTATATGTTTGTTAATTTTAGCTCTCAAAATGGATGTAAGAACTTTATAGACCGTCGGTAAACACGTGATCGGCCTATAATTTTTGGGTTCCACGGTGCTACCTGATTTATGGAGCAGGTGGGTTATTCCTGTCGTTAGGAACTGGGGTAGCGAACCAGACTCCAAAGCAGTCTGGTACTGAGCTGCCAAGCGAGCGTGCGACCCAACAAACCATTTAATCCAGAAGTTGTGCAGCCCGTCCGGTCCTGGAGACTTCCAATTAGGTAACGGACGGACTGCACGAGCTACATCTTGGGCGCAGATGGTAATAGCCCCCATTTCTGGTATTGGATCGCAGGCTCGCTCGACTTCCCGAGCCCAATCACCTTCAATGTGACTGACAGGCACCGACCAGATACTGCGCCAGAAAGAACACACGGCATCATTATCCGGCAGGCGCGTGTCAGCCACATCTTGGTTCGGTCGCTCCCAAGTCCTATAAACCCACCTTTCATCGCTCTGGAAGGTGCGATTCTGGGTGTATCGGTCTACCCGCCGCTTATACCTACGAATACGGTTTGCCCAGGCATACACTTTCTGCTTCAGGAAGTCTATGCGCTCTGTGACACGAGACATATAGTCCTGAGGGCTGGTATCAGTCCCTGAGAACGCTCGTCTCACAAAGCGCATCACTCTTGGGCGAGTATTGCCCTCCCTGAAGCAGATTAGTTTGCCGATGAGCGCTCTGGCCCCACCAATACGACGCTCAATTCTGCACTGCCAAGCTGGTACGACTGGTTTTGGTCGTGTAGTTATAGAGACATTAGAAAATTTTACGTTAGCTACACGACATGCCGCTACAGCCGCGCAGTACAGAATCGAATGAGTATCAGTGAGGTCTTCGCAGTCATCAAAATAGTTTGACAACTGCGAATCCAGAGCCGCCACCAGCGCCCTATTTTTGTTGTGCATGGGCAAACGGGGTAAGCGTGGTCTAAGTTCAGGTGACATAAAACGATATTTCCGAATCGCACCCTCCAAAGCACTCCTCAATTTTTCATTGCACTGGGTACCTACGTTTGTAGCCCTGTCATCTCTCCCCCCGTCAGCTTGGCTTGTGTTAGACTGTGGTGGTACTACAGCAGCCCGCGGTAGGGGGGCGATGACATGGCTACTCCGCATTTCATTTCGCAGGCGATCAAGTACAGTGTCATCCAACATATGATTACGCTGGATGACCCGCACCTGATCCGATAGTCGTTGTGCCGAAACGTTGACAGCTGGCTCAAGCACCTGAAAAAGAGAGAGCATCCGAACACGGTACGCGGTCAGATTGTTTCCTCCATCTGTAGCCCCATAGTATGAGCGCATGACATTCTCATTGATGGATTGTGTCCATCTCATGCGCTGCACACTTCCGCCGGGAGCTGGGACCCTATCAGAGGCCAGTGGGCCTCGAGGTCCTAAGCCGTCCGACGGCCGGCGTCCTCCCCGTCGACGAACAGGTGGTGGCGTCGTGGGCGGAGAGAAATACTCGTCGCTCGAGCTCGACGCAACTACCGCGGCCGATGTTGTCACAGCGTTCACAGTGGGGCTGGGTACCGGCGGCGGCGAGGCGGAGCTGAGCGACGAGTCCGGAGGTGGTAGGCGTGCGCGGCGAGCTGCTGATCTCGTCAACATTCCGTTTCTTGGTTTCCTTATCACATTTTACATTTTATTGTAGGGCTTTGACAGCCGTCTTCTTGCTTTTCGGTATATTTTTTGGTTTTTCATTTTCTTGTTGTTATGGTTTCTTGTATGTATTTTTTAAAGGTTTTAATGTATTTTTTTTAAATTTTCTAGGACTAAATTAATAAATAAAGAAAATATGGGATAAGAGAAATATGACGTTTGTTGACTTGCCAGTGTTGCCTATTATTATTATTATTCCTTTATTTCATTAAATATACATATAAATTATATTTTTAAATATTAGAATATAAACAAAATATAAAAACATTTAAAAATATAAAAAATAGTAGCCCACCGGTATCGGGAACAAGGTCCAAGCTACCGGCGGTCAGGGCTCCAGAGAGAGGAACCTCCTAACAATGCGAACCGTGTCCAGAAGTACCGCTCTCTGAATCAGGCCCTTAATCCAGCTGCCCAACGAGAGCCTCTTTAGGTGTTGGTCGAGGCTCTTGGCAATTAAGCCATTGGCTGATACAACTATCGGCACAATGATTGCTGAGTCCAGATCCCACATGTCGACAACCTCGCGAGCCAAGTCAAGATACTTGATTTCTTTATCTTTCTCGGCTTTCACGAGGTTCCCGTCATGAGGGACCGTTATGTCAATAATCATTGTGCGCCGCTCTATTCGATCCACCACCACTATATCAGGCTTATTGGCAACAATAGTCCTGTCAGTGATGATGGATCGGTCCCAGTACAATGTGATATTTCCACTCTCGAGAACTGGGTCGGGCACATACCTGAAGTACGGCACCTCCGATTCCACAAGGTTGTATTTCAGAGCAAGTTGCTGATGGATAATCCTGGCTATAAGGTTGTGTCTATGCAAGTACTCTTCGTTAGCTAGACGAGAACACCCCGAGGAAATAATGTGTCGGATTGATTCTCCCGGACGGTGGCATGCCCGACACACGTCAACCGTGCCGTCCTTCACAATAAATCTCCGATAATTCTTAGTCATGATAACTTCGTCCATAATTGCACAGACAAAGCCTTCGGTTTCCCCAAAGAGATCACCGAAACGCAGCCAGGCTACGGACGCTAAAAAGTCTACTTCGGGTTCATGTAGGGCCCGGAAAAAGCGTCCGTGAAGCTCCTTACTTTGCCATACCTCCCTGCGATCATTAGTGTCAAGCACTAAAGGTTTGCGCCAGTTCTCTGTAGCCAAGGAGAGCGGGGTGAGGCCCTTGTCCACCACGACTACATCTCGATGCATCCCCACGTCGGCTTCTAGGAAATATTCCCTGAGACTGCATATCTCGCGATTGTGGAGTGTCTTAGCGTTTAAAAAGCCACGACCTCCACACTTTCGCGGGATATACAGTACCGAGGACCGTGGGTGATGCATTCGATATGCAGTCAGCAGCGTACGAACCCTCCTATCCAGGGCGTCAAGTTCGGTCTGAGTCCATTTGAGTATGCCGAAAGAGTACATCAAAACCGGCATGACCCAACCGTTGAAGGCGCGCACTTTGTTCCCGCCTGATAGAGACTATTAAATACTTTCTTCAGGCGGGCAAAGAAGCGCTCCTTCAACGATTGCTTCATGTCAGTAACATTGATGCCCAACGCTTCCGACATACCCAAATACTTATAGGTTTCAGATGCGGAGAGGGCTCTAAGGTTTATGGAATCCGAAAGTTGGGTTCCCACGGATTCCACAATCTTCCCTCGCTTTACATGCATGACCGCACATTTGTCCACACCAAATTCCATCCTGATGGCACTACTGAAAGTTTCAGTTACTTTCAGTAGCTCCATCAGATGCAAATTGTTGGGGGCAAAGAGTTTTAGGTCATCCATGTAGAGGAGGTGAGATATAACCTGACCACCTCTCCTCAACCGATAGCCTAGACCTGAATCCTCCAGCAGTGTGCTTAGAGGATTCAAGGCTAAGCAGAACCAAAGCGGACTCAAACTATCGCCCTGAAATATGCCTTGCTCGATCCTTATCGGTTCGCTATTCCTCTGGATATTTCGACATCCTGGATAGCGAAGGACTGTCCTCCATTGCCTCATACATGACATCAGGAAGGTGCGCAGAGTTGGATCTACTTTATACAGCTCCAGCACCCTCATGAGCCATGTATGTGGCACCGAGTCATAGGCCTTCTTATAATCTATCCAACATGTCGACAGATCCTTTCGGGAACGTCGAACCTGTTGGCTAATGGCCATATCAATGAGGAGTAACTCCTTAGTACCGCGAGACCCGTTCCTACATCCATTTTGAGAGGCAGACATGATGGAGTTAGTGTCTATATGTTTGTTAATTTTAGCTCTCAAAATGGATGTAAGAACTTTATAGACCGTCGGTAAACACGTGATCGGTCTATAATTTTTGGGTTCCGCGGTGCTACCTGATTTATGGAGCAGGTGGGTTATTCCTGTCGTTAGGAACTGGGGTAGCGAACCAGACTCCAAAGAAGTCTGGTACTGAGCCGCCAAGCGAGCGTGCGACCCAACAAACCATTTGATCCAGAAGTTGTGCAGTCCGTCCGGTCCTGGAGACTTCCAGTTAGGCAACGGACAGACCGCACGAGCTACATCTTGGGGGCAGATGGTAATAGCCCCCATTTCTGGTATTGGATCGCAGGCTCGCTCAACTTTTCGAGTCCAATCACCTTCAGTGTGACCGACAGGCACCGACCAGATACTGTGCCAGAAAGAAGACATGGCATCATTATCCGGCAGGTGCGTGTCAGTCACAACTTGATTCGGTCGCTCCCAAGCCCTATAAACCCACCTTTCATTGCTCTGGAAGGTGCGATTCTGAGTGTATCGGTCCACACGCCGCTTATACCTACGAATACGGTTTGCCCAAGCATACACTTTCTGCTTCAGGAAGTCTATGCGCTCTGTGACACGAGATAAATAGTCCTCAGGGCTGGTATCAGTCCCTGAGAACGCCCGCCTCACAAAGCGCATAACTCTTGGGCGAGTATTGCCCTTCCTGAAGCAGATTAGTTTACCGATGAGCGCTCTGGCCCCACCAATACGACGCTCAATTCTGCACTGCCAGGCTGGTACGGCTGGTTTCGGTCGTGTAGCTATAAAGTCATTTTGAAATTTTACGTGAGCTACACGACATGCCGCTACAGCCGCGCAGTACAGGATCGAATGAGTATCAGTGAGGTCTTCGCAGTCATCAAAATAGTTTGACAACTGCGAATCCAGAGCTGCCACCAGCGCCCTATTTTTGTTATGCATGGGCAAACGAGGTAAGCGTGGTCTAAGTTCGGGTGACATAAACCGATATTCCCGAATCGCACCCTCCAAAGCACTCCTCAATTTCTCATTGCACTGGGTACTTACGTTTGTAGCCCTGTCATCATTCCCCTCGTCAGCTTGGACTGTGTGGGACTGCGGTGGTACCACAACAGTCTGCGACAGGGGGGCGATGACATGGCTATTCCGCATTTCAGTTCGCAGGCGACCAAGTACAGTGTCATCCAACATATGATTACGTTGGATAACCCGCACCTGATCCGATAGTCGTTGTGCCGAAACGTTGACAGCTGGTTCAAGCACCTGAAAAAGAGAGAGCATCCGAACACGGTACGCGGTCAGATTGTTTCCCCCCTCTGTAGCCCCATAGTATGAGCGCATGACGTTCTCATTGATGGTTCGTGTCCATCTCATGCGCTGCACACTTCCGCCGGGAGCTGGGACCCTATCAGAGGCCGGTGGGCCTCGAGGTCCTAAACCATCTGGCGGCCGGCGTCCTACCCGTCGACGAGCAGGTGGTGGCGTCGTGGGCGGGGAGAAATACTCGTCGCTCGAGCTCGACGCAACTACCGCGGCCGGTGTCGTCACAGTGGGGCTGGGTACCGGCGGCGGCGAGGCGGAGCTGAGCGAAGAGTCCGGAGGTGGTGGGCGTGCACTTCTTACGGCTGATCTCGTCAACATCTCGATAAAATTTTCATTATTTTCTGTTTTTCAGTGGCATGGTATGACAGATGTCATCTCTTAATCGGCAGTTTTTTATTCATGTCTTAAATAAAATATGGTGTTTTTTTGGGATAAATTGGTTTCAGACTTCTTTCGGGTTTTTTTTTAAAGCACATATAAACTATAATATTGAGTCGAAAATTATTAAAACTGCTAAAAAATATGAAAATTATAAGATCCAGTTTGGAGACGTTTGTTGACGTTGGTGTTGCCAGCTATTGTATTATATTATTATTATTATGCGTAAAGTCAAAGATAATTATAGTCGTCGGATACGGTAGGTACAAAGTAATATGTTGAAATTGTATAATCAGGACACATCCGCCGCCAAAAACGGCATACGGATATTTACATTACATAATTATACAATATTACACATGGGAATAAAACCTAACTTATATACTACCTATACTGTAATTACCAATGCAAACACTTAGACTACACAACGTGTTCCTTTTGAAATCCAATAACTCTAGGGTTTAATAAGACCATGTCAAAGATCCTATTTCTTCCCGTGGGTGTCGTAAAAGGCGACTAAGGGACTTACTAGAGAATGGGCAGCAGCGTTCTCTATGCATTTTCATACTGCGATCGCCAACCCGCCTGCCGAGCGTGGCGATTATGGCAAATCCCCCCCTTGATTATAGCAACCTACTAACCCCTATTGTGGGAGACCTATGTCCAACAGTGGACTTCTTTCGGCTGGAATGATAATGATGATGTTAAAGAATCAACTGACATATGAATTAACTTTTTTTTTCGTTTTCTTTTATCATACAAAATAATTCGACAAAGTCTATTATTAATGTAAAAATATGACAACGTCGCATTTTCTAAGCTTTAAATATGAATGATTGGTTTGAATGAAAATGATTTACTCGTACTTATCAATAAAATACATCGAGAGCCTAGTGTTAGTATTTATGATGTTATCTTCGAAACTATGTATTTTTGAAACACTTCTAGGACGTTTTGTATTATTTTTCTTATAGCATATAACCTTAGAGTTATGAGACATCAAAAGGAGCACGTTGTATACATAAAGATACATTTATACTCTATTATAAAATATAAAATAAATAAAAAATGGCAACAAAACAACAACATTTGTATTATAAAACTAATAAATCTAATTGTATTACCCATACAATAAAAAAAAATCATTGACTGCATAAAAATGATTTTGGAGAATGTTTTTAAAGTAAATATATAAAATGGAAGCTCTGTTGAATTCTAATTTTTGTTTGATAAGATTTCTTCTCACGGAGAAAAGGAAATGCGTTGCCGCCAAATAGTAAATTTAGCGCATAATGTATGACCTGATTCGATCGATGATTCGTCATAGTGTTGTCAACCAATCTATAATGGAAATTAAAATATCTACATCTAACTTAGTTCAGTAGGCATTTCACTATGATCGGATACGACCGACCTGCTAGGCTAATATTTATGATTTCAGATAGAAATATTCTCCTGTTCCATACTTTTCAATTCGTTTATTTCGCGGTCACGTTTAAGTATTATTTGATTTATTTTTTCCTAGTTGTGACCATGGCTTCGCTGACGTGACTGACTATTTTATTGGCATTATAAGTTAATGAGAACGTAAAATTATGGTATATTTCATAAAATCTTCTACAACGTCACTTGATTTTGTTAATTTAAATTAAAAGTTGTTAGTACATCTTTGGTTTGAATATATGTACGAAAGAAAAAACATAGTTGTAATTCATGATCCCTCCGTCCCAACAGTTAAATTTTTAGGTAAGTATGTTTTTCGTTAGGTTATCAATAAGCCTTCTGCACTTTTTAACATTATAACTTCTTTCATTTTTATCGCCTAATGTTTTAAATAGTATGTTTTAGTTATGAAGGTCTTTATGAAGCGTGTGTGATGTATTCTGGTGATGTGATATATTGATAAGGCGTGTCCTAAATACATAATTACGTGTGTCGTCGCCCTAATAGCCATCACTTGTTTTGTTGAAGGAAAAAGGTTTTGTTATTTTTTTTATGGATGATACTATACATTTTTAACACGGTGTTTTGTTCGTGCTGGCTTTGTGCTGTTGTTTTTCAGTGGTATATTTTTTTTCAAAATGTCATTATGTATAATTTTCTCTTCTAGAAACGTCGATTATTATTACTTTACTTACTTATTTTATTACTCAGTATTCCTTAACATTTTTGATTCTGTTAGGTTTTAGTACTTCTTCATCGCTTCGCTCTTGACACAGCGGTCGTGGTCACGATGAACTGTGTCCAATTACAGGTGTAGTTGTTGCCCGCCTCACGATCTTTCTCCATCTGATTCTGTGGTTCTGCTCTTGCGCATTCATTAACAAGACCTCGCAACTGATGATTTTATTTGATCGATCCACTTCATTGGTGACCTCCCACGTGGCCTACCTTCCACTCTGCCCTGCAACACTAGACGCTCTATGGAGTAAATATTCAACCTCGAGACATGACCAAAGAACTTTAGTATTCGAGACTGTACTAGTGCTGATAGACGCTGTGTGATGGCGAGTTCCTGGAGTATGGTGACGTTTGTACGGAATTCTGACCATGACACTTTCAAGCTGATGATGATGCTTTCAAGCTTTCTTCTTAGGACCATATTTCTAGTCCATCTACTTTTTTATTTTCCAGTTTTCGTAATGGCCACGTCTCATCTGCGTACAGAAATTTAGAGAATACAAGTGTGTACGGACGAGACTAATCTTAGTGGTCTTAGTTATGTTGCGATTCTTTCATATTTTTTTAGCTTGTCCATTGTCCCTCTAGCTTTAGCCATTACTCCGTTTCTCTTCATCCACGCAGCTGCCATTGTTCGTGATCACAACACCAAGGTATACCGAGACTGCTGACACCTTTTCTGCCTGGTTGCCAAAGAAAGGTGAGTGGTTATACCGGCACAGCTTGGTCGCCATTGCCTCGTTTGTTGTCTAGCGTGTTGCTTACGGCAGCTGAAAAGCTGTCATCCCTGGTTGCTTGTGTACAAACTCCCAAATTGTGCGGTGAGGTGATTGACTAGATGTTATTATCATTTCCCCCTTATTCCCTAAACCCCCTCCCTTACTCTAGTACTCACACAAAGCGATATCAACAATTTTTCATGAATTGATAGAAATAGAGCGATTACGTTTAATCTGACTTGAACACACGAAGTTTTTTTTTTACTGGATACTAAAGTGTTCCTTAATGCAATCTGTAAACCGTAGTTACTCCTAAGGGCTCTAATGTATTATATTTATCATGTAATTAAAACCATGAACTATTTTTATAAATTCATTCTCCATTCCCGTATCACCTCGTGACCTCTGAGTTTGTTTCGGCCTTTCTTCTCAGAGTTACAAAATTCTTTGTACAAACGTACTTACAGAAATAAAAATCATAATCATAATCATCATCATAATCATCATCATCATCATCATCATCATCATCATCATCATCATCATCATCATCATCATCATCATCATCATCATCATCATCATCATCATCATCATCATCATCATCATCATCATCATCATCATCATCATCATCATCATCATCATCATCATCATCATCATCATCATCATCATCATCATCATCATCATCATCATCATCATCATCATCATCATCATCATCATCATCATCATCATCATCATCATCATCATCATCATCATCATCATCATCATCATCATCATCATCATCACCACCACCTTTTTTTTTTTTGGGTGGGAAATTATCAAATAGCTTCTCCCGCTCTGGGCGGAGCGGGAGGGCGTGTCAGACTTTTACTGACTAAAACCCACCCGTATTCCTTCATTTGCCTGTGTGCCAGGGCCACGATATCCCTTTCCGACAAACTCGCAACCCTGGCAGGCATTGGCCCTAGCGGACCCCGTCAGTTGGCGCTGACAACTCTTTGAGGCGGGCGTGGAATACGACGCGCCGTCGACCCGGGCTGGTCCTTATCGGATGGTGAGCTACCCATCGCTCACCGTCCGCAGGCCCGCGCCTACGGTGGCCGGAAATCGGCTTGCGACTCCTGACGCCCGAGGCGGCTCCTACGGCGACTAGGGGCGCGAGGACGCAAACCTTGCTTCTCCCTCACGCGTTCCGCCTCCTCCTTCGCAAGCATTACTAATTCGCAGAAGGAGGTGACGGCCGGCCATGCACTCTCGCTCCAAACCATGGCCTGAACCAGGGCAGGACGCGAGAGATCGCCGCCGCCGATCGCCTCCGTGAGGACACGGCGGTGCTCCACCCAAGCTGGGCAGACCTCCACCGTATGCTCCACCGTGTCCTCCGGGCGATCCACACAATGGTAATACCCAGCGTTTCCTCCCGCTTTATCCTGAACAGGAACCTCCCAAAACAACCATGTCCGGTGAGGACCTGCGTCAGGCGGAAGGTGAGGACGCCGTGGCGCCTCTCTAGCCACTCCTCAGAGGGGACTTATCGCCACAATTGTGGCATGCCCAATCATTCTTGCCCTTGCCAATCACCACCTAATAATTAAATATTGTGATGACTCGTCGAATTTAAAACGAATGTTCTGTTGTACTCACGTCTAAAAGCGTCGTCGCCATCGTACGGATTTGCATTAAGTGTTGCCCATGGACAGCCCGAGAGCCGGCTGTCCATACCGTCCATCCAACATCTCAATCAGTCGGTCAGTTGAGAATATAAATAGGATTGTGGCTCAGTATTTGGTCCGAATTTCACGGTACTGGATCGATCTGGCGTTTGTAGAAGGTAAAGTTTTTAATTCTTATATTTTCATCTTTATTCTTCCTTATCTTTCCTTTACTGAACGAATTATCTGTCTATCAATCTAAATATCCGTAATTACGGTTATATCTCGAGAAGCACTTATCCAATTAACGTATTTTTTATTTATTTATAGATAATGCTTTGTTTTAGTGACAGTCCGGATCGTAACAGGTAGTGTTCTGTAGTTTCTGCCTACCCCTATGGGATGAAGGCGTGAGTTTAAATATGTGTACGTTTTTATAGATAATGGTACGGAACCCTTCGTGCGCGATTCCGACACGCACTTGGCCGGTTTTTACTTCTAAGGCAAGTTACAGTAAATAAATCCCGATAGAGGTCTGGTTTTTTAAATGCTTTTTGATATTGAAGATCCATAGCAGTTTTTAGAAGCACTTGATTATATTTGATTTTTTTATCATGAGTCGAACCTTTGTGGCTATTAAGCTTGAGCAGTAATTTTGAACTCTTTACTCAATTGCAGTCATGTTCCATAAGGTCCAGGTAAACCAACATTTTTAAGGTGGTACTTGAAATTATCATTTCAGCCGAAAGACGTCCACTACTGGTGGATGAGAATTCAATTTCAATTTCAATTCAATTCCCCTCTTTTATGGCTTTCCCCATAAAAGAGGGGAATTTACCATAATCGCCTTGCACGCTTGGCAGACGGGTTGGCGATCGCAGTATGGTTTTAAAAATGATTAAGAACGCTGCTGCCCATTCTCTAGTAAGTCCCTTAGTCGCCTTTTACGACACCCATGGGAAGAAATGGGATGGTGCTATTCTTTACGTCCGGCACCAAACGGAACTACGTACTTGACATTATGGTGATGAATTATAACAAAAAAAACATCCACAAACGTTTAGTAGAAAGAGAAAAAAAATCAATACCGCCGTAAAGTGAAAATTATCATTAAAATAAATCTCCTAAACTACTAATAACCGTAGAACATACGCCCTGCAATAAAAAGTATCTAAATTTTACTTACAGACGTCATTTCTCCGGCCACTCTGTATAAAAATATTTTGTTTTTACTAAATATGAATATGAATTAGGATAAAATTATTGTAATCCATAAATCAATTTCAAAAATCAAAATTACCTTTTCACCTTACATCGAAATCAGTTTATCGGTTCAAACCAACAGATATACTCGTGGAACCCAAAAGCACTCACTTCACCGATTCTTAGTTAATTTTAGCTGACACCTCTGCGATAGGTGCTAGGTAGATTGTATTTTCATCTTGTCACATGGAATTAAACTCAGTTCAGTTCTTGGAATAGGTTTCCACGTTTGAAGAAAAACACTTAAAATTACTTTTCCCCTTCTCAGAAATAACGATAACATCATAACCGTTATTTCTGTGTTGCCAAAGTAAAATAATACATACAGTTGCTGTAATGAAAATACATTTAAAAGTTTGTTAGAACATTAATAATTTGTACTTTGACAGTGTTGCCACAGTGAATATTATAACTCGGTATTAATAGAATAGAATAGATTTTTCATTATTAGAGTAACCAAGACTCAATAAGATTTGTTAGTAAAACTTACGACTATGTTAGTAAGCAGAGACACTAAACAAAAACAATACAAGAAATAATGATTGGTCACCGTTGCGACCTTCCATGAGAGACGGCACTACAGTGACCCAGCACGTAAACACAGTCTCGGCGACTCGCAACCATGCTTAAGACACTGTTGGAGCTGCCCCGCACCCTGCGCACGAGGTTAGTATAATACATTTTTTTAAGTTAAATCAAAGAAATCACGACACACGGAATGTTCATTCTGATTTTAATAGTAATTGTAATTGGTGGGAATTGGTTTCATCACTGAGCTTTGTAAAATATCGCACAATGTAGCTGTTTGGGCTTAGGACACTTCCGCGGGGTAATTGTATAACACAATAACCAATGCGCTGCATTTTGACAGTTCAACAACATTCATTGTGTTCTTTACTTTGTTGAGCAGACAAATTTTTCGAACTTAGGAAGCAATGGATCAGCAATATACTTCAAAATCGTTTAGATTCAAACTGTGTTACGCAATTAGGGTGCTGTTCATTTTTGATACAATTATGAAGTTGCCTATTGGATGGTGATATCCACAGGCTTTTTCCTGTAAAGAAAAAGGTTTGTTATTATTGCCTGCGAACGCAATGAGAAATGTCCTATGTTGTACGGTCAGCAACAAAAGTCAAAGATTGACTGCTGCGCTGCGTGTCGCGGGTTCGATTCCCGCACGGAACAAATATTTGTATGACCTACAAGTAGTGGTTCCGGGTCTGGCTGTTTGTGTATGTGAATTTAAATGTTTGTAAACGCACCCACAATACAGGAGAAATTCCTAGTGTGGGGCAACGTTTTTTAAAAACAAAAAAAAAAAAAAAAAAAAAAAAAAAAAAATTAAACAGCTATCACAACACTAACACTTTATCATCTAAATGGACCTACTTTGTAGTACTTCAGCATTTCATATAATTGCTAATATTCTTCTAATGTTAGTTCAGTTGCGATTATAATTAAATAGTTAATTAGGTTAATAAACTAGATTTACAAAAAACAGTGTGCACAAACTGTATAACTGTGTGCACAAATTACCATATTTCATTTCCAAGCTATGTTTGGGTCGCTTTCCATTCTGACCTGATGCAATAAAACAATAAGTTACCGTGAAGCGACTGCTCATGCTGACAACGCCCCCCCCCCTGCTCCTGCTGATAATTTGCCTACCACCAAAATGTAATTAGCTGCCAAATCTAAGTAACAGATTTTCTTTTGAACAAAAATAAAAAGAAAGCAGCGCTGTGCTGTGGGACTCCCATAGCTCAGCATCATGCTGAGTGCAAGCCTTCTTATCACAGTCATGACGTGCAGCTGCCGCCTATTTGTTTTTTTGTGCTCGTGATTATAAAGTAGATGTGTTTTGTGTAATGTTTACCTACTCCAGTTAATTATGTTTTCGTATCCACGTGTTTCTGTGACAAATAAATTCATTTATCTTTTTTCTTTCTTGCATTGGAGAACATTTCAGTAACCAGGTGTAACAATTCATCATTACATTAATACGGGAAGCGAAAACTTTGTACCCTTTACAAAAATTACGCAGACGGAAATGAAATGAATCGCGTATGAAATTTGGCAAAGCTATTAATATGTTTGTATAATATTATAAATAAATAAAAAAAAAAGAAGCATTACCCACACTACCATGCGTTTGACACACGTCACACATTTACCTCTATTCTATTCTATTTTTGTTGAATGGCAAGCAAAGCCGGTATCGACTATTCTGCCAATGTCTAAAGTGAGTTGAGAAATCAAGTGTGTATTGTAAAAAAATATTAAATTAAAACAACAATTAGGTGTTAAAAAAACTAATAAAACTCTTCGATTAATACAGTTGAATACAATGTAGATCTTGTTGCAAAACTCTCATAAGGGGTCATTGTACTCATCAATATGAACAAATTTTAATATGGGACCAAACCTGAAATCACGAAAAAAAAAATCTGCTGTTACCTACATTTTATGTTCGCTTATCTCGTCAAAATGTAGGGAGCAGCTGATTTTTTTTTCGTGAGTTCAAGTTTGGTATGAATAGATACACCTTATTTAAATGGTGGTGGTGGTACGTGCATGTGATTAGTGTACTCATGGAATTAGTAAGTACTATATAGATTGTAAGTAGAGGGGGTTTATTCGCGACCAGTGTGCGACAACTAGTTTAAATAATTAAACCGGAAATAATTCCCACCCAATTCTCATCCAATTCTCTCACAGAATAGCTCTTAGCCGTTATTCCTATCCCCCTAGATATTCAGTTAGTGTCTCTTTCTACTGGTGACGTAAATTGGGGGATGCATCCCAGTCTGATTGATTTTCCATGTTGCGTTTTGGATACATATTTGAACGGGAATGTAGGATCGAAGTGCCTTGAGTGTGTGCGTTAAGACTTGGATTAATCTTAGTATTTATTTAAGTTATTTAAAGGGTTGGACATTTGAAAATTAGGTGTTAAGCTCAAGGGTTTTTATTGTATTATGGATGGATTTATAGGCAAACATCTGTTAAACAGACACGCTCAGTGAGCCCAGCCCTAAAGTCGAAAATAAAAGTATCCAATAGCATTTAAAAAAAAACCAAACAGCACAGTTTGTATCACCAATTACATGTGTGGTATGGAAAACAACCAATTTAGGTTTATTGAATTTAATTAAGCGAGCAGAATGGCGTGCGCGCAGCGCTGTTACACGGCTACCTCACATGGCCTATGGATGGAATCTTCACGCCTCTGGCAAGGCATGCTTAGCGGGAGGGAGAAAGGGGTATGATCGCCTGTTCTGACAATTACTTCAAAATCTACCCGGAACTGTCTAATATTTATTTATTATTAAACCCCCAAGAGATGGCGTTACCAATATGAATAAAATCTTAAACCTTTTGAAATAAGATTAAAAGTTTAAATAAACTTTTTTACTGTCCGTTCAACCGATTTTGACTTCTATTCCGTAAGCATAAGGATGGCATTAAAAGCAAAAACGTAGTTAAAACACCAACTGTTAATTACAGCTGTCATTTGTCATACCACCAACGCAATAAAAGTCAGAATCGGTTGAACGGACTGTAAAGAAAGGTTTATTTATTTAAATGTCTAATGTTATTTCAAATTTAGTTTAAGTAAATATGTATTACGTGTCAAACAAGTCATACATCCATACATCTTTCATCATAATACATCTTTCCTCTCGCTTTCTGTGGGAGTGATTTCGTGAAAAGGGACGGAAGTGTGTAACAGGAAGTGACAGCTTGAGCATGGAATAGGTAAGAACTTTGTAATAGCATGGAATTACTAAGTACCTACAGTGCTTATTCTCTTAATGTCTCTCGGCAATCATCAATTTCCGACTTAAGCAGCTTTACTCCCATTTAAAAAATAAATGACATAAGTAAAAGGAGTAGTAACAACTCTATATACTTCCAAGTCGATTGAGAGCGTCCAGCCTACACCAAGTGCAAAGGGCAACTGATAGAATTCCGACGACTGACGAAACACGAAGTTTGCCTGGATAAGGTAAATAGGAGCACTGTACTTTATAATAGCATGGAATTAGTGTACTCATGGAATTAGTAAGTAATAAATAGATTGTCGTCCGTGTGGTGCCAGACGTAAAGAATTGCACTAACCCATTTCTTCCCGTGGATGTCATAAAAGGCGACTAAGGGACTTACTAGAGAATGGACAGCAGCGTTCTTTATGCATTTTAACAAACCCCCTCTTTGGGGGAGGCCTATGTCCAGCAGTGGACGTGGTTCGGCTGAAATGATGATGATGAAGATGATATAGATTGTAAGTAGACAGGTTCATTTCTGTCGCTGCTTATCACCAAGGTAAGAATATCAGATGTTACACATCCTAAGCGAGTACTGTGAGGCTCGCTCGTTTTTGAAGTAAAACTTTTTAACGCACGCTTGACTTTGGTAGTAAGCTGGAATGCGTGTCGAGAGCGTTACAGAAGCGAGCGAACGGAAGTTGAGAGGGAGATATAAGTTAGTAAAGATAGAAAGAGAGAGAGAGTTACGTTTCATATATTACTGTAGGGGCAAGAGAGAGAGGTGCGAGCACACATTTTCTTTCTCTCATACCTAGTTGCGTTTCATATAATATCTAAGACACAGTGCAGGCCTATTGTTGTAAGTAAGTATAATTAGTATTACTATTTGTAATTTTTACTTCAGTCATGTGGCACATTCGTTTTTAGGGTTCCGTACCCAAAGGGTAAAACGGGAACCCTATTACTAAGGCTCTGTCATTTGTCTGTCTGTCTGTCCGTCTGTCACCAGGCTGTATCTCAAGAACCGTGATATTTAGACAGTTGAAATTTTCACAGATGATGTATTTCTGTTGCCGCTATAACAAAAAATACTAAAAACAGAATAAACTGAATATTTAAGCGGGCTCCCATACAACAAACGTGATTTTTTTTGCTCGTTTTGCTCTATATTGATAACGGCAACAGGTAGACGCTTGAAATATTCACATAATATTTACTTATATATTCAATTTAAAAATAAATAATTAAATTAAAATAAAACAAATATTTAAGAGGGGCTCCCATACAACAAACTTGATTTTTTTGCCATTTTTATAGATAATGGTACGGAAACCTTCGTGCGCGAGTCGACTCGCACTTGGCCAGTTTTTATAGATAATGGTACGAAACCCTTCATGCGCGAGTCCGACTCGCACTTTTTTTTGTTACGTGTGGGCATCTATAAGGGATGGGATCAACGCCACCTACTAGTAGCCAATATTGCTAATCCACCTGACCAACCAAGCCGTAAATATGTAACAATACATATATTTTTCTCATTTATAAGTCTACTAGCTGTTGCCCGCGACTTTGTCTACGGTCCAGGATGAAAAGTAGCCTATGCCCTTATCCAGCTCATAGTCTACTCATGTGTCAAGTTTTATCCAATTCCGTTCAGCAATTACAGCGTGAAAACGTAACAAACAAACTCACTTTCACATTTATAATATTTTAGCTGCAGCCCGCGGTTTCAACCGCATAAAGCTCAACACACACAAACAGCGGGTGCGGGTCGGGCGAGGGTCGGGACGGCAGTACGGCGGGCTGAATTCTCTGTACGAAACACGAAACGGGTGTACGGGTCGGGCGCGCAGTGGGTCGGCGGCGGGAGCCGCGCACACATTTCGTGTGGTGTCATTCATATAAATACAGCACCCCCTGCCTGTGTGTGTCGAGCTTAAGTCTCGATCACGTGAGAATATCGGGATATAAAATATCCTGTCTGAATCCACCCATGTGCTAAATTTCATCCAAATTTATGTTTTCGCCGTTTTAGCGTGAAAGCGTAACAAACAAACAAACTCACTTTTGCATTTATAATATTAGTTCGTAAATACGTATATATATATATATATATATATATATATATATTATAGATAGGCTATTTTAATGGAATGTTACGTTTAATAAAAGTTAGGCTTTGATGTTCAACTTATTACGTAAAGCATGATAAATAAAAGCCCTCACAGAATTTGTGAAAGCAGAAACTATTTTTGGAACTACTACACTAGTGCCAGATTGTATGCATGTAGACATAACTCAGACCTCGTTACGTTGATACCAGTTACATAGTTTGAGCGCACAGGTAACCTTATTACTCGGTCCTTGTTTTACCACTTTTTACCCCTGTTTTCACAGAATTTTACTCCCAAACTTGAAGTGTTCTGGCGCCTGATTTTGGATATAGGTAAGGCGCGCAGTGAGTGTTTAATTCCATGTTGGAATTATTTCTTTTTCCGAAAATGGATCAAGTGAAACTTTTTTGCATCCTCATTATGCGAGAACTCCGACTTGGATCGAGAAAAAACTAGAGCGCTGGTTTTTACTATGACTTTCATAATAGGTAAGTAAGAGACTTTGTAAGCGGATGGTTAGCAATGGAAGGAGATTACAGAATCTTTGTACTATAGCTTGACTGAAACCGCTGTACCGCAAAGCTCACAGCGTAAGCCGCACATTTCTAAGGCACGGTACAGCGATTTCGGTCAAACTGTAGAAAAATATTAGGAGTCAATCATTGATGTGTTAAATATGAAGATATGGTACGCGCTCCTCAACGTGGACCGAATAAATTAGGGGAAAGAACACAATCGACCTACATTACTCTCGGTTTGCGGGGAATACCCGAATCGTAGTTTATTTCCGAGTTGTTATGGGTACGTAACAGTGACAATTATTGCTATCTCGTTCCCGCTATAGCCCACGTAATATGTCTATCTATTTCGGTTGTCGAACACATGACGCACGACATCAGGTCCATTTAATATTTACGTGATGTTAGAGCGTGGCCTATCTTCCTATTTAATACATCAATGGAGTCCATAATCCTTCAAGGCCGCCACCTCACATTTTAGACTCTGACTGATCATTAGCTACGTTTAGTGATTCTTTTCTTTTATTGGCACGAGCTATTTAACAAATAGCACTCATAACGTGGTTTAAAGATGAGCCAGTCAACGACGTTGTTAGCGAGGATGCCTGTCCAGGGTGCGTGGCACGTAATTAAAATCTGCCAAAGTATGCACCAATTTCTTTCTTTTTTTTTCTTTTATAACATATCATGACTGACATGGGTGACACTTTATTAGCATTACAATCTAGCCTACTATATGTGACACTAATATGTGATTTAAATATAACTTAAACTGCTAAATAAATATAAAATTAAGAAAACGTCCAATAACGTCTTTCTTATTCACTTTATGTTAAGGGAAAGACACTTAATTCACGTGTCCTTTAGTCAGCACTTACACTGCAGTTTAAGTTCACTCACACTGCACTAAACTAACTCAAAAGGTTTTACCCTTTTTTTAATCTTCGCACTAATTCAGTGATGTCAAGGAGCTGGATCGCCTCGTAGTTCACGTGATGATGAAGTCTGTGTTCGTGAGCTACTGCATATTTTTTATTACTATGTTTACGACATCCATCTTGAGGTCCCGGTAGAGGTCGCTGTTTCATATAGATACCAGGGCGCGTTGACTATATTCCTGAGTACTTTGTTTTGGAATCGTTTAACTAATTATTGTAATTAAATGAATGTCCACCATATAGAGCATGGGTTCCCAACCGGTGGGGCGCGTCCCACTTGGGGGGCGTGGAGTAATCCACTGGGGGGCGCAGTGGCTCCAAAAATAAAGTATAATTATTAAAGTTTATGTTCTTGGTATTAGAAAATATTAAGGCTAGATTCCAAAACCCAAACGTTTCATAATACTTAGGTGCTGTAAAATTAGCTTAAAATTTTCTGCATAAGTCGACAAAATAAGTTTTCCTTTTTCTGTATGAAATACCCGTGCAAACATTTTCGAGCTCACTCATGCTCGCTCTTACATTCTCAGGCTTTTCTGCAGTAGTCAACAAATTAACTGGACCCCCGAAGTGATTTTAAAAGAAAGTACGGGGGGCGCGTATGTATAAGAGTTGGGAACCCCTGATATAGAGGTTTAAATACAGACCCATGTCCATTAGCAGACAGCTGTAAGCTACTCTGTATGCACGACCAGAGAAGCTGTCAAACTTTATCTTCACCCACATATTTTAGGAAAATAGGTAAAACGCGTACATTACCCCCTTTCCCTATAATAAATAAAACCTTATCATTATTTATCTCAAAGTATGTTTTATTTTATTGCTTTGGTTTAAACTGCCAATGTTATCAGAGAGATATCAACGGGAGTAGAATATTCATTGGAGAAGTAAATCCAGTGTGCAGTGAGCGAGATAAATCTTCATTAAATAACGCTTATCTTGGCTACGTGGGGGGTCTCCATGCGCACACTGCAGGGAGGGACATTTTAGATGCGAGCGCAGCTTTTGGAACATACATGCATATTCTGATTGTGATCTAGAATGAGCGTTACAGTTAATGCAGTTAGAATTTATGCTTATTTACTTTTGTTTTTTGAAATGTTGTTTGGTCTTTGTTAGAAAAAGAAAGACGGATAGATGAACTTTAAAAGCCGCCTTATTACAAAACAAGATTTATTTTTTGACATGGCTTAAACCATGGAGTCAGTTTTTGTAATAAGAACGTAACAGTGATTGAAATACCGTTCTTTTTACAAAACTAAAAACTTAGTTCGGTACTAAGTTGTCAGTTTTGTGTTTAGGAACTTTACCATTGTCGGAATAGAGTTCGAAATTCAATAATGGCTCCATGTTTTAAACCTGGGTCTGAAGAAAAATCTTGTTTTGTAATAAGGCGGTTTGTGTCCAAATTTGAACAAAAAGCAATCGTGAAATAATATTTTGAAACTACTTTTAAGAAATGAAGAATCAAGAAAAACAAATACCGATTTGTCCCCTTGATGTTACCCTTTAAACAAAACCCTGGGAATAATGATGACAAGGTGGTTGTTTTTTTTGAACACCTACAAATATAGTCTGTAGTCTGTCTGTCTGTGTGTGTGTGTGTGAGGGTGTGTGGCTGTGTATTTAGCCAATGTTCTTTCTGTGCGAGTCCCAATTAATACTTTTTGCTTTCTTTTAATATAACAATTTTTTTTGTCTGTTCTGATATATTAGCTACAGATACAAAAAGTCCCCACACTATCGCGACGTACCTAGTCGATACTCGATACGACTCGGTACTCATGATAAATCGATTCAAGTTAAACGTCAAAACGGGCCTATTATTTTGTGACAAATATATCTCATTCACTCTTTCATTAAATTTAAAAGGAAGAACAGTAAAACAAATATTGCAGTTATATATCGCAGTCAACGTAATGATACCCATTTAACATGGACACCCTAACCAAGGCAACCCATACTGTAGCTTCACCGAGCTACCCTAACTGCTAATAGATTCTTTCTTAGAGCAATTCCACCCATTTTATCGTTTTTAAATTCATACATTTTACGAATAAAATGGCTCATTAAGAACCTGTATTTTGATATTTTTTTATTGACCAAAATATCTTGACATCGCATGCTGGTGCTGTTCATTATGACAGCTGTCAAAATTACGTCAAATCCAGTACATATTTGGTTTAGTTCCTATAAACGCCGTATGTCAAGTTATACTGGGTACTTAGTATGTCGTTTACTTAGAGAGTTTGATGCATCAGGAAACATGATGCTCGTTAGGGAGCAGGGGTTAGTATAATATATTCTCAAATTGATGCGCAACATGGCAATACTGATATAATAAAGAGAGAAATATGGTTATGGTGTTGGGTTTCATGCAGTCTAAAAGTGGGATGCATTGGACGTACAGCAGATCAGTAGTAACACTGTGACCTTGAGCTGGCCTAGCGTAGGTAGTACGGAATTTTTCGGCATCGTTGGCGCAGTGGTTAAGCGATTGACTGCTGCGCTGCGTGTCGCGGGATCGATTCCCGCACGGAACAAACACTTGTATGACCTACAAGTAGTTGTTCCGGGTCTGGCTGTTTGTGTATGTGAGTTTAAATGTTTGTAAACGCACCCACAATACAGGAGAAATTCCTAATGTGGGGCAACGTTTTAAAAAAAAAAAGTTCAATAATAATGCGAGGCCAGCTTATACTGGTTTTGTTGCCATTGACGTGGGGCGTACTGTAATCAATAATCGTTTATTTGCTTCGAAAGTATTACATAAAATAAAGGTGTTTACAAAAAACTCGTCAATCAAATTAAATTTGGCAAAAAAAATAGAATTAAAGCGGCCATGATAATAATAAGGAAATATACAATGAAAAATATTAAATCTAAAGTGTCGTGTCATTAAAAAACCGGTCAAGAGCGAGTCGGTCTCGCACACCGAGGGTTCCGTACGTATACATGATGTTAATGATTTCCGAAAAACTGTGCTATTTAGAGATATCGTTTTATTTTTCCTGTAATCTTCACATATACTTTTATCACATAGAATAATTTCAGATTTTTATCTATGCAAACTTCGGAGATAAGGGGGGGGGAACGGTATTTTTTTACATTTTTCGTCTAAAGTCGGAAACTAGGCTGCCAAAAAAACTTTTAAGACCCAATTTCAGTCCCTTTTGCAAAAAAGATATATTTTTTAAAATTTCTTTCTTGTATGCAAAATAGTAGGGCAAACGTCATCTAAAACTATTCTAAATTTCAAGTTGATAGCATTAGCAGTTCTTGAGATATCCAGGTGTGACAGACAGACAGACAGACAGACTTAGTCTCACCATAAGGGTTCCTTTTTACCATTTTGGTACGGAACCCTAAAAATCATTAATTGAATAATAACAATTATCAAGTAATAGGTCAGTTTTGAACTGGATTGGAATATTTTTAAAATGTCTGGTATTTTGTTATAAAGGGTGGGACTCATGCCGAAAGCACCTTTTTAAAGTAAAGCTGTATTATAACTACCTACCATTTTGTAACATACCTATATTGGCTTCTAACAGGCCCTTTCTAGTTTCTGACACTGTTAGAAAGTAATACTTATTTTTTCATACAAAAATGGCCATTTCCAAATTATCCAATGCTGGAAATGTTAACACTAAGACTTAAACATAGGTACAACACTGTCTATCATTTTCAGGTCACATTGCCCTTATACAACGTTTTTAGGCCTTAAATACTTGGTCGCTCATACTACCATTACCCCAGAATACAATTCCAAATCGCAGAATTTATGCCACCAAACCATGCCATGGTAAGCTACGCAATGTCGTAGATGTACTCACTCTTTTACTCAAATTGAATAGCACATCATTATGCAGAATTGCTTAGTTTTTTACCTGTCTATCAATATTTCTACAAATTTTGCCACTGTTACTTGGTAAATTTTTTGTCCGTCGTATTCTAAGTCATTTGTTGTTCTGGTGAGCATTGTACTGAAAAATCTTTTCCAAAGATGCGTTGCATGTTGTAATGAGTTCACGACATTTTATTGTTATGACAATGTAGGCTCACTACGTTACCTTTTTTTCCTGTGGTAGAAAATACTCATGTATATCCTCCGCCCTGGGGCGGGTGGAAATGAAATGAAATCGTTTATTCTGTAAATAGGATATTAAAATCACTTTTACACGTCATATAAAAAAATAATCTAGATGTAGCCGACATTTCCTATCTGACTACCCCTGAGAAGAAATGGCGAAACAAACTCAGGGGTCAAAGTCTCTTTTAAAGTCCAGACATAATCTTGGCCAGATCATGTGAGGACCATGTAGATCCGTGTCTGAAATGGTCTTTTGAGGAAAGAACCACGCAAATTTGAGCGGACCTGTCCAATCAGTATAAGCATTTGTCAGTAATCGTGCAACTCAACTCAAAACTTAAGGAGCTCAACCACTCGACAAATAATAGAGGGGTCTGTCAGATTCTTACTGACTAAAAACCACCCCAGTTTTCCCTTCCCACACTTGCACTGGGGATCTTGGGATCATGTGCGACTTCCGCGGGCTCACTACGTCATCTTAGGTCAAGTAATAATGGGTCCGACAACGATGTATATTGCTTAGAACTAACCGATTTACAAATACTAATTAACCTACAATAAATAATCATTATGAATATACAGGGTGAATCAGAAAAATCGAAATCTTATCGTAATTAAGTAGTAAGCTGGAGTGTGGCATGAGGTAGGGGGGGTTATCATCTCCAAAGCTCTTCAGCCTGTATGTAAACGATCTCATAGTGGAACTTAGCAGCATGCCTGTCGGATGCCGGGTGGGAGGTATTAGTGTTAATAATATCAGCTACGCGGACGACATTGTGCTGCTGAGTCCCAATGTGGGGGAGCTCGGAGAGATGCTGAACGTTTGTGAAGCCTCTGCCGCCGAGTCACACGGACTTATTAACAATGTAAAGATAAGTCAGTACATGGTCTTTGAGGCCGCTGGTAAGTGTCCTGAATCTGTTCCACCCATTACTTTGAATGGTGTTACTAACTTAGATAGGGTGTCGCAGTTTAAGTATCTTGGACATTAACTTCCCGACGACTTTAAGGATGATGCTGACATAGAGAGGGACCGCAGAGCGCTCTCAGTGCGTGGCAACATGCTGACCCGTAGATTCGCCCGCTATACGGACCAAGTCAAGATCACGCTATTTAAAGCGTATTGTCAGGGTCTGTACACGGGTGGTATATGGGTTAGTTATACCAAAAAATCTCTGGACACACTGCGTGCCCAATACAATAACATTTTCGGGATGATGTTGGGACTTCCTCGTTTCTGCAGTGCCTCCGAGATGTTCGCGCAGCTCATACTGACGATTTTCAAGCCGTCATGCGGAAAAAGTCGTGTCACTTATGGGGAGGGTGCGGGGGAGTCACAGCAGCATCCTGAAAACGATAGCTGAAGATGTACGTGCACCTGTGTTGAGACATTTCGTTCGTCTGGTATCTTTTAGGGAGGTGTCTTTCTATGGGTCATCTTGACGGGGCGGGGGTGTCTCAGAACGGGACATTTGAATATAGAATTATTTATGTATAGATATGATGAGTGTTATCCTTTTTAATTGTATTTAAGTACTAACAATAGTTGTCTAAGTTTTTGTATACTAACCTTTGGATCTAGTTGTCCCAAAATAAATAAATTTGAATTTGTAGCTTTTTCATAAACCTAAAAGAAATAAACAGAATAACGACAGAAATAATAATATCAGTACATTCGAAAAGCAATGTTTACACATTTTAGGGGCACAAAAGATGCCTTGACCCTTATTGAGTAGGGCAAACGTTTAGGGTCCTCAGTGAAGCCGAAAAGGCTCCTTGTTGTCAATTTGTGGTTACCTTCAGAATTCAATTCGGTGGCTTTGCTTTCTTTTTCTTATTTTGGGTTCTTTAAGGGTGGATTAGACGGTCTAGACATGCTACCTGATTCGATATATGTTTTCAATGTTTACGGATGGGGGTTTTGGTTTGGTCACACTTCGGGTTTTTAGAATTTTTTGGAAGATTTGTGACGTGTCTGTGAATTGCTAGTTTCTCATTTGTAACTTTGAGTTACAGCTATAGCTTTATGTAAGCGGGCACGCCCATTATGTCTGGAGGCTTTTATTTAGGTATGTTCTATTTACGTTTTTAGTATAGTTTTAGAGGATTTTTTTTTGGTACACTGGCGTTTGCTATATAACATAAGACAAATAATTTAATTTAATGTTTTGTGTGTAATAAAAATAATTTAATGTAAATTATTTTACATATCCTACTATTGTATAGAATCTTGTTTTTCTATGTGAACAGACAGCTGTGCTGCTGGGGAGTTTGTTGCACCACTTCTTCTTCTCAGCTAAAGCATTAGGAAGTGGTGAAGGGCGGGCGTTTTTGGGGGACTGTCATAAATAATTTTGACGTTCGACAAAGTGCTGATTCTCAGCCTTGTTTGAATAAATAATAATAATAATGTTTATTTACTCAAAAACAAAGGATTGATGTACAGTCACGAGCACCAATATGTATACACTCAACAACTTTTAAAAGTGATTTCCTCCAAATACTTTGCCTGAAATATTATTTTACTACGAACATAGTATTTTGGAACCCAAAATATTATGAAATAGATCTTTTCTCAAAGTTGCAATCGTTGTTCCACGAGATAATCGGTTTTAAATTCTGCTAAGCGTTTACATATTAGTGCTCATGACTGTACACGTTAAAAATACTGTTTTACAAAATAAGTACTATATACTATACAGTTTTACAAACGGGTGGGTGAGCACTGCTCTCCCAGCTAGGTTATGAAAACCAGTGTTAAGGAGAAGCAGTCCGGTCCTCTAAGGTATAATGACGTAAAGGTTACATAGTGCTTCTGATGTTACTGTTACAATTTTGGAGTATTGAGATGGACAAAAAGTTTAAGATACGTTTTATTAAACGTGAAATGACTTTTTATTTTGATTTGGATTTTGATTAACCATTGATTTTTGAACTAGAATCTATTGATTTAAAATTGCAGGTGTCACTATTATTTTTATTATTTATCTTTATTAAACAAGGTAAGTACAACTTATAAACTAAGCCCCGGTAGTGGTTTGACTGTGGGGTCGGTGAGCCTCTATCGATACACTCAATAAACTTTATACTTAAAACTAATTATTATAGGTAAGTAGCACTTTAACATAACTATAAATAATGTATTTTAATTTATTCTTAAAACTACTCCCATTTTTTTTTCTTTTTCTTTTTAAAAACGTTGCCCCACACTAGGAATTTCTCCTATATTGTGGGTGCGTTTACAAACATTTAAATTCACATACACAAACAGCCAGACCCGGAACAACTACTTGTCATACAAATATTTGTTCCGTGCGGGAATCGAACCCGCGACATGCAGCGCAGCAGTCAATTGCTTAACTAACTGCGCCAACGGTGCCGTTCAACTACAACTACTTCATTCTTACTAGTCCTATTATATTCTGCGTCCCATGATAGAAATACGGTTCGAGCCTATAGCAAATAACCAGACACAAATCCAGGCTTTGGCTTGTTGTTTAACAATAATAACTTAACAACACGCCTGTATTACCCGAAGGTTCGGCAGAGGTGTACCTACCTATACCTAGTTCACTCACATTTCACCAGTTATGTTTTTAAGTCACACATGTTTATTTACTCAAAAACAAAGGATTTTTGTACACGTTAAAAATAAGTACCATATCTGCAAACGTGTGGGTCAGCACTGCTCTCCCAGCTAGGTTATGAAAACCTGTGTTAAGGAGAAGCAGTCCGGTCCCCTAAGGTATAATGACGTAAAGGTTACATAGTGCTTCTGATGTTACTGTTATAATTTTAGGTGACAAGCATATTGCCATCAACCGACTCCGGGCTCCCGGCTGTTTTTTTAATTGTTTTTTTTTTTTTGTTTGGGTTGGGTTTGCTCTTGACCTTAGTCTTGGTCAGAGGTGACAGAGACAAAGTCGACGATGGAGTGAGCTCACCCAGAAGAAGCCTGTTCACTGTCACTTTGAAGAGGTTAGGGTTGTATGCGTTCGGAAACACAGACGCAGGCAGAGAGTTCCACGCCTTTGCTGTGCGCATTACGCTTAGTTTTTCATCTAGAATGTCTCACATTCCAGATGAAAAACAATTAAAAAAACAGGAGAAGAATAATAGACGCCAAAATCACCTTACTGCGCTATATAAATAAATACTTACAAACATTTTGATCCTAGTACCTACCTACCTCAATTTTTATAAAAAAAAACAAGACTTAGCGCTGCGAACAATACAGTGAAGCTATGACAAAAGTACACCTCGCTCTGTGGATAAACGATCACACGCACACATTTACAACCAAACTACACCTCACTAAGTGCCCCATGTTTATGAAACCGGCCTCAAGCCACTGTTGCTAGTCCTATGGTTTTTAGGGTTCCGTACCCGAAGGGTCCAAACGGAGCCCTATTTCTGTCATCACGTGTCCGTCAGTCTGTTTTACAACCAACCACACAGGTTTTACAGCCGGTTGGAGCTACAGTTTTAACTTTTTGAAAGTATAAGCATCTTGTTGACCTTAAGCAATACAAATTGTCAAAAAAAAAATTTAAAAAAAATTAAGGGGTCTCCCATACAGATAAGCGGGGTGCGAAAAACAATCGTTTGACCTACCCCATTGAGTGGGTTATCATTGTTTAGAGCTTGTTGAGTAGATAAGTATTGTATTTTTTGTTTTAAAAAATATTGGAAAACAAAGGAATGAGAAGCCACCAAATTCAGCTTTTTGTTTTAGAAGAATTTTTTAACTTCGCTGTGACCTATGAACTTGAAATTTGGTGATAATGTTTATTATTACGTATATTTTACTAACAAATACCAATATATTAATGATTCAGATTGTTTATGAATTTTCACAGGTGATGTATTTCTGTTGCCACTCTAACAACAAATACTAAAAAACAGAATATAATCAATATTTAAGGGGAACCCATACAACAAACGTGACTTTTTTTTGCTCGTTTTTGCTCTATATTGATAACGGCAACAGGTAGACGCTTAAAATATACACAGAATATTTAGTTATATTATATATTCACTTTAAAAATAAATAATTAAATTAAAATAAAACAAATATTTAATGGGGGCCCCCCTTACAACAAATGTGTTTTGGTACGGAACCCTTCGTACGCGAGTCCGACTCGCACTTGGCTGGTTTTTTATTTAGTCTGAGCTACCTACATACCAAAATCTCAAACTCCCTAAGAATTCCCCAGTTATTCTACACCGAAACGAAAGAACGCAATGCCACTCCGTATAATTGATGGTGCTATATATCTATTTGTATAACAGTGCACAATGGCCTCCTATTTCGAGCATTTCAGCCTTGACAAGACAAGAGACTGACGGTTACACGTCAGAGCCGTTAATTTATCGCCAAATAAGCTTTGCAGTTATTTTAACAATACACTTTATTAATGAATGTTTTTCTCTTGAATTAGTGGAAAGGAATTCGGATTTTCAAGTTGAGTGAAAGAGCAAGTGTCAAAGCTTTCAAGTTGATGTTTGACTTGCTACGCGAAGAGTTGTTAGTGAATCAGTGATGTGTAGAGCGAGCCCCTAGCGCGAACGAGAATCCTAAACGCAACGTATATTCGGACAATTTTCGAATCGAAAATACAACTATCCTATAGCTTATTGGTTACATTTTTTGCATCAAACTCAATAAGTATCACCCACAGAAATGAATAAAGTCTTAAAACTAATTACATAATTATAATTTTTTTTAATAGTGTTCAATACAATGTGAACATATATTTTAATATTCTGAATTATTATAAATTGATGTAATTCATTGCAGTCATTCAGAATCAAATTTATATTTAATTATGAATAATATTTTTGTTTCTTTTTATCTTGTTTTTTTATGTGTGCAACATTAATATGCTTTAGGATATATTTATTTTGTGTGGCAACACAATTTTTGTCTTTTTGTACTTTCGTAGAACACGTTCTAATGGAACTGGCTATTGTATTTTCTTATTACAAAATTATAGTGAAATCCATATTTTACTTTCTCGTTGTTTTATTTCAAACAAATATTTTAAGCACACAAATGTATAAGGCGGACTTACGCATTTTCTACCAGTCAACCTTTGGGTGTAATAACGAAAATTGGGAATAAATATTAATTTAAATATAAGGATACACAAATGTACCTATTTTTTTTAAAATTTTTATGTAAAACGAGTATTTTTAATATTAAAATTGTTCAAATTTACGTTACGATTACTCTGAGCGTTCGTGCTAGCATCAGTGAACACTGATGACTACCTCAAAATGCTAACGTAAGGAAGTTTGAAGGTGCAATATTACCCAGAAGAGACCACGAAGAGACCTATGCAATTTAGATAGGACAAAAGCGATACTGAAAACAAATGAAGATGTGCTGAAGCCGGCCACAGTAGTAAGGTCAGCGATACGATAGTTACCGCTTACAAAGTGGAAAAAATAACTAATAGAATTAGCAGTAGGATATACGAGTATATACAGCGTGCCGCTACAGTGGCGACATTAATTTAACACACGTATACAGTTTCGCCTTTACGCTTTATAAAAATATTTTAATTTAATTAAACATTATTATAAATTGATTTATTCAAAAATTTCTAAAATCACATCTTGGAGCAACCTGACTTAAAGACGTGTAGCCCAGAGGTGGAGTCATGGATCATAACATCGAATCAATTAAATTAAAACAAATAACGTGCAAGGAGTAGGTGAATTGAAGGAAAGAGAGAGCTATATTATTTAGTTAGATTTTTTTTTATTTATAATTATTTATCTTAATATATTATGCTAAAAAAAATACTTTACTTTACTTACATAAAATATATATGACGACGACAGCGACGGCGGAGCGATCGGTCGGGTCGTCACCATCTTGATTCGGTGGTAAAGGGTCCATTTTGTTGGTGACGTTGAATTATAATACGAAGAGTAATATTAACTCACTTTTAATCAGAAAACTAAATAAATAATAACAACTGATAATAATTTAACTAGGCAAACCAACAGTTTCGTTTTGGAGAAGTGACTTGGTCCGCCTCTCGATGCGAAGTGCCCGTTCGACAATCCCCACCTTCCAAAACGACTCTGTCCACGTGCCGCCATTACAAAATAACGTCACGGCGTTTGCCCCACTACTACATTAATCAATTGAGCAACTTTTATTAAAACAATATCGTTATCCACGACATGTATATTTTTTTTATGATTACTGGCCACTAGCCCTACCAGTGTGTCAAATTAATGTCGCCACTTTAGCGGCACGCTATACACATACTGCTTATTAGTTAACTATCTTCAGACCAATATTCAACAAAGCGAGTCCTACTTTGTGTTCCTTGTTAGCAAATCTTTGGCATTTTCTGGGCCTACTTAATGACCATTCTGAGATAAGTAATCTTTAAAGCATGGACAGATCAGCCTAACCCTTCGTGGGTTACGCGCGTAATGATATGCTTTATTGTGTCAAATGATGCTGATGATTCATGCAAGCATAGTTTGGTCTATTTTTGTCCATCATTATCTTAACCTAGCCAGCCAGTCATGGATATATTTAGTACCAAAATTAATGTTTTTCGAAGGCAACACGATTCGGATTTCACACGTCGCTTCATTGACGTCACTAATTAAAAATGGCAGGAATGTTCAGCGTCAATCTCAATTTTGTATTTTGCTCCCCAATTTGGGTATGTAGGGCAGTATTGATAAGGGTATCTACCGTAAAAATACAGGTACCAATATTTTTGGAAGTTAATATAAATAAGCTTGTCCCTGGCATAGCAACGCACCTGTAGTGCCTCTGATATTATCAATTTCCACATGCGGTGACCAGTTACTATAAAGTATAGGGGTGATTATTTGCCACCCAATAAAATAATATAAAACTAGATTTTTCCTTAGCACATAAAAAAAAAAAATGTGTTTTTTATCTTAAATCTATACAATTAAGTTGCCGGGGCTTCCCAGAAAGTAATCCGAAGATACTTGTGATGGGATAAACCTCGCTCTTCCTCGATTAATTAACAATTGTTTCGTTGTGCTAATTAGGTATAGTTACACATTTTTTTTTATATAACCAATAAAAAAGAAAAATGAATAAATAGAAAAATGAAAATCGTGTTTATGGCAGTGTGTGAAAACTAGAGTGTGTTTTGTATAAATGTGTGTTTATACGTGTGTTTATGAGTGTGTGAATGTTATTTTGTGTGTATGTGTGTGTGTAAGAGGGGGTGCGTGTGTGAGTGTATGTGTGAATGAGTGTGGAGGTGTGTTGGAGTGTGTGTGTATGAATAGGGGTGTGTTGGAGTGTGAGTGTGTGTGTGTGTTGGAGTGTGTGTATGTGTGTGTGTGTCAGACGATCAACCCAGAGTCGCCAGAATGTCTTCCACATAAAACCTACAAAAAATAGCCTATAGATATTATTTTTTTAATTCTGTATTGGTACCTATTACCTAAAAAATACCTACGCCTGTCAAACGTGGAAGTTCACCAACAGAGTTAAAAATAAAATCACTTCCTGCCAGCGAAGCATGGAGAGAAGTGTCGCAAAAATCAGAAATTCGTCACACTATCATCAGGCAAAAGACAGGAGTAAAAGACGCTCTCAAGCTAAAATGGAGATGGGCAGGACACGTAGCGAGAATAAGTGACGATCGATGGACAATACGCATGACGTCATGGCCAGGTCCTACAGGCACTCGGAAAAGAGGAAGACCTGCAACTCGATGGGCAGACGACATCACACGAGTCGCAGGCAAAAACTGATTCACAGAAGCCAAAGACCGAGATCACTGGTGTTCTCTGGAGGAGGCCTTCACCCTCACTACCTGAGGGGTTCATGCATGTAATTTTTTATTTGATTTTCATTTTATTTTAAATTTATTATATTTCAATAATTTTATAAATATTACAATAAGTAACTCAAATTTAATTTATACCTACATTATAATTACCTAAGTACTATAAACTATTGTTATTTTTAAGTTTTTAACTACCTACTCTATGAAACTAATTACAAATGAAAAGATGTTATGGAAATTATTAATTAATTATAAAAATAACTAATGTACTTAACAATTTATTTTATAAATCAATTAAAGTACATAATACATATATGTTAAAAACAAAATGTTAGAAAAAAAAGAACATATTTTTAATGCATGAAATAAAAGGCTTTTTATTTTTTTTATTACCTAAAAAATATTTGATTTACAAAAAAATATTTATTTTATAAAAAAATGTTTATTTTACAAAAAAAATATATTTTACAAAAAGATATATTTTCAGACTATTCTTTCATGTGCTTACGGACATTTACAATATTGACAAAGCAGATATCAATTGTTTAGTAATATCCATAATCTATCTCAATCAAAAATAGCCACGCACGTTTAAAAAGTCACAAAATAAAACACCATTCAATTGACTACTGAAACAAGATAAAAATAGGAAAAAGCTCCCTTCATATTTCGAGCATGTTGACACGATAACTATATCGAGGTGAACCCGTTTGAGCTTCGACCTACATCACAGTAAATTGTAAACGGAATCCAACAGAATCCACGCTATAATTGGTGCGAAAAGGTCTCTCCGATATGTGCTTGTCGTTTCCCGCCTTCGACGGAGGGTGCACGATAAATAAGCGTATAGCGATGGTAAAATGCTATCACATGCACCTGACGATTTTTCAACGAGAGCCTTTGTATAGTTAGCGTGGAAAGGGCTTTGTTTTATTTGTGGTCGGCGCAACATGTCCCTTTCTTCCATCCTTCTCTATTAGTCGTCATCTCGGTAGTCACTCCCTTTCCTAGCCATATCATCTTTCACACAGTCCATCCATCGTTTCTTTGGTCTTCCCCTACTTTTATAGCCATCGACATTCATACTCAAAACTCAAAAATATTTAAAATTCTCATAAAAAAAACAAAAAAATAAAATAAAAAATAAAATAAAATACTCATATTATTTGTTGTAATTTATTTTAATTAGTGTATTGTTTTTGATTTTATGTATTCTATTTTCTCTTCTACTCTTACACACGTTGCCTACATCTCTTTATCGACTTTCATATCGCAGGTATGCTGAAAGAGATTTCTTTAGAAATAAGCATCACCTTTGTATGTATTTTTCTGTTCCTTCCTTCTTGTTTGTTTAAATAATTATATTATATGTGTGTACATAAATGGTTAAATAAATAAATACATTTAAAATAAATAAATAAATATTATTAATATATCCTTTATTGAATTTAATACATATCAATTATTTTTCTAAATATTAGAATATAAAAAAATATATATAAAAATATTTTTATATATATTTAAGTTAATTCGGTCTCCAGAGATAGGAACCTCCTCACGATGCAAGCCGTATCGAGGAGTACTGCCTTCTGAATCAGGCCCTTGATCCAAGCACCTAACGAGAGCCTCGAGAGATGTTGATCGAGGCTTTCGGCCATCAGACCATTGGCCGATACGACAATCGGCACAATGATAGCCGAGCTCACATTCCACATGTCAACAACCTCGTGCGCTAGGTCGAGATATTTAATTTGGTTCTCTTTCTCAGCTTTCACGAGGTTCTCGTCATGTGGAATGGTGACATCGATAGGATATTATTATTATAGGTAAAATACATACATAATTGACACAAAGTTACAATATTTAAAGAAAACAGTATTTAAAGCGTTGCAAAATTAAAAGGAAAGAGTACATACATGTCTCTTGAAAGCAGCGGCACGAGAATCGAAGATATTAATATAGATAATTATAGATTCGTCCTAAATAGATTTATATTTTCTGCTTCTCATAATAGTATATAATATATTTCGTGAGACGTACCAACTCATATACGGTTTCACTCCATGTTTATTGAGTCGGGATATCCCGAAATATACTCGTGAGTTCGTGACTAACATTTTCAGCAAACGAGACACCAAGAAAAGAGTCGACAGTTTTTCCGTCATCGTGAAAATTCTCGGAATTGTTTCATTCAGACCATGAAACGTATTAAGGAAATAATTTCGAGCATGAATCTTCACAAATGTCCCATGAATAGTTTACCATTATTCATCTAAAAACATCTCCAATCTCCTCAAACTTACAATGTGCCTTACCTCAGGTATTAAATCTGTCTTTGTACTGTACTGTTTGGAGCTGGGGAGTTGGTTGCGCCACTTCTTCTTCCCAGCTAAAGCACAAGGAAGTGGTGAAGGGTGGGCGTTTGGGGGACTGTCATTTACTGACTATCATTTATTTATGTCATTTTTGATGATTTGACTTCTTGGTATTTTTTTTATTTGAGCATTTGAATCTTTGTTACTAGCGCATTAATTGAACGAGTTATGACTAACAACATAGTTTTAAGATAATTAATGTAACACTTAACAAAATATGGACCAAAATTAGGTCTGAATTAAATAAATTTTCTTATTTCCTTTTTTATTAAGTTTTAATAAATAAATAAATGTGCTACCCGAATTTCACGTGAAAAAATATACTTACCTACGGCTTTTTTATGTCGTACGCCAGGACATGTAGTAAGCTAAATAAATCATGTCGGGGACAGGACAATAGTTTGCCTCGTTCCATTATACACACAAAGAGTTCTCGCTAACAACGTTGCTTGTTTGTTAATTAAATAGCTTTTACTTTTCGTTTGTGCACGCTAGCTCTCTTGATATACTGTGTTTTATGGTGTTTTTGGTACTTGTTAATGTTGTTAGGCATTTGAGTAGGTGCTAGGAGTACAATCAGTGACCTGCATTACCTAACCCCTCTTATATTTTTTTTTTTTTTGGGTGGGAAGTTATCAAATATGTGCTCCCGCTCTGGGCGGAGCGGGAGGGAGTGTCAGACTTTTACTGACTAAAACCCACCGTGTTCCTTCAAATGCCTGTGTGCCAGGGCCACGATATCCCTTTCGGACAGGCTTGTAACCCTGGCAGACCTAACCCCTCTTAAAAAGAAGAAGAAGAATGTAAGAGGGGTCAGGTTGTGCAGGTCACTGACTGTACTATGCACTTGTTCGGGTAACCATTATTTGCCACGATTGGGCACAGACGGGATGCAAAATTAATATACCGGGTTAAAATAAATTAGCTAGCAAAACTCCGCACATGCGATGGGTATCGATATCTAGAAAGAAAGAAAGAAAATGAATTTATTTAGCACAGACTAAAAGGCACACAGTTGTCTGTGTGGTGCCGGACGTAAAGAATACCACCGCCCTATTTCTTCCCGTGGGTGTCGTAAAAGACGACTAAGGGACTTACTAGAGAATGGGCAGCAGCGTTCTCTATGCATTTTAACACCATACTGCGATTGCCAATCCGATGCGCCAAGCGTGGCGATTATGGCAAACCCCCCGTTTGCGGGACCTATGTCCAGCAGTGGACGTCTTTCGGCTGAAATAATGATGATGATGAAAAGGCAAACAACACAACATTTATTTATTTATTTATTTTCTCCTCTTACATCTATCAGGGTAACCCAATGCGGTAAATGCGCATAACCTAATTTAATTATTATAAAAACTACAAATAATATTTATCTATATCCTAACTTAATTATTATAAATACTAACATTCATGTAGGTACCTATAACAACATACCTATAACAAATTACAAACAATGCATTCCTTGTGAATTCACTCAGAGAACAGCAGAATAAGTCCGTCTCAATCGCTATGAGGTTGAGCGTGCGGAGTGCACGCGTCAGCAGTGTACAACATAATTATACTACAAGTATAAAAAAAAAGAATTAAAAAAAGAAAACAAATATAAAAAAGTGTACAAATTAAAGATTTTTGGCCAGTTCAGCAAAAATGCCAGTCAACTAGTGCCTGATGCTGATTTTCTAATGGACTTGGTCTACTCGTAAACATCATCATCATCTGCCTAGGCTTTCCCCAACAATGTAGGGGTCGGCTATCAGTCTGACCAGATGCAGCTGAATAGCAGTACTTACTGGGTAACACGATACCCCTTGATAAGACTGGTTGTCTGACTTTCGGGCTTCTGACGATCCGTAACGACTGCCAAAGATCCACGAATGACAGGCGGGACCAAAGGCTTATAACGAGCTTTCCGAGTCGCGAAGACCCTCTTGGTATTTAAAGATGGTCACCCATTCACGAACCAACCGCGGCTAGCGTAGTTAAACCCGAACGATCGATATCTAAGCATGATGAAATAAAAACAAAAAATAATTTAAAAAAAAATGTATGGGGTCATGTATGGGGTCACTGACCAGAGTCACTGTAGTCACTTGAAATATCAATTAAAAAAAAAAAAAATAAAAAAAAAAAAAAAAAAACAGTTTTTTTTTTTTGGTAAACTTCATACACGTGATGGATATCGATATCTTAATTCGATAAAGCATAAGAAATCAGTTTTTCTCAATTCATACAACGGAACCTCCAACAAACACACCTTCCAAAAAACACATCAAATCTTTTATTAATTTATATTTTATTTATTATGACCCTGTATATTCGATTTTGCCACCCATTGTGCTGAATTACGCCGACCTGAACAAGTGTGTAGCACCCCTTACGTTCTACCAAGAAGTTCTCGGTAACAGCCTGGAGTTAGGAAATTGGTGTTCCTGCGCCTGCTCTCTCCGGCCGTTTCAGATTCAGGATTGCCGTCCCATCTACCATATGAGAGCGTCGGCAAAGTCAATATCAATCCAAATAACTGGTATAGGTCAAGCAAACTTGGGACGTGTTTTCCGAGTTCAGCATTGCATTAGATGTCCACGCACAATGAAGGGTTCAGTAGTAGGGATGAATTTATCCCAAGAACAAACTTAACATTGTAGTTGAAAGACATGTTCCCTCATACATTCAAACTGCAAATGTGAGTTTGTACGCACAATATTGAGTGATTTACCATGTTAATTTAAGAGTAGATTCGGAACAAATTGGTTGTGACAGACGGACACGAGTGAAGGATCACTTGTGTGTCTGTCCGTCTGTCACAGTCAAATTGTCGGAGCCGCACCTAAAAAGGAAGAAAGAAATAAATAATTTCTTTTATTTGTCCAAAGGTCATGAAACACGAAAAAAGTAGTCACTACACTGCTCACTGACGGCTAAGATAGTGTTGTTATTGAAGTGCTGACTTGTTAAGTACTAGTGATTATTCGTCTAAAATCCCATGAAAAACGACGCGTGACGTTCGATACAATAATATTGATATTTGGTTTGATACGACCAAAATTACCAAATAACAAAGATGGTTGATAATGATAAAAATTTGGGGGGTCGATAATGAGTAATGAACGAATGGACGCCGATACAATAAAATATTTGACTAAACTCAACTGAACATGGGCCTACTGCAAGGTACTAAAGGTGACAAAGTTATTAAAACAGTTGAATGAACACCAAAGAAGCAACCAATCCCATCGCACAATAAACATTGTATTACAAATATCTGATTTCCCTGAGGGTTCCAGAACTTAGATGGTAGTCGTTCCACGGGTTGATATTATAATGGTACAAATATTAACATATACATTGTATTTATTTTATTATTTATTTTTAATCTCACTGTATGCTGCACCGGTCGACGTCATCACGTCAACGCTGAAAACCAGCACTGGGGCTCTTTCTCGCATAGGGTCGCAGCATTATGCTGACCGTTTTGCATGGATGTGACGCATATTTTCCCTCAACTTGTACTTTCGTGTTTGTGTTCTTTCTTTGCGTCATGTTTACGGCAAGTCCGCAACTAAACGTATTTTCTTGTTTTTTATTTTTTGTTCATAAATTAGTAGGTATTCGTCCATTTCTTGATACAAACGGAGCTTGGAATGAAAACTGAAAGTCATGATTATTTTGTAAATAAACGAATGCCCTGTTTTTGGGTTCTTTAGATAAACTCTCAAAAGCCATTGATTTGAGGAGCTCGTGTCTAAGGAATAACAGCCACACGGGCCGACCCATCAGGTTAAGCTACGCCTGCCAGGGTTGGTACGGACCAACCAACCACCGACCAACGGGGATGGGTGACCATCTCTACATACCGAGACTCCTCCGTGCCTCGGAAAGCACGTTAAGCCGTTGGTCCCGGCTGACATTCGTGGATCTTTGACAGTCATTACGGGTCGTCAGAAGCCCGAAAGCCTGACAACCAGGCTTACCAAGGGGTATCGTATTACCTAGTAACTGGGTTGTGGAGGTCAGATATGCAGTCGCTCTGTGTAAAATACTAGTGGCAACGGGTTAGACTGGAAGCCGACCGCAACATAGTTGGGAAAAGGCGGGCAGATTGATTGAGGTAGCTATTGATTCGAGAAAGTAACACCCACTCTCATGAAGATCGGAGACGCTACACTCGAAGTTGTGGACGAGTACAAACCGGACAAAGACAAACAAAAAAGATAGGTAAGTCCAACTTCGAGAAAGAGGTCAGTCGTCGAATCCGACTCGGCTGGGCAGCGTTCGGGAAGCGACGCAATATCTTCTCATCCCACATACCGCAGTGTCTCATGACGAAAGTCTTTGACCAGTGCGTGTTGCCAGTGATGACCTATGGTACAGAAACGTGGTCGCTTACCAGAAGGCCTTATCAGAAGGCTAAAAGTCACCCAAAGGGCAATGGAGAGGGCTATGCTTGGAGTTTCCCTACGTGATCGAATCAGAAATGAAGAGATCCGCAGGCGAACCAAGGTAACCGACATAGCCCGAAGAATTGCCAAGCTTAAGTGGCAGTGGGCAGGGCACATTGCTCGCAGAACTGATTGCCGATGGGGCCGAACGGTTCTGGAGTGGCGACCTCGTACCGGAAGGCCTCCTACAAGGTGGACATATGACCTTGTGAAGGCTGCAGTTATCCGCTGGATGTGGGAAGTAAAGAACCGGTCGAAGTGGCTGTGCTTGGGGGAGGCCTATGTCCAGCAGTGGACGTCTTTCGGCTGAAATGATGATGATGATGAGGATCTTTTTAGGCGAAATTCATATCTAACCGAGTGTTCAGAAGCACTATAGAATAGAATAGAATATAATTTTCTTTATTCGAGTAACCAAGACTGAACAAGATTTTATTAGTGAAACTTACGACTATGTTAGTAAGCAGAGACACTAAACAAAAACAATATAGGAAATAATTATTGGTCACCGTTGCGACATCCCATGAGAGACGGCACAACAGTGACCCACGTAAGCACAGTCCAGGCGACTCGCAACCATGCTTAAGACACTGTTGGAGTATGACCGACAAGGCACCGAATCAATAGTACTATCGAATACAGAAACTCCGATTAAAAATATCTCAGAAGCTGACCTAAGACATGGACATTTATTCATGTAGGTATGTTATTATTTTATCGTTAGAACTAGCATTCTCCAACATTGTCTGTGGTTAAGGTCAAGGACGCAGGTCGTGACTTTGTCCTCGTTGATGAGGGTTTAGTCACAATACAATTATTCATCACTAGCTAGACCCGACACGTTGTGCTGTCCAAATTTCAATAATACATACAAAATTCCGATAGAATTTTGGTTTCCCGGATTTTCAATGTTCCCGGCAACTTTATCAAATTTTTCTTTAGGTAACAACCTGATTCGGACTGTACGCCTACGAACGCACGGGCGCTCTTTTTAACGCGACCCTTCTAGCCACGCACTGGATTTTTAACGCCCGGTTTGGCGTGAGTTGAAAATACAACTGGTCATTATACTATATACAATATTATTTTTAGTATATGCGAAACCCGAAACACGTGTCTAGTATTTTTATGTAAAGAATCCATGTACAAAATTTCAAAACTGTATCATGAAAAATCACAAAGTTATAAGGTTGTTATGTTAACGTTTAAACATGCTAACGTCGCCCCCGCGCCTCCAGGGTCGTCTTCGCTCATTGATAATAATTTGGCAGTAGGTACCTAACCGTACGGCGATTGAATTGTAAGTAATTAAATAGTGATAACATTTGCCATCACACTTAAATATTTTTGGGCAAAATATAACAAAGTGACGGTGTAAAAATTATTGAAATCGATTCAGTTCCTTATTCTGAACAAACTATATTCAAGTTTCTCATAATTATACTAAAAATGATGTTATACATACAAATTCAAGGAAAACAAGAAATTCAGATGACTCCACGCTATTTTTTTGAAAATAACTCCGACTGGTGGCCGTCCTGATATTGGTTCTTCTACAAATCTCTTCATTCTTGATTCGATCACGTAGGGCCACTCCAAGCATAGCCTTCTCGATTGCCCTTCTGGTGACGAGCAGTCACCAGAAGGGCAATCGAGCTGCATTCAACAGTGGACTGCAAAACACCTGCTGATGATGATACCGATCATCGCGGCATCGGCTGGAGAGGACGGTGTTACAACGGTTGGGTATTGCATCGATCCTTTTGAGGGGTACAATCAAAATGACAAGCTTACCTAGTAATAGTCTATTAGGTAAAAGCATAACAAAAAACCGGCCAAGTGCGTGTCGGACCACGCACAATAAAGGGTACCGTAGTTGGGATGAATTTATCCCAAGAACAAACTTAACATTGTAGTTGAAAAACATGATCCCCATACATTCCAACTGCAAATGTAAGTTTGTACGCACAATATTGAGTGATTTACCATGTTATTTTAAGACCACAGACTTCTTATAGGTTTTCCTGTAATCTATGAGTAAAGAACTATTTTCTGTATATTTATCAAAATTTTAGGCTCAGTAGTTTCGGAGATAAGGGGGGGGAATGGTAATTTTTCATCTATTTTCTCAAATAATTTAAAAAGTATGTATTATAAAATTATAAAAAAAATAACTTTAAAATTCTTAAAACAAGCCCTTTCATTTGATATACCACACGGTACAGTCAGCAAAACTTTATTTTTAAATTTTCTAATTTGCCCCCCAAAAGTGACCTCCATTTTCAAAATTAATTTATTTAAGTAACACGTCCGTATTTGGGTCAAAGAAGTTCATATGTGTACCAAATTTCAACTTAATCGGTCTAGTAGATTCGGAGCAAATCAGCTGTGACAGACGGAGAGACAGACAGACAGACACACGAGTGATCCTATAAGGGTTCCTTTTTTCCTTTTGAGGTACGGAACCCTAAAAATTACAAAAACCTTCTCAAAGAAGCTGAACATAAACCGCTTCTTACAAAACTCGAATACTCAGCATTTACGCAGTGTTTATAACTAAGCAATAAGATACCCTTTGGAGGATTACGTCTTAAGAGTATTTTCAAAGGACTATTAAGGCATTTCCAAATGAGCAAAAGGATTTGTTTTCGAAATTAAGGATGGTATTAATTTGTAAAGTAACGAAAATGTTAGTACTAGAAGTTACAAAAAAGCAGTTTTGAGAAGGTAAATGCTGAAAACTTTACCAATTTTCAGTAGCTAACAATTCTTAATTGACATAACTTTGTTTAAAATTGAATCCCCCGCAATCATTTCGTCGATTTAGAAACATTCTTTATTTTTATGGGAGAATTCTAGACTGGGTAGACTCTCACTCTATTATTCAAACTTCAGATGGAAAATTTGTACATCATCATCATCATCAGCCCATACCAGTCCACTGCTGGACATAGGCCTCTCCAATTGCACGCCATTCAGCTCGATTCTTGCAACTGTCATCCAGCTGCCACCAGCCACCCTGCGAAGATCGTCGCTCCACCTAGCCTGAGGGCGTCCTACCTTACGTTTACCGATTCGCGGTCTCCACTCAAGAACACGTCCACCCCAACGGTCATCGGTTCTACGGCTAATGTGGCCGGCCCATTGCCACTTCAGCTTGCTTATTCGGTGGGCTATGATGACAACTTTGTTTCTCTGCCCGATCACCTCGTTCCGGATTCGATCCCTCAGAGAGACTCCAAGCATAGCCCGTTCCAAGCTCGCTGAGCGACCTCGAATTTATGGACCAGCCGTACCGTGAGTGTCCACGTTTCGGCTCCGTAAGTCATAACAGGTAGGACGCACTGATAAAAAGTAACTTCATACCCTATACATATTATAAATCAAAGTCGGTTTTTAGGGTTCCGTAGTCAACAAGGAACCCTTGAGATTTTAGCCATGTCCGTCTGTCTGTCTAATTCTGAAAAAATTGTACTATTCAATCATAAAACCACTTTTAAGATTCCTCAAGTGTTCTTCATACATCTGAGCCTGAAAAGTACAAAGGGTGTAATGTGACAATGTAGGGTGAGTGTCAAATCTGGTTCCGGACATTTCATTCCCAATCTACTGCCCCCCTGAAAAAGGAAATCTGGCTTTTATACCTTGCCATTATAACATGACCTGTCTGGACGTAAGCTACCGCCCCTTTGTATCGTCCATTTGAAGTAAGGAGGGGAGAACGGAAGGTCTAAATAAAATGGTATTGTTATAATAGGTATTGATCAAAGATTTGTATCGTCGCCGCATTATTTTGCGGTAAAAGGGTTCCGCAATGGGATATTCTGTATTTTTTAGTAGTAGCACCCGAAGGAGAGCTCGCAATATTTTTTTTTGTGGTTGCCTCTTGTGGGGCAGTTTGAATATATTTACAAGAAAGGTATATAAAGTAAAGGTTTATTGGAAGTGAATTGGTCGTAGCTAAGATATTTCTCGTAGATATTTATTTAGCTCAGTTACTGCAACTTAGAAGCGTAGACAACATGTGAAAGCATATATGATATTATGAGAATAATAATCTCGCCATTGAACAAGACAACACGATGGGGGACGGCCCCGGCTTCGAAATAGTCTACACGTAATATAATATTACATGTACTCTAAGTACATTCAACAAAACAGTTAGTTAAATACCTAGGAAAAAATATTCACTATTCACGATAATACCATCTTATCACTTAAAAAACATCGATTCTCGACTAAGGAAGTTTTGTCTGTGATTAAAAGAATGTCGAGGGGAAAGTCTCCGGGACACGACAGTCTCAGCATCGAACACCTGAAATATGCGGGAATACACTTGCCTAGGGTGCTTGCCATGTTATTTAACTTTTGTGTAAGTCATTCTTATTTACCGGATGAGCTCATGTATACGGTTGTTGTGCCAATAATCAAAAATAAAACGGGCGATGCCTCTGATATGTCCAATTATAGACCTATATCGCTGGCCACTATTGTAGCTAAGGTGCTGGATGGGCTGCTAGACCAACATCTGAGTAGACACCTGAATTTGCATGACGCTCTGTTTGGCTTCAGGCCAGGTTTGTCAACTGAACCTGCAATTCTATGCGTCAAGCAGACTGTCCAGTACTACACAGCGAGGAAAACACCAATCTACGCCTGTTTCTTGGATCTGTCGAGGGCATTTGATCTCGTGTCTTACGATTTTCTGTGGCAAAAATTGAATACTGAAACGGACGTTGCAGTAAGCAAGTTAAGCTGACGCTTTTTAAAGCGTATTGTCAGTCCTTCTACACGTGTAGTTTATGGGTCAACTACACGCAGCTAGTGTACGGGTCTCTGCGTGTACAATACAACAACGCGTTTAGGGTGTTGTTTGGGCTGCCTCGTTTTTGCAGCGCGTTGACTATGTTTGCTGAGGCGCACACTGATTGCTTTTATGCTATCATCCGTAAGCGAAGCGCTTCGCTGCTCAGACGCGTGCGTGGCACTGCAAACGGCATCCTGGAAGCGTTGGCAAACAGGTGGGATTCTCCACTGTCGAAGCAGTGGATGAGTGCTCATGCGATGGGCGCTCACCCCGGCGCATGCTTAAATTAAATAGCATAAATAAACTGTACTAACACTAGGCTAAGTTTATTGTTACTAACACCTATGGATATCTTATTAATCTGAAATAAATATATTTGATTTGATTTGATTTGATAATCTTTTCCCCACTAAGATGGGGTCGCCTTTCAGTCTAATCGGATGCTGCTTTCCACTTCTCTACGAATATTCATTACTGTTTGGTGCGTTATAACTTTTTCTTATTTTTTTTTTGTATGAAATATTTGGCTAGGTACTCAGAGCACTAATAAAATTAACCAAAAGTAGTTGCAAGTTAGCTACCTGTATAACTAAAGTCCATTTCACGAAAGAAGTCCCGCAGATCTGGCGCTGCAGGCATGGGTTATTTTAGGAATGTTGCTAACTTAGCGTATAATAATAACTAGTTCCACTTATTTCCGCGGGACTTCTTTCGTGAAATGGACTTTATTTATTTATTTAACAGTTTATGTGCACATAAACAACAAAACAAACGAGCCTCACAGTAATCGCTTATGATGTGTAACATCTGACATCTCACTTTGGTAATAAACAACGAAGCAGCGACAGAAATGACCTCCTCTATTTACAATCTATACTAATTCCATGAGTACACTAATTCCATGCTATTATAAAGAACTTACTAGTTCCATGCGATTAAAACGTACTTACTTATTCCATGCTCAAGCTGTCACTTCTTGTTACACACTTCCATCCCTTTTCATGAAATCACTCAAGAAGAGTAAAATACGTACAAAGGTAATGCTATCTCTTTGTTTGCCTGTACTCTGAGTACTATTAATATGCTTGGTGAATTCCTAGTATTCCCGTTAACCCAGCCAACTAAGCCGAATCTGCTAGTGCTTGCAGTAGGTTCATAATATTAGAGCAACCGGTGGGTTTGGGCTTATGACGTCTGTGCTTGTCGTCTCCCTAGCTGTTGGATTATTTCAGCTTTGCAGCTAATGCTTTGTTTACATGGGAGGATATTGAAAGTAAAAGAAGAAAGAAAGAAAGAAAATACGCTTATTTGCGGTAAACATGACGCAAAGAAAGAACATATATACAAAAAGAACAAGTAGGGGAAAAATATGCGTCACATCCACGCAAAACGGCCACCGCTCAGCATAATGCTGCGACCCTATGCGAGACAGAGCCCCAGCGCTTGTTCTCAGCGACAGCCGGAAAGTAGATCATACGAGTAGTTAACACAAACACCACGCTGAAAAAAAAAGCGGAGTAGGTGTTTCACCGACCCCGACCTTGATGATTATTTTGTTTTTGTTAAGTATTTATTTTAAATACATTTTGATTCCAATTATTCATAATATAGGTACGGTAGGTAGGTCATTTAATTTGAAGAAAATCAAGATTTAAAATATGTTTCACCGCTGTCTACCCAAATACTTTGTACTTACTTACTTTGCCTATAAGAATTCATATTTAGGCGTCAATATTTAAATAATTTTAGTACATAAACTTTATCGGCTTTATCTGTTTGTGCTTAAAATGAAGTTGCATGATAATCCTTAAAAACTGTATCTGGATACTGTTATAAAACATATTTTATATTCAAGTTTGATATTACATATTCTGTTTCTTTCAGAAATAAAGTAAAACAAGTCGCTATTAGTTTAATAAAATCTTACATAATTTGATCGCTTCTCTGGTAAAATCGTAGGCGAGAATTAATACGAAGAAGCGCGAGTAATCTAATATTATTGTCCTAATATTTTCCCTTTGATTGATTGCTTGAAATAGTCAAGCACAAATGTATTCAGCGGAGATCGGATGTCAGAATCTAATTTGTTTTCAAATGGAACTGTTTACTGGGTACCTACTGAAGAAATCTTAATTTAAAATTGTTCATATTAAGTACTAGGTATTACTATTTGAAAAAACGTGTTTCATTTCAGTTTATTCATTAATAAACAGAAATTAAACATCAAGGCTAAAAAAGGTTTTGTGATTATTATTATGAAAATGGAAAATGTTCTGCCATAGCAGCCACAGCATTGTCTACATCTTCGTCAGAATCTTTTGTTCAGCTACTCTTTTAACGACAGTCCTCATAAAAAAACGCCAACCTCTTTCAAGTCTTCAATTATAATTTCCAACAGTTCCAACAACTGTCCCTTCCTCCTCATTTTCCGAGTACCTATCTAGTTTCAGCCCCAAGTTTTCATTTCATAAGTATCTTAGGACAACGGCTATGAGAGTAGGGTTGGAAAAAAATCCATTTTTCCACAACAATGTCTGCGTCAGTGTTTATAAGAAAACGTTTTGTATGGAGCGCCTTCATTATTCCGAGACGGAACTAAGAAGGCTTAAAGCTGCCTGCTCGTGGTAAGACAAGACGACTTTGTTCTGCAGATATTATTGTATACGCTTCCATGTTGAGTATTTGCAGGAATTGTTAATGAACGAATGAACGTGAATAATTGAAGAACGAAGATGGTTTTCATGGTATTGCAAATCTCGTAGTGATTTGATCGTAATGAATGGACTTATCTGCGGTTTATTTCTGTTAGTGCTTTTTAATTGACCTAGTTTATATATATGTAGATATAATAAATAATTTTCTTAGATGTTTCAAACTATCTGACGGTTGGTAAAAGTGTACCATGTCAAACTTGGTTATTTAATTTTGCTCCATTACGCTAGAATGCGTTACTAAAGTCCATTTCACGAAAGAAGTCCCGCAGACGTGGCGCTGCAGGCATGGGTTATTTTAGGAATGTTGCTAACTTAGCGTATAATAATAATTAGTTCCACTTATTTCCGCGGGACTTCTTTCGTGAAATGGACTTTAAGACATAAGATCACACAGTTTTATATAACATTTCTTCTGATGGCCTATACCTTAAATCTCTTGCTTTAAATACTTGAGTTTATTTTTATTACGCATTATCAATCATGCAGTGTTCAATAATTCGTTCAACCACATAATATGCTTACAGTCGGGGAAATTAATTGTTTATTAAGTTCACTCTTCGTCAATTTGCCGTGTTATAGCTATTTGTATGTTTTGTAATTTTAAATGTATTTTCTCGTTATTTATTTTCTGGTGTACAATAAAGTATTAATATAATTATAAATAAATGTAGTCATGTTTTAAGTTGTTACTTAATTTGATAAACCATTTATTCCCTGACTTTACAAGACAACTTAGCAGGTTGATGAGTAGGTTTCACAATACACAATTTATCATGTTACCCACTGCATCTGTCCAATAAGCAAAAGCTAGACTTTAATACAAGAATGTCGCATAAAGAATGCAGGCACAGTAATACAGTCGCACGATGAATGCCAATCTTGCAAAGAGATTGTTGCAAGAATACAGAGCAGCACTGTTGAAATTCAAAAACTAAACGTTTTTTGTCTCACAAAGTAACCAAAAAATAGAAGAGCAGAAGTTTTAACACCGCAACACAATGGAAAGCTTATGAATGCATCGAGGGGCAGGACGGCCTCGTGGCTAAAAATTAACAGATGCATGGGTCGAACGAAGGTTAAGCTATACTTGCCAATGTCAGTTCAAGGATGGGTGTATAACTCAAACTCAAAACATTTCTTTAAGCTATACCAATTATAGGCACTTTTGAATTGTCAAAGAGTCGGTCTGTTAGTCAGAAAGTTCAAGCTATTTGCCGTACGTAACGTAGATCTCTATGGAGAAGAACAGGCAAGAAACTCCAAGGACACTCTTTGAAATCAAAATATTACAAAATCCTGGGTAGGTACATTATTCTTGTCACTTCACAATGTAGAAATATTTTATTAAAAAACAATTCAAAATATAAGATTAAAAGATTACAAATAAGCCCTGGGCCAGTTAAGAGATGACCAGTCTCAACTGACGGCGCCACGAACATGACGCGTGGATCAGTCAACTGAACTGAACCGAGTTTTATTAAGGCGACGATAACCGACTTTTAATGATTTTATACTGAAAATCAAGTCTAAACGAGTAGTGTTAATGATTGAAAAAAATATATGTTAAATTAAAGCATTTCTTAATAATTTGATATGTTAATGTTTTAGATTATGTTTATATTACATAGTGAAATTAATTTGTAAAGTTATGTCTAACGCGGATTAAAAACTGAGAATGGCGCAAAATCTACCAATCGTATTTTTCTGAAACCTTCACCAATTAAAGAGAATTAATTTAATCATTGATCTTTTAGTGTACGCGTTTTATTAAAATACCTTTTGTTTTGTGTATAATAAATTAATAATGAGTCAAAATGGGGACAACGCTCCTTGATGGGCGAGTCCTATTACTGGCTGAACGTACGACGCGTTGTGTGAGCTCTGTACAGAACACGCAAGCTAACTACTCAAGGTCACTGGCATATATCTCCGTCTTAAATTCCTAAGCAATGAAAAGCGGTCAAAAGATTGCGTTAAAAGTAGTAGCACTATTTTGAAATAACATCTTACACAAACTGTTATCATAAAGGAAGGGGGAAATATACATCCAGAAAATATTCATGCTGCATCCGGGTAGACTGGAAGCCGACCCCAACATGTTGGGAAAAGACTGGGCAGATTGAAGGGGAAATATTCACCAAATCCCCTAAAACTTTTTGATCTTATGCCGTTGGCAGCGGCCGGTAAGCGTTACATCCAACTTGGACGTAGTTACTATATCTTTGACAATTCTTTAATTCTAAATTTACTTGTATACTCACAAAAATCGCTCGACTTAATGTAATACGAAGACACTGCCTCCCAAGATACAGGATTTCCCTAGTTTGGGAGACAGGGTACCTATTCCTTTTGGACTTTCGACTTCATTGCAGTCACTAACCTTTTGTATCCATTCATTGTGTAATTTTACTCAAGTCTGTGTAGCCTTCTGTGTTATTGTCAAAGTTTATGTTTTTTTGTGAATAAAAAATGTATTATTATTATTAATTTATTATTATTACTATTTAGTATTTTTAGGACCCAAAAATAGGAATTATTTGAGTTTCGTAAGGCGCAATCATTATATTAGTGTTCAGCAATACTATTAGGAGCGCAATATGGGAATTATTAGACTATCGATTAAATACATACCTAAAACAGGTCATCATTTCAGTCGAAAGACGTCCACTGTTGGACATAGGCCTCCCCAAAAAAGGGGGGGGATTTGCCATAATCGCCACGTTTGGCAGGCGGGTTGGAGATCGCAGTATGGTTTTAAAAATGCATAGAGAACGCTGCTGCCCATTCTCTAGTAAATCCCTTAGTCGCCTTTTACGACACCCACGGGGAGAAATGGGATGGTGCTATTATTTACGTCCGGCACCAAACGGACACACAGGGTTAAAACAAGTAGGTTATTTTAATTAAACATAACTGCGAGCTATGTTGTGCTCTGTGGCTGCTACGAGAAGGGTTATTTTTGCAAGAAAGGAGTTTAATGGCTACATTGATACATTATGACTGTTTTTTATCAAGTATAATGGTAAAAATAATGATAATAATGATACTAATAATAAGCTGGCAACACCAACGTCAACAAAAGTCACAAATTTCGTTTTCATATTATTTTCAGTTCTTTTAATTTTAGACGCAGTTTATTTTATTTTATTTGGAACTCTTCTCTACCTTCACTCTACCTTCACCCCCAAAATAACCACAACATGAAAAAATAGCAAAATGAACCATTATCTAGACTTTCATCAAAAACTGCCGAGGTGACATCTGTCATGTCACCTCCGATAAAACAAGGATTAAGAAAACGGAAAAATGTTGACGAGAGCAGCTAAACGACGAGCACGCCCACCACCTCCGGACTCTTCGCTCAGCTCCGCCTCGCCGCCGCCGGTACCCAGCCCCACCGTGAGCGCTGTGACGACACCGGCCGTGGTAGTTGCGTCGAGCTCGAGCGATGAGTATTTTTCCCCGCCGACGTCGCCAACACCTGTACGTCGGCAGGGGAGAGGCCGACCACCAGCGAGCTTGGGACCTCAAGGCAATCAGGCCCCGAACAGGGTCCCCGCTGCCAGTGGAAATGTGTCGCGCATACGATGGACCCAGTCCATGAATGAAAATGTGATGCGCGCATATTATGGGGCTACAGAGGGAGGAATTAATCTTACAGCGTACCGGGGTCGGATGCTCTCTCTGTTTCAGGTACTTGAACCAGCCATCAACGTCACGGCCCAACGATTGTCGGATCAAGTGCGCGTCATTCAATACAATCATAGATTGGATGACGCTACACTTGATCGGCTACGCTCGGAAATGCAGAGTAGCTCTGCTAGTAACCCTCCCCCATCCCAGAATGTCGTGCATGCGCCTGCTGAAGTTCTACTGCGGGAAAATCAGCATGCTGTGGAGGAGGACACCAGGGCTATATCTGCAGATAACCTATCCAATGTGGAATTAAGGAGCGTACTGGAGGATGCAATCCGTGAGTACCGGTTCACATTACCTGACCTTAGACCACGGCTACCACGTTTGCCCATGAATAAAAAAAACAGAGCACTGGTGTGTGCCCTGGATGCGCTGTTACCAAATTTCATTGAAAGTAGCGCAGACCTTTGCGATACACACTCAATCTTGTATTGTATGGCTGTTGCGGCATGTCGTATAAGCTCGTGTCAAATTTCCAAATACTGACCAAGCTGTACAACCGAAACCCGCCGCACCAGCCTGGCAGTGCAGGATTGAGCGTCGTATTAATGAGGCCAGGGTACTCATCGGGAAGCTTATCTGTTTCAGGGAGGGCAATACACGCCCAAGGGTGATGCGCTTTGTGAGGCGGGCGTTCTCGGGAACTAGTATTAGTCCTCTAGAATATGTATCCCGTGTCACAGAGCGCATCGACTTCCTGAAGCAGAAAGTTTATGCATGGGCAAACCGTATCCGTCGGTATAAGCGAAGAGTGGATCGGTACACTCAGAACCGCATGTTCCACAGCGATGAAAGGTGGGTATACAGAGCATGGGAGCGGCCCATTCCCACTCAAGGTGTGACTGACGTACGTCTGCCGGATAAAGAAGCCATGAGTGCTTTTTGGCGAAGCATTTGGTCGGTGCCCGTTAGTCACACTGAAGGTGATTGGATGCGAGTTGTTGAACAGACGTGTGATTCAATACCAGACATGGAGGCTATTACAATTAGTCCTCTGGATGTGGCCCGTGCAGTCCGTCCGTTGCCTAACTGGAAATCTCCAGGACCGGACGGACTGCACAATTTTTGGATTAAATGGCTACAAATGTCACACGCCTGTTTAGCCTCGCAATTCCAATCATCTTTAGAGACTGGGTCGCTTCTACTGTTCTTTACGACAGGAGTTACCCACCTGCCCCATAAATCAGGTAGTACTGCGGAACCTAAAAACTATAGACCAATCACATGTTTGCCAACGGTCTATAAAGTCCTTAAATCCATTCTTAGAGCTAAAATTGCACATCACATTGATTGTAACTCAATTATGTCTGTGTCTCAGAATGGATGTAAGAATAGGTCCCGTGGTACTAAGGAGCTACTCCTTATAGACATGGCCATAAGCCAACAGGTTCGTAGATCCCGTAAGGATTTGTCGACATGTTGGATAGATTATAAGAAGGCCTATGACTCGGTGCCACATACATGGCTCATTAGGGTGCTGCAGTTGTACAAGATAGACGCAACTCTACGCACCTTCTTGATGTCGTGTATGGGGCAATGGAGGACGGTCCTTCTCTATCCAGGATGTCGACGGATCCAGGGAACCGATGAACCGATCAGGATTGAGCGGGGAATATTTCAGGGCGATAGTTTGAGTCCACTTTGGTTTTGCTTAGCCTTGAATCCTCTTAGCACATTGCTGGAGGATTCAGGTCTAGGCTATCGGTTGAAAAGAGGTGGTCAGGTGATATCTCACCTCCTTTACATGGATGACTTGAAACTCTTTGCCCCCAACAATTTGCGACTGATGGAGCTACTGAGAGTAACAGAAACGTTCAGTAGCGCCATCAGGATGGAATTTGGTGTGGACAAATATGCGGTCATGCATGTAAAGAGAGGGGGGATTACGGAATCCGTGGGAATCCAACTCTCGGATTCCATACACCTTAGATCCCTCTCTTCAACCGAAACCTACAAGTATTTGGGTATGTCGGAAGCATTAGGCATCAATACTGCCGATATGAAGCAATCGTTGAGGGAGCGCTTCTTTGGCCGCCTGAATAAAGTGTTAAATAGTCTTTTATCAGGCGGAAACAAGGTGCGTGCCTTCAACGGTTGGGTCATGCCGGTTTTAATGTATTCTTTCGGCATACTCAAATGGACTCAGACGGAACTTGACGCTCTGGATAGGAAGGTCCGTACATTGCTGACGGCATATCGGATGCATCACCCACGGTCATCAGTAATGAGACTGTACCTCTCGCGGAAGTGTGGGGGTCGCGGCTTCTTAAATGCTAAAACCCTCCACAACCGCGAGATTTGCAGTCTCAGAGAATATTTTCTTCAAACTGACGTGGAGATGCATCGAGATGTGGTCGCAGTGGACAAGGGCCTTACCCCACTATCCTTGGCGAAAGAGAACTGGCGCAAACCTGCAGTACTTGATACCAACGATCGTCAGGAAGTATGGCAAGGCAAAGAGCTTCACGGACGCTTTTTCCGGGCCCTCCATGGGCCTGATGTAGACTTTTTGGCGTCTGTATCCTGGCTACGTTTCGGCGACCTCTTCGGGGAAACCGAAGGTTTTGTCTGTGCAATTATGGATGAAGTTATTATGACGAATAATTATCGGAAATACATTGTTAAGGACGGTACGGTTGACATCTGTCGGGCATGCCACCGTCCCGGTGAATCAATCCGACATATTGTTTCCGGTTGTTCTCGTCTTGCTAACGGCGAGTACTTGCACAGACACAATCTAGTGGCTAGGATTATCCACCAGCAACTTGCCTTGCAGTACAACCTTGTGGAAATCGAAGTACCATACTACAGGTATGTGCCCGACCCAGTTCTCGAGAATGGGCATGCCACATTGTACTGGGATCGATCTATCATCACTGACAGGACTATTGTAGCCAATAAACCTGATATTGTGGTGATAGATCGACGAGAGCGCCGTGCAATGATTGTTGATATCGCTGTCCCTCATGACGAGAATCTCGTGAAAGCTGAGAATGATAAAAAGATAAAGTATCTTGACTTAGCACACGAGGTTGTCAACATGTGGGATGTGGACTCTGCAATCATTGTACCGATAATCATTACGGTCAATGGCCTAATAGCGAAGAGCCTCGACCAACACCTCAGGAGGCTCTCATTACGCGGCTGGGTCAAGGGCTTGATTCAGAAAGCAGTACTCCTCGACACGGCACGCATAGTGAGGAGGTTCCTCTCTCTAGAACCCTAACCACCGGCAGTTTGGACCTTGTTCCTGATGCCGATGGACTACTGTTTTTTGTATTTTTAAATGTTTTTCTTTTTTAATGTTTTTTATAAAAAATATTTAAAAATATAATCAATATGTATGGTTAAGTAATAAATGAAAATACTAATAATAATGATACTAAATCTTGACTTAGCACACGAGGTTGTCGACACGTGGGATGTGGACTCTGCAATCATTGTACTGATAATCATTACGGTCAATGGCCTTATAGCGAAGAGCCTCGACCAAAACTCAGGAGGCTCTCATTACGCGGCTGGGTCAAGGGCTTGATTCAGAAAGCAGTACTCCTCGACACGGCACGCATAGTGAGGAGGTTCCTCTCTCTAGAGCCCTGACCACCGGCAGCTTGGACCTTGTTCCTGATGCCGAAGGACTACTGTTTTTTATATTTTAAATGTTTTTTATACAAATATTTAAAAATGTAATCAGTATGTGTACGTAATAAATTATACAAATAATTAATTAAAAAAAACATAATGATACTTCTAGAATCCATTTTTCCACAGTGGCAGAGATCAGATATGAAATGTTAAGATATTGCCAGCTTGAACACATTGAGTGGAGGAAAGCACCGTGATACCATTGTAATCATTCATTCTGTCTTTCTTTATTTAATGTATTTTTAGCAACAACCGGTGGACAGAGCACTATGAAAGATTACCCGTCTTTCATAGAGATATGTTTTACTTTGAATTGTAGTGTGCGGAGCTACCATGATTTATGAATTTGATATTAAGAAATTGCGAGTCAAAGAGAATACACGTAATTAAATGATACGTTAATAATTACCTATGGCATTAAGTCCGCATTTGTACATTTGTGTGCGTAAAGTATTTAATAAATAATAAATTAAGAGCGATTACGACGTACGGCATTTCATAAAAAATTTCAAGCCCTTGTTTTTCGAAATGACTGAACCGATTTTGATGAAACTTCATACGCATAAGCAGGATACAAAGGTCTAAAAAGTTAGTTAAGAACATTTTCGAAAAAAAGTGTTACAGCCAAATTATACGAGTAGCGATTTTAAATTATCCATAGAAACTGAGATTTTCAGTTATCTGTTTTTAAATAAGACATTTCGAAAATGTTCTTAATTATCTTTTTAGATCTTTGTATCCTGCTTATGCATATGAAATTTCATCAAAATCGGTTCAGTCATTTCGAAAAACAAGGGCATGAAAATTTGTATGAAATGCCGTACATCGCAAACGCTCTTATGTGAATTTGTGATTAGGGCAATAGGTTCGCCCTCTATTATAATTAAATACATTATTTTATTTCTGTAAGTAGGTTTGTACAAATACTTTTAAACGTCAATCATATTTTAAAAACTAGATGACGTCGGCGTTTCCTATCTGACTACTTTGAGAAGAAACGCCGAAATATACTCAGAGGTCACAGTCTCTTAAAGTCCAGACAAAATCTTGGTCAGGTTATGTGAAGACCATGTAGATTGGTGTCTGAAATGGTCTTTTGATGAAAGAACCACACAGATTGAGTGGGCCTGTCCTTCAGTGCACGCATTTGTCAGTTATCTGATATATTACTACTTCATATCAGCCGAAAGACGTCCACTGCTGGACATAGGCCTCCCCCAAAAATGGGGGGGGTTTGCCATAATCGCCACGCTTGGCAGGCGGGTTGGCGATCGCAGTATTGTGAGGGTTTTAATTATTGAAATATATAATACGTGTGATCAAAGATATCGCTTTTTATTTGACACATCCATCATAGGTAAAACAAAAGTAATTACAAACGTAGAAAACCAAACGACGTGCAGTGTCATTTGGTACTGGGCTGCCAGTACTCACACTCCTCTTCACGGCATCGTCGTGGTGATCAGAGGTTCAGGAAACTCCTAAGTCAATCCGCAATTTCAACAGCCGCGGGCCGGCTAGGGCTTTGGTTAGGATATCTGCCTCCATATCTTCGGTTCGCAGATACTTGACCTGAATCGCTCCGTCCATTATGCAATTTCGTATGAAGTGCATTTTTAAGTCAATGTGCTTGGACTTTGAAGTGACCATTGTGTTCTGACTTAATTTGAGGGCGGCTTGGTTGTCGTTTAATATGACTATGCTTTCATAGTTTGCCCCAAGATCTTTGAATAGACTTTTCAGGTGAATGGCTTCTTTTGCAGCTTCAGTCAAGGCGACGTATTCCGCTTCGGCAGTCGATAGCGCTACACTCTTTTGCTTCTTCGACATCCAGCTTATGACCGTTCCAGCATATTTAAAACAACAGCCCGAAAAAGATTTACGGTCGAGTTTGCATGCGCCCCAATCTGCGTCAGCCATGCCGTGTAATTCTCGGCGAGTTTTTCTGAATAAAAGACCAACGCCTTTTGTTCCCTTTAAGTATCGTAGCACTCTTTTTGCACATTTGAAATGCTCTTCTCCGTAACAGTCTTTAAATTGGGAGAGATAGCTTATGGCAAACATTATATCGGGTCGAGTTGCCACTGCCAGATACATGAGTGTGCCAATCAAATTTTTGTAGGGCAGATCGTTCCTTTCATCTCTTCTACCTTTTTCAAGTCTTAGACCTGGTTCTATAGGTGTAGACGTGGCCTTGCAATCTTCCATTTTGAATTTTTTAAGAGTATCTTCTATGAACTTCTCCTGGTTCAGTTTGATTTCATCTCCCTCATAGGTAACATCTATCCCTATTAACCGTTTAGGTGTTCCTAAGTCCTTTAACTCAAATTTCGTATTTAACAGGTCTTGTATTTCTTGCAACTTTCTAGGACACGAATAGGCAATTAACAAATCATCGACATAGATAATTATTATGACTTTAACTCCTCTTTTCTCTAGTAAGTATAGACATGGGTCAGCTTCCGATGCTTTAAAACCTATGTTCTTTAACTCTGTGTCGAGTTTCTTGTACCACTGCCTCCCTGCCTGTTTGAGTCCATATAGAGCTTTTATGAGATGACAGACTTTCCCTTTGGGATTGTTTTTTATGTCTTTTAGCATACTCATTGTTTTGTGGTACAAAGTTAAATTTTCTTTTTTACTTTCTTCAACCATGATTTCAATCAGATATTCTTCTAAATAGTCAGGATACTTCATTAGTATCTTTTCTTCTAGTTCACCATTCAGGTACGCCGTTGTGACATCCATCTGGTTCAATTTCAAGCCTTCTTCCATGGCTATTCCAACAACAGCTCGTATCGAACTCAGTTTAGCTACAGGAGCGTATGTTTCATTATAATCAACGCCTGGTCGCTGAGTGAAACCCCGTGCTACAAGTCTGGCTTTCTTTGTGATACTGTTGTCAGGCCCTATTTTGTTTCTTAGAACTATTTTGTAATCCACTTCTTTCATGTCTTTGTTCTTCTTTTCTATTTTCCAGGTTCCATTCTTAACATGTGCTCTAATCTCAGCTTTAATAGCATCATGCCAGTATTCATCATCTTCATTCGCATCAGATATGTAGGATATCTCCGAGAATACGTGACTTTCTTCATTCTGGTCCAATATAAAATCTTTGGTCCAAGCAGGCGGACGCCTCTCTCTTTGCGGCCTCCCATTTTCAGGTATCTCTAAAACTTCTGATGCGTCATCGTATAACTCTATTTCTTCTACCGAAGAAACTTCAACTTCTTGCTCGTTGAAATTTTGTAACGTATTTTCCTTTTTATTCTCTGATATTTCAATTTCTATTGGTTGTACAGTTTTATTTTTCTTAATAGTGTCTTTAATTATGTTTTCTTTTTCAGACATTTGAGAGGAATCTTTTTCGTTAACAAGTTCATAATAGTTCTGACTTTCTTCTTCGAAGTACATCTTGTCTATGACTTTTATATCCCTGCTTATCACTACATCATCGTCTTCAGGTATGTACACTCTGTAAGCCTTTGACGTCATCGAGTACCCCATGAATACGCCTTCTTTGGCATTCTGGGTCAGTTTGCCTCGTTTGTTCTTTTTTAAAACAAATGTCTTCCTGCCATACACGTGAAGATGATGTCCACATGGTACTCGGCCTAGCCATTTCTTGAACGGTGTTTCGCCATTAAGTGCTTTGGAAGGGCTACGATTTATAAGGTAGTTTGCAGTTGCTACCGCTTCCGCCCAGAGCTTTTTAGATACCTTGGCCTCGATTAACAAACATCTGGCTTTGTCTAGCAAGGATCTGTTGTTCCTCTCGCTAATCCCATTTTGTTGAGGGGTGTAAAATGTGGTCAACCTTCTTTGGATGCCATGCGATTTGAGAAAGTCATCGAATTCCTTATTGCGGTATTCTGTGCCATTGTCGGTCTGCAGGTTCTTTATCTTCTTGTTATGGAGCGTCTCAACTTCATTTTTATATTCTTTGAAAATTTTAAATACATCACTCTTTCTTTTAATAAAATATACGTGACAATAGCGACTATAGTCGTCTATGAAAGTAACATAGTACTTTGATCCTGCTAGCGTATCGCATTCAAACGGTCCACAAACGTCGCTATGGATTATTTCCAGGTTATCAGTTGTATATAGATCATTATGTCTTGTGAACGGTAACCTGGACAATTTTCCTTTGATGCAGGTTTCACATGTTTCCATTTGTTCATCATTTATGTTTAGGCCATACATAATGTTATCTTTAGCCATGGTCTTTAAATCTCTTTCGTTTATGTGGCCGAGTTTGCGATGCCATTCCATGATGTCACTGTAATTTTTTGGTGTGTACTTTGCAGTCTCTTTTCGTCCAGATTCAAAGTAGTAAAGCCCATCTCTCTTTCGAGCAGTCAGTGTCATTTCGCCGGTTTTTTCTACGACGTAGGCTTTCTCTTTTTCAAAAACAACCTTATTTCCTCTGTCCGTTATCTTGGCGACGGATAAAAGGTTTACTGATATGTCTGGAACATACAAGGTGTCATTGAAATTGTAGCCGTGTTTATCGGTACTTATTGTAACTCTTCCTCTGCCTTGAATTTTACTAGTATATTTGTCTGATGCCAACTTTAGGGTGCCAATTTCAGGGGTCATGGTAGAAAACATTGATTCGTCACCGCACATGTGTGATGAGCAGCCGCTATCTAGACACCAGACATTTTCATCAGCATCTGAATTTACGGTGCTCAGACAAACGTTATAATTGTATTTGCTTCCGTTGTCTTTTTCATTAGTGCCCGAACTTTCTTTCTTTAACGTTTTCTTCTTGCCCCAACATGTCTCAATAGTGTGGCCTTTCTTTTGACAGCTCTTGCAGTACAATCTTTGCCTATTTTTCTTGATGTTATATGCTTCTGATCTTTCAGGCTGATCACTTCCACTCCTTGCTTGATATTCCTCCAGAATCTTTACTTTTAGATCTTCAGGATTGGGCAGGGTGTCTCGAGATTCGATGGCTATTCTAAAGTTCTCAAAAGTTGTCGGCAAACTGTAGAGAAGCATTATGCTAAGCAGTTCTGGGGGTACCTTTATATCCATATCTGCGAGTTTGTCCACGATGTCCATGAAGTTATTTATATGGTCACGTATATCTTCCCCTATGGTCATTCGCTTTAGAACCAACTGTTTTAATAAGGTAGCTTTCCTCGCAGGCCCAGTGCTTTGGTAAGTAGCCTTTAACTTGTCCCATACAGCTTTAGATGTCGCGCAGACTTTAATTTGTTTTAATTCAGACGGTGACAATAAAAGTAGGATTTCAGCTCTTGCCTTCAAGTCCTCTTTGTTGAACGCCGATCTCGTCGCCGCATCCGTAGCTGGTGGTAACGTTTTCTCGCCGCTTACGATATCCCAAAAATCACTTTTAATTAGGACCGCTTGTGCTTGTATGCACCATGTATCATAATTTGATTTTGTCAAAGGTTCTATATTTCTATAACTTGTACTTGCCATTTTTCATACTTGCAAAATACAACCACGCTCTGCTACCAATTTTGTGAGGGTTTTAATTATTGAAATATATAATACGTGTGATCAAAGATATCGCTTTTTATTTGACACATCCATCATAGGTAAAACAAAAGTAATTACAAACGTAGAAAACCAAACGACGTGCAGTGTCATTTGGTACTGGGCTGCCAGTACTCACAAGTATGGTTTTAAAAATGCATAGAGAACGCTGCTGCCCATTCTCTAGTAAGTCCCTTACTCGCCTTTTACGACACCCACGGGAAGAAATGGGATGGTGCTATTCTTTACGTCCAGCACCAAACGGAACTTACTTAACTTACTTAGATTATTACAACGAAGCGAAAGGAGTACGTAAGGACCGTAGCAGGTGGTTCTATAGTTTCTACCTATCCCCATGGGAAGAAGGCGTGAGTTTATGTATGTATGTATGTAGATATTACATGGGACTTAAACATAACTGCCGAAATGGGGGTGTACTACTAAAGGTACACATCTGCCTAACTCTTCAGGGATTACAGGCGCGAGGTTACGCGTGTATTAATTATTAACATTAATAATTAATTATTAACATTATTATTATTATTAACATCAATGTAGATGTCAGGTCCGATCGTAGAAATGGCCATATCGTAATCTGCCTGGCCATTTCATGATTTGGCCGGTAAATCTCGATGAGCCTAATTGAAAGTCGGACGGATCGACGAAAGCAATCTATTTATAGATATTCCCAGCTGACCATTGGTCTAGTCCCTCTTGGGGTACCACGAACAAATATTTTTGCCCGTGGAACCCCCAAGGGGGACAAAGGGGTACCATGAGCAAATTATTTGGCCCGTGGTACCCCCGCTAATCGCCAGATAAATAAAATGCAAAAACTTTGTGTGTAGCGTTTGGTCATAGTTCTAACTTAACCTAACCTTTTTTTTTTTTTGTTTTGTTTACGGGGTGGAGAATCCTCATGGATTTCCTCCGCCCTGGGGCGGGTGGAGGGGTCTGTCAGACTCTTACTGACTAAAAACCACCCCAGTGTTCCCTTCTTACACTTTTACCGGGGATCTTGGGATCTGTTATTATTAACACCCGATACCCGCCTCTGCGGGCTACCTCATGTCTGGGGGGCGAGTGAGGTGTTTGACCCCCCCCCCCCCCGCGATGTTTGAAAGGGGCGCGCGTGGAACACTAAGCGCCGCCACCTCGGGTCCAGTGTGATAGGGGGCGGCGGACGTCCCCAAGTCCGCCGTCCCTGGACCCATTTAGGTGGGCAGGAAGAGGATATTGTCTGCCCTCCTAACCTAACCCAAACCGTTTGAGATGGGGTACCATGGGCAATAAAAATATATTTAATAAAGAAGATTGTTATTCAGGGGGTTCCACGGGCAAAAATATTTGCTCGTGGTACCCCAAGGGGAACTAGACTGGGGGATCACGGGCAAGTGCCTGTATCCACTAGTAGTCGCCACTTCCATGTATTCATAAGAAAAGTGATCCAACTTATGAGACATTAAAAACAAATAAAAAGCAGAATAACATAGCGAAATCATCCGTCATCGACTAACACACGAAGTTCTTAGCTCGTTCCTCTGTGATACTTACTAAGTTGTTACAAACGAGTAATCGTTAGCTATGATTAATGTTACTTTTGACTGGTTGTTACACGTAGTTACCACGTGCGGGAAGCTCCTTTGTGTTTGTCTGCTCACTGTGGGAGTGATTCTGACTACCTTATTGTGGTAATGTGTTATACAGATATAAATTGTCCCGTTGTAAATGAAAGCTTGTTTACGCGGTACTATTTAAGTTAAAGAAGAAAAATTCGTTTATTTGTCACAGAAACACGTACATAAAAAAAAAAGATAAGTAAGTTAACTCGAATAAAAAACAAAACAGATTTATAATCACGAGCACACAACAGAAATAGTTGGCAGCTGCACGTCGTGACTGTGACAAGAAGGCTTCCACTCAACATGATGCTGTGCTAAGGGGCACAACATGATGCTGTGCTAAGGGGCACAACATGATGCTGTGCTAAGGGGCACAGCGGACAGAGCTCCGGCGGGATCTCATGGCAGCGGAGGGTGCGATTGTTATAAGTCCTATCTTTGAGGAGTGGCTAGAGAGGCGCCACGGCATCCTCACCTTCCACCTGACGCAGGTCCTCACCGGACACGGTTGTTTCGTGAGGTTCCTGTTCAGGATGAAGCGGGAGGAAACGCCCGGGTGTCACCACTATGTGGATCACCCGGAGGACACGGTGGAGCATACGGTGGCGGTCTGCCCGGCTTGGGTGGAGCACCGCCGTGTCCTCACGGAGGCGATTGGTGGCAGCGATCTCCTGAAATCGCGAAAAAAAAGTCAGCTGTTCCCTACATTTATGTTCGAATAACTCGTCAAAATATAGGGAACAGCTGATTTTTTTTTCGCGATTTCATGTTTCGTCCCATATTAAAACTTGTCCATAATGATGAGTACAATGATCCCTTAATAGGTTGTGCATTAATTCTTGGACATTGTAGTATATGCTTCCTTTAACTTTAAAATAAAATTGGTCCGTCTGGTTTGGAGCTATGATTTTACTTATTATTTTGCTACCCATAAACGGTCACGATCCAGATCAGTAGCTGTCTATCGCCTTGCTGACTGGCTAACATTTTTCCACGGCTTGAGCTATTCTTTTATCGTCGTCAATAAGCTCAATGAGATAGTCAGTCTGGCATACACATAAATTGAAATATCTTCGTCTCAGTCTGGTTTACCTGAGATCACGAGTATCTCCGTATCTGAGGACGAAAGGGGTAGAGTAGATATCGGCGAGGCATACGAAGATGTACATAATACCGAGCTTAATAGCTAGACCAGTCTACCGCAAGTCTGAAGTAACACTAAAACTCTCTCTAAATTCGAATTATTATACACTTTGTGTAATAAAATGGTCATATTTATAGTATTTATTGTATTCTAGACTTTTACTCTGGTACGGGTTGTAGTAGTTAACTCCGTACATTGATTAGTCGTGAAGGTTTGTAAGTTCAATTAGTATAGAGAAACATGTTCCACTAAGATGCACTCATCATTTAAGTTTATTTAAGTTAAGAGTAAGTAACAGTGACGACACGGTTGGCGCAGTGGTGAAGCGATTGACTGCTGCGTTGTGTGTCGCGGTTCGATTCCCGCATGGAACAAATATTTGTATGACCTAAAAGTATTTGTTCCGGGTCTGGCTGTTTGTGTATGTGAATTTTTGTGTAAATTACAGTGCTAGAGTGGAAGGCGATTATTTCTTTCAGTTGTTGATAGCTACACAGTTATAAGTTCACTATATTTAAATTCATTACTCATGTTATTTTATTATGCTACATTATGACGCGCATCGTTGACCTAAAGTAGGTTACAGAGTAAGCAGAAAAATGTACGGCGATGAGACCGTACAACTCTTATTACACATTTATTTTACACATATAAATCGATGAAACTAAACTATCACCATCAGAATAAATATGACAAATTATTTACACAAATTGACAGCTACCATAATATGTCAGATTACTCCAGTGAATTAATAATTCGACTAGAACTGAAAACCATCCTTAAGTTACGAAACTTAATTATCTAAGTAGTTTGTATTTATTTTGTTTCTTGTTTATAATCTCACTGTATGCTGCACCGGTCGACGTCATCACGTCAACGCCGGCTGTCGCTGAAAACCAGCGCTGGGGCTCTGTCTCGCATAGGGTCGCAGCATTATGCTGAGCGGTGGCCGTTTTGCGTAGATGTAACGCATATTTCCCCCTTACTTCTTCTTTTGTATTTATGTTCTTTCTTTGCGTCATGTAAACGTATTTGCTTCTTTTTTGTTTAATAATGGCGCTGTCTAAGTCAAATTGTGACCGACGTGCGGTTGAATGAACCCTGTTCTACAGCTAAACAGTGCAAAAACTACAGCTGTCTTAATATTTACCGCAAAATAGGTCTTTGATTTGAGAATTTTCTATTGCACTTGGCCCAATAGGTATGGTGATCAAAATAAAAAATAAACCTATTTCACTTTCTCCGAGGTAGTGATCAAATTCGACCCTCATATTCAACTGTCTCACTTCCTACTACCACCAATAAGTTCTATGTTATAAGAGACGTGTAATCGTTAGCTTTGATTAATGTTCGTCTTGGCTGGCGGTTTGTTACTTCACACAGAACACCGCCTTTCAGCTCCTACCTACGTTTACTGTGAAATGATTCCGTGTTTTGATTAGACGAAACTATTTCTTTTATTTTAGTAATATTTTATATAGATTCTTTTTTAATTTTTGAATGTGAGAACGTTGTAGGCGTAGCTTATAAACCATTTTATATTTTGTTAAGTACTTGGTACTTGTTGACGGGCCTACACTGTCCTCCCGTGCCTGCCCGAGCGATTTTTTCGGCGATTTTTGGGAGAATAAAATACATTCACACAAAAATCGCCGAAAAAATCGCTCGTGGGGGAGAGCACCCTTATAATGTAACTTCAAAACATTGTAGTTTTTAGGGTTCCGTACCCAAAGGATAAAACGGGAACCCTATTACTAAGGCTCCGCCGTCTGTCTGTCTGTCTGTCTGTCTGCCCGTCTGTCACCAGGCTGTATCTCATGAACCGTGATAGTTAGACAGTTGAAATTTTCACAAATGATGCATTTCTGTTGCCGCTATAACAACAAACACTAAAAAACAGAATACAGTAAATATTTAAGGGGGCTCACGTACAACAAACGTGATTTTTTTGCTCGTTTTTGCTCTATATTGATAACGGCAACAGGTAGGTAGATGCTTGAAATATTCACAGAAAATTTAATTATATATTCATTTTAAAAATAAATATTTTAATTAAAATAAAACAAATATTTAAGGGGGCTCCCATACAACAAACGTGATTTTTTGCCATTTTATAGATAATGGTACGGTCCCCGACCTTCGTGCGCGAGTCCGACTCGCACTTGGCCTATTTTTATTCCCATTATTTTTAAAAGAGTAACCGTGGAGTTTCTTGCCGGCTCTTATCTATAGGAAACGACCTATTGAAACCGTGCGCCTAGCTTCTGACGTTTCATAAGTGCCCATGTTGGTTTATGTGAAATAAAATATTTGGATTTTGATTATTATTGTTGTGCAGAATGAAGGTCAAATTATTCACACTACGTATAGGGTGCATCAATACATTAAAATAACTTGATTCGTCTATTCGATGGTTAAATCATCATTCCTAGCTTATCGCATTTTGTTTGGGGTCGGCGCAACATGTCCCTTGTGGCGGCATCTACATCGCCACATGCGAACACTGACGTCACGTAAAATTCTGCATCGCGCAAGCAGAGTTTACCGCGCAACTAGTATATATACAGGTTGTAAGGGACAGCCCTCCGCAGACTGATGTGGTGAATTCAGTATATCGTACTAAGATGACCGGTACATGAAATTATTTCAGGAAAGTTATGGGAATCCAATGAACCTGATTTGTCGCGGTGGGGTGGATGACCGCGCTCACTGATTACAGGCGTCGTTCATTAGAGAATTTCAATATCTATTGCTGCATTATTTATTTTAGCTGTGTTATTTACATTAATGGAGTACTGCGTACAGAGAATGTAATTTTACATTGAAATAAAAAAATAGTAACTGAAACTACGATAAAAAAACGATGAGTGGAATATGATTCAAAATAAGGAGCTGAATGCACCCTGTTAATTTGCGGAGGGCTGTCCCTTACACCCTGTATAACATCCCAACATCAAACGTCGGGCAGTTGTCCACCAGACACAACACCCGTCTGGTCGGGATCCTCCCTTTTCTATAGAGGATGAGTGAACTTTACACCCTGTTCCTCATGCCTCTAAACTACCATACTTCCATCCTTCTCTATTCGTCGTCATCTCGGTAATCACTCCCTTTCTAGCCATATCACCTTTACACAGTCCATCCATCATTTCTTAGGTCTTCCCCTACTCTTATAGCCATCGACAATCATACTCAAAACTTTCTTCACGACATTTTCCTCATTCCTCCGCATCACATGCCAACCGATTTCCGTACAACTTTTCAGTGACCGGAGCGCTAAACAGTTCAAAAATAGATTTTTCTATCACAAATGTATCTTTACAATGATATTAGGATATTTTAGTAGCCTTTCCGCATAGCGAAAATGGTTCAAAGGTCGGAATGCGATCCCATACCCTACTCCTAAAGAGTGCTTAAACTTACTCACGTCTTTATTTGACCCTTGTCCTTTCATTCTTGACAGCGAGACTGGATTTGAAGTTTTCTTTATTTTAGGCCCATTGTCCACAACGCTACTGAAAAGCATCGTGTTACTGTGGTACCCAATTGATAAGGCGCGTCGTGAATCTTCGTTCGCACAGAAAAGAAAGTATGGCCCCGAAGATTAACGAAAGAATGCTTAAAACTTACAATCAACCTTAGGTCACTATTATAAGGTTCATAATACACTGGAGCTGCTAGCGTGCACTCGATCAGAAGTATGGCGGCTGACAAACATGCCGGCGCGCGCTAACATGGCGGCAGCTGCCGACCAATAGCGGTACAGGAAAAAGAACCGCGGTGCGTGGAGCGTGCCGATTGGTCAATAGCATTTCCCGCACTTTTAAAATTCACCTTCTGCGCAGGTACATCAGTAAGCCATATCAATTGGGTACTACTGTACAAACTCAAATTACCAATGAGTCGCCAGAATGTCACAGCACTAGTATTAATTACTAAAATATAGTAACGAGTATACTTTTTTCTTTAATTGAAAAGTATTTATTAATTTTTATTTTCTTTTTGATGTTGATGTGTGATCTTTCCTCTCGCTTTCCATGGGAGTGATTTCGTGAAAAGGGACGGAAGTGTGTAACAGGAAATGACATAATTATGACACAATGAATATTAAGTAAGTACATTTTAGCATGGAATTAGTAAGCATTTTATTATTACATGGTGTCAGTGTACTCATGGAATTAGTAAGTACCATATAGATTGTAAATACAGGGGGTGAATTTCGACCGGTGGGCGAGCACTAGCAATGAATAATTATTGGAATAAATATTTAATTATTAAGCATTTTAACATTTTGAGGGTAATTTCTATTGCTGTAAAAAAAAGTTAAATTAGAGCATTTTGTTAATAACTTAATATGTGAATATTTTAGATTATGTTTTAATACATAGTGAAATTAATTTGTAAAGTTATGTCTAACGCGGATAAAGAACTGAGAATGGCGCAAAATCTACCAAGCGTATTTTTATGAAACCTTCACCAATTTAAAGATAATTTAATCATTGATCTTTTAATATACGCGTTTTATTAAAATACCTTTTGGTTTGTGTATTAGAAATTAATAATGCGTCAAATTGGGGACAGCGCTCCTTCATGGGCGAGTCTTATTACTGGCTGAACGTACGACACGTTGCGTGAGCTCAGTACAGAACTCGCAAGCTAACCACTCAAGGTCACTGGCATATATCTCAGTCTTAATGGTTAATTCTTAGTAGAAGAGTGGAGTTTCGTAATACAAGTAATTATTGCTTAAAAGGTGATCTCCAAAGCATGTAAGTACATGCACTCTGTACCTTATCGAAATAAACATTTAATAATACAAAAACACAATTAATTTACACAGTACTTTTTTTTCTTTACTTAACAATTATTACAGTACTATTTTAATGGCGGGACGCAACCAATCTCAAACTAGTTAATGGTGCCTTAGTAACTAGTTAAAGCAAAAAGTCTTCTTTTAGGAGCATCTTGGATATAGGTGACAAACCTAAGCCAAAATACTCAATACTTAGTCGTTTTACTTTTTTTCAATTGTCATCGCCTTAAAAACAACCTGTTTACCGACCACAAAACCTATTCTTCCAATAAATAAAAGTGAACGGATTGATTGATGAATGTATGCCAAATACGGCCCGTGCATTGAACGAGCGATCAGCCGTAACTCACAAAGTAACGCGTACTAAAAAGGTTTTAAATCGACGCCCTCAACAGACAAACGCGCCTAAATCCATCAAGTGGGCCAAAAGGGAACTCGGTCAAGCCTGCGACATACGTGAGCCAATATCTATAGTGTTACGGATCGTAGAATTAATGGAGATATGCCAAATGGGATTGAATACGGATTTTCAGTTGTGTAGAAGCCAACTCAAAAACATTGAACAGAGCCCGTAGCACAAACGTGCGAAATAAACGCATACGTCTGCTCAGTAATACGATACGGTATAGTTGTGTGGGGAAACTCTTCCGAAATGGCGAAGATCTTCATCGCCCAAAAAAGTGTATTCGTGCAATATTCAAAATGCAGTGGTCTGACTCATGCAGGCCTATATTCGAGTCGCACAATCTATTAATTGTCCCATGTATTTATTGAAATGCCCGTTCCAAAGCTAGAATTTTTTCGACGGAGCTGCGATCACATGGCCCCCCTAATTTACAATGCTTTGCCTAGGTCAATTACTCAACTACCCTTTAATAAGTTTTGTGATGCGTCGCGGAAGTGGTTGTTACAAGAATGTTTTTATTCGATAGATGAGTTCTTTCAAAAGTGCCCCTGTAAATTTTATACGTTAAAGCACAGATATATTAAACTGAATATAAAAAAAAACTTGTACTATTGCATGCTAAATATTGGCCAAATGTGTGTTACTAAATATTTTATGTAAGAACTTTATGAATTGAATTGAAACGTGACGTTAAATTGTTGAATCTATAATACAACTATTCTTAGCATTTTGAATTAAGGTGATCCCATAGATGTAGCCCGCGAAATTCAAATGTTCTTACGTTTTATGCAATTTGCAGGTCAGTGTCCGGTTGTAGGTACCTTGATCAAAATATGATTCGCGACTATAACAGATATATGTATTAGCAGAATAATAATCATTAAAATCATTCATACATCTCTCTAAGTTAGATTTGTTACACTGAATGACTTTTTCATGCAATCATGACATTGGGAAACTTAAATCTGTGTGACAAGCACAGTGAGTCACTCATAGATATGAATAAAGTTTTAAAACTAAGTATATTTTTTTTTTTAATAAATTAAAATTTATTAATCCCTTAAATATTGATTTTATTCTGTTTTTTAGTATTTGTTGTTATAGCGGCAACAGAAATGCATCATCTGTGAAAATTTCAACTGTCTAACTATCACGGCTCATGAGCCCCCAGGTCAGTTGTGGGGCAGAATCGTGAAGGCTGAATATGAATATGGTGATGGGCGTAAAGGGTCATACCCATTATTGTCTTGCAATAATAACGTATCTACGTTGTTTCTATGATCACAGGTTAGAGTCCTTCGTTATTGTACACACGTGACCTATTAGAACATTTTCTAAGAAAAATACTTTAAGGGTTTTTGAGGGCTGAGGTCTTGTTGACTCTATTATTGGCAGGTTATTCATTTTATTTCATTGTTTTCGCACGAAGTTTATTTAAAAATATAATAAAATGTCTTTATTCTTCGAAGTGGCAGACAGATGGGGTTCGTCACACTTTTAATACTCAGGTCTGGGCTGCAACTGAAAATTTTCTAATCGGGGATATCAATAATTAGCTTTTGCTGGATATCGAACCCAAAACTCTTCGCTCAGCTGCCAGTCCACTTTTGAGCATTATATCAAAGACCGAGTCCTAGTAATTAAACCAATTCAATCAAACACACAATCAAATCTTGCGTGAATCTAATTACCCAATTACCTACACTTTACAGTGATAAATGAGTGTATAATAAATAATGCAAATACAAGTTTACAATCAGATTTGACGTTTCCAATGATGTATGGGTTCATAAATCTATTGTTTTAATTATGCACGAGTCATTATAGGTTGACAACCTCAAGGGCACTGTTAATCTACCCCAAAAATGTGCGTATATGCATACTTTTGGGGTAAATTAACAGTGCCCAGCCCTAGGTACCTGTATTGTATAATTGCATAGCACATGTGTGTCGTCTGTGTGGTGCCGGACGTAAAGAATAGCACTCCCCTATTTCTTGCCATGGGTGTCGTAAAAGGAGACTAAGGGACTTACTAGAGAATGGATAGCAGCGTTCTCTATGCATTTTAACACCATACTGCGATCGCCAATCCGCCTGACAAGCGTGGCGATTATGGCAAACCCCCCCTTTGGAGGAGGCTTATGTCCAGCAGTGGACGTTTTGCTGAAATGATGATGATGATGATAGCATATGTGTGAGTACTTGTACCTACTATAGAGCTGCCATTAAATTGTTACGTCTTTCATTGAGTTAAATGTGCCCTGGTGGCTGAGAGTGTGTCATGCTCACTCAAATGTCTCGCTGATGGTGGCGTGTGCGTTGGATCATTAAGTTCCCTTCAAAATGGTTGAGCTAAATGGTGTTGATCCATGCGCCATGTTCGTGAACGGGCGCCGTCAGGGACTGGTCATTTCTATATGTTTTTAATGTCGACTTATTTCTATATTGTTCTCACATTTATAATTTCAACGTGAATGATGCAACCAATATTTTGTAAAAATATTTTAATTTAAAAGAGTGTCCGTGGAGTTTCTTTCCAGGTCTTCTTCATAAGAACCTACTACGCATTGGAATGGGCAACTAACTTCATCTTTCTGACTGACCGCTCCCTTGGCAATGCAAAAGTGCCTTTAATTGGTTTATTTGAAATAAATGCTTTAAGTTTGACTTTAACTAAAACGCCACAAGTATCTTTTGGCGCTTGCGTGGCATTGACAGGAGGGCGCTGTTGGAAAACATTTGTGATAATAATTTGTTAAATTGTATTGAAAAAAACAAGATGGCGGCGTTAGTTCTGATTTTGGCCACGCGCCAAAATATCCTTGTATAAATAAAGATGGATGTACGCACCTAACATATTGAGCTGGCTGCTTTTATGTACTTACTGGAACTGGAAGAAGGCGACCATGCCTGCCTCTGTTACAACATTGCATGTTTTGGTTTGAAAAATCCGTTAGAAAACAGTGTTTTATTGTGTTTTAAGGGACCGGTTGGTGCTGATAAAATTATATGCATAAGAAACTTTTCTCCACCTAACATATTGGCTGGAAATGATTTTCATCTGTCTGACCAACCAACCGACCTCATCATTGACTTGTAAAACTGTTTGGACTACTGCACACAAATGAATATTTTTATCACATAATATTCAAAAAGAGCTTGTTTATTCTTCGTAAACAGGGACTGAAATTGCTCTGTATTGAGACTAAAAGGGATTTGAATTTGGAATATGGATATTGTTAGTAAAAGTTCCAATAACCAAAGAGATCAATCACGAACATTGTATGAACAGATAATTTTGTATGATGAGTAACAGTCTGTATGATAAAGTAAACTGCGGGCGAGACAAACGAAAAAAAAAGATTGTGAAGAAATAAAAAAATGCGTGAAATGCACCGCTTTCGTTCGTAATTGTTTACCCAAATTCGGATTTTACTTTGTTTCATAAAAACGGAGTGTGTCTTCCTCAAGTAGTGAGAATGAAATAACGTACTATTCTTATTCATAAGTTGCACTTACTTATTTTCTCATAGAGGATGTTAAAAAGTAGTATCCACTTCGAGTCGGGAGCAACACTATTTTAAGCTCGAGTGACGTACCTTGTCTTTAAAATAGTTGTTTGCTCCCTGGGGAAACAATCTACTATTAATGATTTCATTTTATAACATTTCATTTTGAACTAATAAGAGTGCTTTTACTGGAAATGTAGCCGAAGTAGGAAGAAAATACATCCCACAGTTTTATTATTGTACGCTAGAAATATTAGATTACCAATATTTATTGAACAGAACCAGGAGAGGGTCGAAAGTGTAAATTGTTATGAAGAAAAACGAAGGGTCTATCATCGTTTTATCGGTTTTTAGTTGAATATTATAATTTTGCAATTAAAGAGGTCTGCTATGATATTTTTGTGCCTTTTCTCCTGAGAAAGTATTCCTTTACGTGGATAACGTAGAATTTAGTTTCATTTGTAAAAAAAGACTTAGTGAGGATGGAGATAAATCATTATTTTATTAATTAAATGTTCAAAACAAAGTCAATTATCTAATGAATTTGTTTAATTTCTTTTGCAAAGTTTTGTTACTTACTCAAAACAAAACATATTCAAAACTGGTGCATAATTCATTTGGTCATTGCATTATCATTATATTAGTACGTGAAGCGAAAACTTTGTTCCCCTTTTTACGAAAATTACGTGAACGGAGGAGTATGAAATTAGGCACTGTTAAAATTTAAATGGAGAAGGAGTGCAGAAAGCTAATATTTTGATATAATATGCATTAGAAATAAATTTATTTAGTAAAAAAAACATTACACACAAAAATAGTACCAGGGCCTCAATTCAATTCAATTCAATTTTTGAAGGTTCTGGCTCCATCGATGACGTTCGATGATTTTGCCAATGTCGAGGTATGAGAAAGTAAACTATAAAAACTATAAATTGTTATAACTATTGATCAGTGTTTGTAGTGGTGACATCCATGGATCCCCACGCTAAAAAAAGGACAAAACATTTTTGGTTAGAACATGTAAAACGACACAAAATAAATGTTAGAACATTCAGTAGGTCTATAATAAATAAATAGAAAATATCAACTATAACTGGATTTTATTAATGCTAATAAATTTATAAAGGATTTTAACTGCAGGGGTATGGGCTAAAGATAATAGGAAAGGAATGTTAATTGGGCGGGGAATATCAGAAGGGAGTATGTCGTAAAGAGGAGTGGTTAAACGAGGACAGGAAAAAAACAAGTGCTCTAGGGTGCCCTCGTCCAGACCGCATTCACACAAAGAAGAGTCCCTCACGCGTATTTTGGCCAAAAAAACTGGAGTGCAAACGAACCCAAGTCGAAGTCAAATTATGACAGAGGTGGCTGTTTTATTAGAAAATTTTAGTTTGCTGAACCAACATTTAGATGGAATGAATGGTTGGATAGAGCCATAAAATCTTCCCTTCAATAATCGAGTTTTTTGCCAATGCTCATTCCAATTCTTCATCATCTCGGGTTTAACAAGACAGCGCAAATCTTGGGGATAACAAGACGGATGAGATTCAATCCCATTCCGAGTTGCCAGCTTGGCAATCGAATCCGCATTTTCATTATCAACAATTCCAGAGTGACTAGGGATCCAAGCCAGTGCAATCTCTATGCCTAAGCAGTGACATCGATACAGGAGATGTTTTATCTTTAGGGTAAGAGGAAAATTGTGACGAGTGCGAAAAGGCGATTTTATTAAATCCTGTAGGCAGCTAAGAGAATCCGAGAGAATAAGGCTTTTGTTGAGACCATGTGATTCAATGTATGAGACTGCTTCCAAAAGAGCTATTGCTTCCCCTGTGTAAATAGTGCCAAAAGCAGGACTACGAAAATTAAGAATAATTTTGTATTTTGGGATCCACACAGCTGATCCGACATTACCATTATCGGATAACTTAGAAGCATCTGTAAATATCGTCAGCCAATCGTGCCAGTCCTCTGCCAGAATCCTATTGAATTTGGCATTAGCAACAGGGTCATGTTTGGGTATACCAAAGTTAAAAATAATTTTTGGTTGAAAGAGCAAGGAATCAAAATTTACTTCAAATAAGGGGTTTTTATTTAATTGGACTAAGGAAATATGTAAATTATTGAATTTACTGAAGCTGTTAACGAGGAGTGGAGGATTTTTATGAGACCAATAGCGAGATGTTGGGATTAAGTGAGAAAGAGTACGAAGAAGAGGGAGAAGAGGATGACATTTAATCTGGATGACTTTATAAAAAAATCTGTCACAGAGATATTGTCTACGTAAGTGAAGTGGGGGTTCTAAACATTCAACCTGAAGGGCATTAATAGGTGAGCATTTCATAGCACCCGTGATAATACGCAAGCATTTAGATTGGATTCTTTCCAGTTTGGCCAGGGCTATTTTGTTGCATGGTTCTAACAGAAAGGTTCCATAATCAAAGTGACTACGAACTATGGCGTTATATAGGATTTTCTGGGAAGTTGGATGAGCTCCCCAGCGAACTCCAGAAAGGGCACGTAAGACATTAACACCTCTTTCGCATTTCTTTGAGATGTAGTCCAGATGATAGAGACCAGATAATTTTGAGTCAAGAATGAGGCCAAGAAATTTTACTTTGTCACGGATCAAAATGGGTTCATTTTCAACATAAAGGTTAATTGGGGGAATATTACGCTTGCGAGAAAAGACAACTGCATTGCATTTGGAGACTGATAAACTTAAGCCGTGATCGGTCAGCCACTGGTTTAAGTAGTAAAGGGCAGAATTTAAGCGAGATGAGGCATCTGAAAGGGAAGTTGAACTAAAGTAGAGAGCAATGTCGTCGGCATATTGTAGGATTTTGCAGAAACAACTCACTGAAGACTCCAAATCATGTGTGTATATATTATAAAGGATGGGGCTTAATACCGACCCCTGGGGTAGGCCCTTCCACACTAGACGAGATGGGGAGAGGAAGTTTTGATGACGAACAGAAATAGAACGGGACATAAGGAGACTACAAATGATGTTGACCATCCACACAGGGATACTCAGCTGTAGCAGCTTTTGCCTGAGTATTGGAAGTTGGACATTATCATAGGCTGAAGCTATGTCTAGGAAAATACCGAGAACACTTTCATTGTTGGAAAAGCCAATGCGAACATCAGACATGAAAACACTTAGACTATCTAGAGTTCCCATACCTCTTCGAAAACCGAACTGAGAACTGGATAAGATGCCTTTAGTTTCTAAGATCCACTCAAGTCGGTTCTTAATGAGATTCTCCATAATTTTAGCCAAGACGGAAGAGAGGGCGATAGGACGATAGGAAGTAGAATCTTTTGGGTCTTTCCCAGGTTTCAAAATTGGGATGATTATTTGGGATTTCCAAGACTCCGGGATTTTGCCAGTAACGAAAAATGAATTGATTAGGTTCAGAAAGATTAGTTTACAATTAGAAGAAGATTTGGAAATAAAGGAATAGGGTATTCCGTCGACCCCCGGAGCAGAATCCCGGAGATGATCTAAGGCACAAATAAGTTCTGAATAAGAGAAAAGGTCATCAAATCTATCACAGGAAGTGGGAGGAGGAGGATCTATAGTGGCAAGACATTCGGAACTAGGAACAAAGGGGGGGGCTAATTTGGATATAAAGTCTTCTAACCAGGTACTGTGATCATTGGTAGAAATATCGGGAGACTGGCTGTCAGTAGCTCTTCGGTAGATTTTAATTTTTTTCCATACAAGGGACACTGGAGAACGTGGAGATAGTGATTCACAAAACTTGAGCCAACCACATCTTTTCTTTCTTGCCAATAACCTACAAGTGGTTGCAGAAGTCTTTTTAAAATTTAAATAGTTGGGCATATTTATACTAGAAGAAAATGAGTTTTCTGCTTCTTTACGTTTACGGACGCCATCAGTGCATTCAGCATCCCACCAAGGAGGAGAAGGTATTAGGTGCCGGGCGGAGTTTTTTAAGGGGATTGAAGAATTGGCCGCTCTCAACAGACATTCAACAAAATTACTGTAGTGAATTAGGGAGTTGGATGGATTTATTTGGGGAAAATTTTGAAGTTCTGTGTCCAAATTGGACGAGAACTTAGACCAGTCAGCTTGGTGTAGGCGATATTTTTGTAGGGGTTGTATGAGAGGAGAACGTGGGTGAGTACTTGGAAGAGAAATTAGGATAGGGAAATGATCACTCCCATATGAGTTAGGGAGAACAGACCATGAAAGAGTTGATACTAAGGAGGGCGAAGAGAAAGTAAGATCAGGAACACTAATATTTTGGGTAGGTGAAACCCGACGGGTAGCAGATCCATCATTGAGAACACAAAGGTTGCGATCATCTAAAAGGTCAAGCAAAAAGCTGGAGGAGGGGTCATTACAGTGAGAGCCCCAAAGGGTGTGACGGCAATTAAAGTCACCTAACACAACCAAAGCGCCAGGAATTTCTGATAGGATAGAGTTAAATTCAGACAAAATATTAGCATTGGGATGGGGAATGTAGGCAGATATAAAGGATATGTTCATGGCTCTAATGGCAACTACATGTAAACCAGGATCGTGATGGGGAAGAGGAATCTGGGAAAAAGTGATAGATCTGCTAACCAATAGGGCGCAACCCGCCCATCCGTCATCTCTATCGTCCCGAAGACATGAATAACCAGGAACCCTAAAGAGAGATCCAGGCTTGAGCCACGTCTCCGACACGGCAAAGACAACAGGTTTATATCTATTTATAAGATAGATTACATCGTGTTTTTTCCTATGAATGGATCTACAGTTCCACTGAAGGATTTTTTCCATTTTGGCGAGTCCAGGATTCGAGGAGTTGTTGAACTAATACAACGACATTGTCCGGTATTGCGTCACTAAATTTAGACAACATGTTTATAAGGGAGCAAGCCAGGAGCTCTATCAAATTGTCATTAGGAGTGGGAAGAGGAGTGGTTTCAATGTAAGGGGAATTCAGGGCACAGCCATTTGGCTGAGAAGAATTAGGGGTATAGACCATCGACTTATGGGCTTGGGTATCGTATGACTTGCCCAATTCTGGCCTAGGTTTTGGGGAACGATAAACTGTCTTGGTGTAGGAGGTTTTAACTGGGGTTGAATATGGAGAAGAAGTAGGAGTGTTAAGAGGGGACGAGGAGAAAAGGGGTTGAGAAGGATAGGCTTGAGGTAGTTTAGATTGGGAAGGGCCTGCTGTAACATTACTGTATGGCAATTTACGGGAACGGGGAAACCTTACTGAGGCCTCTCGGTAGCTTAAATTTTCTTGAGACATAACCATTTAATTGACTTCTGTCTTGAGTGTTCAGGGCACTTATTATCAGTGGCCTTATGGCTTCCACCGTCACACAAAAGACATGAGACCTGTGAGTCGGGAACATTACAGCTATCTCCGGGATGAGGTTGAGCGCAACGGTAACAGCGGGGCTGAGATCTGCACTGAGAGCTTATATGGCCAAATCGTAAGCAGTTGCGGCATTGGATAGTGGGGAGTTGATAGATGGAGACAGGGAGAGAAACATTGTAACAGAAGACTTTCTCTGGAAGAATTTGACCAGAGAAAGTAAGCACCACAGTCGATGATGGGGACCAAGTTACGGAGTCTTCTTTTTTGTTTTTAAAATTAAGCCTTCTAGCCCTTATGACTTCTCCACAATTGTGAGGGGTTTCTATACCAAAGACTAACTCCTCTAGTGTCCAGTCAGTAGGAATATCCCTAACAACTCCCATGCGACTTATATGAAAGCGTGGGATAGTTGCCGAGTAATTGTTTTCAATCAAAATGGGGTTGCTGACAAAGTTGTTGGCATCACTGAATGTCATGAAATCAATAGACATCCTGTTACGGCCCAAAGACCTGACACTGCCTTGAACAACACCTTTAAAACCTTTAAAAGCATGGAATTAGTATTTTATAGATTGTAAGCCGAATGAGTCGAATTTCGACCTGTGGGTGACCACTATTTAAATTAACCACTTTGCAATCAAATAAAAACAAGGCCACAAACGTTATCAAGTTTCACAGACACGTAGGCACACGTAGTGGGGTCTGCAGAGAGTTGCACGACCATTAACCAATATTCACCGCTGTGGCTTTTTATCTTTGCGTTAACCCAATAACTCCCATTGATTTTCAATAATTTAGTCAATTTTAATTAAAATCATTACATCGAAATGAGTTCGCACGTAATTGCTTTTAGTTTGCAGCCAGCATAAATTCAATATGGAGCTTCACGGCCCAATGAAATATGGAAACGAACTAGTTGGTGAACAAAAGCGAATTCAGCTTTATTTTAAAACAAATTCCTATAATGTACGTTTCGTTGATTGTGGCTTTGTTGTACGCGATTCATATTACACGAGAGTTGTATATCAATTAGGAAATTGTTAAACGATTTCAATGGAACAGGCGGCTCGTATGTGTTTTGTGAGTTAATGTTTGTATTTACGTGCTCTTTATTTATTTGGTTGTAAATGTTACTCGGATTAATTGTCTTGAAATTGGGTTGGACAATGAATTATTAATTTTTGCATTCAACCTAAGCTGCTGAAGCTTCTTGGAGGAATGTCATGTGATGGTTGTAGCGGCAACAAAATAAGTAGTCGTGCTATAGGGTTGTACTATTTTATATTTTGTGTATAGAACATACAATATATTCTCTCTCGCTGATGGTGGCGCGTGTGTTGGATCATTAAGCTTCCTTCAAAATGGTTGAGCTAAATGGTGCTGATCCATGGGTCATGTTCGCGAACGGGCACCGTCAGTAGGGACTGGTCATCTCTTAGCTACCACGGCTTATTTTTTAGGGTTCCGTACCCAAAGGGTAATACGGGAACCCTATTACTAAGGCTCCGCCGTCTGTCTGTCTGTCTGTGCGTCAGTCACCAGGCTGTATGTCATGAACCGTGATAGTTAGACAGTTGAAATTTTCACAGATGATGTATTTCTGTTGCCGCTATAACAACAAATACTAAAAAAACAGAATAAAATAAATATTTAAAGGGGCTTCAATACAACAAACGTGATTTTTTTGGTCGTTTTTGCTCGATATTGATAACGGCAAAAGGTAGACGCTTGGAATATTCACAGAATATTTAGTTATATATTCACTTTGAAAATAAATAATTATATTGAAATAAAACAAATATTTAAAGGGCGTACAACAAACGTGATTTTTTTGCCGTTTTTATAGATAATGGTACGGCACCCTTCGTGCGCGAGTCCGACTCGCACTAGCCGGTTTTCTATTTTAAATATTGTTTCATCTTTTCATTACGGACGTTTTTAACGTGTACGTCTTTCTACATTGTTCTCACATGTATAACATGAATGATACATATATTTTGTAACAATATTTTGTTTTAAAAGAGTGTCCTAGGAGTTTCTTGCCCATTTTTCTCCACAGGAACCTACTACGCTTTGGAATGGGCAATTAGCTTCATCTTTCTGACTGTTTGACCCCTTGACTATTCAAAAGTGCTTGTAATTGGTTAATTTTAAATAAATATTTTGAGTTTGAGTTTCTAGTAACAAAGTTATGCAACTACAGTATGGAATGTCTGTTGACCAGAATCCGCTAGAAGAAAAGTTTTAACAAGAATTTCAAAAAATAAAAGGGCTTGAAAAGCAAGCTGACTGATCACGAACTGATCCTATTGTATTGTATTGGCTTTTATATCCTGTGTTATCCGATTACCTTAACTCACACAATTACAGAAGAAAAAAAAAATTGTTTATTTTTACATAAAATAATTTAAAAAATAACCAGCCAAGTGCGAGTCGGACTCGCACACGGAGGGTTCCGGACCATTATTTATTTATATTCGAGCTGATTGAATAAAAGGTAAATTGCGGTTTACGATTTATGACGTATTAAAAAAAAACTACTTACTAGATCTCGTTCAAACCAATTTTTGGTGGAAGTTTATATGGTAATGCACATCATATATTTTTTTTAGTTTTATCATTCTCTTATTTTAGAAGTTACAGGGGCCCCACATTTTACCACTTTGGAAGTGTCTCTCGTGAAAACTAAAATGATATTAGAAACCTCAATGTCATTTTTGAAGACCTATCCATAGATACCCCATAGCTACGTATGGGTTTGATGAAAAAAAAATTGAGCTTCAGTTCTAAGTATGGGGAACTCCCGAAATTTATCGTTTTTTTTTTCTATTTTTATGTGAAAATCTTAATGCGGTTCACAGAATACATCTACTTAAGTACCAAGTTTCAACAGTATTCTTATAGTTTCGGATAAAAGTGGCTGTGACATACGGACGGACAGACAGACAGACATGACGAATCCATAAGGGTTCGGTTTTTTGGCATTCGGCTACGGAACCCTAAAAATATGATTACTGGCCACTAGCCCTACCAGCGTGTCAAATTAATGTCGCCACTATAGCGGCACGCCGTATAACCTTTGTGGATTTATTTGTTTATGCGTACTCAGCAACTTTCTGTAAACTTGAACTTTTAAGATAATTATAAATAGTTGTCACTTTGAGCAATGGTTCGGTAGTCTTGCGAAGTTTCGCGAGTCATAAACCGTTGCTTGTATCAACACAACGAGCGGTTAACTGTTATAAAAGATAAACGAGTTAGAAGCAGCTAGACTACATATATGTGGAAGACTTTTGGGATTAAAGTACTTCATGAAGAGATTTTCTTGGTATTTGGTCGAGATGATTGTGTGGGATTAATCTATCAACATAAATATAAATCATCATCATCATCATTTTGGCCAAAAGACGTCCACTGCTGGACATAGGCCTCCCCCAAAGGGGTTAGGGGGGTTTGCCATAATCACCACGCTTGGCAGGCGGGTTGGCGATCGAAGTATGGTGTTAAAATGCATAGAGAACACTGTTGCCCATTTTCTAGTAAGTCCCTTAGTTCTATTTAACCCCGTGGGTGTCGTAAATATAAATGGTCAAATTAAATCTTCAGAAACATGATGGGTATCATTATCTAAACAAGATAAAAAAATTTAGAGACGTTAGTCTATAAAAACACACTGGGTGCGACTATGTATCCCACCCAGTGTGTGTTCGTTTATTGAAATCACAAATTGACACAATCACTACAAATGATAATCACTTTACACTTTAATAACTTTAGGTATTACAATCAACTAGGTAGTATGGCCTTTGCCCTGCATTGAGACAATAACAGATTGGTATGATGATGCAACAGAACGTAGGACAGTTCCGAAGCGTCTTCACAGCTCGATCACCAGGATAAGAATGCCCGACTTGGCGCGTTCTCTTTAACCTCGTAACCGACCGGACACGCCGCGACTCTGTCATATCGCCCAAATTCTAGTCTTTATAGTTGCCGCTAGGTGGCGCGCCTCGTCTTCTTGTAAACGCTTTGCCGGATGCGACATAATATATATAAGTTTTAAATTTGTATGTATCTGCGTGTATTAAGGTCGTGATTAGATATTGGATGCGCACGACAAAAAAACCAATCGACTTCAGAAAAAAACCAACCGACTTCCGAAAAAAAACCACTACAAAGTAGGGTCTTTGGATCCGAATTTTATTTTTTGCCACCGATTTCCGAAATTAAAGTTATTTTTCACTTTGTAGTGTTTTCTTTTGGAAGTTGGTTGTTTATTTTGTAAACAGTCTAATTTATCACTTTCACACACACACGTCAGTTTGTAATTTATCTAAGTTACAATAGCCTTATGTCAACTGCTGATCATATTTACAAAATATTGCTTTTCCCGATGCAGGGCCGTTTAACAAGTTAATTGCTGAGGAGTTCTGGTAAAAATCAGGTGAGCTGGAGTGGATGGTCAAGTCACCATCAGCTCCACTTCAACATAATATGCATTGAAAGAGCATAAATTGCTTAGCAACCATATTAAAGTACCTAATCGTATCGCAACCCGTGGAATACTTATTATAAAGTAGTTCCGGTGGCCATCTGTGGTTTTCATCATCAGTTCCACTTCACCAAATGGTGCTTTCCGAGAGCAATTGCACGAGTGACCATAAAAAATACCCAAATCATAGCGATTTGGGTATTTTTGATGGTCACTCGCGGTGTGCCTATAAAACCTGAGGTTTTCCATGGGATCTCCTCATCAGGTCCTGATTTGGTGACAGCAAAACCATCTTAAGGGCATATAGGCAACCAGCTTTCAAACAAAAAAAATATTTTCAAAAACGGTCCGTAATTGACGGATAAATCGGAGCACATACTTACCTATATAACAGGCATACATACAGACGTAAATTATAACCTCCTAATTTTTGGAAGTCGGTTAAAAATGGTCGTAGCATTCAGCCTAGAAAATTTATATACCCGAAGACCTTGTTCCAGCAGTGGATATCGTCCAGCTGATATTGATGATGACTTTGAGAATAATTGGAAATTACACTCCAACGCGTAACATGTTTAAAATTTCACGTGTGTAGAACGTAGATAACTTAAAATATTGTTTGCAGACAATCTTTTGTAATACAGTAATATCCAATTATACATGTATTTACTTAAAACAAATTACCCATACCCCAAGGTAATGAAACGGCTATTTTGTATTTATAAAAAGAGGCAACTTAAAAGTGAAAAAAAGCGTTTCATTTTGAAATTAATATAAACAGGTGCGCTGTATGGGGCGCTGAAAATATGCCTACGGGTTTCATATTATAGGTAAAATGAAAATAAAACTAATATAAATTGCTCCGTTTGATTACGAAATAAAAGAAGAAAACCGCAAAAAGGTAGAAAAACAATGATGAAATTAAATTACTTACTAGGTAAGTACGTAAATGTAATGAATACCCGAAGGCATTTGACCAAACTCATTTAGTCGGCGGATATGAGACGCAAACTAAATATTCAATATTTTTCTTCCATATAAAGTTAAAGGCAACTCATTAATTGGGTTCCACAGTATAAGGAATGAATGAACGGAATATCGAGCATAATGAATGCTTCAGGTATCACTTGAACTGGCCGCCGTAACCGCATCGAACGATTGAATGAACTACTCGCCCTATGGATATAATTTTGTTTGGGTTTTACTTGGAGATAATTTAATGCATGAGGTGGTCTGGGGAAATACTTTTACGTGATTTCTTTGGCCATCTAGCGTATTTCGGAGAAAAGACTTTAATTTTTAGCAAAGGTCAGTAATGCATAACTAATGTAGATAAAGTTTCGGTATGTAGCGGCATCAACATCGCCACATGCGAACTACGCCTCATACTGACGTCACGCATCCTGCATCGCGCAAGCAGAGTTTACCGCGCGACTAGCATATATACAACGTCCCGACATCAACAGACAGTTGAACACCAGACACAACACCCGTCTGGTCGGAGGATCCTCCCTTTTCTATAGAGGATGAGTGAACTTTACACCCTGTTCCTCATACCTCTAAAAGTATTTGACGAGAAAATCAACTTAACAATGTAAAAATCCGTTTTCTATTTATCAAATGAAATCAATCTTTATTACAGTCAATGTTACACATTACAATGTAAAGTCCATATTATCACAGAGAATATAATATACTCGTAATTATTTAAAAATAATATAATAGCATCAATTTTTATTTAATCATAATTAATAAACAGATTATATTTTTCAAAAAGTTTACACTACAAACTAAGGTTAACATAACAATGAGATTAGTTACTATAAGATTATATCTTAGAAGTATTTTATATGTTCGCATAAACTTAGGAATTTTCAAAATAAGAAGTGATTTCCATAATATATACTACGTGTATAGTAAACATGAAAACATGAAATTGTGATACCCAAATTTAAATTAACTAAAATAAGCAACTCATTTCTTAAAAACAGTATCCGCTTTTATAACAAGTTGCCAAAGTCGGTTACAGAACTTAGTGGTGGAAAATTCAAAACACACATGAAACGTGCCCATAACAAAAAAGCATATTATAAGATTAAAGACTACGTTGAAGACAGGGAAGTTTGGCTTTGCAGGGAAGCTTGGATTTCTTCTGCACATGTGGCTTCCCTGATAGCTCATTAACGGCAAAACTATGTAAATGTCTATTAACTGCTCCCAGATTACGACTTATATTTTTATTTTATTTTTTTACAAACTTCACTGACATAATCTTTTTCTTATTTGAAAATTGTAGACCTACAATTTTAATTTCAACAAGGTTCTAACTTTTATTATTATTATAATAATATTTTTTATTGTTGTTTTTTTAATGTGAGGACGTTGTAAGCTTAATAGACTAGATTTGTAGACCATTTTCTATTTGTTAAGCACCTGGTACTTTTGACGGGCCTACACTGTCCTCTCATACCTAATAACACTGTAATTTGAAACATTGTAAAAGCCAATTATTTTTAAAAGAGTAACTGTGGAGTTTCTTGCGGGCTCTTCCCCATAGGAAATGTCCAATTGGAACCGTGCACCTAGCTTCTGACATTTCATAAGTGCCCATGTAGGCTTATGTGAAATAAAATATTATGATTTTGATTTTGAGGCTTTGCGTAGCCCTAGGGTTCCGCGGAGATACTTTTTAATTTTGACTAACTTTATTTGTTAACCATTTCAAATAAACAATATTCTACTCTATTCTCCAAACATTTAAAATAGATTACTAATTTCCTTTTAACGACTAGTAACTGGTTTGAATAGAAATACACAAATAAATAAACGTAAACTTCGTAAAATGTACACTAAAACGATTAATGGAACCACTGTACTTTCTTTAGAGGAGTTGTTAGGCGGTTTGCCGACCAATAACAAATAACAAGTGATTAATAATCAGTTATAAACTTCAAGGGAACCAGATAATCCAGAACCACCTGGTTAAATAAAGTCCAATACAACTTCGATTAGCCATGAAAACGAAGCAAGACAATGTAAAAGGTTTAGTAAATAAGTTTTACGGTGTGGCTATAATGAATGAAGTCGATATCGCCCGTAATGAGAACTCAGGTAATACGCGAAGTAGCCGTCCGGTTACAGCAATACGATACATTCATACCGTTGATATTTTACCCAGATGTAGAAGTATATTTTGCAAGAAGAGACCGCGTTTACTGAATTATTCAAACTAGGATCGCCCTCTGGTCGAAATTCGACCCCCTCTACTTACAATCTATATCATCATCATTTCAGCCGGTCCTTCGACCTTCTTCGACCGGTTCTGTGCTTCCCGCATCCAGCGGATACCTGCGGCCTTCACAAGGTCATCGGTCCACCTTGTAGGAGGCCTTCCAACGCTACGTCTTCCGGTACGCGGTCGCCACTTCAGAACCTTTCAGCCCCATCGGCCATCAGTTCAGCGAGCAATGTGCCCTGCCCACTGCCACTTAAGCTTGGCAATTCTTCGGGCTATGTCGGTTACAATCTATGTAGTACTTACTAACTCCATGAGTACACTAATTCCACAACAACAACCACAACTTACAATGTCCATGCTATTAAAAAGTACTTACTTATTCCATGTTCTAGCTGCCACTTCTGTCACCACCACTTCTGGTACTGTTATATGTATATGTGTGTGTGTAATGTTTTTTTATTAATTTAATTTATTTCTAATTCATATTATATAAAAATATTTGCTTTCTGCACTCCTACTCCATTATAAACTTTAACTGTGCCAAATTTCATACTCCTCCGTTCGCGTAATTTTGGTAAAAAGGGGTGGGTAGCTACAAAGTTTTCGCTTCATATAAAAATGTGTGGCTGTGCTGTCGTCAGTCTAAAGCAATCGTCGTCTCCAATGTAATGAACAGGATTTTTAGGGATACTGTTGTACCATTTCACTTATAAGGCAGATTGTTAACGTATGTAGTGGTAAATGCAAATGTAGCCAAAAATCTTCAAAATAAGGAAAATAAAATCCATTGCAAATTCTGCCTGAAACTGGGTTTTTAATGTGATAAAGTTCTAAAGGCGACCGTTTTCCTTATATCTCCCTCGAACCCAATTTTGTTGGAAATAATGCTTTAAATTGCACCTTTAAGAAAGAAACATCTCTTGTTATGTCTGCGTCATCTTTATGATTTATCGGGACAATAAATAGTGCAGTTGATAAAGTACCTTCACCACGCTCATACCACATCCATTAATAAGCCATTCTTATCGGTACGTCGTCAACTTTCTTCCGTGCTCACAAAACCTCAGTTCGTATCAAACCGTGGCGGCCGACGGTCGCGTTTACCCGTTTGTTACGCGTTGTGTTCCATCACAAGTTACGATATCGGTATAGTATTTTTATTAATAATATTTTTTTTGTTCGTCCCCCGATTTCACCTTCTGTGATTTTGAGAAAGTGATTGTTTTGTTGTTTTTTAAATTCTTTTATAAGTAATGAAATAAGTTTGTGGTTCAAAGCTTTGTTATTGAAATTGTGGTCTCGTTCGAAGGTGAAGTCGGGTAATTTGGACAAGTACGTGTAAAATTAAGCTATCTTGAACTTAGATATTACCTAAGAGTCATTTAAGTGTTGTTTGAATTCGAGTTTGTTAATCGGATAATGTGTTCTTAATTTCTTAACGAGCATTTGACTCTTTGAGAACGAAAACTGGTGTAAAATTAAATAAATACTTCTTTAAATTAAAGTAACGCTTGTTAACATAAACAATATGTTTTTAAAGGCACTGTAAATGGATGATAAATGCGGACTCTTATTAATAATAACTAATTGTTGTTATAAAATGCGAGACGTCGAGACCTTTGCCCTGCATTAGTAACGATTGTTATCATTCAGATACGAGCATAAATATTTAAAAATATGACTAGTTAAGTACTTGAACTTTAACATTAAGACATAATTATTTGACCTTAATAAACGGTTTTGATGTAATCATCGGCGGGGAACAATAAGATACAAAATAGTTTTTTTGAAAATACTCCATCGAGTCTATATACCAGTGTTTTCTAATCCGTTTAGTCTCTCTATTCAGGATTCATTGAAATAATAAACAGTCTTGCATATTTTACTTTGGAAATACTTTGACATAAAAATGACCACATATTTTATTTAAGGATGTTCATGGACTTAAATAAAATTTTAAAGTTTAAAATAAGCTTGACATACTTTTATAAAAGTTCACACAGGAGATAGTTTTCTAAGAATGTAACTGTTTTTAAACTGGCTTAGAAGGAAACTATAGTTGTTGAAAGACAATGGCTGACGCTGCTACTGTATCCCTTTATGTAGATATACATATTATATATACAAAGTACTTTTACAGCACACCTACTCGTTGTATAAAGGGGACACCAAACTGCAATAAAAGGGTGGCACTCAGCGATTCCTTAACATCACGCCTGTAATCCCCGAAGGGGCGACAGAGGTGGAGACTTCACTCACATTTCAGCGGTATGTTTTGATTCATACCTACAAGCACATATATTTTGAATCCACCTGTAATAGAGAACGAGAAAGTAGCCATTAACAGTTTCAGTAACAACAAATAAATCTATGCTGGTTTCACTCAATTCTGTATACAAAAAAAAAAGTAAAAAAATAATAAAAAATTGAAATGAAATGAATGATATTGAATGTGAAATGTGAAAATGTTAAATTGTAATTATAACATTGTATAGTGGTTGTAGTGTATCATCCACTACATTGTTTCAAAATATATTATCGTGTTCATTGTTATGGTCATTTTCCGCTCTTAAGTCTATTTTGATGACATACTACTGAGGATTTTGAAGGGCAATTCATATTGCTTGTTTTAACACAACAGTTAACATCAATAGTAAATAATAAAATTAAGGTTTAAAAGGTGATTAGTGTAAGAATTCTTAATAAGAGATGATTCTGGCGGGTTTCTGGGTTTTTTAAAGGCTTTCGTAACATAAGTAACTTTTATTTGCTTTACATAAATGCTCTGAAAAAGGTATCTCAGAGAGGTATGATTTTTAAAAAAGTCGTTACTCTTCATAGATTTTCCACTTTAATTTAATGATTAGACATTAATTAAACCGAAATAAGCATTGACATTTGATAACATGCTATTGCAGTTTGCCATTATTTTCTCTTTGATTCCACAAAGTAAAAAAAATCATAGACTAAATAAACAATATCATCTGCTAATATTCCCGCGCTTTAGACTTGATTAAAGAATCCAGTGTCTTTGATTAGTTCGTAATTGATTATGAACGATTGCAAATTAGAAAGTAAATTCTATTTAAGTATTTTTTTAAGTGCGTTGAACCGACATGACAGTCAATGAAATTATGGACGAAGTTTATAAAAGAATTATTTGTCAAGAATAGATGGGTGATTTTTATATTGGCGGTTGTTTTTGTTTGAACTCAGAGTGGGAAAGTAGATATCAGGGATATGACAAAAAAAAATGTTTATTATTTAATAATTTTATTCTATTTTTTATTTATAATTTAATAAGTATGTTCTTTTCTTGTCTTGAAAATCCTGAATGTAGTTGAGATTTGGCTCAAAAAAAAAGTCGGTCATACCTAAAATTAAGATTCAATTTAAAGCAATTTTTCGCATTTCCTTTCACTTGTCAATTAGTTCTTGTACTTTCTATGGCAGTTCCAAGGTACCTACCTTGCTCTATTTAGTACGATACCTACGTAACAAGTATATTAAATTACTTGGGTCCATCAGAGGACAATGTTTACCATTGCGTACATACGTCATAAATATTACAATTATCCATATTATGCACTCCTTATAAATGGCATATCGCCAAAAATTGCAGCAGCTGGTTCATATTATGTTTAATTGTATATTAAAATTATTATGGTAACAAAAGTTACCTACATTTTGTATTTGGCACGAAATAACGATTTATTAATGAATTAATAACCAACTTATATTCACAGTTTGCACCACATTTATACAAGTTATCGGTCAATACAAGTAGTTACACATTAAATCATAAAATTTGTTTAAAACTATACAAACTAGATTAAATTGAACAAAATAAGATAAGACACGCTGCGCCCCGCAGTTTCACCCGCGCAAATCTCGATCCCGTGAGAATATTGGGATAAAAAGTAGCCTATATGTTAATCCAGGGTGTCAGCTATCTTTTCAAAATTGGTTCAGCCGTTTGAGGGTGAAGAAGTAACACACACACACACTAAAAAACTTTCACCTTTATAATATTAGTATGGTTAGACAAAATTAAATAGTTTTTTTTTTTTTTTCTTGTTACTCCAAGGAGATTGTACTGGGAGTGGCATTGGATTGATGGATACTTTTATCGTATAATTAGAGCGTTATGTCTGTTTTAATTAAACAGACATAACCCTCTAATTACAAGATAATGTTATTACAAATTGGCTTTTTATTACAAATGGCCGCTGTAATTAATTAATTATTCAAACTGAAATATGGCATAACTGCCTGGTTTTATAATAGTCTTATTTCAGGGATCATTATGAATTTGATATCAGGAAGTTGCAGGAGATTATTTAAATGTTGCGTTGATTTAATTAAATTAAATTGTTTATTATCTGAATATGATATCGGAAACACTTTTACACGTACCTGCTATTAAAAAATAAGCAAGGTGGATTCGACATTTTCTATCTGACTTTTCACCCCTGAGAAGAAATCGCGAAAGAAACTTAGGGGTCAAAGTCCATTTTAAATCAGTCCAGACAAATAATCTTGGTCAGATCATGTGAGGAGGGATTAGTGCCTGAAATGGTCTTTTGAGGAAAATCCCACACAGATTTGGGTGAACCTGACCAGTCAGTGCAAGCATTTGTCAGTAATCGTGTAGCTCAACTCAGAACTTACGGAGCTCAGCGCTAGCTGAGTAGTATTTTTTGATATTTTATGAACTTTATCATCCTTTTTAATTACATTTTTACTTTCATACTTTTTTTAGGTTTCCGTACCCAAAGGGTAAAACGGGAACCCTATTACTAAGGCTCCGCCGTCTGTCTGTCCGTCTGTCACCAGGCTGTATCTCATCAACCGTGATAGCTAGACAGTTTTCACAGATGATGTATTTATATTGCCGCTATAACAAAAAATACAAAAAAATAGAATAAAATAAATATTTAAGGGGGCTCCCATACAACAAACGTGATTTTTTTGCCATCCTTATAGATAATGGTACGGAACCCTTCGTGCGCGAGTGCGACTCGCACATGTCCGGTTTTTTTTTACCTTCTAGGTACATAACGTGTTAATATTAAATATGATATTTTCAATAAAAATGTTACAAAATTGGAGCTGGTCCAGTTTGACTGATGCTTCCCTCGTTTATTCAGCCAATAATTTTTGACCGTATTTTTTAATATTCAGCATTATAATATTTATATTTTTATGTATTTCGTGTGTTTCATTAACTACCTACAGTAATGCTATTGATCTGATGAGTGTAGCTCACATGAAACGATGTGCTGACCGTTTTTTTTGTGTTTATTTCGGAGAGGGTCCAGTGTTTTGCAGCTTGCACTGTGGAACAGCTGGGGTAACCGCATCTCTCGACGCATAGTTCGACGTACACCCAGTTCTATATATCATCATCATCATTTCAGCCGCCAGACGTCCACTGCTGGACATAGGCCTCCCCTAAAGAGCGGGGTTTGCCATAATCGCCACGCTTGGCAGGCGGGTTGGCGATCGCAGTATGGTGTTAAAATGCATAGAGCGCGCTGCTACCCATTCTCTAGTAAGTCCCTAAGTCGCGTTTTACGACACCCACGGGAAGAAATGGGATGGTACTGTAGTGTGCGGGACGTGCTACACTACTCAAAATAATAATACTTTTAGGTTAATAGCATGGATATATTTTAATATTTTCAATATTAATACATATTTCTTTGTTAGCTAATCTTAGTCTGTCTCTCTTCTCCTTTTAATAGTTATCTTCCGATGTTAAATATTTATTTTTATTAAGCTGCCAGTACCAACTAGTGGCTAGCATGATAGAACCTCTACAGTACTATTCTTTACGTCCGGCGCCAAACGGAAAATAAGTTTAATAAGTTCTATATGTAACATAAGTTAATAAAGTGTGGACAATCGAACCTGTTATTACATACTTAAGTTCAATATGTTCCTGCCAGGGTTGCGAGTTTGTCCGAAAGGGATATCGTGGCCCTAGCACACAGGCAACGAAAGGAACACTGGTGGGTTTTAGTCAGTAAAAGTCTGACACGCCATCTCGCTCCGCTCAGAGCGAGAGCAGTTATTTGGGAATTTCACACCCAAAAAAAAAAGTTCAATATGTTATCTTTTTAATATTTTTAGGGTTCCGTACCTCAAAACGAAAAAGGAATCCTTATAGGATCAGTCGTGTGTCTGTCTGTCCGTCTGTCACAGCTGATTTTCTCCGAATCTACAGCACCGATTAAGTTGAAATTTGGTGCACATATGAACTTCTGTGACCCAAACACGGAAGTGTTACGTAACTAAATTAATTTTGAATGTGGAGGTCACTTTTGGGGGACAAACTAAAAAAAAAAGTTTTGCTGACTGTACTCGCATTACCATTTAAAGCTTGTATACACGCCAATGTCCTTGAGCATTTGGGCGGAGCTAAGGACCCATCTCCGCGCCACTCCGCTACCCGCATCCGACGCATTTTGAATTTATTATAATAAAAATAATACATATTTAAAAAAGTAACAAAACCAAATCATTTCCATTGTAAAGCAGTAGATAATTTTTTTATAATCTTTTGATAAAAAATGAAGGAGTAAAATGGTTTCATCTCAATTATTTGGAAGTGATTTCGTGTTTTTATTTCTCTTATTACGTGATACCGATAGAAAAATGATGGCTCAACCAAATTATGTATCATATCATACATTGATATGATACATAATTTGGTTGAGCCATCATTACAATTTTTTTCAGATGTGTAAATGTCGAAGAAAAGTTGCTTCATCAAGCTTGCTTTATTCAAGCTTTTTTCGAGAGAGCAGCCTTAAGTAGTACCACAAATACTTTCACAAAACAAAGAAAACCTGAAAATCGACCGACACGCATTGTATTTGTACCATTACCGGTGTACAAAATTAAAAATTCCTCATTTCACGTGTAGGGTGCACAGAATATGCGTGCGTTATAGTTATTTGGGTAAAATGGGTCATTAAAACAAATGGGCCCGGTGCCGAATGATGTTCGGTATAATAAATAATCAAGCCGCAGCGCTGCGGGGCGCTAGTTATGTTGCTATGCTAACTGTATACATCGCTGTAGATAAAAACTAAGGTAATATAAAATTTTGTAGGTATTTTTTTTTTAATTAGGTACTTACACGGACGTAATCTGCTCCTGTAATAATTAATGTAACAATTGTAAGTTTGTTATAAAAGTTTTGTACGAGTATTTGTTGACATACATAATTAGTTTTAAAACATTATGCTCCACCGTGTCCTCCGGGCAATCCACATAGTGGCAGCACCCGGGCGTTTCCTCCCGCCTTATCCTGAACAGGAACCTTCCGAAACAACCATGTCCGGTGAGGACCTCCGTCAGGTGGAAGGTGAGGACTCAAAGAGGGGACTGATCGCCACAATTGTGGCGTGCCCTATACAAGCAGCCTAAATTCTGATCTGTAGGACATGTGTTGGATCATTCGGTTCGCTACAAAATGGCTGAGTTGGATGTTGCTGATCCACGCGTCATGTTCGTGAACGGGCGCCGTCAGTTGAGACTGGTCTTCTCTTAACTGCCAGGGCTTATTTGTAATCTTTTAATCTTATAGTTTGTATTGTTTTTTAAATAAGTAATTTAATTTTTTTCATTTTTCTCACTTATAGAAACAACAAGAATAATGTACCCAGGATTTAGTAATATCTTGATTTAAAAAAGTGTCCTTAGAGTTTCTTGCCTGTTCTTCTCCATAGAGATCTACGTTTTGGTATGGGCAAATAGCTTCAACGTTCTGACTAACTGACGGACTCTTTGACAATTCAAAAGTGCCTGTAATAGGTTTCATTGAAATAAATGTTTTGAGTTTGAGTTGAGTTTGTAAAAAGTCCATCTGAGCATCGAACCCACGACACCCAAAGCCATTCAAAACTATTTCCTGTATTGTTGAATTTCATTATCACCTATAAGAAACAATAGCAGCCATTTTATTGGCGATTTCGTTTGCGGTTGTTATTTCAGTTATTTCATTATTTACATAATGAATACATTATTAATATTTAAAATAAATACATATTATACGTAGGATATAATTATAACAAATAGTGGTCCGCCAGTGTTGCGAGCAGGGTTCAAGCTCACTTCCTCATGATGCAAGCCGCATTGATGAGTAGGCACTGTCTTCTTAATCCAGCCTAGCGAGAGCCTCGAAAGATGTTGGTTTCATCCATCAGCAGATTGGTCGTAAGGACATTATTTGCAGTTGGAATTGTTGTATATTAGCAGTTGTTAATATACAACAATTCCAGTTCCAGTTGATCCGTTTGGTGCCGGACGTAAAGAATAGCACCATCCCATTTCTTCCCATGGGTGTCGTAAAAGGCGACTAAGGGACTTACTAGAGAATGGGCAGCAGCGTTCTCTATGCATTTTTAAAACCATACTGCGATCGCCAACCCGCCTACTAAGCGTGCCGAGATTATGGCAAATCCCCCCCCCCTTTTTGGGGGAGGCCTATGTCCAGCAGTGGACGTCTTTCGACTGGAATGATGATGATGAATGATGAGCAGTTGTTATTATCATCATTTTTGACAACAGGGTTGGCACAGTGGTTAAGCGATTAACTGCTGCGCTGCGTGTCGCGGGTTCGATTCCCGCACGGAACAAATATTTGTATGACCTACAAGAAGTCGTTCCGGGTCTGGCTATTTGTGTATGTGAGTTTATATGTTTGTAAACGCACCCACAATACAGGAGAAATTCCTAGTGTGGGGAAAAGTTTAAAAAAAAAAACAATTGTCGGCCACAATAGATGTAGCGAGTGTGTGTACCAAGAACAAATCTGTCTGCCAATTTAGTTTGCTTCGTATGTTATCGAACCCACAACAGATTGCGCAGAAGTCAATCAGTTAAAGCCTATTCAAATCCTTGTTTCCTTGACGTTATTTCCACCTCAACAAATATAAACTTTATGCTAGTCTGAATTAAGTTGACTTTAGGATGTCTAGCGCTATTGAAAGAGTCATAAAATTGTTGAAGCTGTAGCGGAAACTGAACCGTATGTGTTGTGTAATTGAATGTATTTTTCCAAATACACATAGTTTGCATGTTTGGGAACTAAATTGCGAACGCAGATAAGGTAACCACTGTGTCAATAGAACAGTCGTGCAAGACTGGACTGATATAGTTGTTGCATTACACGAACGTGTGTCTATCATTGCAATTTAAACCTTATGTCAATAACATAAAGACAGATGACGCGCGCTCACTTTACAACGACTTCACTAATCATCATTATTCTCTTGTCCCTATCCCAACTGTGTCGTGTCTTCTTCGCAGTGTTTGAAGACTAAAGTCTTTAACCAGTACGTCCTGCCCATCATGACATACGGTGCCTAAACGTGGACACTGACAGTCGGGCTGGTCCACAAATTCAAGGTCGCCCAGCGCGCTATGGAGCGGACTATGCTCCAAGCAAAGTCCGCTCCATAGTCTTTTTGAAGGATAAATCAGGAAAGAAATTATCCGAAAAACAACCGGAGTTACCGACATAGCTTGCAGACTAAGCAAACTGAAGGCTCGGGCCATATCGGTGGCACGGCACGGCGGGGTATCCTTCGGCATCCCTACATGTAAGCGCACACTGGCGGTAACTATGCCGTGGCATCCTTAAGTATGCCGCGACGTCCTTAAGCATACTGAAGCGTCATTAGGCATGCCGAGCTAATGAAGCTACGCGCGGGGCAGCAGGGTTCAGGCGGGCGCTGTCTTGCCGCGGTATCCCGCAGGCTGCAAAGCGTTCCGAGGGATACCGACGCGTTCCGAATGCTACCGACACGGCATGCTGCATACTGCGGTATTGTTTTTGTACGACCGTTAACATTGTAATTTAAACTTTATTTCCATACTATTAAGTTATATTTTTATTCGTCGCCTAAATATACCTTGCCATCCCGTGCCGCCAATGGGTTGTCATCTCAGTAGTCACCAGTCTTTCTAGCCATATCATCTTTCATACATTCCATGCATCGTTTGCATCGTTCCTTCCCCCCCCCCCTCTATAGCCATCCATATTTACGTATACTCAAAAGTTTTCTCACGACATTTACAGCGACTAAACTAATCTTCTTCTTCGTGTCACAACACTGTCCTTCAAGATACAGGATTTTCTTAGTTTGAAGGGCAGGGTCTTACTAATTAGTAAAAGCCATACCCATCCCTTATTAAAACAAAACTGATATTACTTTGGCTAAGTAAACTACTCATATAAAGTGGAACGGACTTGTGTAAAGTACAATCAACACTAGGTATTTTAAGTTTTTTAAATATTTACCACGTCAAAAAATTAGTTAGATTTAAATTACTTAAGTCTTATATGCTAGATTGTAATTAGTTATTAAGAACCTGGTTCTTTTTAATAAAGAATTAAAAAAAAACCTATGCTAAGTTTTTGGTAAATAAATGATTACCTATATTCCGTTTGTATAGGTAATTAATTAAAGGTAAACAAAAAAAAAACACGTGGCGAGACAGCTGTGAAGTATCCAACTAAACGTAATATCTGTCACTTCAGTTGACTTACTACTTAACAGTTATGCTCTTCAATTTAGCAACGTTTTAATTCGTGGACGTTTTGAGAACCTGTATTTTTGGGCTCTTTACAATAGACAGATTACAAAATATTATAGTATTATTATTAATCCAATTAAAAAATTGTGCTCAAGCAGTTACATCAATGAAGAGTAGTTTAAGAATAAAAGATAAAATTTAACATACTTACTAAAAGAGGAAAACATCGTAAAAAAAATAAAAATCCATTTAATTTGGATTTATGTTACAACGTGTTTTTAAACAAGAAAGTGTCATTTATTAAAACCCTTTTTACGATTTGTTTACTTTTATCTAACTAGCTAAATCAATGGAGTATACTTACTTATTAGTGTTTCCAATCTTGTTGACCCAAAACATCACCACTTCCACGGCGTCGTTGTTGGCAGCGCAGAAGTCACTTTGACTGTAGGTATGTTTTGTGACACAGAGGGCAGGATAGAAGGTGCAGCATGGCTTTTGTCACAGCTCCACATCCTCACCCTGCTGCTCTCAAAAATAGCCTTTTCTAATATTTTCATTAAAAGTGATAAGGCGAAAACTAATAAACTGCTAAATCTAACTGAAAGTTGACACAGAAAACTTCAGCAAAAAGGTCAGCTAGCTTTCTTCAAATAATTATTTATATCACATTTTTATTAGCTGGACTTGTTTGCTATAAGAACTTGGAAATTAAATGTAGTGAGTTTAACCCAGTTCCATTTATATTATGAATTTATTTCTAAAACTTTGCTAGTGGGGTCTTGGAAATAAATGAAATGAAAGTGTAAATATGAAATTATATATTTACCGTTTAATTTTAAGACGAAAATGCTTACCTTTTGTATATACAGTGTTTGGTTATGAAGGGATAACAGAGTTTAGTAAGGTTAAACTACTTTGGGAAAACCGAGGCGGAGCAATAAATCTCAAAGATCGTCGCTCGTAGCAAGACTACTCTCGGCCTACGAACTCGTAGCTTTCGTAGCGTCGTAGCGCTACGCCGTATCTAAATCTACACATATCTTAAATTGAAGTTGCTTTTCGTGCCTGTCTCTGTGACCACGTTGTCCTTTTAAACTACGCAACGGATTTTGATGCGGTTTTCACCATCATTTAGATCATTTATTCCACAAGGTTTATGTGTATTAAATGTACAAAAAAAATGATAATTAATTAATTATTATTAAACTTACATACTAAACAACATGTCCCAGAATGAACGCAGAACCTCTTAAGGGGTCATTGCACTCATAATTATGAACAACTTTTACTATGAGACCAAACCTGAAATCGCGAATAAAAATTAGCTGTTCCCTACATTTTGACGAGCTATGAGAACATGAATGTAGGGAACAGCTGATATTTTTCGCGATTTCAGGTTTGGTCCGATAGTAAAACTTGTTTATAATGATGAGTACAATGCACCTTAAGAGGTTGTGCGTTAATTCTGGGACATGTTGTATAATAAAGATATCTCAATATTTAATCGTGTCGTAAAAAGCGTTCAAAGCGTGTCGCTAGTGATTAGTAAAATACTTATTTATTTTTTTATTTAATGCTTCATGAAGTAGAAAAATGTCCTTATTGTCTGTTTACTGTCAAATTATCTTATACGAAAAGTTAATAAAAGTTTCCCTAGTAATTGAGTGAGGTCGAAAGTCTTGACAGCGATTCCCGTAAGTCACAACTATTTTCATTTACCTCTAAGTTCTAGGAAACAATTTCTTGGAAATAGTTTTCTTTTTTTTCTTTTTGACAGACATAAAGTAGAGTAATAAAAACTAAATTATAGATAGAGATGATTATGGATAGAGAAACCTTAATTTTATCTTTTAAAAAGAACTGTTTTGAACCTATTCTTTTCCGGGTAATATTCGATTAAAGGAATTGTGTCATCTTATGTTGAAAAAGCAGTTTTTTTTCAAATTGAACAAGATAATTCAGTGTATTCTCGTTGTCCCCGTATGCCATATCCCCGTCATGGGGATAACGGGACGTGATTAAATTTATTTCCCGTTGGTCCCATAACGTACGAAGTAAACCTTTATTAAATCGAAACAGCTAGGTTAGGTTAGGTTAGAACTGTGACACTGCCGGGAGGACACGGCGCGGCATACGCTGGCAGAGTGTGCCGCTTGGGAGGAGCCACGCCGTGCCCTCATCTCAGGAGTAGGCAGTGACCTATCGCTGCCGGCCGTGGTCGAGTCGATGGCCGGCAGCGAGGAGTCCTGGGACGCGGTGGTGTCCTTCTGCGAAACAGTCGTGTCGCAGAAGGAGGCTGCGGAAAGGGAGCGGGAGATCTCGTCCGCTCACCCGGCCCGCAGCAGGCGCACCGGGCGTCGGCGGAGGGCCGATAACGCCCTCTTCCAGCCCCCATAAATGGGTCCAGGGACGGCGGACTTGGGGACGTCCGCCGCCCCCTATCACATTGGACCCGAGGTGGCGGCGCGTAGTGTTCCACGCGCGCCCCTAGCAGACGTCGCGGGGGGGGTCAGACATCTCACCCCCCCCCCAGACTTGAGGTGGCCCGCAGAGGCGGGCCGGCACTAGCCGGGGATTGCGGAAGGAATAACAGATCCCAAGATCCCCGGTGTAAGTGTGGGAGGGGAACACTGGGGTGGTTTTTAGTCAGTAAGAGTCTGACAGACCCCTCCGCCCGGAGGACATCCATGAGGATTTTCCACCCCGTGAAAAAAAAAAAAAAAGGTTAGAACTGTGACCACACAACGCACGAGCCGAGCGAGCGAAGCGAGCGGTGCCTCGGCAGCGGCCGGCGAGTGCCAGAAACATATTTTTGAATGTAAAACCAAACCACGGGGACAACGGGAAGTATTTTTAAATATTTAATTGAAGTACCGCTGTCCCCGTAGGACGGGGACAACGGGAATACACGGATAATTCTATGTTATTCTTGTTATTTATTTAACCAAATTGCAGAATACGATGGTCTTGTACAAAGTAGAGCACAGATAATAACATAATAACAACAAACGAACGCACAGTAAAACTACGTTCCACCCACATACATTTCCAGTAAAAAGTTACGTACGTACTAATTTAAAAACGTTATACAACCACTAATTTAACGTAAACCTAGAAAGGTTAATTAAATCCTAGTATGTACGAATGCTGTCAATAAAGTGTTCCTAATTAGGGCGCCTGAACTTTTACCCATGGAAGAGAGTTTGCAGACGAGCGACACTTTATGTCGTCAACAGTTGCTGATAGTTGTCGCCTGTTGTCAGTGGCTGCCAGCGATTGTTGTATCTTATACAATATTAGTTTTAGTATATGCGAAACCCAAAACACGTGTCTAGTATTTTTACGTAAAGAATCTATGTACAAAATTTCAAAACTGTATCTTGTAAGATCACAAAGTTATAAGGTTGTTATGTTACCGGGTTGTCCTTACAAAAACTAGCTAACGGCGCCCCCGCGCCTCCAGGGTCGTCTTGCGCTCATTGATAATAATTTGGCAGTAGGTACCTAACCGTACGGCGATTGTATTGTAAGTAATTAAATGTTGATAACATTTTCCATCACACTTAAATATTTTTTTAACAAAATATAACATGGTGTAAAAATTATTGAAATCGATTCAATTCCTTATTCTGAACAAACTGTTTTCAGGTTTCGCATATACTGAAAATAATGTTGTATAATGCCGAAGCCACACATGACTTGGCCATTGGTTCAGGCTTGGCACCAAATCTAATGTTAAGCAAAAATCTATTAAATCCTGTCCAATATCTGTCCAATCCCGATACACACACTTCGAGCTTTATATCCAATGTGTGGCCCTTGCATTAAACGTTTATTTCGTCCAACACAAGGATCATAGGCACAAAAACTTACAAAATAAAATAAAAAAACACAGTTAAAAAGACCACAATCATAAACATATTACAGACTTCGATTGCACAGTACGTTAACCATACAGCAATTGTTCAGGTACTGGCAATCAAACCTCTGCGCGAATGCCCTTAGGATGCCGCTGGAGCTAGCCCGAACCCTGCGTACCAGGGATGTACACCGTATTCGCATAGTAGAATAGAAACAGTCAGCAACTACGGACGATCCTCACAAGTTGATTGTTGTTGTATCTCGAAAAATTACTGCGTCAGTCTGAGGCTGCGACCAGCCCAGCGGTTGAACGCGTCCCAAAGGGTCATGGTCATCAGGCTGGTACGGGGTTACCGCACGGTCTCCCGTGAGTCTCCCGTGAGAGACTGCCGCCGTGGGATCTGGAGGCAAAAGTCCTCGCGCACATCTGGGAGTGGCGCGAGGAGGCGAAAGACCGGGGTGAAACTCCGCTGCCGCGAGAAATCGCGGCACAGCGGACGGAGCTCCGGCGGGATCTCATGGCGGCATGGAGAGTGCGATTGTCGCAACCCAGCGCAGGGCACGCCACAATTGTGGCGATAAGTCCCCTCTTTGAGGAGTGGCTAGAGAGGCGCCACGGCGTCCTCACCTTCCGCCTGACGCAGGTCCTCACCGGACACGGTTGTTTTGGGAGGTTCCTGTTCAGGATAAAGGTGGAGGAAACGCATCCACTGTGTGGATCGCCCGGAGGACACGGTAGAGCATACGGTGGAGGTCTGCCCGGCTTGGGCGGAGCACCGCCGTGTCCTCACGGAGGCGATCGGCGGCGGCGATCTCTCGCGTCCGGCCCTGGTTCAGGCCATGGTTCGGAGCGAGAGTGCATGGGAGGCCGTCACCTCCTTCTGCGAAGCAGTAATGCCCGCGAAGGAGGAGGCGGAATGCGTGAGGGTAAGGCAGGGTTCGCGCCCTCACGCCCTTAGCCGCCGCAGGAGAGGCCCCGGGCGTCGGGAGTCACAGGCTGATTTCCGGCCACCGTAGGCGCGGGCCTGCGGACGGTGAGCGATGGGTAGCTCGCCGTCCGATAAGGACCAGGCCCGGGTCAACGGCGCGTTGTGTTTCACACGCGCCTCAAAGAGATGTCAGCACCAACTGACGGGGTCCGTTAGGGCCAATGCCTGCTGGGGTTGCGAGTTTGTCCGAAAGGGATATCGTGGCCCCGGCACACAGGCAACGGAAGGAACACGGGTGGGTTTTAGTCAGTAAAAGTCTGACACGCCCTCCCGCTCAGCCCAGAGCGGGAGAACTTATTTGATAATTTCCCACCCAAAATAAAAAAAAAAGGGGGCGGCGACCATCAGCGATAATCCTATAACGTTTAGTTACAAAAGACAGATAAAACAACGAATATTAAAACTAAAGTGTGTAGTTATTTCTAAGTGTCCTAGTGCCCATTTATGATTTCTATGAAAAATTCCTACTGGATCTTTGACTGTCACCAATGTTGTAACGACTACACTCACCAGTCAATGAGGACATGAAAAGATTATTTGCGATGATTTTCAGCAGTCGCTAACGATATAATGAAGATTGTTGCCGACGATGTTCGACAGTCACTGTCGGCTGGCGGCGACTTTCGTCGACACGAAGTGTCGCTCGTCTGCAGCTCCCTAACGTAACAGCTAGTTTAAACCTAACTAGTTTTCCTGTTAATTTGAAGGGGTAATTAGTTTCTTATCTTCAAGTGGGAGAACGAGAGGGGAAGGGAAATATAGGTTAATTAAAGGGGAACGTGGTAGATTTAATGTGGATACTGAGTGTGACGGGAAATTGGATAAACATTATGTATTTTGTCTCATCGCTACGAGGGCGGCACTGAAAATTTCGGGAATCAAGGAAGTGACACAACATTACTATTTAAAAATGTATTTATTGCTTTTCGAAGTATTCTCCGCGAAATTTGACACATTTTTCCATACGATGGAACCAATCATTGAAGCAACCATTCCATTCGGAAGTTGGGGTCTCCAAAATGGCCGTTTTTTAGGCGTCCACAGCTTCTTCAGGTGATGAAAATCTCTGTGAACGCAATTTATTCTTTATTTTAGGGAAAGTATAGAAATCATTAGGGCTTAGGTCGGGGCTGTACGGCGGATGGTCTAATAATTCAATGTTTTCTTGCTCTAAAAACTCTTTTGTACTGTGCGCGGTGTGAGAACTCACATTGTCTTGATGGAGGATGATGCGGCGGTTGCAGTTCTCTTTACGGAGTTCAGAAACGACCTGTGGCAAACAAATGCTAGCATACCATTCTGCATTAACCGTTCTTTGTCCCTCAAGAGGAATAGTCATAACATGGCCGGTTTTGGAGACAAACGTGGCCACCATTTTTTTTGCAACACTCCGTGAACGAACAATTTTTGTTGGCTTTAACTCATTTTCGAACACCCAAACTCGTGACTGGTTTTTTGTTTCGGGTTCGTACGCGTATATCCAGGATTCGTCACCTGATACAATGTTGTATACAGCATTTGAGGATCCTGCGTGGAATCTTTCGAGAGTTCTGACGCACCAAGTAACGCGAGCCGCTTTTTGCTCTTCACAGAGCGAATGCGGTATCCATCGGGAAACAACTTTTTTTACAGCTAATTGTTCATGCAAGATTATTTGTATTTGACTCATGCCAATGTCTAAAGTTGCCTGAATTTCGCGGTATGTCACATGTCGATCTTCCTCAATCAGCTTACGCACAGCATCAACGTTTTCTTGGGTGACTGCAGTTTTTGGACGACCTTGACGGGGATCATCACTGAGCTTGACACGTCCACGTTGATATTCAGCAAACCAGCGATAAATTGTGGTTTTGGATGGGGCTTCATCACCAAATGCAGAAATCATCCGGTCAACACACTGTTTTTGTGTTAAACCACTTCGAAAGTCATAATAAATCATCGCTCTTGAATTTTCTCGAGTCAATTCCATTTTCCCAACGACTAAACAAGTTTGACAAAACCTTGTGACAAGACCGAGAATCTTTTTTTAAATAAATAAATGGTATTCGATTTTTAAAACCAAGGAGTTTTCAATTAAAAAGATTTTAATATGACAGGAACAGTGGAAATATTCCATTCCCGATACTTTTAGTGCAGCCCTCGTATACTCGTATAAGACGTAAGACCCGAGTTCCTTGGTTTAATTATTAGGTTAGAATATTTGCGTCATAAAACAGGGAGGCCCACAAAACAATTGTGATTAAATATTGCTATCAAAGAAACTATAACGTACATTTTACATTATTTTCTGCAACTTCTGCGGGCTACATATATAGGGGATTATTTATAAAAGTTGCTTAAAGTTAAGTAATTATTAGCGACTCTTTAACCATACATTTTTGACGTGTTGAAAAATATATTTTAGGAATAAAAAACGAGTGATACTTACAGTACTCGCATATGTGTAACATCTGACATCTCACTTTTGTAATAAGCAACTGAGCATCTACAGAAATTTACCTCAAAATTAAAAAACGCTTGAAATATTTATTCGAATAATTGTTCATTAGGTACGTCACTCGCTGGTCGAAGTTCGACCCCTCTACTTAAATTGTATATAGTACTCACTAATTACATGAGTACAGTAATTCCATGCTATTAGAAAGTACATACTAATTCCATGCTATTAAAAAGTGCTTACTCATTCCATACTCAAGCTGTCACTTCCTGTTAGACACTTCTGTACCACATACATACATACGTATACATAAAAACAAAAGTACTGTGTAAAAAAAAAAAACATTCAGGCGAATATAATAAATACCCTCGTCCATTTTGGAAGTCGGTTAAAAATTAAAAGCATTTGAAACAAAACACAAACTTTTGTCAGGACAATTGTACATACTTTATTTAGGATGGATAACACCTACGTGGACAAAGAGCCCAGGGCTCTGCACAACTGCCCTAAAAGGGTCCACCTTTAACACCTCTAACCTTAAATAAAGTTGAGTGTTTGTTTGTAGACTTTAGTCTGGGTTAAAAACAATGACCACATTTAAAACAGTTTAAAAACTATTGACCTCTGAAAATTAAAAGAGAACTGCTCTCTCGAAAAATGCATGCAGATGAAGCAACTTTTCGTCGAAATTTACAGAGAAATTACATCTGTAAAAAATAGTAATCTACATGATATTTTACATAATTTGGTTTAGCCATTATATTCCTATCGGTATCACATAATAAGAAAAAACACCAAATAACTTCCAAATTGTTGAGATGAAACCATTTTACTCCTTAATTTTTTATCAAATGATTATTTTAAAACAATCTACTGCTTTAAATACAAACGTAAGCGATTTGGTTTTGTTACTTTAAAAAAGATATGTAATTATTTTTATTATAATAAATTAAAGATGCGTTCGATGCGGGTAGCGGAGTGGCACGGAGATGGGTCGTTAGCTCCGCCCAAATGCTCAAGGACATTGGCATGATTACAAGCCTTAAAAGAGATTGAGTCTGTTTCAGTGTCTCTTTTAAAGATAGTTGAATAAAAGTATTACGTCAGAAATCAATTCATCATCTGCCCAGCCTTTTCCCAACGATTTTGGGGTCGGCTTCCAGTCTAACCGATGCAGTTGAACACCCCTATTTTACTTGGGGCGACTGCCTATCTGACCACCACAACCCAGTTATAGGCCGGCACGTAACTTGGCAAGGTTTTCGCGTAGTGGGAGTAAGTTTACGCATGTACAATTAATGCAACGAAAAAAATATCACGCTGGTGAGGGCTGCTGCCTCCTCTTCCCGTTGGTACAGTGGGTTCGGTTTGCACTTCAATGAAGAGTTTTATTTTTGATATTGAAAGACATTTAATTATTCAAAACTCATTACAACCGTTTAGAGGAAGAAAAAAGCACACGAGAAAAAATGGTGGCGCGTGACATCCGAAAATTCTCTCGGTCTGAAGTTGGCGACGCTCCGCGATCATTGGCCGACATGCTTGACACTGATTGGTCTATGTCATTCGCAAACTCGCTGTCAGCGGCAACTTCAGGTCGCCATCTTGCCTCTTCATTCCGATAGGTGGTGCAGGCGGTAACAATCACTTTTATTGCTTGTCATTATTCTATAGTTATTGCCAGAATTTATTTTTAAACGGCCCTGTTTTGAAAAAAGTTAAAGAAAGGAGAGAAACATCTAACGATTCTTGTCAAGTTACGTGCCGGCGACTATACTGGTTGTATAATTAAAAGAGGTGTATGTTATCTATTACATTTTTAGGGTTCCTTACAAAAATGGTAAAAAGGAACCCTTATGGTGAGACTAAGTCTGTCTGTCTGTCACACCTGGATATCCCAAAAACTACTAATGCTATCAACTTGAAATTTAGAATAGTTTTAGATGACGTTTGCCCAACTATTTTGCAAATAAGATAGAAATTAAAACAAAATATATTATATGTTTTTTGCAAAAGGGACTGAAAGGGGGTCTTAAAAATTTGAAGTGGGGCTACTAGTGCATGTCGGGTATCATATGAAAGAACGCTGTTTGCACATTCTCAAACCTGTTTTTTTTTTAGGCAACATAGTTTCCGACTTGAGATGAAAAATGTAAAAAAAAATACCGTTCCTCCCCCTTATCTCCGAAGTTTGCATTGATAAAAATCTGAAATTATTCTATGTGATAGTAGTGTATGTAAAGATTACAGGTAAAATAAAACGATGTCTCTAAATAGCATAGTTTTTCAGAAATCATCAACATCACTCATCAGACTCGCGAACCCACGGTGCGCGAGTCTGACTCGCCCTTGACCGTTTTTTTTTTTAATATTTGACAATGATTTAGTAACTTATAGCTATGCTAGTGACGAGCTAAAGGAAGGTAACATTGCAAGTATTTTTGAATACTTTCTTCATCATACTGGTTCTCAAATCATCCCAAAAAAAGTTGAGTGTTCTCATAACACATAAATTGCCCATACCTTTATCCCAGGGAGGACAGTGGACACAAAAGTGGTTCAAACCACAAGTTTGTTTGAACGTTTCAAGCAGCTAATGGATTTGGTTTAAATTTTACGTATTTCAACTGCGGAAAATACTTATGATGCCCATGGGGCTAGGAAATTAAGTTTCACGCGAAAAGGAAAATGTTTTGGAAATTGGTCTTTGGGGACACCCGAATATAGTCATTAAATATTTATATGGAACGTATTTTGAAACCCGAGTCGGCTATTATTAACTCCAGGTGATTCGTAACGTAAAAAAAATTGTTGCTCCCGAGTCTCTATGTGTAAATTGTATTGTATTTGACTTTTTGATAGTATTGTATTTGTTTAATCTGCTTTCACATTGATTAAATGTGGTTAAACAACGAGATGGATATCAACGTGGTTTGTGATTTGTTATATTGAGTAGTAAAATAATAAGGAGAGCGAATCCATATGGTTTAACTACATAATTAAGTAAGTACAATATCCACTCCCGTGAGCAATGCCAAAATTGGGACCGGAACGAAAACGCTTGATTGAACATTGCCAAAATTGGGACTTGAAAACAGCGTTCTCTTTTTTTATTTAAATGATTTTTTTTTAACGCAGCTGCGTGTGTCCGGCAAATGGTGGCGAAAAGCCCTTGTATCAAGCTATTATACAAGCATTAATTTGTTTACTAACCCATATGGATGTTGCTTATCCGAAATAAATATTATTTTATTTTATTTATTTTTATTTATTATTTAACTCTTAACTTCCAGAGCTTATTCGTAATCTTTTAATCTTATATTTTGTATTGTTTTTAATTAATTTATTTTTTTACATTGTTCTCACATAATAGAAGCGACAAGAATAATGTACCCAGGATTTTGTAATATCTTGATTTAAAAGAGTGTCTTTGGAGTTTCTTGCCTGTTCTTCTCCATAGAGATCTAAGATTTAGAATGGGCAAATAGCTTCAACTTTCTGAGTAACTGACCGACTCTTTGACAATTCAAAAGTGCCTGTAATTGGTTTAATTTAAATAATTGCTTTGAGTTTGAGTTTGAACCAGTAGTAACTAACTCTTTCCCTTCTTTCCTCCAGTTACTAGTAACAACTATCTATCCGAAAATCACTCAAGCAACACGTCGAAACCCATAACATTCCTCCAGACTTATAACCCAAGCCATTCACGTCGAAGAAAATTGTTAAAGAACCAAAATGACCCAAGAATTGTGTACGTTTTTATTAAAGCTCCAATGTGTAATATCTGGAAAATGTCGACAGGTGTAACCACCTGTTAGGTTGGACATCAAATAGACGCGACTTGAATGCAGCCGACCGGTAGTGAAGTTGGACAAAGATATTGTAATACGGCCGGGTAGGGGGACAATATAAAGAAAATATTGGATGGCCGGCACGGCTGGCGTTGACGGAACGAGGTGTTTGTTTGGCAGTTTCTGAACTGAGGAGGATGGAAACTGGTTTATTGAAAGCTGGTAGTATTTGATGAATGAACATTGAGTTGTGCTCGGTTAATAAAACTGATGACAATAGGATGGCTTCACAAAGAAATTTGAACTTTCTAAATCTGTCCTTACTTGAAAATAAAAAAATCTGTTCCACGTAAACAGTGGTTCTTTAAAAAATAAATAAAAATATTGATTTGAGTCGAACGTGGTTTAAAACTATTGTATTAAATACAAATTTATATGGCAAAAACATGTTTACCTAGGATAAAAACATAGCATGTAAAATTATAAAGTTAGGACAAAAAGGTACCACCAGCATTTTTGTTTTTTTTTTTTTTTTTTATCTAAAACTCCACCAACTTCTAAATATATAAACTATAAAAACTACATTCAAGTAACCATTGTGAAACTGAAAAATAAAAAGGAAAAGGTTTTGTTTATCAAGTGTGCTGATTATAGGTAATACTCGTATAGTGCCTGTAATATCTTCTTATATATAAAATTATCGTGTCACAATGTTAGTTACCATACTCCTCCGAAACGGCTTGACTGATTTTGATGAAATTTTATATGTATATTCAGTAGGTCTGAGAATCGGCTACTATCTATTTTTTATACCCCTAAGTGTTAAGGGCGGCTTTCCCACGAGATCGAGACTTACGCGGGTGAAACCGCGGGGCGCAGCTAGTAATAATATAGTAGTCTCATAACATCAAGTGTACCTGTCAGTTATTTTACATCGCAAATTACAAAAAAAAAACGAGTTAGCCTTTCAGTAGTCGCATAAGATGGGTAACATCTGACATCTCACAATGGTAATAAGCAAATGAGCAGTGACAGAAATTAACCTCAAAATTTTAAAAAGCTAAATACTGAAATATTTATTCGAATAATTGTTCATTACTATTGGTCGCCTACTGATCGAAATTCAACCCCCTCTACTTAGAATCTATCGAATGAAAGAAAGAAAAATTATTTATTCATGATGATTGTTTATTCGTGTTTTTGTTGGTTTGTTTGTTGTTTGTGTTTTTTGTTTTTTTGTTTAGTTACTAATTCCATGAGTACACTAATTCCATGTTATATTAGAGTACTTTTTAATTCCATGCTATTAAAAAGTACTTACTTATTCCATGCTCAAGCTGTCACGTCCTGTCACTTGCCTGCCACTTTCGTCCCTTTTCACGAAATCACTGCCATGGAAAACGAGAGGAAATATGTTACACGTTAAAAAACTATTTCATATGATGGTGCTGATTCGATTAGAATTATAGTATTATCATTTTCTGTCCTTTTTTTTGTTGGCAAATGAATTGATAGATAAAGTTGGTTTGCCGGGGTATCTGCTATCCCGCACATGCGTTTTGTTCGCGTGTGAACAAGAAGGCTACACGCAATCTCGTCGCAACATTTTGAAGAATCCCTTATGGCGATTGTCTGTGTTCTTAAAAGCGTCGCTCGGCGTCTCGTACATTACATCTTGAAGAAACAAGTGAAAATTCGTCAATATTGCATAAAATACAACATTATTTTTAGTATTAGCGAAACCTGAATATAGTTTGTTCAGAATAAGTAACTGAATCGTTTTCAATAATTTTTACACCATGTTATATTTTGTCCCAAAAATATTTGGTGTGTATGGAAAATGTTATCACCATTTAATTACTTAAAATACAATCGCCGTACGGTTAGGTACCTACTGCCAAATTATTATCAATGCGCAAGACGACCCTGGAGGCGCGGGGGCGCCGTTAGCATGTTTTTGTACTGACAACCCGGTAACATAACAACCTTATAACTTTGTGATATTTCATGATACAGTTTTTAAATTTTGTACATCTAGATTCTTTACATAAAAATACTAGACACGTGTTTCGGGTTTTGCATATACTAAAACTAATATTGTATATCGTCGCTCTAGGCCTCCATCGTAACAAGTAAGGTATTGTGCACCCTTTCCTCTATAAAAACTGTCGTTTTCATCGCCCAATTTGTCTCCAAACAGTAATTGTACGCCATCCATTGTTTGCGACACAAATTTAAAAAAAACCGGCCAAGTACGTGTCGGACCACGCACAATGAAGGGTTCCGTAGTTAGGATGAATTCATCGCAAAAACAAACTTAACATTGTAGTTGAAGAATTGACCGTAACGTATATAGATACGTTACGGTCAATTCTTCAACTGCAAATTTAAGTTGGTCGACGATTACTCGTTAACTTGTAAACCCTACTTAGCTGTGATAGTTTTCCTTTTAATTTCGTTATATATACTACTGCCATGAATTTATTCACATATCCAAAACCAACCATTTAGCTGGCAGGGGACACACTTGACTCTAACAAAAAATTGCACTTTAAAGCTTAAAAATGAAATGAAATGAAATGAAAGCGTATACATTGACCCATGAACGAGTTGCCTACTCTGTGGAGGCGAGTGCGATGTACAGCAAGATTGTGTTTATTCCTGGTATTTAAACTATGAATATCGGACATTTTCTTAAAATTTGATTTATTTTTGTGTACATATAATAGATTTTCAAGTATATATTGAGAGGCTACAGTCAGAATATCTATTTCTTTGAATATTTCACGAAGTGAATCTCTTGGACCTAGATTGTAAATGGCTCGAACAGCCCTTTTCTGTAAAATAAAGATATTATTAATGTCCGCACATGTTCCCCAGAGAAGGATCCCATACGACATAAGACTATGAAAATAACTAAAATAAACAATTCTGGCAGTATCTACATCAGTAATCTGTCTAATTTTTTTAACAGCATAGGCGGCCGAACTAAGCCTTCCTGACAATTTTTCTACGTGTGGGCCCCATTGTAATTTACCGTCAATAGTTATTCCAAGAAAAACTGTCGACTCAACAGGGTCCAACTCTATTCCATTAAGTTGAACATTAGTAGTTAGCTGCCTGACATTTGGCATTGAAAATTTAATGAGTTTAGTCTTTTTCTCGTTCAGGAGAAGATTATTTATATTAAACCAATGGACAACTTTAGAGAGTGCATCGTTAACATGTTCAAAATTGACTAGCTGACGTTTGATTTTAAAAATGAGTGAAGTGTCATCTGCGAATAATACAATCTTGTGATTATCCCTTATGTGAAAAGGTAAGTCATTTATATAAATTAGAAACAAGAATGGACCTAGAATTGAACCCTGCGGAACGCCCATAGTGACCGCAGATCCTGCAGATCTCTTGCCATTAACATCAACCCTCTGAATTCTGTTGTTCAGATAAGAAGTCAGAAGGTCGAGAGCACTGTCCCTCAAACCATAATGGTGCAGTTTTCTGATGAGTGTATCATGATGAACGCAATCGAAGGCCTTAGACAAGTCGCAGAAAATGCCAAGACCATCACGCGACTCCTCCCAGGCCTCGAATATGCTCTTCAGTAATTCCACGCCCGCGTCTGTAGTTGAACGACCCTTAGTAAAACCAAACTGTTTCAGATGTAGTAGATTATGTTTATTAAAATGTCCTAACATTTGTTTCAAAATTAATTTTTCAAAGATTTTGCTCAATGTAGGTAATATCGAAATAGGCCGAAAATTCGTAGGATCAGTTGCCAGATTTGAACAGAGGAATCACTTTGCTGTTTCATCAGATCAGGAAATACACCAGATGCAATACAAGAATTAAAAACAATTGCTAAAAAGGGTGAAATAACATTAATTATTGAAGACATGGTATGTACTGATAACCCCCAAAGGTCCGCAGTTTTTTTTATATCAAGGTCTTTAAAAGATTCTATAATGTCTTTAGCGGTAACGACCGTGAATTTAAGGTGTTTATCACATTCTGGTACACATTCTTTTAATATTGAGTAAGCAGAAGTGGAGGACGACGATGACAGAGTTTTGGTTGTTAAAATAGGAATATTAGTGAAAAAAAATTCAAACGCAGTTGCCACCTCCATGTCTGCCTTAATATCTACATCATTGATTTTTAGATGGAAGTCACGATTCCGTACTGTCGTTCTTCCCATTTCTGAATTACGCAAACGGATCTCAGAATTGAAAAATGTTTTTCACAGACCCACAATATTTTTGAACGGCCTATCCAACGATACCCCACACCATGTATTAGACGAGAAAAAATAATATCATCCCCGTTTTACGTGCCAGGGAGATACCCTAACAAAAAATGTTTTTTCATGGTTTTATTTTACGACTTTCTCGGCGTGATTAATATGTACACCCATGCCAAATTACAGCTTTCTAGGACTTAGCGTCTCTGAGCTAAGCCGGAGACAGACGGACGGACAGACAGACAGACGGACATGGCGAAACTATAAGGGTTCCTTGTTTACTACGGAACCCTAAAAACCTATCGTTCGATAAACTTTGCCGTTGATCTTGATGGACCACAAACCGTCTCGTACAAAGCCCACGCTTGCGGCCTAAAATCATTTTAGTTTCCTCGTACACAATAAAAATATATAAGTATTTACAAAAGTGACACTAAGCTCTTTGCCGCCGCGTGTAGGTACGCCTGGGTTATAAATATTTCACTAGGACACGAGAGGGTAAGGATCCGCCTTGGGAATACATATTTACGTATCTCACATTATTTACTTTTGTCAAATGTGTTCCTTTATAGAAACATCATAGTAATAGGCCCAGTGGCAATGGCCCCAACTTACGAGTCATAGTCATGGTCGTGGGTTCGAACCCAGGCAGGCGCTTTACTTTGTGTAAATAAATTCATCACCACTGCTCTCAAAACGGTGAAGGAAAACATCGTGAGGAAACCGGCATGTCCTAGAACCAACAATTTAAAGACATGTCACATCTACCAACCCGCACTGGGTCCGCGTGGTGGATTACAGCCCAGTCCCTCTCGAAGAGAGGAGGCCTGTGTCCCAGCAGTGGGAACATTATAGGCTGATTATGCTAGTAATGTAGGGGTAAGCAGAACTGAGTGCTCACGGATACCTACATGTTTTTTGTTAAATAAATGTAATACTTACATATCCTCTAATTTATACATCATTATGATTTTCTGAGAATAGACGTTTAGTATTGCAGCGTTCTCTATGCATTTTAACACCATACTACTATTGCCAACCCGCCTGCCAAGCGTGGCGATTATGGCAAACCCATTGGGGGAGGCCTATGTCCAGCAGTGGACGTCTTTGGGCTAAAATGATGATGTTGATGATGCGTACAAGTTAATACGTTTATATTTATTACAACAACTAAGTAGTCAAATAAAAGCCCTCTTCCTATCTCCTACTTTTTGCTGTGCCCGACAGGGTCCACAATGATCATATTTGTAAAACCTACCACCTAAGTATACATGTGGTAGTAATAAATATATTGAGTATTGAGTATGTCAAAATAGAAATTCACGTGTATATCAGTTGAAATGTGGTACACACGGCTACACATCAAGCTATAATATCCAGTTTAGGCTTATCTCGCATTGCATAAGATTTCCGTGCAATGAGAGGTCAGCTTAAACTGGAAATATATAGCTTGATGTGAAGACGTGTGTACCTACCTAATTGTGGTCTCAGTCAGTAATATTTTTACACGTTTGAATCGTTTAACTCGAGCAAATCTTTAGACACCTTAGGAGATAATTTTAGTTCCATAATTAGTATTAAGATGTAACAGATTTCGATAATTTTTGGCGGTATCCTCGTGTGATCAAACAAAATCGAGTAAATGTTGGATAACAGACGATCGACATCGTATTTTTCTAAGTAAATCCGTAAGAATCTGACAGGTCTTATTGATCGTCACAACTAGAGATCGGATGTTCGGATGCATATTCACCTAAAGTTAGAGAGTTGACTAGTATGGAGTGCGCTTCGGTAGGGGAAAAAGTGTCGGTTTTCAGGACTGACGAATTTTTAAGAACTACTCTTTTGTACTGTGTATCCCCGAATAAATATATTTCGTTTTAGAATAAAAGGTTTTGAAGAAATATTAAGTGTTTTTTAAACTTGATATGTTTTCCATACAATTCTTGCCTAGTTCTAAATAGATAAGAAATATTTGTTATACTTAGGAATACAAAATTGTTTACCTACACACTGTTATTACTGAAACCCCGCGATTCCGGATCAAAGATATATTTTAAGAAGCCGTTTCCATACTTGCCTCCTTTACTCCCTCCTTACTGCTCCTTTGCCGGGAAAAAAACATACTTTAGGTAAATATGCATCCGAATATCCGATCCCTAGTCATACCACAGCTCAAAAGCCTTCAAGTTCACATTAATTGTTGTAAAGTTGTGGTAGATTATGGATGACTTGGTGTACTACAAGTAACTTTGTTTAACCAATACTTCGTATCGATACCTACATTATTCAAATTTCCACAAGTAAAATGTCTCGTTAGTATTACAAGGAATAAACCTCCACTTTAATCTCAGTGTTATCTGCGTCGATAGCTTAATTACAAAGGCGTTTGTTCCTGACAGGTGGGCTTATATCAAGAATCGGGATGGTCTTTAGTCCTTCAGATCGAAAGGCCTATCAAACCTCCTTGTTCGTCCCTTTGGCTGTGCGTTTTTAATACTTCCTTTTATTTTTAGAAGGACCACACTTAAGTTTACTCAATACAAACGTACTTCCCTGTTTTCTCCTTGGTTAATAAAAAAAAAAATATATAAATTCTTTATTGGCATAAAACATAAGTACAAAGTGAAACCCTGTGTTAGAGGAGCCAGCAAATGATACTAGAGCAAATATTTTTGACGATATAATATATGTCGCATCCGGCAAAATGTTTACAACAAGACGAGGCGCGCCACCTAGCGACAACTATAAAGACTAGAATTGGCGCGCTATGACAGAGTCGGGGCGTTTCCGGTCGGTTACGAGGTTAAATAAAACGTGCCAACTCGGGCATTCTTATCCTGGTGATCGAGCTGTGAAGACGCTTCGGAACTGTCCTACGTTTTGTTGCATCATCATACCAATGCGTTATTGTCTCAATGCAGGGCAAAGGCCATAATACCTAGTTGATTGTAATACCTAAAGTTATTAAAGTGTAAAGTGATTATAATTTGTAGTGATTGTGTCAATTTGTGATTTTCAATAAACGCTGTGTATCGCACCCAGTGTGTTTTCATTGCACGAAACCCAACTTCTGCCCACACGATGTCCGAATCTAACAAAGTAAAATCCTGACGATCCGACAAATGTATCAACCGCTCTCATGTCAATAAAATTGGTTATTTGGCGTACTTAAATTAATTTTAGAAAAAATATAGGTATATGGAAAAATAAACTATTTATACTAACATGGCTGTGGTAGAGGTTGTATCGAAAAAAAATATTTGCTCTAGTATCCTACTATTGTTTAGAATTCTTCGATGGCTGGCATTTTATTTTATAGAAACCGTGCGCCCAACGGGATTTCCGATCGGCAATAATTACGAAATTCCATACAGACTTTCCTATTTACCCATTTTAGGGGATGAACTTTCTAAAATTCTTTTTAAGTGTTCACCTTTCTTGTACATGAAACGCTTGTGCAAAAAATCATGCTTCCAGACCCAGTGGTCATTTAAGGCAGTGCGTTGTCTGTTAGTGAGTGAATGAATGAGAAAGATTTAAATTTCGTTTCATTCAGTTGAAGTATGTGCGGAGTAATTTTATTGTAACATTTTAAACAGTACCCCATGAAAGATGAGTCTACTTTAGCCAGCCTGAAACCTGGTTGAACTAATTGGTCCTTATTTCTAGTTCTATAATTGTGTCTTTCGCCTCTTTTACTAAAAATATGTAGATTGATCCGACGAACGAGCGACTGCCTATCTGTACCCTAATTGTAAGTTTCCAAGAGAGTATTTATCACTCTTATACTCTTAGCATATTTTTTTTTTTTTATACGTTGCCCCACACTAGGAATTTCTCCTGTATTGTGGGTGCGTTTACAAACATTTGAATTCACATACACAAACAGCCAGACCCAGAACAACTACTTGTAGGTCGTACAAATATTTGTTCCGTGCGGGAATCGAACCCGCGACACGCAGCGCAGCAGTCAATCGCTTAACTAACTGCGCCAACCGTGCCGTCGATTATGATCTATCGGTCAAATTTTAACGCAAACCAAATAGTTACGTTTACTCTTTTGCAAACTTACACTTAGGGTAAAGACCTCCACAACCCAGTAAATGGGTAATACGATACCTCTTGGTAAGACTGGTTGCCAGACTTTCGGGCGTCTGACGACCCATAACGACTGTCAAAGATCCACGAATGACCGCCGGGACCAACGGCATATCGTACTTTCCGTGGCACGGAGGAGTCTCGGTATAGTGATGTAACTATCGAATGATATTCACAAAAGTTTGTTCTCCGTTCACTCAATTTCTAAATTTTGGATTTTGTACAGGTTTCGAAGGATTTGCTATTCGTTCCAACACTCCTATTCCCTCAAAAACTGTTGTTCACATTGCAAATTATTCGTGACAGTCGGTAATTAAGTGAATATTCATGAACGTCATGCTGTCGACTTGAATATTTTAATTATTGATCGCGCGTGATTGCTACACAGCGATTTACATTGAATTAGTACCTCGTCGCGCCACAATATCACTGTAATTAGACCATTTTTATTTAATTTTTAATTCGAAGCTGCGGTTTATCAGCCAGGTGTGTTTAAAAATAATTGTTGGTATGGAATATGGAAAATTTATCGTGTTTGGAGATCTAAGGGCCGTTTGCACGACGAGTAAATAAGATTGCCGCTAACTTAATTAAAACGTCAATCTTTTAAAGTTGATAGACACAGAATAACAGACTATTTACGTGCCTGTGTTCAGTTTCTAACATTATTGTTTTTTGTTGGCTTTCTTGTATTGGGAAGCACTTTTCCTCAATCTAATCAAAAATATTTTTATTTCACATAAGCCTACATGGACACTTATGAAACGACTGAAGCTAGGTGCACGGTTCCAATTGGTCGTTTCCTATGGAGAAGAGCCGGCAAGAAACTCCACGGTTACTCTATCTAAATTGGCTTTTACAATATTTTCAAAGTATGAGAGGACAGCGTAGGCCCTCAAAATTACCAGGTACTTTTGACGGGCCTACGCTGTCCTCTCATACCTATTGTCACTGTAATTTGAAAACATTGTAGAAGCCAATTTTTTTTTAAACAGTAACCGTGGAGTTTCTTGCCGGCTCTTCTCTATAGGAAACGACCAATTGGAACCGTGCACCTAGCTTCTGACGTTTCATAAGTGCCCATGTAGGCTTATGTGAAATAAAAATATTTTTGATTTGATTTGAACTATTTTTGAGATAGTATGAGTTTTTGTTGTATGGTTACGTGAATACTAGAATCAAAAATTAAAAAATCCCCGACACAGCCACAAACCTCAAAAGTAAAAAAATTATATGTTAAAATTGTTGTTCTTTAAGTTTAATATAAGTTGTAGGTAATATTTTGATCCAAGCCTCGTCGCGGCGAGGGACGGCTAATGAAAATAGGAAGTTAACAGCAGCTATCCTTTCTGCAATAGCATACATTCATTATTGCTAGGTATAAGCCTATGCTAAAACTAAACTATTTAACTTAAAAAAATTACATATTTACCACACATGCATACTAATAAAGAAAATTTTAACAAACAAAATACACTCACAAATCACCTTCAATCAAAAAACTCACCACTACTACACCAGGAATACGGATAGTATAGAACTGCGTTCAGTTAAAACACTGTACGGAAGAAGAACTATTCAGTTTGAGGGAGCGCAGCTTTATAATAATTTACCAAAAGAAATAAGAGATTCTTCATCAGTGAACATTTTTAAGAATAGGTTAAAGTTGTATTTGACTAACCAACAATAATAAATCATTACTTTATGTACTTACTCGATAGTTTGAACGACAATTATGTTTATTACTTAAGATATTTTTTGTTTCATTTCTCATATTTAAGTGAACTATGTATGTTCTTTTTGAGAAATTAATTTCTTTAAACCGAAGCCTCGTCTGTTTGGCGCTTTCAATACGCGAATAAAAAAACCGGGTAAGTGCGTGTCGGACCACGCACAATGAAGGGTTCCGTAGTTGGAATGAAATTATCCCAAGAATAAACTTAACATTGTAGTTGAAAAACATGATCCCCATACATTCCAACTGCAAATGTGAGTTTGTACGCACAATATTGAGTGATTTACCATGTGATTTTAAGATCACAGACTTCTTATAGGTGTTCCTGTAATATATAAGTAAAGAACTATTTTCTGTATTTTTATCCAAATTTTTGGCTCAGTAGTTTCGGAGATAAGGGATGGGGAATGGTAATTTTTCATCTATTTTCTTAAATAATTTCAAAAGTATGTATTTGAAAATTATAAAAAAAATGTATACTAAATCCATAAAACAAGCCATTTCATTTAAAATATCACACAGTACAGTCAGCAAAACTTTTTTTTAAAATTTTCTAATTTGCCCCCCAAAAGTGACCTCCATATTCAAAATTAATTTATTTACGAAACATGGCCGTGTTTTGGTCACAGAAGTTCATATGTGTACCAAATTTCAACTTAATCGGTCCAGTAGATTCGGAGCAAATCAGCTGTAACAGACGGACAGACAGACAGACACACGAGTGATCCTTTAGGGGTTCCTTTTTTCCTCTTGAGGTATGGAACCCTAAAAAGATACGTTGAATCGTTTATTATGCAGACATGTTGAGAAATTGTAGAATTCGTGGAAAAATGGTGCTTACATACCTACAGAGAACCCATTTTTGTTGACCGCCACATCATTAAGTGCGATTTGTTTGCGTCAACAAAAAGCTGGTATTTAGAGTAAACGTGGGATCGGGCTTGCTTCCGGTGTATTTTTATTTGGTTATCAATGTTGCCAATTGGTCTCAAATTTTCAATGTCATACTCAAAACTGTAGAGGTATGAGAACAGGGTGTAAAGTTCACTCATCCTCTATAGAATAAATTAAATAAAACGACAAGGTTACTATCATAAAACGAGAAGTCCCACACTGCGTTTGCCGATACGCGGTCTCTACTCCAGGCCAGCTCCACCGATCAACCTTTTTTAAAAAAAAAAGATAAAAGTCGTAATCAGTCTATATTCTAGGTCAGCACAATAATAAATTTATGAGCGATTCTTGGCAGATTTTTGGAGTAAATAACCAGTATCTAATAATTAAAAAAGAGCGAGCCTTACAGTGGTCGCATATGATGTGTAATATCTGACATCTCACCTTGGTATAGTACTTACTAATTCCATGCTATTTAAAAGTACCTGCTTATTCCATGCTCAAGCTGTCATTTCCTGTTACACACTTCCATCCCTTTTCATGAAATCCCTCCCACAAGAAGCACGGCACGCACACGGCACGGTTGGCGCAGTGGTTAAGCGAGTGACTGCTGCGCTGCGTGTCGCGGGTTCGATTCCCGCACGGAACAAATATTTGTATGACCTACAAGTAGTTGTTCCGGGTCTGGCTGTTTGTGTATGTGAGTTTAAATGTTTATAAACGCACCCACAATACAGGATAAATTCCTAGTGTGGGGCAACGTTTTTTAAAAGAAAGAAAAAGAAAAGAAAGAAAGAAGAATAAGCGAGAGAAAAGATGTAACATATCAATAATAAATTCAAAGTAAATAACCAGGCAATATTGTTATGATGTAATTGAACCAGTGCTCCAAATGAATCACTACAACGTATTGTAGTCTAGAAATACCACTTAACATCTAAAAGCTTCTGAAACACGAACAATAATAATATTGAAAGCGCTCAAGAACATTTTAACCTAAGTTCAGATAATCGTGTTACGATACTGACCGGGGTCTGAGAGATATTGTATTAACCTGGAGTGTCTATATAAAACGATTACTTATAAATGACTGTGACAAGTGACCCGCCCCTGCTTTTCATGGTTTTTACGATTTGACAAAACATAAGAAATCTCTTAAACTAACAATCTAACTATAGATCTTAACTTAAAATAGCAATCGTTTAGAATTAAAAATATTTTATTCGTTTAAATGCTTTAATTACTAAGTTAGTAGGTACTAAATTAGGTTGAACATGCAATATGTTTTTAATGTTTTTTTTTTTTTTTCTAGTTTCCTTTATCGATACTGAACCTACCCCTAAGCTATGACACGCAATTTCTTTAACACACTGTGAATATCGGAAGATCTACGTGTATAATAAAAAGTAGGTATGTTATATATTTTTTTTATTATAAATATTTTTATAATAATCATTTTATTATATTATTGTTATATTAATATAATATAATAAAATGATTATTATAAATATATTTATAATAAAAAAAAATATAATATTAAAGTAGACCTTCCGGAATAAATTCTCTACATGATTGCTAAAACCACAATCAAAATCCATTGCGCAGTAGAAGAACAACTTGGTCACACAGACATACACGGAAAGCGACACTAATTTATAGTATGTAAATCCAAGTGTATTTAAAGCGTAGGTATACTGCAGAAATTTATATTTGATGATAATTCTGGGTTACACAGTTACCACAGATGTTGGTTGGAATGGAAAGTTTTGATCAAAATTGAAGTAATTAAGTAGGGCTCAAAAGGGGTAGACCACTTTTTAGCAAACTATCTGCAACATAACAAGTTATAAGCTACTATTTCTCAAAGAGGTTTAATAGAGCTTAGAGAACGTAAATGTTTTTAGTGATAAAACTATACTGCCACTTAGCTCGTTTGCTTAAACGCCTCTTCAAAAGAGACTAAATTCACAAAGAGTTTTATATACATACCTACTCTAAAAGCAGACTTACTGTGAATAAAGCGACAAGATCTACTCTAGCTCAGGCATCAGACGTAATAGTTCTTTGTTAAAATACTCTTTGATACCTTTGGCACCTGCACTGTTGTGGACCAAGCGTTTGAGAGTTTAGTAATAATATAGCAACCCTTAAAGCCTGCGCAGACGACTGACTTTTGTCCGCGGACAATTTGGAATCGTAAGGAAATCTAACGCGCACGTAGACGCACGCGCATTCCAGTTTATTACATATTATGTTTTCGTACGCACGTTTTTTCTGTGACAAATAAAAATATTTTTCTTTCTTTTTCTTTTTTCTTTCTAGACAAAATGGCGATAGGATTTCTATACGATTCCAAATTGTCTGCGAACAAAAGTCCCTTGTCAGCGCAGGCCTTTAACATCACGCCGATATTCCCCGAAGGATTAGATTGAGACTGAAATTAAAAATCGAATTTTCTTAAAAATACGGGAGTTACCCCTCCCAAACTAAGAATAGGTAAGTAATCGCACTTGGTAAAATATTGTGACATTCTTACCCTTCACTTTTATTATAATAACCTAAGAATTTCGCAACGCTAGGAGCGTTGCGAAATTGAAGGTTAGCCATTCAATTGAAGGTCCCTTTTCTACTAAAAATAGACGGTTCTGTCAGCAAACTGTGGGCATACATAAGTACTTCACAGATATAAACACATCCTCCATAAAAAACCCGGTTTGTATAATTCGATAACTTTTGATAAAATAATCGGTGAATGCATCACGCTATAACAAAAGTTGTTGAGTGCTTCCACTAACACGTGTCAGAAGCAATACAGTATCGATACCGTTCTGCCTTTGTTTTTAAATCGATTCACTAGCGTAACATATTCGATACAAAATGCAGCGGGATCGCAAAAATGTGTCAGGGGAAATCGACAACGAAACGCGATTACAATGTACCTACATCGCATCGCATGTTAAGGTTTTTGCGACTTGACAAAATGTTGAGATTTAATTAGGTATTATATAGAAGAAATTTTTAATCACCATCCAGATTTATGTATCAGGTAATTTTTATATACAATTATTATACAACATTCGTTTTTGTTTACATTAAACCCGGAAAGAGGTCATTGTACTCATAATTTTGAACAATTTTTTTATGGGACCAACCTTGAAATCCCAAAAAAAAGTCAGTTGTCCCTACATTAAAATTTGTGTTCACTTACATCGACAAAATGTATGGAACAGCTGATTTTTATTTCGCGATTTCAAGGTTGGTCCCATAGAAAAAAAATTTCAAAATGATGAGTGCAATGACCCCTTTTCGGGTTTAGTATAAATAAAAACTAATGTTGTATTATCAAATATTTACACTAGGTACTCAATTAAATAACTAACTACCTATCTACTAAATAAATGAAATTGTTCGAACATATTTGAGAATTCATTGTGAATCCATTGTGTATGACGACGTGAATCGTGACGACAAACAGATACAATTCCCGACGGAAAGCGCTACACGTAATTTTTTAATTATACCTTTTGTTACATATATCTTGATAAATGTAACAAAAGATATAATTAAAAAGTTACGTGTAGAGCTTTCCGTCGGTATAAGTATCTATCTAAAAATATAATAATCTTATAATGTCAAGGCTCTAGTTTTTAACACTTCCCAGCTAGGCATTATGGCACTCGTAGGTGTCAGTCGTTTCAATATTGTACCTATATAGAGTGTGGCTTTTACTAACATTTGGTTAAGACCTTTACTAACAACTTATGGATCTTGCTCTGAAATAAAACAAATATATACAGGGTGGAAGGGACATCGATGCGTATCCATTTACCATGGATTCAGTACATCACCTTGACCCCCCTGCGTTAAAATTTCTCGTAGGTTATTTAAAAAAAAAATCGCTGTTCCATACATTTTGACCGAGTAGGTATTGCACTTCTGTAAGAAACAGCTGTTTTTTTTTTTATTAACGACGAGAAATTTTAACACAGGGGGGTCAAGAATGATGTACTGAATCCATGGTAAATGGATTCGCGTCGATGTCCCTTCCACCCTGTATATTATGAGTTCCTTGTATAATTTAGATTATAGAAACGATTTTATTTTGGACTCTCACAAGCTGAAGCGCTGTGAGGCGTGCAAAATAAAACATGAAATGTAGTAAAACATGAAATAGGTAGTTAAGAAACAAGTAGATAATGTAGCGCTTGAACACAATAAAATCACTCACACCAATGTCCAGACCTCACGTAACTGTGGTTTCTCTCGATTTGTTGTTATTTTAACGTATTGTTATTTCGGTGAACAACACAAAAATAAACAAAAAATACGTGTCGATTTCATCGACAAGTGTTAACAAATTCGAGACCAGATTGATTGCTTCTCCAAATTGTTGGAAGTGCTCATACAGCGTAGGGGCGGGCGTAACAACCTGGTTTATGTGATAATACACATTGGAAGCATCGTAAATTCACATTATGTTCGCTGTCAAATTATGACACTCACTTTATTCATGAGGTTCACGATATAAAATACGTCTTCGTCTTAACGTTTGCTTGGTATGAAGGTAGAAGGTAGGTATACCTACGTTAACGTGAACTTTATGTTTCATACAAAATTATTAATTTATCATTCACCATAACACGGGCAATCGAGAGATTGAAGTCAAAAGTTAGTTTACACACATTGTCTTCATTGAATACATTGTAAGTTTTATTTGGATATAGGGGGTCTACTCCGAAGCGTTAATCCGAAGTATCGGCCGAATTTTTGACCGTTTCTTGACTTCCAAAGCATCCTTTTTAGGGTTCCGTACCCAAAGTGTAAAACGGGAACCCTATTACTAAGGCTCCGCCGTCTGTCTGTCTGCATGTCTGTCCGTCTGTCACCAGGCTGTATCTCATGAACCGTGATAGTTAGACAGTTGAAATTTACTATCTATAAAAACAAATACTAAAAAAAGAATAAAATATATATTTAAGGGGGCTTCCATACAAAAAACGAGCAAAATATGCTCGTTTTAGCTCAATATTGATAACAGCAACAGGTAGATGCTTGAAATATTCACAGAATCTTTATGTTGAATCTTCACTTTAAAAATAAATATTTAAATTAAAATAAAACAAGTATTTAAGGGGGGCTCCCATACTACAAACGTGATTTTTTTCCCCTTTTTATAAATAATGGTACGGAACCCTTCGTACGCGAGTCTGACTCGCACTTGGCCGGTTTTTTTTATTTTGAGTCCTTACCCGACTTTAAGTCACATTTTTGACTTTGACTTATCTCTTTGATTGTCATTTTTTTTCTTTTGCGGAGCCAGCCATAGTTAGCCGTAGTCAGGAAACGGCCGAACATTCGGATCTATCTTCGGAGTAGACCCCCAATTTGTAACGCTCGGATACTGAAATTAATCATAGAGAAAATCAATAAGAGTTGTATTAACCAGATTGGGACAGCGGTCCATTGTGGCAGGTTGATTGGATTAACTGAGGCAGTCACCACTGCATTCAAATTGTCGGCAAACATTAATAAAAATAATTAAAAATAAATAACTGCCTGAGCATGAGATCTTGGGTTCGATTAACGGGCCGGGCAACGAGTTATTGGGTTTTCCATCTTGAATTTCTCAGTAGCAGTCTGTAGTCTGGATTTGTGGTTGATGGTACTTAGTAGGCTCGCGTGACATGGGACTTAAAGCGACGCGCGACGCGACGATACCCGACTTTTAATGATTTTATACTGAAGATAACGTCTAAACGAGTAATGTTAATGATTTGAAAAAAATATGTGTTAAATTAGAGCATTTTCTCAATAATTTAATATGTGAATATTTAAGATTATGTTTATATTACATAGTGAAAGTAATTTATAAAGTTATGTCTAACGCGGATAAAAAACTGAGAATGGCGAAAAATCTACCAAGCGTATTTTTCTGAAATCTTCACCAATTTAAAGATAATTTAATTATTGATTTTTTAATATACGCGTTTTATCAAAATAAATTTTGTTTTGTGTATAATAAATTAATAATGCGTCAAATTGGGGATAGCGCTCTTTGATGGGCGAGTCATATTACTAGCTGAACGTACGACGCATTGCGTGAGCTCAGTACAGAACACGCAAGCTAACCACTCAAGGTCACTGGCTTATATCTGAGTCTTAACTGGTGAAACGTGGGTGTAATGTGTGGGGTAGAACTCTGCATAACCCTAAAGGGAATACAAGCGTGATGTTTTTTTTTTAACAGAAAGTTCACAGACACTATTAAAAATCATTCTTTAAATGTAAGAATTATTTATAATTAACTACAAGCTTCCATGTGTTATGTAATAATAATGCCGTAACTAGTTGACATATTTAACAGTGGAAAATGGACTAAACGAATCATGTTTAGTCCGTTTTCAATTGTGTTGTTTATAATTCCGCATTGCAAAGCAAATATTTGCTGTAAAGTAACAGAATTGAAAGCGTTACCACGCTAAACGTATTGCGGCAAGCAACGTCCCGCGTCGAGGTTGTATTACGCTGGCTCCTCTTCCTAACCAACCGTCACTGGTTAGAACTCTGTCACAGACTCCATAATTAAGGAAATGTACTTAAAACGACATCGTTAACAGTGTAAAACGGACTAAACGAATCATGTTTAGTCCGTTTTCAATTGTATTGTTTATAATTCCGCATTGCTAAGCAAATATTTGCTGTAAAATGTATTGTATTGTAATGTAATTTATTATTTTTTAATTTTGTTTTCGTTTTGTTTTGCAGTGCCCTTACAGGGTGCATGTTTGAAACTTGTATTTCTTATCAACCTCTGTACAACATGTTTGCAATAAACTGATTTGATTTGATTTGATTTAAATTAACAGAAATGAAAGCGTTACCACGCTAAACGTACGGCGGCAAGCAACGTCCCGCGTCGAGGTTGTATTACGCTGGCTCCTCTTCCTAACCAATCGTCACTGGTTAGAACCCGTCTTACCAAGGTGTATCGTATTACCCAGTTACTGGGTTGTGGAGGTCAGATAGGCAGTCGCTCCATGTAAAATACTAGTATTCAACTGCATCCGGTTAGGCTAGAAGCCGACTCAACATAGTTGGGAATAGGCGGGTAGATTGATTCATTGTACCTAGTTGCAACACTGTGATAGTAGTGAAATGAAATGAAATCGTTTATTCTGTAAATAGGATATTAGAATCACTTTTTCACGTCATATAATTAAGATTTCGTTTAATTTTTGACGGCACGGTTGGCGCAGTTAGTTAAGCGATTGACTGCTGCGCTGCGTGTCGCGGGTTCGATTCCCGCACGAACAAATATTTGTATGACCTACAAGTAGTTGTTCCGGGTCTTGCTGTTTGTGTATGTGAATTTAAATGTTTGTAAACGCACCCACAATACAGGAGAAAATCCTAGTGTGGGGCAACGTTTAAAAAAAAAAAATAATAAATAAAAAAAATAATCTAGATGTAGCCGACATTTCCTGACTACCCCTGAGAAAAAATGGCGAATCAAACTCAGGGGTCAAAGTCTCTTTTAAAATCCAGACATAATCTTGGTCAGATCATGTGACAACCACGTAGATCCGTGTCTGAAATGGTTTTTGAGGAAAGAACCACACAAATTTGAGTGGACCTGTCCAATCAGTGTAAGCAGTTGTCAGTAATCGTGTAGCTCAACTCAAGACTTAAGTAGCTCAACAACTCGACGAACAATACCAAAGAAAGGGCATTTGGGTAGGTCGCATAAAGCGCTCAAAATGCCAGACCATCATAAAAACTAACTGAGAAAAAACAAAAAAAACTAAAATATTTAAAGAGAGAAAAAAAATGACCCAGTGTAAGAACGGATACCTCTTACCTATTAATAAACTAACACAACCATCGCGCCTGTATTCCCCAAAGGGTTAGGCAGAGGTGCAGACAACATTTAGCCAACTATGTTTAAGTCCCATGTAACAGGGAGCAAGCCTAAGGACCATGAATGTGGGACCCTTCGCCAACTAAACTGGGCGGATGCTGGTTGATAAATGAAACAGAAGAATATGTTGTTCCAAGAGAGTGCTTCCTGACTTTGCTATTTACTGAGGCAGAGCTAGAGCTGAACTGACAGTTCACGTCAAACAGTCAGCTCAGCTCTCATCAACCGGGCACAAATTCAGACTCTAAGCTGCAGCCGAAATCTGGGCTAACTGTATTTAGATCACCATCGACGCTTTAAGAAGAACTCATCATCTTCATCATCATTTCAGCCGAAACACGTCCACTGCTGCACATAGGCCTCCCCAAAAAGGGGGGGGGGGATTTGCCATAATCGCCACGCTTGGCAGGCGGGTTGGCCATCGCAGTATGGTTTTAAAAATGCATAGAGAACGCTGCTGTCCATTCTCTAGTAAATCCCTTAGTCGCCTTTTACGACACCCACGGGAAGAAATGGTGTGGTGATATTCTTTACGTCCGGCACGAAACGGAACAAGGAGAACTCGGAGTAAAGTTATGCTAAACTCTCTTACTATCCAATAAGACACTGTCCTCCCTGAACATGTCAGAATCGAGAAAAAAAAAAAAAGAATCCATTATTTAGCATTTTTCAAGAATTAGGTAAATTTAACCGAGTAAAAAAAAGTGGTTCTTCGTTCAAACCGTGTGTATTTTATGTGTTTTAAATGAAAACGTTTGCCATTACGGACACTTATGTACTTTTGTACGTTTTACGGTTTCTTTTCAGATATACCTACCTAAGAACCGTGCATTAGAAAATTTCACTAGCGTAAACCGAAAATGCAGAAATTTAGGTCGCGCCTCATTTTCGCCCACTTTTCACGAGTTAAATGTTTAAGTGGAACTGTTACAGTTTCTTGCTAGCTTGCTTGGCGTTTATTAGAGAATTTATTTTTTTAAGTTCTTTAATTTTTTATGATTAAGTAAATGCGCCACTTTTTTTTCCCAGCTAAAGCACTAGGAAGCGCTGAAGGATGGGTGTTTTGGGGGACTGTCTTATGTAATCTTGACGTTCGAAAAGTGCTGATTCTCATAGTCTAGTTTAAATTAATGACTTTTGATTTTGTGTTCCTAATTTGAAGAAATACTTGACTGCAAAAATGGTCTTGAATGTGATGGCTATAAGTTTAATATTGCTAGATATTAAAAACTTCGGGCTGCCTCATTGTTCTAATGGTTGCAAGCCCTGAGCATGACGTTTCCTACACAAGTCTCAACTCGAGCCTATCGCAGTCCACTGCTGGACATAGGCTTCTCCCAGGCTGCGCCACAACACCTTATCCTCCGCCTTCCGCATCCAGTCTGACCCAGCCGCCTTCTTAAGGTCGTCGGTCCATCTAACTGGGGGGCATCCCACACTACGCTTGCCGATACGCGGTCTCCACTCCAGGACTCGTCTGCTCCATCGGCTATCGGTCCTTCGACAAACATGGCCAGCCCACTGCCACTTCAGTTTGCTTACTCTGCAAGCTATGTCGGTAACTCCTACACATGTATATATATGTAAACATTATTATTATTATTTAAAGTCTATTAGTTTTTAGATGATGGTAATATTTTTAAAATAAAATTACATTATAACTCCGTAAAAATAAATAAAACAAAATACAATCTAATTTTATATAGATACCTTGTTCTTCAACTCTAAACAGCTCGTTTAAAACCACAAACGACAACTATCGATTTGAAAACTCAGCACATATCCTTTAAAACCGTAACAATTTCTAAACTCAAACTGCCCGATAGCACCGTTTAATAGGATCTAACGAGTAACAATAAAACTTTACGGTTATACCTAACTTCGAACAGTTAGGCCAAATTGAAACGTATGTAGCGTTCACTTCCCCGTCGGATAATTAAGTTTTTGATAATTGGAAAAGGTATTCCTTTGGGGCAGTATAGATTTTAGTTCGGTATTTTCGGGTTGGTCTTTCTAGGTATTTGTTAAAAGAATAAATAAACATTACATCACGCCTGTATTCCCCAAAGGGTTAGGCAGAAGTGTACCTATAGTACTGGTCTAGTGGAGGTAGTGGGCTGGTCCACAAACTCAAGGTAACTCAGCGTGCTATGAAGCGGGCTATGCTCGGAGTTTCTCTGAAGTATAAGATCAGAAATAAAGTTATCCGGAAGAGAACCGGAGTTACCGACATAGCCTGCAAAGTAAGCAAGCTGAAGTGGCAGTGGGCTGGCCATGTTTGTCGAAGGACCGACGGCCGGTAGAGCAGACGACTCCTGGAGTGGAGACCGCGTATCGGCAAGCGTAGTGTGGGACGCCCCCCAGCTAGATGGACCGACGACCTTAAAAAGGTGGCTGGGATAGACTAGATGCGGAAGGCGGAGGACAGGGTGTTGTGACGTAGCCTGGGAGAGGCCTATGTCCAGCAGTGGACTGCTATAGGCTGAGTTGATTGTACCTATAGTACCCCCATATTTCGTCAATTATGTTTAAGTGCCATGAAATAGGGGGCAAGCCTATTGCGATCGTCCGGCAAAAAATCCATACTCCGAGCTGCTGCTGAGAAATTCCAGATGATAAAACCCAATGACACTGCTCGACCCGGGAATTGAACCCAGGACCTTATACTACTTTAGAGGCATGAGGAACAGGGTGAAAAGTTCACTCATCCTCCATAGAAAAGTGAGGATCCTCCGACCAGACGGGTGTTGTGTCTGGTGGGCAACTGCCCACCTGACTAACACAACTGTGTTAATGTCGGGATGTTGTATATATTATTATGCTAGTTGCGCGGTAAACTCTGCTTGCGCGATGCAGGATTTTGCGTGATGTCAGTCACGCGTAGTTTGCATATGGCGATGTGCCGCTACACTACCTTAAGCTCAGCAGTAGCGGTTGTGATAGAATGCATAAACCTTACTATAAAAGTAATATTCCAAAAATTAAAAGGTACTTTGACGCCTAAGCGTCCTTTTTGTTTTTGTATAAATGTTTGTAAAGTCCGGTCGCGAAGCAGTAAGAATTTCGTACAATGACCCTTCATTACTTATCTCTATCGCTCGCGCAAAATTGTATTGCCGTCGTGCTCGCGCATTTTAAGGTCCTTAAAATGCGCGAGCACGACGGCAATGCAATGGTCTTCATTCATCAGGTTCGAAAAAAAAATCATTCTTTTTTCCATCAAAACTCCCGAACATTAATTGACACGAGGAAAAATTAACTACTTTTCACATTATTTTCTGTCACGTCATAAATTGAGGCCCTAGCTCGAACGCGTGACATAAACGCATCGTAAACTCAACAACTATTCTATTGAATTTTGGTTTAAATTTTTACGACACGTACGAGTTAAGAGTGTCATCCGTACATAAAGTAAAAAATAAGTCACATGCTTTGTGTACCTAGACGAAATAATAAACTGTTTTCTAATAATGCATTTTGTATGTTGTTTTGTAAAGTTTATAATAAACTACCACATTGTTTTAAAACTCTTAACTTTAGGACATTTAAATGTAATTTATTTAATTATCTCTTAAGTAAATGCTGCTACTCGACTAATGACGTTATGAATGAAAAATTTACTTAAATATTAGGAATTAATTATTTTCTCTTCTTATTTTCTATTTGACTTAATTAACTGTTTTTGACATTTCCATATCTAATATTTGACTAATTTGCAATTTGTAAGTTATACAAATTTATTTAATTAATTGTTATGTCTAACAAACTAACTAAAACCCTAAAAATGTATTTGTACGCCGGAAACGGCAGAATATTATGAACTTTTATTAAAACTATATAACAACTCTGTAACAATATTTTGACAAATAAAAGGACTATTACTATTACTATAAACATATTGCGTCTTATTACAAAACAATATTTATATTTTGACATGGCTTAAACCATGGAGCCAGTTTTTGTAATAAGAACGTAACTGTGATTGAAATACCGTTCTATAAGCAAAACTGAAAACTTAGTTCGGTACTAAGTTGTCAGTTTTGTATTAAGAACTTTACCATAGCCGGCATATAGTTCTAAATTCAATAATGGTTCATGGTTTCAACCTGGGTTTGAAGATAAACCTTGGTTTGTAATAAGACGGATAATATGCAAAACGAGTATTTTCAATTTTAAAATCGTTCGAAATTACGTTATCTTTATTCCGCGCGTTCTTTCTAGGCTCAATCAATCTTCCTATCTTTCTCCCAAATATGTTGGTGGCTTCCAGTCTTACGGAATCCAGCTGAATACTACGTAGTATTTTACATGGAGCTATTCCCTATCTGACCTCGACAACCCAGATACTGGGTAACACGATACTCCTAGGTAAGACAGGTTGTCAGAATTTTGGGCTACCTGTAACGATTGTTAAAGATCTATGAATGACAGCTGGGACCAACAGCTTAATGTACTTTCCGAGGAACGGACCGGTGGCGATATGTAATGTATGGTCACCCATCCTCGAGCTGACCGCGGCGAGCGTAGCTTAACCTTCGACTTTTATATATATTACAAATTAGAGGATTATATCCAAGATAAGAATGCTTGGAAACATGCTGGTCCAGCTCCATAGGACAATTTAGAGTCTAGACAAAATCTGACTGATTGCTATTTTAACTGTATAATTTATTATTTTTATGACATTTATTTAACAATCTGTGATTACCTTAAACAAAGGATGCTAAGCTCTTAGAAATCATTTGAAACGATTTTTTGTTTACATTGGCGGCGGAAGTCTTAATCGGCATAGTCGGCCATTAAGATATAAGGCGGGGCCTGAGCGTTTTGACGTTTGTTATGTCATAGGCCCTTAAATTCACACACTGGTATATTTTTTTCTAGGAAAACGTTTTTTTATTTTTTTATTTTACGGTGTTTGTAAATATGTGAGCACCATGTATCTATCACATAATTAATTTATCTGTCATTGCTTCATTCTTAATTATTTTTACCTATTGTGGTATACATAGTAACTTTATTCTAGGTGCATCGTCTTCACATATAATTATAAAATTCATGTACCTATACAAAATATTGTAAAACATTTTAAAAGAGCAACGGTGGAGTTTCTTGCCCATTCTTCTCCATACCAAGCTACCGTTTGAAAGGGGCGACTAGAATCAATTATATTTTATTTGTACATTTTGTCGTTCAAAAGTGCCATTTATGTGCCTATTCGAAATAAATAATTTGACTTTGACTTTGACACGATACTCCTTGGTAAGACTGGTTGTCAGAATTTTGGGCTACCCGTAACAATTGTTAAAGATCTATGAATGGCAGCCCGGATCAACGGCTTAATGTGCTTTCCGAGGCATGGACCGGTGGCGATATGTAATGGATGGTCACCCATCCTCGAGCTGACTGCGCCGAGCGTAGCTTAACTTTCGACTTTTATCATTTATCATGTTTTTAATGTTTTTCACATTAAAAAAACACACTTGAACTGTCAAAACGAACCTCATTTCAATTGCTAGGCTGTGTCGCCTGTGACGTCATTAGAACAGGTCACGGTCGATCTCTCCGGTGATTGATTACACAAAATCGGTTCTAATTACACACATCGTGTCATGTGTCAATTGTGAGAGGATCACGCTCGATGTATTAGGCTGTTGAAATTACATCTCAGATTTTTCGACGACACGAGTTTTTTTCTTGGGAATTTTTGTACGTAATAAGAGATGATTAAGGATTTAATCTTATTACACAGATTAGCGGTGCTTAAATATATATTCAGGTGAACATAATGAAAGAAAGAAAGTATAACGTTTATTTGGACACGTAAAATTGTTTAAAAATAAATTAAGCTTGTATCAAAAATATTTTCAGCCAGAGTTTTCTGATTTCCTAATACGCACATTTTGAATCCAATTTTGCAATAAAATTACTTCATCATCACCATAATTTCAGCCGAATGACGTCCACTGCTGGACATAGGCCTCCCCCAAAGGCAAGGGGTTTGTTTTCGGCATCGTTAAAAAAAAAAAACTACCCCAAAGGGGGGGTTTGCCATAATCGCCACGCTTGGCAGGCGAGTTGACGATTGCAGTATGGTGTTAAAATACATAGAGAACGCTGCTGCCCATTCTCTAGTAAGTCCCTTAGTCGCCTTTTACGACACCCACGGGAAGAAATGGGATGGTGCTATTCTTTACGTCCGGCACCAAATGGAAAATTATTTTGGTATCGCCTTGTCAACTACAGGTAAAAATTACAAAATTTCATGACAGCCGTTATAATATGACGGAATCGCTTTTCTAAGAAACCGTAGCTTTAATGGTTTAAGAAGTTTATTATTCCTCATTGAGAATTAACCATAATTCACTTTACTGAGAAATTTAATTTACATCAAATGTTTAAAAGCGTACAAACTTACTTGCTTGAGGGGCTTGTGGCTAAGTATTAACAGTCTCACGGGTCGATCGATCAGGTTAAGCTACGCTTGCCCCATTTGTTCCGTGGATGGGTGACCATCTTTACATACCAAGACCCCTCCGTGCCTCGGAAAGCACGTCAAGCCGTTCATCACAGCCGTCATTTGTAAATCTTTGAGAGTCGTTACGGGTCATCATAAACCCGAAAGTCTGACAACCAGTCTTACCAAGTACCAGTCTGGGTATCGTGTTACCCAGTAACTGGGTTGTGGAGGTCAGATAGGCAGTCGCTCCATGTGAAATACTGGTATTGAGCTGTATCTGGGTAGACTGGAAGCCGACCCCAACGTAGTTGGGAAAAGTCTGATTTCGGAGCGAGAGTGCATGGGAGGCCGTCACCTCCTTCTGCGAAATAGTAATGCTTGCGAAGGAGGAGACGGAACGCGTGAGGGAGAGGCAAGGTTCACGCCCTCGCGCCCCTAGTCGCCGCAGGAGACGCCCCGGGCGTCGGGAATCGCAAGCCGATTTCCGGCCACCGTAAGCGCGGGCCTGCGGACGGTGAGCGATGGGTAGCTCACCGTCCGATAAGGACCAGGCCCGGATCTACGGCGCGTTGTGTTCCACGCGCGCCTCAAAGAGTTGTCAGCACCAACTGACGGGGCCCGTTAGGGCCAATGCCTGCCAGAGTTGCGAGTTTGTCTGAAAGGGATATCGTGGCCCTGGCACACAGGCAAATGAAGGAATACGGGTGGGTTTTAGTCAATAAAAGTCTGACACACCCTCCCACTCCGCCCAGAGCGGGAAATCTTATTTGATAATTTCCCACCCAAAAAAAAAAGGCTATGATTATGTTTATGAGCGTACAAAAATGACGTTAAAAATTAAATGTACAAATAGGACGGCAGTGATAAAAAAAATATCAACTAATCAGTGACCGAGTAAACACGGATCTAATAGATAATAGATGTATTACTAGACGTGGCAAACATGGCAGCATACTGACTAATAAAGATCTAATAGACCGTGTAATCCTGCAACCAGGGGCTTATTTTATAAAACCGACATACGAGTATGACACGTGACGGGTGACAATCCATATTTTTTTCATAATTTTTGGTTCTATTAAACTGCAGCTGTCGTGAAAATGTGACAATTATGAAATTTTTTGAGAAATATTTGGCATTGTCTGCAAAAAAAATAATACCATATATATGTCGGGTTTGGTCCAGACATCAGAAGTAAAACTCAGATATATGGCAATACACAAATTTATTTTAATGATGAACAATCAGTTCTCTTAAATCTAGAAAATATAGAAGTGGAATAAAGTTAATTTAAATAATTAAGAATGGCAGTGAGGGCGGTCACACAGGGCAGTACTGACTGTCAGGGACAGTGGTCCACGCACCCACCGCAATAAGGATAGTATTAGTTGTCTAGAGACAGCGTTCCACATCTAATAATTTGGGCAGTACTGACTGTCGAGAAACAGTGTTCCGTACACCAAGACGTATCCGTTCGAAATGCGTACCGACTCCTTGGGGAAATCGCTACGCCCCCGTCAGGGGGCGCGGCTGGCGGGGTCGGGGCATCGCCCCTTTCCCGCGGAAGCTATACGGTGACCCGCCAAAGCGAGCCCCTCAATGTGTTTGCCTAATGACGGCTCCTCGGAATAGGGCGCAGTTGTGCGCACATGTGAGTGGTTGCTATTTGTTTTCTGTAGGCGCGCCACGACGCTTTTTATGTAAGCGCCGCTTGCGACACCCCGGCGGTCAACCCCCGCCAGGTGAGACCCCCGGTTACCCGGGGGAGGCCCAACGAAGGCGACCAGCGACGAGAGTGCCCACTCGACGCTCCTACAGAACTAGGTGTTTAGTTCCCGCCTGCCCCGCTTTCAGATCGAGCCGATTACGGTCCGGGCTAAGGAACTGTCGTGTATGTGTGGGCGGCATAGTATTGTGTGACACCGCCCAGTGGCTGCGCGTATCGCGGCCCACGCCGCGCCTACACGCGTGTGTTTAGATGCATGATTAGTAATGGTTGTCGGTGTTAGTTACGTGACATGCCTATATTAACTTAGAACACGCCACGCAACGGATGTATGTAATATGTGGAGTAATATTGTTTCGAATAAGTCGCATGTAACCTGTATGCGGCTTATTCGAGGCGTCCAGTCCGGTGCGATGGGGTCAGTCGTCCGCTAACAGGTCGCACAGATCGGGGGGGCGCGCATGCCAGGGCGCAATCTGTTTGACATGAGGCCAATCAGATGCGTCGGCACGCGCGAACATTCCCTTCGCGAGGCGCCGCACAAACTCGTCCAGGCTCTCAATCCCGAGATCCCTCTGGATGATATCGTTCCTCACATAGCGAGGGGCGGCCACTATGGTCCACAACGCTTGGCTCTGCTGCGTGCGGAGCAGCTTACGGTTCGACTCGCTAGTGAGGGCGAACCATGCCGGGGCGGCGTACGTCAGTATTGGGCGTACGTACAGCTTGTACTCTGCAGTGGTGGGGATGTCGTCGGTGAAACGTGAGTAACACGCCGGCGATACGCAGCTCCCCTGCGGTACGCCTGCGAGCACCGGGCGGGCGCTAGATAGCGCCCCGTCGACCACCACCCTGAAAGTCCTGTGGGATAAAAAAGTAGAGACCACCTGTACGTCGCGACGGGGCGCATCAGAAGTGGCTAATTTATAAATAAGGCCGTCATGCCACACGCTGTCGAAGAACTTCTCCATGTCGAGGAATACTGCCACCGAGTATTCCTTCTTGTTTCTTGCGGCTGCGAGGTGGTGCAGTACCCTCGACAGCTGGAGCGTCGTGCTATGTTCCGCCCGAAACCCAAACTGTTCCGTCCTTGGTGTAATATGCGGTAGGAGGTGTCGCAGCAGGAGTGCTTCAAACACCTTGGAGACTGTCGGCAGAAGGTTAATCGGCCGATAGCGCACCATACGGAACGGCAGGTGGCGCAGCGCTGTATTGGTGATACCGTCGGCACCGGGGGCCTTCCTAGGCTTCGTTCTTAGGATGGCGCGTCTAACTGCGCCCGGCGACAAGAAGACAGGGTCCTCATCGGGAGCTATCGGCGTAGCGAAATAGTCTCCCAGGTGTTGCTCGACTACTGCGACATGCTCAGTGTCACTAGTCAGGTTCGGTTGGAACTGACGCTCCAGGTGTTCAGCGAAGACCTCCGCCCGGTCCTCCGCTACATATTTGAGCGCCCCGTCGCTGTTAAGCAGCGGTCGTACCGGGGCTGGGGTATTCGTAAGCTGGTGGCAGAGTTTGTGAACCGACGGCCAACTGTCTGTAGTGGCGTCGATTCGTTCCTCCCAGCCCGCGGCAGTGTGCGCCTGTAACTCGGCCTTCACCTTCTCCGCGAGACGGTTGAGCTGCGTTTTTAATGTGGGGCATCTATGTTGTTGCCACTGCTTGCGAAGGCGCCTCTTCACGGCGATCATCGCATTAATATGTGCCGGCAGGGGCGGCAATAGCCCTCTCCCCTGCGGGTGTATTGTAGTCGCCGTATCTAAGGCGCTTTGTATGCAAGCAGTGACGTCATTCGCCATTAGGTCTACATCCGCGGAGGTAACAATAGGCCGAGTCGGCGTGGTGGTCTCTACTTGGTCCCGGAAGGTATCCCAATCCGTGCATCGACGTGGCGCTAGGGGCTTCAGTCGGGTACCGATAAGACGACGAGTACAGGTTGGTGGTCCGACTGTAACTCGTCGTCTATAACTTGTTGTGTGGTCTGGCAGTGTAGCCCTCGGTGGACTACGATGTCCAGCACATCTGGCATGTACTGCCTGGCATCAGGGTAGTGGGTCGGCGTCTCTGGGCCGGACACCGTGTAGCCGAAGGCTTCCGCGTCCGCGAAGAGCCATCTCCCCCCGGTATTCATATTGAATGAGTTCCACGCCGGGGTGTTTACAATTTAAATCACCGGCGAGGAGGGTGGCGTGTGATGTTCTTGTTAGAAGGGCCCGCAGCTCTATCAGGTCCAAGCGGGCCGCGGGCGCCTTGTAACACGCGAAGATGTCAATGTCCTCGCCGGCTATATGCAGCTGAACACCCAGCGCGTAAAATGAGCTGAGTGGCGGCGGGGGGATTTCCTGATGGACGACCTTTCGCTTCACTAGTACCGCCAGACCACGGTATCTGATGTTTAGAGCCGACCGTACCGACTCAACAGCGCAGCTCCTTATAAAAGCGATCCGCTAGTGGGGGGGTAACGTTACAATATTTCACTCAATTGACTTCAAGTCTTTTAAGTCAAATGACCGATTGAATGACTTGTCTATGACGCGTCCGGTGCACTTTCCACTAGCGCCATCTAGTCGCCGTTTCTCACAGCTGTTAAACAATATGGCTGCCGTCATATATAAAAACATAACCTAAACATACATGTTTTTTATTATTAACGAAGTTGTGTTAATAAATTAGGCCTTGTTATAGTCATGTTAAGATTATTGTTCTTTTTCTCTCTTTATATTAAATAGGGCAGGCATTCTCAATGCCTTAATGTTCTCGGTAGACCTAGTTATAAATACAGACAAAACCGCGGCATACGTGCGTCAGTTGTCGGGACAATTAACCGTGTATGTTATAATGAAGCGGGACAAAGGGGCTGTCACGCACCGTACGACCCGTGCCGAATATTTCACCAGTTTTTTTTTTTGTAATTTTAAGTTTTTGAGCTCTTTTTTACCAGTTGTGGTGTGACGAGATTTCAGTAGCGGACTTTTTGACACGCTTGATATTAATTACTCTCTTCACAATTCAAAACAGAATAATAATATTCTTTTTTTGAAGTATTGTTAGTTCATTGTGGATTTTGCTTAACAAAATCTACATCATCTAATACTTAAAAAACTGTCTCTACGTACCTAGAACAAAAGGTGACTGTAGACGGAGACTACTTCTTGTAAAAATTTGGCTTTGATAGCGATTTTATGTCGTAGCAGTAAAGGCGATTTTCGAAGTGCAAGTGCTACCGCTGATCTGCGGTTGATTGTACTATGTAATTTGACAGTTTCAATAGTCGCAGTATGAAATGTAGGAATGAATAGTAATTGTTACTCATCCAAGAGATTATTTGCTTTGTCTACTCTAAAAGTACGTGGGCGAAGGGAGTTGGTTGGTTTATAATTAGCGGGAGCTAAACTATGTTCCCTTTGAAAGGTAAAAAGAATGTTAATGAATTACATTAACATAATAAAAAACATCGAATATAAAAATGTTCTATTTGTTTAACTGAGGTAGGTACTAGGAGTACATAACGCCCGAAGCGTTTCTAAAGCTAATAAAGCAGAACAAGGGGTGTCACGCACACATCGCCACGTGTGCCCATATTTTACACGATATTACGTCATTCCGCACAAATGTTCCAAACGAACATTTTTTGTCCGTAATTTAAAGTTCTGACGCCTGTTTTGACAATTTTTACGGTATTTTCTCTGTTTGTGCGGAGTTTTACATCAGCAAAATGTTTTTTTTTGCGTCGTTACGTGACAGGAATCTCGTTTTTTTGTTCATATTTATGTAATCACTCATGTTGAATGGGAATCAAATGAAAATGTTTTGAAATTTGATACTTGTAACGTGTCACCCGTCCCGCGGAAAATAAAGTTATTAATCAAAAATCGAGAGTTTATGTGTGATCGATTGTCAATAAATTGTCAAAAGTATCCACTAGAGGTCATACTTTCTTGTTCTAAATGATAACAGCCGCATGGGTCCATAGAAGTTTGGCAATCTTGCTATTTGGTTAATCTAATAAACTAACTTAATATATTATATATTTATAATGTAATGTGCCTAATTATTAACGGAGCAAGATGTAAATTTTATTATGATTATGATGTGTATGACTTTGATGTAATTTCATGATATTATTATGCATGTCCTACAAATATTTGCACGACTGATAAGTCGAATTTAGTGAGACTAAAATTATTTGACACGTTATTATGTAAGGACCTATATTCTCGCAAATAAATAAATTTCATTTCATTTTGGTTTAAAAAGGTTTTTATTTTTAATATTTTAGAAATATATTTCATAGATTCTTTTTTAATTTGAGAATGTGAGAACGTTGTAGGCTTAATAGACTGTAGCTTTGGAAACCATTTTCTATTTTTGTTAAGTAGGTACTTGTTGACGGGCCTACGCTGTCCTCCCATACCTATTAACACTGTAACTTGAAAACATTGTAAAAGCCCATTATTTTTAAAAGAGTAACCGTGGAGTTTCTTGCCGGCTCTTCTCCATAGGAAACGACCAATTGGAACCATGCACTTAACTTTTGACGTTTCATAAGTGCCCATGTAGGCTTATGTGAAATAAAATATTTTAATTTGGATTTTGAGCTACACAAGTTTTTATTTATTGTAGGTGTTGTTATATTTATTTTTATTACCCTAGCGGAATTTATATGTATCCGTAGGTGAGTTCGTGGCATCACAGCGGGCCCTATCAGAATACCAGCGCTGTGGTATTTATTTTTTAAATATCGTAGCATTATGCTGCAGATATATAGGAGCTTTTTGGCATCGCATAAGTCTTGATTGTTTTTTTTTTGTATAATTATTGTTAGTTTCAAATGCTTTTTTTTGTATTTCTTATGCGTGTCCCAAATCAAATATTTTGCTTTTCTTTTCTTTCTTTTACGCCAGCCGCGGTTGTTTCGTGGATGGGTGACATTACTCGAGACCCTTCCATGCCTCGGAAAGCACGTTAAGTTGTTGGGCCCGGCTATCATTCCTAGATCTTTGACAGTCGTTACGGATAGTCAGAAACCCAAGTTTAACAACCAGTCTTACCAAGGGATATCGTGTTACCCAGTAACTAGGTTGTGGAGGTCAGATTCCACAGCATCTGGTTAAACTGGAAACCGGCAAAAGGCTAGGCAGATTGAACTACAAGAGGCGATACTTTAAATATAGGTAGGGTTGTATGTATGAATTAAATTGGTTAAGTGGGCAATCAGTCCCAACTTGCTGACTGGCAAATACAAGGTGGCGCAAAAGTAATGTCATAATGTGAATTGGCTGCATTTGGTTGTAAATGAAAAAAAAAATGGTGTGTGTTGTCACGGAAACTTTATGTGAAGTTGTAAAATTCGATTAAAAGTAGAAAACAATATATCGGTAAAATGACCACTGCCTGAGTTGATGCACATTTATGCTCGTTTTACGGCATTTAGATTTTTTTCTCGTAAAACATCTGGCTCCTCATTGGTGATTTCTTCTTCAACGTTGGCTTTCAAGACTTGAAAGGTTTGTGGTACAAACGCGAGGTTTTAAAAAGCCCTCTGTTCTCGGATCTGATTGGTCAAACTCAAATTCAAAGCATTTATTTCAATTAAACCTATTACAGGCACTTTTGTATTGTCAAAGAGTCGGTCAGTTAGTCAGAAAGTTGAAGCTATTTGCCCATTCCAAAACGTAGATCACTATGGAGAAGAATAGGCAAAAACTCCAAGGACAGTCTTCGGCCAGTTCAAATGGCCAAAATGGCAGATCACACGGCCCGGAAATAAGTGTTTCATAATCTCCATCGATGCCTGAGCTGTGTATTGCTCCATTGCATTGTCAACTAATTCTCTATGAGTATACAACATAAGTGTGAAATCATAATAATATTATGACACCATGTGCAAAAATTATGGCACTGTAGACATTACTTTTGCGCCACCGTTACTTTCATGTCGATACGAAACAAGTAAAATGTTCAGGGGGTCTATTCCGAACATAAATCTGAAGTATCGGCCGTTGCTTGACTACGGCTAACTATGGCTGACAACGGCGAAAAAAAAAAAACCGGTCAAGAGCGAGTCGGACTCACGCACCGAGGGTTCCGTACATATTCCGTATATGTATATGATGTTGATGATTTCTGAAAAACTGTGCTATTTAGAGACATCGCTTTATTTTTCCTGTAATCTTTACATAAACTTCTATCACATAGAATAATTTCAGATCCTTATTATATCTATGCAAACTTCGGAGATAAAGAAAGAAAAAAAGATAAGAAAAGAAAGAAAAATAGTTTATTCTGCACAAACAAAACGCACATTTCAACAAATCTACACAATTATAATACACACATACAAAGTAGCCAAAACCCTCGTATCCAATACACAAAAATTTTTTGACAATCATTTACATTGGTTGCGATTGGTTGAAGTCAGGGGGGTTGATAAGGGGAGGAACGGTATTTTTTTTTACATTTTTCATCAAAAGTCGGAAACTATGCTGCCTGCAGAATGTGCAAACAGCGCTCTTTCATATGATACCCCACATGCCCAGTAGCCCCACAAATTCAAATTTTTAAGACCCTCTTTCAGTCCCTTTTGCAAAAAAGATATATTTGTTTAAATTTCTTTCTTGTTTGCAAAATAGTTGGGCAAACGTCATCTAAAACCATTTTAAATTTCAAGTTGATAGCATTAGTAGTTCTTGACATATCCAGGTGTGACAGACAGACAGACAGACTTAGTCTCACCATAAGGGTTCCTTTTTAACATTTTGGTACGGAACCTGAAAACGATCGTCAAAGAGATAAGCCAAAGTCAAAAATGTGGCTTTAAGTCGGGTAAGGATTTAAAGTCAAAAAAGGAAACTATGGAAGTTATAAAACGGCCGAACATTCGGCCGATACTTTGGATTAACGCTTCGGAGTAGACCCCCTGGCCTTAAGTGAAGCTATAGTATAGCAATGTTCATCTCATTTCTTATTGAGTGTCACTTTTATTGCTCTACTCATAATTAGAGCGTAATCCCTCGGTACCTCGACGCCAATTTATTTTTAACTAGACAAGTAGACACTCATTAAAATGATACAAATATATTTTGTAATAAATGTGTGTATCTGTTTTTTTTTAAACAAACTTTATTTCTTTAATATTAGAAGGAGATACGATCGTTTACTTTTTTCTTCAGAAAATTAGCTCGTGGTTTTCTTTAAGAATGTAATAGTAAGACACATTATTTTTGTACAGTAATAAAATGTCTTATTCCATGACATCTTATTACATTTGGGTTTTAATATAGCCTTTAGTTTGATATTTATGAGTACTTTTCGTTTATAATTTGTAGAGTAAGTAGGTAAATACCTTATTCTACCCTTTGGGTACTATTTATTAAAAGATTTTAGGTAGGGTAGGCTTCATGTCAATGGTCACAAAACCAGTACTTATAAGCTGTGGCTTCATGCACTACCGTTGTCGAACATAGGCGCATTGTTCGACGACATTACTTTCCGCCTCGCTGCTTTCCTGCGACTAGGAGCTTCTTGTTCTTCTCCTCATTGCTGTCACTGTGGCGAAGTTGTCAACAGCCTCGGACACCCCGGCCTGTCAATACTCAATACCTTATTTGTATTCCACAATGTGTACTTCATTCTATGTGATCATTATGGACCCTGTCGGGCATAGCAAAAGAGTAGGAGAGAGGAACCTTTGAAAGGCTTAGCATAACAGTCTTCTGAACTAAATCTAATATTAAGGTAAATATATTAAGGTTTTTTTTTACATTTATAGTCTACTGTACTAATACTTATAATAAGGCTATCACTTCAACTCAGCCTATCGCAGTCCACTGCTGGACATAGGCCTCTCCCAGGCTGCACCACAACACCCTCAATACCCTGTCCTCCACCTTCCGCATCCAGTCTGACCCAGCCACCTTCTCAAGGTCGTCGGTCCGTCTAGCTGGAGGGCGTCCCACACTACGCTTGCCGATACGCGGACTCCACTCCAGGACTCGTCTGCTCCATAGGCCACCGGTCCTTCGACAAACATGGCCAGCCCACTGCCACTTCAGTTTGCTTACTCTGCAAGCTATGTCGGTAACTCAGGTTCTTTCCCGGATAATTTCATTCCTGATTTTATCCTTCAAAGAGACTCCAAGCATAGCCCGTGCCTTAGCGCGTTAGGCAACCTCCTCAGCGAGACTATCACTTATATTTTGTCATTTAAATATTTAAATGCCAACGAACGTTTATACGAATATTCGTATAAATTAAAATAGCATTTTCTTATTAAAAACTGTACTAGTTTTTTTTTAAATACATTAATGTTGTCTTTTTTTTTTATTAATTCAGGTAGTTTGTTATATGTTTTCATGGACATTAAATAGGGACTTGTAGAGTGTATTTTTTGCCGAGAAGTTGGAATGTTTAAAATTCTTGATGCTTACGAACTTTACATGTTTCAAATATGTTTATACTGGGGAGGGTTAAAATATTATAATTTTGGAAGTGAAGTTTGCAGCTGTCAGTTTGATCAATGTTAACTAGGATTTTTACTAACTTCTTTTGAAGGGTGAAGAAACACCCGATTGTGAGGAGTGTGGATTTATCGAGGACCTACAACATTTATTGATGGAATGTGTCAAATATGAGTCCAGTAGAAATCATTTTGTAAGGTCCCTGAATTTGAACAAAACTGATGTATGCATGTTCCATACAATTCTATCTCAAACAAATGGCGACGATGCGAAGGGTTTGTTCAAATTCATGGCCCACGTTTGTGAAATACTATTGTTTAGGATACGATGGGTCTGACATACGCTATGCGTAAAATCCGCTTTAAATAAATAAATAAAAAAAAGAAGGTTGAAGAGAGTTGGCGCATCTGTGCTATTTATCTAAACGGTGACGCCGTAGCTCAGCCTATCTTGCAGCCGAAGTGCGGGTCGCTTAGTACGGTACGCGAACATTAATGACATCATCCGACGAGCCGAATAAAATGCCCAATAATCATAGTTTAAATACCAGAAATAAACACAATCTTGCTGTACATCGCACTCGCCTCCACATAGTAGGCAAATCATTCATGGATCAATGTATAAGCTTTTACAACAAATTTCCTACTGACATTCGAAACTTACCCATTAAACGATTTAAAAGCTGTATTTAAACCAAACTTTGTAAAAAAGGGTACTATAAAATTTCTGATTATTTAGTAGACAAAAAAGCCTGGGATTGAGCTGCTCGCTCTGCTAAGCCTTATGATAAAACTGAAAAACTTGACATTTTAATTATTATGCAAAATCATCATTGTATTTAGTTTTACATACATTGATGAATATTTATACAACATTACATGAATATTTACTTTGAAAAGTATTATATTTACTACTTTAATTATTGTGAATGTGAGCACTGTGTGTCATTATTTTTTTTATTTTTTTCCTTTTTTTTTTCTTTCTCAGTTAGTTTTAATGATGGTCTGGCATTTTGAGCACTTTATGCGGCCTACCCAAATGTCCTTTCTTTGGTATTGTTCGTCGAGTAGTTGACAAATACTTGCACTGATTGGACAGGTCCACTCAAATTTGTGTGGTTCTTTCCTCAAAATACCATTTCAGACACAGATCTACATGGTCCTCACATGATCTGACTAAGATTATGTCTGGACTTTAAAAGAGACTTTGACCCCTGAGTTTTTGCCATTTCTTCTCAGGGATAGTCAGATAGAAAATGTCGACTCTATCTAGCTTATTTTTTAAACAAATTGTGTAAAAGGGATCCCGATATTTACAGAATAAACAATTTCATTTCATTTGTTGTCACAGTCGGCATTCCAACTGTATTAGAGCCCAATGGCTTGGCACGTGACAATGGCCAGAGACCGGACGGAATATTTTATTTAGTTATGGTAGATTATTTAGTAGGATATTTTTATTTTAATAATCACACTAATATTATAAAGGCGAAAGTTTGTGAGTGTGTGTGTGTATTTGTCACTTCTTCACGCTCAAACGGCTGGACCAATTTTGATGAAATTTTGTATGGAGGTAGCTGACACCCTGGATTAACATATAGGTGTACTTTATATCCCGATATTCCCACGGGATCGGGACTTACGCGGGTGAAACCGTGGGGCGCAGCTAGTCTGTAAATATATCTGACGCGTTAAATACAGGAATTTTACTCTTTAATAAAAAATAATGAATAGCCAGCATCTTATTATATTGAAACTCCGTACTACGCTAGGGCAGCTCAAGGTCAAAGTGTTGCCACCGGGTGGCGACTGTACTTACTTCTAACACCCAACAAAGATATATATGAAATAATTTAATATTTAGTAACAAGGAAGATCATTAAAACGCTCTTCCTCCTACTTATTTAAAATGTTGCTGTGCCCGACAGGGTCCATAATTGTTTCTTGTTCTTCTAAACCGTTACCGACTCATAGTAACAGCAGATTGTCACACTAGTATGACAAACCGGATTTTCTTTCTCGTTTGTCACACCACTGATTTTTCCACACCATTTATTCCTAACTAGTGCTGTCCTAGTTAAAGGTACTTACTACTTAGTTAAAATTAAAAACCTTCAAATTCTGTTTTTATTTATTTAAAAACCTTCAAATTACGTTTTTATTAATTTAAAAACCTTCAAATTACGTTTTTAACGCAATGTTTCAAGGAAATGTCCCAATGATATTTCACCATTTAAAAGTTTTAATTGGCAGAAAATGATAAAATTATCTTTATCAATTTGGTCGGCCCTTCTTTTTTTTTTCGATATTAATTTACTTTTAATTGAATAATACTGTTTTGTTTTTTAAATAATTTATTTTTTTACATTGTTCTCACATATAGAAGCGACAAGAATAATGTACCCAGGATTTTGTAATATCTTGATTTAAAATAGTGTCCTTGTAGTTTCTTGCCTATTCTTCTCCATAGTGATCTACGTTTTGGAATGTGCAAATAGCTTCAACTTTCTGACTAACTGACCGACTCATTGACAATTCAAAAGTGCCTGTAATAGGTTAATGCTTTGAGTTTGAGTTTAATAATTTTAGTATAGTTACGTAGTTTTTATTTATATTTTTATTTAATCGGGAGTGCCAACTTTCACAAACGTTGTTGGTTCTGTGCCTTTGACCAACTGTATTCGGGCCATGTATGCTTATGAACTGTTTCATCTTTTCCCCGCTAAATTCATTATATTCTATTTCTATGTACTTCCATCCGTTTTTAACAAGTTCTAATGAAGTTAGCGGCAATGCCGTACATAGTCCCACAATTCTTTTATGTAGTTTATTTTTCAAACCAATTGATTTCGCTTTTCGCCATAAGCTCTGACAATAATGATAGTAACACGTTTTTTACCGATATATGTGGAAAAAAACATCTTAAGGCATTTGCTACGGCAATCTCGAAATCTGCGTGGAATACAGTGGGACACCAATCAGGAAATTTAGTTTTCAGGATGTCAAACAATGTAGCAAAATATGTCGACTCTTTTTTTCGCTCATGAGCACATGTATTAGCGGTATCACTGAAGTTGTTTGAGACGTGCTCCCCAAGACGCCGAGGATAGAAAGTAATTGTGGAAATGGTCGTGGAGAACTCTTAAAAGTCGCATCTATAAAATATTCTTTCACACTTTACGACAAATTTCTCAAATGTAGGGTACTTGTACGTCTGAGGTCCGCCATTGTACGGTATTTTTTTACTTGTGCATAATGTTTAATAAATAAATAATAATAAATAAATATAACTAAAAGTAGAAAAATCTAAATAGAACAAAAGTCTATTGCAAAGAACAAAAGCCGGCAAACGACTTTATTAGAATATAAAGGTAGGTACACTAGCAATTATCGTATACATGGTGTGGAAAAAACAGTGGTGTGACAAACGAGAAAAAAATCCTGTTTGTCATACTGGTGTGACAATCTGGTGTGACTACGAGTCGGTAACGTTCTAAACATGTTTGTATAAATATGTATACATTATGGATTGCAATGAAGATATTTGATTTGATTTGAACACGATAAGTGATACCAAAATTATTACCTTTTTGTGCAGGTTGGCAAAACACTATAAAATAAAATCCCGTTGTAGCATTTAAGAATCATTTGATTCTGTGGGTTAAGTTGTTTGATGTTCACCTAAAATAATAATAAAGCAAATCTCCCAAGGTACTCGTAGGTGTCTAGAAAGGATCTTTCGTAAAAGATTATCATATTCATTCTATTCAGAAAATTCACCTACGCATCAATATGTAAGAAAAACGTTGGTAACATTTTCAATAGGCATTATATGTTTCTTTTAGCGATCCACAGTGTTCTTATAAAAACTATACAAAGGTATGGTTTCAATCATGAATTATTTCTAACAATCCATGATTTGTGGGCGTCCAAGCAAAAAGGGTCCAGTAGTGGGGTATTGAATTATGACTGGATTATGTATCTAGAATAGTCAATTGATAAAAAGGATTAAAAAAAAACTGGTACATTTTTTTATCAGACATCTTTTGAAGTTGAAACTCTGAAAAAGCTTGATTTGGGAAAAATCATTTTCAAATTAGGAAATGCTTTTTTACTAAACTTTTCTCTTAAAATTTCTGGTACTCATCGTATAAAGTCATTTAGGTACTATAATTATGATCTTGTAGATAACTGAGCATTAATTAATAATCAAGTAAAATCGTGAAATGCAATTGTTTCACCCAACTACAAAACTGAGTATATCTTGGAAACTAAACGCCCACATTTTAGTTCTAACAACCTTTATTATTTTATGTTAGGTAAGTACAATATCTATATATCTATACATATTCACTACAATACGTAAGCGTGGGTACCAGCACACCATTGTGAACAGCCACGTTAGTCTTTTTGGGCATCGATGATGTAGTTCTGTGGTTTTTTCCTCCTGGCGTTACCACTCACATCTGCCTTGTAAATACCTTTTGTTAGTCGCCTTTCATACATTTTCTCAACATGACTCAACCATCAAAGGACACTTTCTTTTTCTTTTTGTTGTGTAATTCATTAATATATTTTTTTTTATAATATAAATAAATCCCGGTATTTTAACATCCAAATGATTACCAAAACTCACAGTTTTGCTGATTACGGTAGGTGACTAATAAGTTCCCATGGGACAGCCGGTATAACCTATTGCTTTACGCTTTTATAGATCACAATACCAAGTTAAACTCACCATCATCTGCCTAATGCCTTTTCCCAACAATGTTGGGGTCGGCAAGACATAATCTTGTCGAACAACACAGTATCGATATCACCTATGTTCTGTATTCAAGCCAAGTTACCGCTAAGCCAATGAAGGCTCTAATTTATATTTATGTACTGAACCCGTTTTCCTCGCACGTAATTTTTCACAAAAGATTTGATATAGTGCAGGGCTGACCTCGACACAGCTCATATATTATTACGACGCACCTGTCTGGGACGGCAACAGTAGCTTAAAGAGTCAGTAGGTCAACTTGTTACAGATACTTTTGTTAACATTTATTATGTTAGGTTGGCAAAGCAAGGGTTGTTTTAATTGGGCACGCCACAGTTGTGGCGATAAGGTCCAGGTCCGCCCCGGACACTGATGATTCGGGAGGTTCCTGTTTAGGATAAAGCGGGAGGATACGCCCGGGTGTCACCACTGTGTGGATCGCCCAGAGGAAACGGTGGAGCATACGGTGGTCTGCCCGGCTTGGACGGAGCACCGCCGTGTCCTCACGGAGGCGATCTGCGGCGGCAATTCTCGCATCCGGCCCTGGTTCAGGTCATGCTTCGTAGCGAGAGTGCATGGGAGGCCGTCTCCTCCTTCTGCGAAGCAGTAATGCTCGCGAAGGAGGAGGCGGAACGCGTGAGGGAGTGGCTGGGCTCACCGCAGGAGACGCTCCGGGTGTCGGGACTCGCGGGAGTCGCAAGCCGATTTTCGGTCACCGTCGGCGCGGGCCTGTGGACGGTGAGCGAGGGTAGCTTACCGTCCGATAAGGACCAGGCCCGGGTCGACGGCGCGTTGTGTTCCACGCGCGCCTCAAATAGATGTCAGCACGAATTGACGGGGTCTATTAGGGCCAATGCCTGCCAGGGCTGCGAGTTTGTCCGAAAGGGATATCGTGGCCCTGGCACACAGGCAACGGAAAAACATGGTGGGTTTTAGTCAGTAAAAGTCTGACACGTCCTCCCGCTCCGCCCGTAGCGGGAGAAGTTACTTTGATAATTCCCCCAAGCAGAAAAAAAAGTCTGACATGGTATAAACAGAGCAACACAAAAAAAACGTTGGTTGGACGATGGTGACAAGTTATTGCTCTGTATCAGACATGTGGTAAAACGGAAGTAAGCGTTGTAGCAAAGCACCCTTTGCGAAGAAATCAAACCGACCACATATACATAAAGGCCACAAGACGAGATAAATATAAAAAAAAACAACTTATACAAATATCGACTTCAAATTCAAGAGGTCTAAGTTTATTTTTGAGTGAAAATACTATCGCTATACGTCATAAAATAATTTTAGTTGCAATGGAAACTGAACCATACGCAATTAATTTAAAGTTTTTAATCCCAAAGCATGGAATTTATCTCTTCTCGTGGCCGTTAGTAGATATGTTTTTATATACGGTATGTAAGTACATTCTGTCTTACCGTGTTTTATGTAAACTTAACCTATTCTTACCTTTAGTATATGACGACCCCACCTGTCTGGCGTATGACCTCAGTTGCCGCTTACACATGCATCCGACGCGTGACAAAATATTGTTTATAATATACTCGTGACAGTACCTTCACTTGCGTGTTTGTTGGTAATTAAATTACTACCAACACTTATATAAATAAGGGTTGTTTGATTTAGTCTAACTTCTGGTTTCTAAAGGCATCATTTACTGATCAATTCTATGCAAATTTTGTTACTGTTCTTTTAGTGACCAATCACAGCGGCTTTCGAGATTTGACGTATTCCATATTCAAATCCTTGCTTTCAATTGATGTTATTTCCAATTAATGTTATTTCCACTTTAACAAATATTAACTTTATGACAATGTCGATTAAGTAGATTTTAGAATGATGAAAGAGGCATAAACATTTTGAAGTTGTAACGAAAACTGAATTTTATGAGTCTGAAATTGCCTAGTATGATCCTCCGTTATATCTAAAATACTGCAACATTCGTTTTGTTATAAATATAATTATGGTAAAGTTGAAGATTAATTAACGTTATGTACTATATTTGACGAAAACACAATTCCATAAAAAAAAATCGACAGAACAAAATTCCAAAATCGAACAATTAATCACTGGTATGGAAAACATACTTCAACTTAGATACAAATGAAATGATAATGAAACTTTGCATATTATCTGAACAAAATATAAAGAAGTCTGTTTTTAGGGTTCCATACCCAAAGGGTAAAACGGGAACCTGTCTGTCTGTCCGTCTGTCCGTCTGTCACCAGGCTGTATCTCATGAACCGTGATAGCTAGACAGTTGAAATTCACAGATGATGTATTTCTGTTGCCGCTATAACAACAAATACTAAAAAATAGAATAAAATAAATACTTAAGGGGGCTCCCATACAACAAACGTGTTTTTTTTTGCTCGTTTTTGCTCTATATTGATAATGGCAACAGGTAGACGCTTGAAATATTCACAGAATATGTAGATATATATTGACTTTAAAAATAAATAATTAAATTAAAATAAAACAAATATTTAAGGGGGGCTCCCATACAACAAATGTGTTTTTTTGCCATTTTCATAGATAATGGTACAGAACCCTTAGTGCGCGAATCCGACTCGCACTTGGGCGGTTTTTTAAAATTAAATTACTCACCAATTCACCAATATTTTCACCGTAAAAAGAAAAAACCTAAACTATCGGCGCCTTGGAGCCTTCTCCCTGTCGTCTGGCACCCAACCCAGTGTCGCTCATAAGCCTGAATACCTAAATTAAAAACACCTCCTTTAACTATTGATTATTCGAATTGGGGCTAGAATTGATAGCTTCATTTACCTCATGCAAGTGTTTTTTTAATGGATAACCAAAATCTTTGTGACTTTATAAAATGTACCTAGAACATGCATAAGCCTATGTTCCCACTGCTGGGACACAGGTCTCCTCTCTGTGAGATGGAGTGGGCCGAAATCTTTAAAAATTTTGCGCCATTCTCAGTTTTTTATCCGCGTTAAACATAACTTTACAAATTAATTTCACTATGTAATATTATTTAAAATATTCACATATTAATTTTATTGAGAAAATGCTCTAATTTAACATATATTTTTTTCAAATCATTACTCGTTTAGACGTGATCTTCAGTATAAAATCATTAAAAGTCGGTTATCGTCGCCTTAACCAGTGGGCCATCATGACATATGAATCAGTATGTATACATGTATCGTAATAATTCTTGTTATAATAATAACAAATAGAGGCGACTGCTGGTCCCTACAGTTAAATTTTTCATCTCTACTACAAATAAAACTCAATGTTGTAACAAAATATTTACATAGCAAAACAAAACCAATCAATCAAACTTATCGGTTTCATTGTTAGATTAAAAACTAAATGAACTATGAAAGACGACACTCTAAAGATTAATATTCAAACGAATGGGATCCGAAACGTACTCGTTATTTCGTTGCGCTAACCGATCAAATAACAAATAGAATCTTCAATATTCCACGTCATAAGGCTTTGGTAATACCGAAAGATATTAAGGGTGCCCGCTCACGAGCGATTTTTTCGGCGATTTTTGTCAGAAAGAAATACATTTACACCAAAATCGCTTGTGGGCAAGCACCCTAAATCGTAAATCATTTCGCTAGTACTCTAGCCTGCAGTAACCTACACAGCACAAAAACCGATGATACTGCCATGCTACGATTGTATCTACCATGTATCATAAGGAGCATGCAATAAGGCCCCCGCAGACAGTCGCGAAAGCTGATGAGCAGTTGACATTAGGTTATTGTAACCTATAATAGATAAATTAAAAACTGACCCGCTAAAAAGTGAAAAATATTATTTTTTTTACAATAAAAAAACAACCGAAATCCAAAAAAACACTACAAAGTGAAAAATAACTTTAACTTCGGAAGTCGGTGGCAAAAAACTAAAATACAGATCCGAAGACACCGACTTGCGAAATTAAAGTTATTTTTCACTTTGTAGTGTTTTTTTAAAAGTCAGTTATATTTTTTTTGGTTTTTATTGCATCGTGTAGGATCAGTATTACGCAATCTTTTTTAGTCTATTTTTAACTTTTACAAAGACTACACGCGCGTAAAAATGGCATGACAGGTTTCCATAATTATTAAGCACAGGCATTGTGGGCAAATATCACTGTGAAATATTAAATCTTCGAGAGTATTTCTAAACGCTAGACACCGTAATGTTATTAATAGCCGTTGAAAATACGTTATTGCTTTCCTCATATTTGTATTTTTTTAGTAAGTCTATAACTTTTGAAACTTTGGCAAATCCAATCTTCCAATTTTTTTTTTAAGTCCTTTTCTTCAGTTAACACCAAGTCTTTTAAAATATGTTCGTGAGTACATTTCAGCCCTTTATTATACCATACTTTCGACCGGCGAATTATTTTTTTTTTCATTTAGCCACTATAGCTGCAGCCAGATCTTGGTCTGACATGCTCACGGAACACTGAGCAAGTCTTACTCACAGAAAATCATTGACGTTTATGAACTGTCAATGTCATTGCGACAATATAATTGATTGTTTGAGGCAAGGGATGATTCAATATTATTGCACAATAAAATTATTATACAATATTTATTTTAGGTGTAGCGCCCGCCTTAAATCACAAAAATATTTTGCTCTTATTTACAAAAAGACTTTATTAGTAGCAGTCTTTAAGCACCGTTCCTACTGAATACTAATGGGAAAGCACGTCAAGCCGTTGGTCCCGGATGTCATTCGTCAATCTTTGACAGTCGTTACGGGTCATCAGAAGCCTGAAAGTCTGACAACCAGTCTTACCAAGGGGTATTGTATTACCCAGTAACTGGATTATGGAGGTCAGATAGGCAGTCGCTCCATGTAAAATACTGGTATTCAGCTGCATCTGGTTTGACTAAGCCGACCCCAAACTAGTTGGGATAAGGCGGGCAGATGATGACAGGATCTTACTGATCGCTGAAATGTATGAAAAAGTTATGCACTTTTTCATACATTTCAGCGATCAGTTTCACCTAATTTTGATTAGGTACGCTGAAATCATAATTTTCAGCGCCTCTATATACTTATTCGTAAGGATTTGACTACATACATTGAAGCAGTAATTAGGAGGGGCGCGCCATGTTATCGTAGTTATCTCTACCTTCATAAAAGAGTAGAATATGTAGGCACAAAACTGTAACTACGATGATGATAATTCTAAGTGATCCAACCAACACCGCTTTTAGAGCATTGTGTGCAAGTTGTTATATTTCTTACATGTATACCAAACGCTTTTGCCGTCTGTACCAGCAGCAATATTTTTGCCCCTCTTCCTTTTAGTTCAAAGTCCAATATTCATAAATCCTGACAGAAAACTTACTTCAACGCATTCTCTTTTGTTATCTCAAGAAAACTCGAACCAGGGTAAAATTTGCTTCACACACCCCTCAGCCGAGGTCCGTAGCCCACAGGGGGTGTCCTTACCATGTAGTCGCTTAGTTTATAAATTGTATATCCTGGCTGGAGGTATACAACTCTCTATATTACCTCCTAGGTAATATAGAGAGTTAGTTCCTTAGGTAGTAAGCTAACCAAGTGCTTATTACACCTGGATAGGACTGGCCTGCGCCTGGTGCCGGAGACCATCATGGGACACTGCTCGCTAAACACACTTCCACACAATAGGCACAACGGACAGCCCTCTGTGCAGGGTTTGCATAGAGGCGGAGGAGACCGTTGTGCATGTGCTCTTTGAATGCACAAGCGTCACTCACATTAGAATACAAAACCTCGGGGCACCTCCTTCACTCACGTTCTAAACAGACCAGAGACGTGATCAACTTCTGGAGGGCGGTGGGCTGGTTGGAATAACCACTGACGGCAACCATGTCCCACGTACAATGGTCCTTCTGATGACTAAGTGCGGAAACCAAACCTAACATAGAACACACCTCCTAGGTTTACCAGACAGGCGTCATTCACAAAAAAAAACTACGCTTCAAATAGTTACAATTATAGTAGCCCAACCCGTTTGGGGCAGGTTCGCGTTATTAAACCGGTCAAGAGCGACTCGAACTCGCGCACCGAGGGTTCCGTACGTATACGTACTGTGCTATTTAGAGACATCGTTTTATTTTTCCTGTAATCTTTACATAAACTTCTATCACATAGAATAATTTCAGATTTTTATCTATGCAAACTTCGGATATAAGGGGGACGGTATTTTTTTTACATTTTTCATCAAAAGTCGGAAACAGCAGCCTAAAAAAAAATAAAAAATGTGTGAGAATGTGCAAACAGCGTTCTTTCATATGATACCCCACAGGCCTTAGTAGCCCCACTTCAAATTTTTAAGACTCCCTTTCAGTCCCTTTCGCAAAAAAGATTATTTTTTTTAAATTTCTTTCTTGTTTGCAAAGTAGTTGCGCTAACGTCATCTACAACTATTCTAAATTTCAAGTTGATATCATTAGTAGTTCTCGAGATATTCAAGTGTGACAGACAGACAAACTTAGTCTCACCATAAGGGTTACTTTTTACCATTTTGGTACGGAACCCTAAAAACTTCGCTTCAAAAAGTTACAATCATAGTAGCCCAACCCGTTTGGGGCAGATCCCGTAATAAAAACGCACATTTATATTAATTAAGCACTCGGCTATCGAGTTAATTAAAACTGATAGTTGAGGGTACACGCCGCATGCGTTATTAAAATTGGGTATTAAGTAATAATCGCGCTGACTATTAATAATTTTTAAATTAATTATATTCGAATGGATGCGGTTGGGATAATTAATTGGTATTATAACGGGCCGATTTTGGAGATTAATTAGATTGAAGAGTCGGTGTTAATTAGAATTGAGGCATAGAGAGGCACTTTCTTGATACAGATATTTACCTGTCTACTTATACCTATTTCTAATAGGCTGTTCCGTTTGGAACCGGACGTAAAGAATGGCACCATCCCATTTCTTCCCGTGGGTGTCGTAAAAGACGACTAAGGGACTTACTAGAGAATAGGCAGCAGCGTTCTCTATTCATTTTTAAAACCATACTGGGATCGCCGACCCGCCTGCCAAGCGTGGAGATTATGACAAACCCCCCCCCCTCTTTTGGACGAGGCATATGTCTAGCCGTGGACGTCTTTCGGCTGAAATTATGAATAGTCTAAGGCTAAGATGTATAAACAGCTGTTGGCTTAGTGTTCTTGTCACCTTCGCACAACTGTCAATCTACAAGTACAAGATAGAGCCGGAAACATGTTTAAGTCAAATCATTGGCTAAGTAACGTTTGTAGATCTCTGCCTAAATCTCGGTCATGTCTTTCAAAATGATATAAGGTGTATCTATTCATACGAGTACACGAAATCTCTTAAGCGGTCACTGTACTCATCATTATGAACAACTTTTACTATGGGACCAAAGTTGAAATCGCGAAAAAAAACGTCTGCTGTTCCATACATTTTGACGAGATAAGCGAACACAAATGTAGGGAACAGCTGATTTTTTTTCGCGATTTAAGGTTTGGTCCCATAATAAAAGTTGTTCATAATGATGAGTATAATTACCCCTTAAGGGATTTCGTGTATGAATAGATACACTATATAAAGGTATTTATAATTATTTGTTAATATGTATGTATATTTATCTCATCTTAAAATGTACGAATTACATAATATGTATCTACGTAGGTACCGTCCCTACCTACCAACGCTGTTTAAAGAAAGAGAAAAAATACTATGTTATTTTTATATGTGGGTGAGTTCCTAGTATATCAATTATCTCATTAGAAGTACCTATGCCCCCACAGACAGGCGCGACACAACTAGAGTAGAACAATTTCCATGAAAACTTCATGGAAACTGTTCTACCAGAATCGCGTCGCACCGTCGCGTCGCGCCTGTCTGTGGGAGCCTTTATGTGTACATTCGATATTTTTTGTTTAATCATCGTTGCGAAAAATCTTCAAATTAATTTGATATAGATTACATACATAGGCATGTATTCATGGAAATCTACTTACTAAGAATATAAAACCCACTTCATAATTTATTGTAGCTAAGTCCTTATGTTGTTTTTCATCAAATTTTTTTTTTTTTTTTTTTTGTACGTTGCCCCACACTAGGAATTTCTCCTGTATCGTGGGTGCGTTTACAAACATTTAACCTCACATACACAAACAGCCAGACCCGGAACAACTACTTGTAGGTCATACAAATATTTGTTCCGTGCGGGAATCGAACGCGCGACACACAGCGCAGCAGTCAATCGCTTAACCACTGCGCCAACCGTGTCGTCCAAACAATTTACTTCATTAAAGGAATTAGTTGAATCACTACGTAGTTATTTACATTTTTGTTGTTACGGACAAGATATTTACCTTTTTATTTTTCTCGAGGAGAATTCGCAAGGAATATCGTTTGTCTGCGGCGTTGAGCCGAGCGTTGAGAATCCGACAGAGCGTATACCTAGTGCGTTAAAAAAGCGTACCGTTGGATTTTTTACTGTCAATGCTAAGCAACAAAGCAAAGAAAGCAAGTTCAAGACAAGCAAGCAAGTTCTTCTAAGGCAAAGTGTTCTTCTTCTTAGCGTGTGAATAGGGTTAGCCCAAAATTTGGCAAATATTTTGGCAGCTTTAGTAGTGTCTATCAGGAAAATCCATCATGCGGTACAAAAACGTCGCGTTAAAAAGTGCCTGCGTGTTTGTGGGCTTTCCCTAATGCGTTAAAAAAGCGTGCCGTTGGATTTTTTACTCTCATTGCTAAGCTAAGTTCTTAGACGCCAAGTGTTCTTCTTTGCGTGTGAATAGGGTTGGCCCAGAATTTGGCAAAGATTTTGGCACCTTTAATATCGTCTATCAGGAAAATCCATCATGCGGTAAAAACGTCGCGTTAAAAAGTGCCTGCGTGTTTGTGGGCTTTCCCTAGTGCGTTAAAAAAGCGTACCGTTGGTTTTTTTACTCTCAATGCTAAGCCAAGTTCTTATAAGCCAAGTGTTCTTCTTTTTAGCGTGTGAATAAGGTTAGCTCAGAATTTGGTTAAGATTTTGGCACCTTTAGTAGAGTCTATCAGGAAAATCCATCACGCGGTAAAAACGTCGCGATAAAAAGTGCCCGCGTGTTTGTGGGCTTACCACATACGCCACCTACGATATATTTATCTGCCTACCTACTCATTTTAAAATGATTGCCGGCATTATTTATTCCAGAAAAAAAAAACAAATTAATAGTAAAACAAACCTAAGGTCACATTTAATTAATGTTATTATTATAATAATTTATGCTAATGACTACTTTATTCATAATATTATGGAAACACCCACTAGTTCACATTAATATTCTGTAACATTCTGAGACTGGAAAATTAATAGTTCTACGAATATAATTGAGTTAAATTAAGTCAAGTCAAATGTATTATCTGGAAAATGAACGTAAGTACTTGCAATATAGGCTGCGTATTTAAAATTTCTTTATAATCGCTTAACTTAAAAAGCTCTGTAGGTACTCTCCTAGATATTATAAAAAAATATTTATTTGAATTTCAAAAGGCTTTTACATCATAACTTTGACATCAAAGTAAAAACGTCGTTTGTTTGATCACACTTCCTTATTTTGTGATCTATGATGTTTTTGTTCAGTTCTGCGTAAATCCTTTTTCCGGAGTCAGTTAAAAATAAAGAGCGTTATAGATTTTTTTTAAATATGATGAGACTCAACAAAAGAGATTGGTAGCCAAGAAATAAATAAATATCTTTGCCTTAGGCCGGGACTCCTCCAAAGCAGAGACGAAACGAGAGGAGAGGAGATGTGCTTTAAATAACCTATAGAATTTCCTTATTCACACGTCTCGTCTCCACCCAACTTCAGTGGATACCACTGAGCGGTGATGTATCATATTTGTATGGCGCGATCGAAGCGGAGATGTGAGCTGTGCCTCTCAAGCAGGCAAGGGCGTGCAGCGAATACAAGGAGATATGTGAGCGGCGTGCAGTGAGCGGCGCCACTATTTCTCCCACTCCGCTTCAACCCGCCAGCACACATCTCCGCTCCAGTGTAGCCGGTATGCATCTCCGCACAGCTTCGGCGGAGACACCCTAGCTGAAAAACATCTCTTCTCGTCTCCGCTTCGGACACCTCGCACATCTCCGCTTTGGTGGAATCCGGGCCTTACGCCGACAATTTAATAATTTATTAACTAGTTTGACATTGGTTGCGTTGCATACTGGCTACTCATTGGTAAATTTGAGTTTGTAACATTTTACTTTGAGTAGCGTCTCTGGTATTGCTACTCGTAAGAGGAGTAGCAATACCAGCGCTGCGACACTTAAGGGGACGATAACCGACTTTTAATGATTTTATACTGAAGATCACGTCTAAACGAGTAGTGTTAATGATTTGAAAAAAAATATGTTAAATTAGAGCGTTTTCTCAATAATTTAATATGTAAATATTTTAGATTATGTTTATATTACATAGTGAAATTAATTTGTAAAGTTATGTCTAACGCGGATAAAAAACTGAGAATGGCGCAAAATCTACCTAGCGTATTTTTCTGAAACCTTCACCAATTTAAAGATAATTTTAATTATTAATATTTAAGTATACGCGTTTTATTAAAATACCTTTTGTTTTGTGTATAATAAATTAATAATGCATCAAATTGGGGACAGCGCTCCCTGATGGGCGAGTCCTATTACTGGCTGAACGTACGACGCGTTGCGTGAGCTCAGTACAGAACACGACAGCTAACCACTCAAGGTCACTGGCATATATCTGCATCTTAAGTGCCGCAGCATCATGCTGAGATACGGGCATTTTGGCCTCGTACAGGATTTTCTGTTTTATTTTAATTTTTTACTTTGTTTTATTATTGGTTTTGTTCTTTTTGTTCCTATGAGTGTGTTTTATTTTAATTTGTGATCTGTGCGAGTCCCAATAAATACTTTTTCTTTTCTTTCTTTTTAATATATTCTAATCAGCAATATCTAACTGCCTAGCCTTTTCCTAACTATATTGGTCGGCTTCCAGTCTAACCCGATGCAGCTCAATACCAGCATTTTACATACAGCGACTATCTGACCTATCTGACCTCCACAAACAATTACTGGATAACACGATACGCGTTGGTAAGACTGGTTTTCAGATTTTTGAGCTTCTGACTACTGTCTAAGATTTATGAATGACAACCGGGACCAACGTCTTAACGTGCTTTCATTACATAATACAGTTCCTTGCTCTTGTTTCATGTGTATTATTGTATATTATCGAAATTTATCAGTTAAGTGTATGCTTTGTGTATGTATGTATTTACTGTAAATGTAAATGGTACTTCTCTTTAATCCATCCAAAGATTGTCTGTCAAGGATCGCTTTTAGCGATAAGACCGCCCTAATTGTCACCCTATGTAAATGTTTAACAACTTTTATGGTGTATATAATAAAGAGTATTCTATTCTATTCTGTGCTTTCCGAGGCACGTAGGGATCTTGATATGTAATTGATGGCCATCTACGAACAGACCACGGCATGCGTGGCTTAACCCTTTCATCGACTCCCTCCTCTCCTCTCTTTCAAACTACTCTCACCATACTACCAGCAATCTATCATTGAAGTTTGGACGTAGTTATGCAAAATGGATCCAAACCACAAAAACCGTTTTTTAAGTTACCGTCATAAATGGCATCTACACATCAACTTTAGCATATGCAAAAAGTATTCAAGCCACAGTTCCTTTTTTCTAATAAAAACACAGACGTTAATAATACCAACAGAATATTAAGCATTTTCGCAGAGTTAAAATAAAACCATGTGTCATGCTAACATAGGTATTGGGGTTTTAAAAGATCCAAACTACTTTGGATCTGTATGTCAAATCAATTTTTTTATTTTTATAAAACATGAACATTTGAATCAATTTTGCAAATTAGTATTGTGGTAAGAATTATTAAATATTATAAGCGTTTTACTGCCTCAACTTAACACTAAAAGATCCATCCCACATTTTTAATATTGTAAAAAGAACCAAAGAGATTATTACTGAAAAAAAAGGATATTTATTCACATGAAACGTATTAAAATAATACTCTACAAGAAATAGATAAAAATACCCAATATTAAAGAGTATTTGGAAAACATACTACCGCGGTCTTGTTATTTTAATATATCAATGTTTACTAAAACTCCCATTTTCTCAAAAGTAAGTTTTTGTGGCTGGATCTACTTTGCATAACTACGTCCCAGAACATTATCTCATCATTACCGTTAATAAACGATCAATTATCTCATATAAAACGATATTTTCATTACGACTCCTAAATCTGAGGCAATCTAGCAGCTTATTCGATTAAAATCTCCATAGGTAAGTAGCGAGCGATTTAACAAATTTTACGAGGATAAACTTCGTAGTAAATTAGGCAGAGTTTTAGCTCGCGCTAGTCTAGGGATATGAAATTAAACACTAACTTTTATACGAGTACCTTATTTATCAGAATCTGGAACTTTTGCGCTGATTACGAATTTGGTTTGAATGAATTTATGAGTTTGGAGACTTTAGAGCAAAGGGTGAGGTTTTAAAAGGGCGAATAAAAGTTAAAGTACGGTTTAATTTATTTGGTAAGTAGTTTGGTACAGTCGAAAAAAAGAGATAGGTATGTAGGCAGAATGTAAATCCAGTAAATGCGTTTTCTGAGTATGTAATATTATTTGTGGCATCGGTAGTTAGTTATAATCTCAGAGCACGGCTCACTGCTGCTAGAGGCATTGTCAACTTCCATAAAACCGGCCAAGTGCATGTCGGACCACGCACAATGAAGGGAATTTATCCCAATAATAAACCTACCATTGTTTTATTAAACATGTTCCTTACATTCCAACTGCAAATGTAAGTTTGTATGCACAATATTGAGAGATTTACCATGTTGTTGTTAAGACCATATACTTCTTATAGGTTATACCGTAATCTATAAGTAAAGAACTATATTCTGTATTTTTTCAAATTTGCAGGCTAAGTAGTTTCGGAGAGGAATTAAATAGTCAATTTTCATCTATTTTCTTAAAACTTTAAAACTGTTTATTAAAAATGTATATCTGAAATGCTTACAATAAGCTCTTTCATTTGATATGTCACACACTCACACGGTACAGTTTGAAAAACTTTTTTTTTTAGTTTTTTAATTTGCCCCCTAAAGTGACCCCCTATTCAAAATTAATTTATTTACTTACTCACTTTTATGTTCCATTACTTTTCTCCCATTCTCTTCTTACATCTTTTCAGTTTTAGTACATACTCTTGTGTTTTTGTTCCAATCTTACTTTCCCTCATCCTATTCCGTTCTAATCTACTCTGACACGTTTGAAGTAGGTATTGTGTGTTGGTTGGTCATACTTATATTTAAACCGCAAAAATCCTTAATAATGAATATGTATTTATTTGGTTCACCAAAAACAGTACATACAAGGAATTTAAGTAGAACAATCACATAATAAAAGTACACACAGCATGCTCCATAAAAACAAAACTGTGTTTAAATAAACATTTAAGTACTACAAACAGCTAAAAATTATAATGACTTTTGCATAAAATATTCGAATTAAATGAATGGAAGATAAAAATGTTTTCACTTTAAAGCAACCCTAACGATAATAAAACGTAACGATTTGAATATTTTATTAAAACTTAATAGTTAATTTCAATCTTTGGTATTTTTGATTATACGAATACATATTTCACTTTTACGGCCTCTTTGATACAAATAACAATCTAAAAAGATTTATTAAATAATTAATTAACAGATTTAGTGGTCCTTTAAAAAATACTTTAAGTCTGTTTTATAGTTCAAGATAGATATTCTGGTGCAGTGTTACTCTTGATGTAAGCCTTCTTATGGGGATACAAAAGGGTTATAATTGCCAAGACCGGGACCCTTACACTAGCTAAAATTTCCACGGGTGCCGTTTTTAAGACATGCAGAATAGCTCAAAGAATTCTAAAGGAATGTTGCATAAAATATAATAAGTAGCAGGTATTAAAATGACCTAAAGAAATGATTTGAAATGGCAACGTTGCAGTTTTGTAGTGACAAAATTTTTAAACAGTATGCTTAGATGGTTAGGTCATGTTGAGACGACTAACAAAAGGTATTTACAAGGCAGAATATGTGAGCGGAAACCGCGAGAACGCCCTAAAAGGAAATAATTATAGGAACCATCAAAGTCAAATTATTTATTTCAAATAGGCACTTATAGGGCCTTTTGAACGTCATAATTTACAAAAAATTGATTCTTGTTGTCCCTTCCAAAAGGTAGTATATTATGGAGAAAAATGGACAAGAAACTCTACCGTTACTCTTTTAAAAATGTTTTACAATGTTTTGTTTAAGTTTATAATTAGTGATTATCCTTAATAGTGATATTCTTTAAAAAGTGTTTGTAAGGATCGTAGCGGTTAGCGTTCTGTAATTTCTGCTTACTCCCATGGGATGAACGCGTGAGTTTATAGTAAAAAGACCTCGTCCTTAATAAAATTTGACCTAACCTTTATCATATTTTACCTCACACATTCCACTCGAGTTTTATTTTGTCACTGGGCGCAAATTCTCAGAAAATATGCTCATATTTACTCAAATGGACTTTATATCATTATTCAGATACAAAATCTACGTGTAGTCTGCAGGCATTTTTTGTAGCACTTCAGTCACGCGTATCTCACTAATATTATCATTATTTTGACGACTGTAGCTCGTTGGGACTCGTACTTTCAACCTAGATAGCAAACCTTTTATATAGTTATTTACCACAGTAGTACTTCTTGCAGCGAGACCTCTGTGGTTGCATCTTTCTGGTTTCTGGCTAGTCATCAAGTTTTTATTCTTTTTAGTTTTCCGTAGTCAGTCTGTCCGTCCGTCCGTCCGTCTGTCCGCGCGTCCGAGCTTAGCTCAGAGACTCTTAGTATTAGAAAGCTGTAATTTGGAATGGGTATACATAATATTAATCACGCCGACAAAGTCGTAAAAGAAAATCATGAAAAAATATTTTTTTAGGGTACCTCCCTTACACGTAAAGTGGGGATGATGTTTTTTTTTCTCGTCTACCCCATAATGTATCGCCCCCATGGGTATCGTTGGATAGGCCGTTTAAAAATATTGAGGGTTTCTATAGATTATTTTTCGATTTCGGGATACTTTCGCGTAATATTAAGCTTTAAAATGCTAATTTTTGTTAGAGTCAAGTGTCCCGCCCCCCCTGCCAGCTAAATGGTTGTTTCTGGATATGTGAAAAATTTATGGCAGTATTTATATATAACGAAATTAAAAGAAAAACTATCACAGCTAAGTAGGCTTTACAAGTTAACGAGTAATAGTCGACCAACTTACATTTGCAGTTGGAGAATTGACCATGACGTATATCGATGTATGGGAGAACATGTTTTTCAACTACAATGTTAAGTTTGTTTTTGGGATAAATTCATCCCAACTACGAAACCCTTCATGTGCGTGGTCCGACACGCACTTGGCTGTTTTTTTTTAATATTCAAAGATATGAGTCTAAACAAAGCTGACAATATTCTATAAAAAAAACATTATTCGTTGAAAAATATAGATTGAATCATGTCGTATTTATTATTTTGGTCAGTTATTGTACCAAGTAACTGTATCCCTAATCAAGTTACGGTGTCGTGTTATCCTCAGAACCATGTGAAAGCTCATATTACTATTTATTGTAGAGTTCTACGAACGAAGGTGCAAAATATGTGTGTCTTTCTTTGAATTTATTATGTATACTTCCGCTTATTGGCTCGCTCAACGGAAATTATATCCTTTTCCCTGGTGTAATATCCTATTTTATTTGGTGTAGGTGTAGAACCAATTAAAAAGGGCCGCTTTCGGCCATTTTTTTCATCTGCTATTTAGTTGAGGCGTTGCGTTGCATTGTCGCGCTACGCCTTGCAGTTGGAGTCCGTCAGGATTTTTTTTTCTTTTATGTTACTTAAGGGGCCGGCGTAGCATGCGTAGTTCATACAAACGTAATACCAAAATAATTTGTTAATCAAACATATTCTTAAGGTAGTGTGTATTTATTTCGATTGGATTACAGAATATCAACTATGTTCCCAAATATATATTTTGAAAGGACAATGATATAAAGATGATATAAAGACAAGATATGAGGAATATGAAATTTCTATAGAAAACTTATTTTGCTCATAGTTCTTGTTTAAATCAGTGTTCATTCAAAATATATATTTGGGAACCTACATATTCTGTATTCTAATCGGAATAAAGACACACTACCTTATGGTGTTATAACGTTTTTTATTTTTTCTAAACCTTGCCCCACACTAGGAATTTCTCCTGTATCGTGGGTGCGTTTACAAACATTTAAACTCACATACACAAACAGCCAGACCCGGAACAACTACTTGTAGGTCATACAAATATTTGTTCCGTGCGGGAATCGAACGCGCGACACACAGCGCAGCAGTCAATCGCTTAACCACTGCGCCAACCGTGTCGTATGAATTACGCATCCATCGCCCGCCTCTTAAGCCTTCACACTTAATTACTATAGATAATAGTACTTTCTATGTAAACTTTTTAATTCTAGTTGATATTTTTTTTAAACAAGCTCTGTTTCGGTCGGGATTACTTCGAGGCCCATCTTTATAAGATAACTAGCTGACTCGGCAAACTTCGTACCGCCTTATATCAACAGCAGCGCCACCTACCGGGTCCAATTGTGTTTTCAAACCATCCAGGAACCCATCAACTCAGCCTATCGCAGTCCACTGCTGGACATAGGCCTCTCCCAGGCTGCGCCACAACACCCTGTCCTCCGCCTTCCGCATCCAGTCTGACCCAGCCATCTTCTTAAGGTCGTCGGTCCATCTAGCTGGGGGCGTTCCACACTACGCTTGCCGATACCGATAGTCTCCACTCCAGGACTCGTCTGCTCCATTGGCCATCGGTCTTTCGACAAACATGGCCAGCCCACTGCCACTTCAGTTTGTTTACTCTGCAAGCTATGTCGGTAACTCCGGTTCTTTTCCGGATCATTTCATTCCTGATTTTATCCTTCAAAGAGACTCCAAGCTCCAAGGAACCCATTGAAATATAAATAAAAAATTTCAACCAAATCATTCCAACCGTTTAAATATAAAATATAAATATAACATCAACTTATTGACACACAAGTTAGGATTTCTAGAGAAGAACAATCTTAATTGAAGGAGTGCATAAGTAGAAGTAGCCGCGAGCCCCAAACTTTAGGAGGACTTAGGTGACAAACACAGGTACAGAAGAACCGATAGGTAGAAAAGAAGGCCGATGAGGCCGATTTCAATTATGCGGGATTCGCCAATCGGTCTGATTCAGTCCGACTGATTCAGTTCGTTCGTGGCGCACACCCATTTTCGCGCCAAATAGGCTGGTTCAGAAGAGGTTACCCTCTCATCTGTCAATCGACCTACATTAGGCCGATGTCAATTATGCCGGATTCGCCATCCGGTCTGGTTCAGACCGACTGATTCAGTTCGTATAGTGGCAAATCCCCATTTCGCGCCAAAAAGCCGACACGAGAGGGGGATATATTAAGATATTCATTTGACAGGTTACGTAATTTAAGGGCTGCGAACCTGAAACCGATTGCCATCGATGCCTTTGTTCGTAAATCAAATATTTACCATCTGATGTACCTTAAGTTTTCTCGTAATCCCTTTTCAATTAGGCCAAATTTCCGCTCCAGTAACTGTTTTGATCATTTTAGCCGTCTGCCCCAGAAGGTTATGTTTTTTACTTGAATTTTTATATTTTTTTATACGATTAAAATATACATGTCCCAGAATTAACGCACAACCTCTTAAGGGGTCATTGAACTTATCAGTTCGTAATGATGACTACAATGACCCCTTAAGAGGTTGTGCGTTGAACTTTAACTGCATCTATGATCGAATAACTCGTCAAAATGTAGGGCACAGCTGATTTTTTTTCGCGATTTCAGGTTTGGTTCCATAGTAAAAGTTGTTTATAATGATGAGTACAGTGACTCCTTAATAGCTTGTGCGTTAATTCTGGGACATGTTGTATACGTGTTAAAGTGGTTAATTCATAACCACTCCCGTGAACAATGCCGAAATTGGGACTGGAACGAAAACGCTCGATTGAACGTACAAGTAAAATGCTGCTGGGATCTGTAGTTCCCATTACACAAACATTAAAAGAACACTTCAGTAATTTAAGTTACGAAACAACTTGAATTGTATAGCCTTATCTATGCACTCAACGTAACAATCGTCACCTTACAACGCTTCATAGATTTTTTTTGTTCACGAAACGTTTTTATGTGGGTCCCCGGCCGGCGAGCCGTAAAAAAGCGATACAAAATAGTTCATGATCAATAACGGGGGATGCGCGCGCGCGGGGTTACTATGAGTGGTTAATTAACTTTTTTATTTCACTACAGTCTGTACTCCCCGAAGACGTAGGCAGAGGTATCTAAATCCCCCCACATTTCTTCACTGTTGATTCACATCATCATCATTTCAGCCAAAAGACGTCGTCGTCGTCGTCATTCGAGTGGTAATTGCTGAAAATCAGCTCTGTTGACGATAGGTTTGTCCGAAGTCACAGTATTTTGCTGAGCCTGTTCTTGATGACCTGTTCTTGCACAGATACGACGCACGGTTTAATTGTTCGTGTTTTATAGTTGTTTGTTTGTTACAAAAGTAGTTATTTTTCTGAGATTTTTCCACTCGGCAATCAGCATTTTGTTTGTTGTCATTTGCCAGTGTCGCAACACAGAGTTATAATTACGCAATGTAAATTGTCTTTGGTCTATATGGAGGTCAGTGCTTTGGTCCCTGGCTTTGACATCAAGCAATAGACAAGATTATTAAACTATCATTGTTTAAATACGAGGCTTTTGGTCACTTTGTTTGTGTGAATTTATGTTATTTCATTGTAATGTGCGTTTAGTTTGTGCAAAATAAACAATTTTTCTTTCTTTTTTTTCTCTTTTCGTTCACTGCTGGACATAGGCCTCCCCCAGAGGGGGGAGGGTTGCCATAATCGTCACGCTTGGCAGGCGGGTTGGAGATCACAGTATGGTGTTAAAATGCATAGAGAGCACTGCTGCCCATTCTCTAGTAAGTCCCTTAGTCGTCGCCTTTTACGACACCCACGGGAAGAATGACATTGCCATAATTGCCACGCTTGGCAGGCGGTGAGGCGGGTTTGCAATCGCATTAAGGTGTATCGCATAAAATGCATAGAGAACGCTGCTGCCCATTCTCTAGTAAGTCCCTTAGTCGCCTTTTACGACACCCACAGGAAGAAATAGGATGGTGCTATAATGCTATTCTTTACGTCCAGCACCACATGGAACTTGTAGAGATAATTTAACGCACTTTCACGCACTCTCACAGATTCACCGTTAACTGTAGCGATTATTGTCTAACGTTTTGTGGTCTTCTTTTATCTCACATCTGCATCGGCGCGAAAATCAGGAGAAAAGCTTGTACCGTGGTAAAAATATTAGACAGTCAGCAAAGTGGTAGCGGCAGGCTATTTTAATGCTGATGACAAAATCCACAATCAATTCGGCAGTTTATTTTCATTATTATAATACAATAACGATGTCGTGATGGCCCAGAGTGGTTTAGGCCTCACCTCTCATGCACGAGGTTATGGGTTCAAATCCGGGCAAGTACCAATGTAGAATGATCAGTCTACAAAGTTCCCACTGCTAAGACATAGCCCTCCTTTCTGTGAGAGGGAGTGGGCTGTAATCCATCACGCGGGCCCAGTGCGGATTGGTAGATGTCACATGTCTTAGAACAATTCGAGCAAACAATACCAATGTAACTTTTTCAATTCATACGTACTTTCCTAGTTTGGCTTGGATATTACTTACATCGATTATAGCTTATAGTTAAATGTATAATGATTTTATTTCTGTAAGTAGGTTTCTACAAACACTTTTACACGTAAATCATATTTAAAAAACTAGATGAGATCGGCGTTTCCTTTCTGACTACTCTGAACAGAAAGACCGAAACAAACTCAGAGGTCACAGTCTCTTTTTAAGTTCAGGTATAATCTTGGTCAGATCATGTGAATGATTTATTTATACAACCTGTTTTTTTTGATATCCCATAACTCTAGGGTTATATTCTGTAGGTAAAAATAATACTAAAACTCCTAGAATAGGTGGTCCAAAAATGCATCGTTTCGGAGATATCATCAATCATAATTAAATTAGGTCAAAAATTGTCACCAGTATGACGAATCTTTACTTTTGCGAGGTTGCCAAACTTCGCAGTAGTGTAGTAAAATAAGTAGTAAAATAAAATATGTAGGTATGTTGGTATCGGGGCTTCCCGGCGGCAGCTAGTGATGGGACGAAAGAAAATGCGACGTTGTCATATTTCACGTAAGGGTGTTTTACATTAATAATCGTGACTTTGCCGAATTATTTTGTATAAAAATGAAAAAAAAAAATAACGAAGGATTGGAACATAACTCATATGCCAGTTGATTCTTTGATATGGCCTCAATCATACCCTAGAGTTATGGGATATCAAAAAAAACCACGTTGTATAACCATTTATGTACACACGTATACAACATTATTTTAGTATATGTGAAACCTGAATATAGTATGTTCAGAATAAGGAACTGAATCGATTTCAATAATTTTTACACAGGTTATATTATGGCCCAAAAATATTTAAGTGTGATATGAGTGTGAGAGAATACGAGTAAATCACTAAAATAATTATAATTGAATTAAAACAATAGATACATACGCAACTATGACGAAGTGGAAAGATTATTTCACTGTTCTTTTAGATACTGCAACAATTATGTGCGTTAAGACGCTGACAACAGCTAAAGCGCCGTCACCGTCAGACTGCATACAAAAGAAAGAGAAGTGCGATGACACAACGCTTGTATTTATTGCAAAATAATTATGAAGGTATTATCTATTTACTCAAAAATGAGTTTAGTAATCAAAAACAAAAAACAACCAAGTTCTGCATTCAAATAAGACGTTCACGATATTAGTTATATACCAACTTACCGTACGTTGATATTTATTACAGATATTTTGGATTGCAACTGAAAGTAAAAGGTTAGTTTATCGTTCATTTGCATCGAGATTTTTTGTCTAAACGTGTTTTGGTAACAACCAAGTTCGGAGAAATATGTTCAAGAATAACATAAATTTTTTCCGCTACCTACTACTACATAGATTTCGCATTTTTTTTTGTTTAAGACAAGCCTACTTTGATCATTTGCCTCTTGTCTGCGCCTTAAGGCGACGATAACCGACTTTTAATGATTTTATACTGAAATACTAATGATTTGAAAAAAAATAATGTTAAATTAGAGCACTTTGTCAATAACTTAATATGTGAATATTTAAGATTATGTTTATATTACATAGTGAAATTAATTTGTAAAGTTATGTCTAATGCGGATAAAAAACTGAGAATGGCGCAAAATCTACCAAGCGAATTTTTCACCAATTTATAGATAATTTTATGATTGATATTTTAGTATACGCATGTTATTAAAATACCTTTTCGTTTGTGTATAATAAAATAATAATGCGTCAAATTGGGGACAGCGCTCCTTGATGGGCGAGTCGTATTAGTGTCTGAACGTACGACGCGTTGCGTGAGCTCAGTACAGAACACGCAAGCTAACCGCTCAAGGTTACTGGCATCTATCTGCGTCTTAATATCTGAAATCGCCAACTCGTGTTGAGCAAGCGTACAATAAGTGGAACTAATTATTATTATACAAGTTAGCAATATTTCTACAATAACCCTCCACCTCAGACACCTTTCTCTATTTAATATTGTGCATTTTATTAACCAGTGGGCGTAATTATGATGTTGAGTTATATAATAAATAAAAATAAAAATTGTTTATTTGCACCTTCAAGTAAAAACCATGATTTATACATGAAATATGCCTTAAGGTTATTAAAGTTGCAAGTTAGTGATGTTGAGTTAAATAAAAAAAAAATATGATTCCGCCGCATGCCTGCAGCGCCACGTCTGCGAGACTGATTTCGTTAGACAGACTCTAATGATCAATGCTCATCCCTTCTCTGTATGAGAAGAGGCGTTTGCCGTTTGCACTGGTACGATAACAGGCTAGTATTATAATAATGTAAAATATTCTCTTAATTAAAATACCTGTCAAAAAGATTTTCAAACAAAATATTCAGTGAATGAACAAAAAGGCGTTACTCTGTCCCTTGGGATTTTAAAGGTAAAATGAAAAGCAAATACAATGTATAACAGTTGATAATAGCATACGAAAGTTTGTCTGTTACCCCCTTGAGAAATACTTTCTCGATGAAATGTTGACCATTGACCTGAATGTGAATATAGTGTATTTTGCACGTGTATGTAGTGAGTGATAATAAAATGTGTCATAACCAATATGTTACTTATGATAAAATAATGATTATGCTTAAATTGATATATGTAAATTATGGTAGAAAAAAGGCTTTTTTATTTATATAATGAGTGAAAGAATTATTGTTTCGTCCCTGTTAGAGGTAGGACAGAAAACGTATAAAGTTTCTTGCTGATTTCTATTGTTGTATGTCGGATAAAAGTTTTCGTTAATGGAGTATTTATTTTATATATGGATTAGTCCGTTGAACATAAATGTGTGTAAATGCCCTTCGGATCATGAGATGTACGGTACGGTAGCAGTGGTTTGAATGGACTAGTTCAGCAACTGTTTCGAAGAAAAAAAGATGATAATTCTTCTGCTTGACGATCATGGTTTATTGAAGTTCTTTCAGCAGTGAACATTTGGGGACCATCACAATAATAATGATTTTACTATCAATTTGTCTGCCAAGATTGGTGATTATTCTGAGGAGTGGCTAGAGAGGCGCCACGGCGTCCTCACCTTCCGCCTGACGCAGGTCCTCACCGGACACGGTTGTTTCGGGAGGTCCCTGTTCAGGATAAAGCGGGAGGAAACACCCGGGTGTCACCACTGTGTGGATCGCCCAGAGGACACGGTGGAGCATACGGTGGAGGTCTGCCCTGCTTGGGTGGAGCACCGCCGTGTCCTCACGGAGGCGATCGGTGGCGGCCATCTCTCGCGTCCGGCCCTGTTTCAGGCCATGGTTCGGAGCGAGAGTGCATGGGAGGCCGTCACCTCCTTCTGCGAAACAGTAATGCTCGTGAAGGAGAAGGCGGAACGCGTGAGGGTGAGGCAGGGTTCGCGCCCTCACGCCCTTAGTCTCCACAAGAGATGCCCCGGGCGTCGGAAATCGCAGGCCGGTTCCCGGCCACCGTAGGCGCGGGCTTGCGGACGGTGAGCAATGGGTAGCTCGCCGTCCGATAATGACCAGGCCCGTGTCAACGCCGCGTTGTGTTCCACGCGCGCCTCAAAGAGATGTCAGCACCAATTGACGGGGTCCGAAAGGGCTAATGTCTGCCAGGGTTACGAGTCTGTCCGAATATCGTTGCCCTGGCACACAGGCATTTGAAGGATTTTAGTAAGTAAAAGTCTGACATGCCCTCCCGCTCCGCCCAGAGCGGGAGAAGTTATTTGATAATTTTCCACCCAAAAAAAGAGTGGTGATCATAGCAATACTCACAAACGTGAAATGAAAAGTAATAATATTAATAATTAAAAAAAAAAACAGCATTCTACATCCACACTCCACGTTCAGCAGATTGTCTCTTTGACAATAGCAATGATAGATTTTGTGTTTTTTAATGATCACCCGTCCCTGAATGCTTAGTTGTGGTAACCAGTATTGGTTTTGATGCTGACTGTCGCTGAAAACTAGCGCTGGGGCTCTGTCTCGCATAGGGTCGCAGCATTATGCTGAGCGTTGGCCGTTTTGCGTGGATGTGACGCATATTTTCCCCCAACTTGTTCTTTTATATATTTGTGTACTTTCATTACGTCATGTTTACCGCAAATTAAGGTACCTATATTCTTTATTATATTTATTTTTTATGTATAGGTACTGTACCAGTGTAATTGAATGAAAGAACCATTGTTTCGCCACCAATCGAGGTATGAAAGGGAAAAAGTATTTAACTGTTCCACATGCTCCGCAAGTTAGTCAATTGTAAATGAATTAACGTGACCATTGTTATATATCTTTAGAAAACATATTAGTGTTAAGTTGAATTGTTTCATTTTGTTACATAAATGACGGATTAAATTCAATTATTTATTTCGGAAAACATCCATATTGTATTAGTATTAGAACTTAGGAAAATATATGTTAGTAGCATTGAAATCAAAAACAATTATTATTCCAATCAAAACCAAAAATTAAATTGAAATCAATATCAAAATTATAATCTAAATTACAATAAAAAACAAAATCAAAATTAAAATCAAAATCCAAATCAAATTTAAAGTCAAAATTACATTAGAATTAAATAAAAAATTTAAAAAATCAAAAACCCGACTGCGTAAAAAGTGAACTAAAAAAGTGAACTTTAAAAAAAGATGAAAACAAGATTAATCACTCTCTTTCGTCTTAAATTTAACAATAAAGTCCTATTGCCTCCGACTGCATGAGATTAATCTTGTTTTCATCTTTTTTTAAAGTTCACTTTTTACGTAGTGGGGTTTTTAATTTACTTTATTATTTTACACTTTTTCAAATTAAAATTAAATCAAAATTAAAGAAGAATGAAACATGTTGATAATTATCTAATGATCGGTAGACGTAGTTTACAAGTTGGTATCAATATTAAGATGCATGATCAAAACCATTTTAACAGCTGAAACATAAACATGTTGTTACACAAAATGGTTTATTCATCGTCAGAGTCTAGGTATAAATATTTATATCAGCTACATAGTATCAGTTTCAGTGGCTAGTGAATCAGACATAATATATAAATCTGAATTTCGGCACACATTTCCATGCAGTGGAGGTTATACTAATAACTAAGGCTGGAGCTACACTAATGCTTGCTCTCAAATGCAACATTCGAAACTGTAATCCGGAGTACAAAAGGCTTACGTTCCATTGCTGTACTTTGTTAATCAAGTATTTGAAATACTCGTAGGTACTCGCTAATTAATTATTTACGTACCGAATCGCTAGCAGTCTATAAATGTAAGTTGTATGAATGCTAGTGCTACGAATTTGCGAGGCAATGCTATACTGCTACGCGGATCACACTCAACTCAGCCTATCGCACTGCACTGCTGAACATGGACATCTCCAAGGCTGCGCCATAACACCCTGTCCTCCGCCTTCCGCATCCAGTCTGTCCCAGCCACCTTCTTAAGCTCGTCGGTCCATCTAGCTGGGGGGCGTTCCACACTACACTTGCCGAAACGCGGTTTCTACTCCAGGACTCATCTGCTCCATCGGCCATCGGTCCTTCGACAAACATGGCCAGGTCACCGACGTAGCTTGCAGAGTAAGCAAACTGAAGTGGCAGCAGTTTGCTTACTCTGCAAGCTACGTCGGTAACTCCGGTTCTTTTCCGGATAATTTAATTCCTGATTTTATCATTCAAAGAGACTCCGAGCATTAGCCCGTCCATAGCGCGCTGGGCGACCTTGAATTTATGAACCAGGCCGCGGTTCACCCGGCTATTGAAAACCGTAGGTTCAAAACCATGGGGAAAAGGCGTGAGTTGGGGTGGTGTATGTACATAATTATGTATTAAAGAATTAAAACAAATGACGGTCGCTGATGCGGTTAACAAAAGGCTTGTTTAGGATAGTTTTGAAAATCATTAAGGTGAATTATAGTTAGCACGTCTCGCAGACGTAATTAAGTTATATTTACCTGTCAAATACGCACTGAACATACGTTGGCCCCTGCTGCGCGTGCTTCACTGGATCTTAGAAAGGTACACAGTGGGGCGAGTTTGTGCGCGACCAACAATTCAAGTTATAATGGTTTTAAGTGTGTACCTACGTCTCTCAGACGTACATCAGTGGTGAAGGGTTAACTAAATTATTCGTAATTGCTTCATTTACATTATTTTTACCTATTGTGGTATAGTAATTTTATTCTAGGTGCATCGTCTTCACATATAAACAATGTACTTAAAAAAATACAATAATAGTAGATTGTTGCACCGAGCACAAAGTGAGTTATTAATGCACTAGTGTTATGTTGGCGCCCGCGCACAGACGAGGGCACTAAATTAGCACGAGTGCATTAATTACTCACTTTAGCAAGGTGCGTAATCTACTTTTCATTCAACCCATTCTACCAATCTACCTACCGTGATAAAATATATCTACTCAAAATAAAAACTCAAGTTAATGAAAACCAAGTTTTTAACCAACTCGGTTTTATTCAGCCGATTTTTATTTTCAGCCAGTATCTTTTTGATCCGGGCAGTTGCCCACCAGACACAACACCCGTCTGGTCGGAGGGTCCTCCCTTTTCTATGGAGGATGAGTGAACTTTACACCCTGTTCCTCATTCCTCTATAGCCGCACGGGTCGATCGATCAAGTTAAGCTACGCTTGCCGCGGTCGGTCCGTGGATGGGTACCTCGGAAAACACGTTAAGCCGTTGGTCCAGGCTGTCATTGGTTGATCTTTGACAATCTTTACGGGTCGTTAGAAACCCGAAAGTCTGACAACCAGTCCTACCAAGGGGTATCGTATTACCCAGTAACTGGGTTGTGGAGGTCAGATAGGGAGTCGTTCCATGTAAAATACTGGTATTTAGCTGCATCTGGTTAGACTGGAAGCTGACCCTGACATAGTTGGTAAAAGGCGGGCAGATGATGATGCATACATTTTATATTAAACTTAATGGGAGACATTAAAACTCGGTGGTAAATTTATTACACATCTAAATAAAAAAATTCAAAGAGTGCAGAGAGGTTGTATGAGATTTCATGCAACATTTCTGCACTGTTTTGGTTCTAAGCAAAAAATACGTGATGTGATCGGATTTTTAGTGATTAATGATAACATTACTACGTAGTTGAAATAAAAACCCCCTTTGGGGGAGGCCTATGTCCAGCAGTGGACGTCTTAGGCTGAAATTATGATGATGATGAAGAAGCAAAAGTATAAAACAAAAATTAAGTGGTAACAAACTATATGAATAGAAATATAACATGACACAAGAAATAAGTTACAGAGGTTGCAAGAAATACCTTTACACTAACACAATGAATCTGTAGATTGTGTGGGTTGCGTGCTTTGGGACCTCAAAATTTGGGTAGGTATAATCGGTTGATAATCGGTTGAAGTGCCTTGATTTAATTACGTTAGTGTACCTATTGCAGTTTATCTGGTTCAGTGCCAGAAACAGTTTCAACTTCAGTTTTGTCACTTATTCCAACCCAATTTTCAATACCAAACGGCAGCAATTCAAGTGTCATTTACAAAAGAATCATCAAAAAATTAAATCATCCATTGATAACCCCATATTTGTCAATTATGACTCCCCGATTTTAGCGTGCCGTACAAATTGAAATCCGGTTCGGCGTCCACTAATGAAGCCATTGTAGTTCTACCGTACCGGTTTTTACCGCGCAATTAACTCGACAATCCGGGCCGGTGCGGTCGGCTTAATCAGGACTGAACGCTGACACTTGAACGTAGACCTTTGATTTTGGGCCACGAATCGTATTTGTAGGCAAAATTGTTAGTTCGATAGCTAGTGGATAGTGTTTTGTTTCGGAAGCCTTTTGTTTCGGAGTGGAAAATGTGTGGTTTGAATTTTAATGGAAACGGGTGAATAGTTGTGATGTTTTTGGATTTTTGGGGATATTATTTGAAACAGGATTTAATCCTAACGGGCTCATAGTTAACAAGTAGTTTTACGGTGACCGTTGTTGTTATAACAGAGAACAACTTAAGACTTAGATATATGCCAGTGATCTTGAGTGGTTAGCTTGCGTGTTCTGTACTGAGCTCACGCAATGCATCGTACGTTCAGCCAGTAATAGGACTCGCCCATCATGGAACACTGTCCCCAATTTGACGCATTATTAATTTATTATACACAAAACAATAAGTGTTTTAATAAAACGCGTATACTAAAAGATCAATTATAAAATTATCTTTAAATTGGTGAAGGTTTCAGAAAAATACGCTTGGTAGATTTTGCGCCATTCTCAGTTTTTTATCCACGTTAGACATAACTTTACAAATTAATTTCACTATGTAATATAAACCTAATCTAAAATATTCACATATTAAATTATTGAAAAAATGCTCTGATTCCAGCTAAACCAGCGCTGGGGCTCTGTCTTGCATAGAGTCGCAGTGTAATGCTGAGCGATAGCCGTTTTGCGTGGATGTGACGCATGTTTCCACCAACCTTTTATTATTTTTGTGTTTATGTTCTTTGTTGCGTCATGTTTACCGCAAATAAACGTATTTTCTTTCTTTTTTCTTTCTATATATTATTTTCAAATCATTAACACTACTTATTTAGACGTGATCTTCAGTATAAAATCATTAAAAGTCGGTTATCGTCGTCTTAACTCTTAATAGGCTCTTGTAAAATTATTAACAACGCCTAGCTTAGCAGTAAGTCTGTCAACCCTTCTAGCTACACTTTTTCCATAAAATACTATAATTATAATAATACTACAAAACTACACTACAAAATAATAAAATACTTGAAAGTTACGTCAAAGCGCAATTAATGAGATTTCAAGTTATTTCCTCTCAATCACTAGTCCCACAACCGAGCCAACGGACTACTCCCACCGTTGAACAAATTAAAATCTCCTGGTAACAAAATTCAACCCGTACCTCACCGTGAATACCGTAATAATTGCCCTCAATAAAACAAAATGACCCCAAAAGGGATGAAAATAATAACTTCTCATTTCACATAAGGATTCACGTTTTAACCGAACTAGAATTCCAAACTTAAAATGTTGAAATCAAACATTTAACTAAAGCTCGACTCATGAATTGACGTTCGGATTTCGCAATTTGCGGTCAGTTCCGGCTCTACGGTTTCGCGTGTGTAGCCACCCTTAATTAGGGACGACCTTTGCTCAACAATCAATGTTATCTACTATTTATTTATTTAATAAATTGGTGTAAGATGAGAATATATTTAGCTTTAATTAGCCGAAATAAGTTCAAGGTGAAACTGCTATTTTATGTCGGAAATAAATCTTTCGAATAAGCGAAGAATGTAGGCTTTCTTTTCAGTAAATTACGTTGAAAAAGTATCTTGGGCAAATTACAATTGGTTTGTTCTGAAGATTTCTTTGGACTTCAATGATATAATTGTTTTGTTGTTATTTACAATCACAGTTTTTTTTTTTGAAAATATTATACGATTTTATAGGTAGTGGAGTCAGATATTGAAAGAAATAAAAAACATCACAATACATTATCTCTTATTTATCAATTGCCATCTTTTTTTTTTCTTTTGTGTGATTTATGTGTTATTTATTTTGATTTATTTTGATGTTCTTTTCTTGTCAAACATAATGTACCTAGTTTTATGTAAATTATGTGGTCTCCTATAATTGGGAGCACACACTTGCTTTCATCCCTGTCTATGTATACTTGCATATAATTGCGTAGTTTCTGTTGGAGATCCAATAAATAAAAAAAAAATGGAAAGTAGATTCTGTTTTGTTAGTAATATTTATTTTATGACCAGACTTGGCGAATGGATTGGTGATCCCGGTACCTATAGTAACTGCAAGGCAGGGGTTGCTGCCAATTCTTTCAATAAAAGCATCACTTAGTTTTTCGGCTTCAGCTGCCAACAATATAAGAAACTCTGTACTTTATAATTCAAAGATGATTCATTGAAATTGTAGAATGCATTCACCCTATTTACCTCTTGTCGTATATTATATATAATTATTTATCTAATGAATACAAAATATTGTAAAATATTTTAAAAGAGTAACGGTGGAGTTTCTTGTCCAGTCGTCTCATAACGAAACTAACTTTTGAAAGGGGTGACTAGAATCAATTAAATTCAATTTTTTATTGCATATCTCATGTGTGTAATCAATTGGGCACGCCACACTTGTGGCGATAAGTCCCCTCTTTGAGGATTGGCTAGAGAGGCGCCACGGTGTCCTCACCTTCCGCCTGATGCAGGTTCCAGGTAGGGCCCTGGTTCAGGCCATGGTTCGGAGCGAGAGTGCATAGGAGGCCGTCACCTCCTTCTGCGAAGCAGTAATGCTTGCGAAGGAGGAGGCGGAACGCGTGAGGGTGAGGCAGAGTTCGCGCCTTCACGCCCTTAGCCGCCGAAGGAGACGCCCCGGGCGTCGGGAGTCACAAGCTGATTTCCGGCCACCGTAGGCGCGGGCCTGCGGACGGTGAGCGATGGGTAGCTCGCCGTCCGATAAGGACCAGGCCCGGGTCGACGGCGCGTTGTGTTTCACGCGCGCCTCAAAGAGATATCAGCACCCACTGACGGGGTCCGTTAGGGCCAATGTCTGCCAGGGTTGCGAGTTTGTCCGAAAGGGATATTGTGGCCCCGGCACACAGGCAACGGAAGGAACACGGGTGGGTTTTAGTCAGTAAAAGTCTGACACGCCCTCCCGCTCAGCCCAGAGCGGGAGAAGTTATGTGATAATTTCCCACCCAAAAAAAAAAAAGATGTGTGTAATCAATTCTATTTTTTTTGTACATTTTGACGTTCAAAAGTCCCTTTTATTTATTTTTTACTTTAATTAACACGGTTAAATATCAATTACAATGATTAAAGGCAATAATTCATTTTATGTCCCTATTGGAATTAATTGATTTAACTTTGACTATGACTTTGCATTAAACGTCATAATAGTTAATAAGTACACACGGCTACAAATCAAGCTATACATTTCCAGTATAAGCTGATGTCGCATTGTATAGGATTTCCGTACAATGAGAGGTCAGCGTATACTGGAAATGTATAGCTTGATGTGTAGCCGTCTGTACTTAGGTCCAAATGCTTTTTAATGTGTGTGTCAAGTGGACGTCTTTCGGCTGAAATGATGATGATGATGAGATATTATGACGTATTGTTTATTTATTTATTTATTTAACACTTTAAGCACACAAATGTACAGAGGCGGACTCAATGCCATAGGCATTTTCTACCAGTCAACCTTTGGGTGATGCAGAGACAAGCAGTGGTAGGTGCAATAGCGAAAATTGTGGAATAAATATTTATTTAAATTTATGGATATTCATACATATACCTATTAAAAACTATAAATATAATATATATACCTAATTATAAATAAATATAAGACCTTATAAATACACGAATATACCAAAAAACCAAACAATCAATGGGAAAACATTACCGTTGTGATTATACTGCCAGCTTCTTCTATTATTCACATATCTCTAAAACTACATTAAAAAAGACGTCATCTGTGATTTTACAAGCCCAACTAGCATAATAAAAATAAAACTGCAGAACCACATTTCATGCAGCCCAACTTTTTGCCGGCGTGATACGTTCCGTGTTCAACGAAGTTTGTACTACGAACGAGTTACTAAAAACAGTATTTTATAGCAAGCATAGTTTTAACTGGGACGTAGCTCAATGCGTACAAACATTATTCTGTTGGGTAGTTTAGAAAATCGCGATGTTCATATTTAAAAAAAGTAAAAAAGCAACTAGATTGTGTGAATTAAAGGCAGGAGAGAATGGCGAATTGGTATTTCTTGTTAATTATACTCTACCACTGCCAGCTGGGAGGTTTTGGTAGATAAGGGCATTGAACCTTGGCTACCTTCCGCTCAAAAATACTACCTATAAGCTAAAGACCATTAAAAGGCGATACCAAAATAAATCGGGGGCTTTTTCGTAACAATTTATTTCATTATTACAGCATGTATGGATTTATTTGTTGGATATATGTTTATTGAATATTTGATTGATACTCTGACTGGAGGAAAACGCAATTTGGTTAAATTTCCTCGATAGAATTTAATTCCGAAAAACACTTTTTTTTTGTTTTCTATATATAATTAAAAAATCTTAAGTATTTTCATTGCAAAATTGCATTCAAAATGTGTCATGGTAATTGAAAACTCTGGCTGAAAATATTTTTGACTTAGCTTAATTTAATTTTAAACAATTTTTAATTGGTCTTTGTTGTTGGGTTGGTCTCGGTCTTACGTAGTTTTATTTTGGTTCCAGCGCATTGTTGCGTTCTTTTTTTTCGCATGTGAAAGTAATTGACTCTGTCACTTTCTTATCTCCTTAGCTCAGTTCGCTATGATTAATTATTTACGTATAACCTTATTTGCTGTACAAAAAAAGTATTAATACCTACCTTGTTTTAATCTATTCTCTCTGTGTAAACAGCGTGCCAATAAAACTTTTTTCATTCTCTCCGGTAATATCAGAAGATTTAGTTTCAACGCAGCAAATATTTTGCTGAAAAACAAACGAATATCGCATGAGTACCTCGCATTACTGGCCAAAAAGAAACTCCACTCAGTTTTAAGCCGCAAAGCAGTTAGCACTGCAGTGTTAAATTGAAGCGAAGTTTTAAAAACGACGAATTTTTCGGCTCTTTCCGGACAGCTTCGGGTTTGGGAATCATACTATAGAACGGTTACATTTGTGACAGTACGAAAGCGTCTGGGTGGCTCAGGAATTTGCATAAACATACATTGGCTGCTATTAAAAAACCGGCGAAGTTGGAGTCGAACTCTCATAGAAAGGGTTTCGTATTTACAAAACATAATAGTTTTTTTTAAATAATTTTTAAGGGTTTCATTCAAACTCAAACTCAAAGCATTTATTTCAATTAAACCAATTACAGGCACTTTTGAAGTGTCAAAGAGTACCGACTCTTTGACACTTCAAAAGTGCAGTTAGTCAGAAAGTTGAAGCTATTTGCCCATTCGAAAACGTAGATCTCTATGGAGAAGAACGGGCAAGAAACTCCAAGGACACTCTTTTAAATCAAGATATTACAAAATCCTGGGTACATTAATCTTGTCGCTTCTATATGTGAGAACAATGTAAAAAATAAATTAGTTGAAAACAATTAAAAATAAGCACTGGTAGTTTAGAGATGACCAGTCTCAACTGACAGCAACCTTTCACGAACATGAGGCGTGGATCAGCACCATCCAGCAACCATTTTGTAGGGAACCGAATGATCCAAAATACACGCCACCATCCGCGAGACATTTAAGTGAGCATGACATACTCTCAACTGCCAAGTTTTTTAACTCAACATACATCGTATCATAATAAACGGCTCCATGGTACTCACATTTAAAAAATATAAAAAATGGTTTTAAATTATACAAAACTACCTACTAGCTTGCAATGTATTTCAATGATTAATACAATTTTACTAGCAAAAGGAAAATCATTATAACATTGAAGTATTCAACAACTAAAACTTGATTAAGTACATAAAAATAAACGATAAGATTGTAATGTCAGAACAAAAAAAAAGAAGGGGGAAGCATCTTTTCCAAATATTAAAATTTTAACAAGTGAGTCCAAGTGGTTGTGGAGCTGGACCAGCATTAGTATCGTAGATAAAAAGATAAAACTGCTTGGCTTATGGGTGCCCGCCCACAAGTGATTTTTTTGGCGATTTTCTCGGCGATTTTTGTCAGAAAGAAATACATTTACACAAAAATTGCCGAGAAAATCATTGAAAAAATCGCTTGTGGGCGAGCACCCATAAGCCAAGCATTTTTATCTACGATATGATCATCCACCTTATAATCTGCTTGTCTACATAGTGTGCGTTTAACTTTGTTCCTATTTCAAGTGTTAAAATTATACCTGTCACTAATCTTACTGAAAAGATGTAAGATTTTTCTAACATACATAATATTTTCATATATTAAAAGTAGCAAGTACCGTCATGATGTTGATTTTTTTAAACAGTTCCCTTAGAGATTCGCGTCTGCGGAGGTTGTAGATGGCTCTGATAGCCCTCTTTTGCAGAATAAATTTACATTTATTATCATAATTAACATTTATTTTTTACCATAACAACAGCTACAGTAATAAGTAAATTCTGTGAAATTTCAACTGGTTTCCTGTTACGGTTAAAATATACAGCTCAAAAACAGATACACGTCGTATGTTGATCCACCTTGGGTTCCATCGACACCCTTTAGTTACGGAACCCTAAAAACTAGTTAGTTAGACCTCTACACCGGCGGGCGGTTTAATGTGTGCGTACCAACGTTTTGCGCAACTGACACTCAGACGGTTAAAGCTCTTTGTCTAGAATGTGACTAGACATGTAGCCGTGTAGCCACTTAGCCACTTAACAAACACGCGCGAGTTCTCATCAATTCTGAAGTTAATTTGACGGCTTTTCTAGTTTATATCTATGTTGTTGGCTATTGCTGTAATTGTGAAATAATTAACACGAGTTACACACACACACACACGCACATGTTAACTTAAGACGAGTACCTTGAGGAATCCTTTAGTAATTAAAAACAAGCGGGCATAGCCAAAATGACATTCTGTCAGCGACTACGATGGAATAGTCAAAAATGTATTAATTTGACATAAGTTGACTTTCTTTTTTTTTCTGGGTAGGAAATTATTAAATAAGTAACTACTCCCGCTCTGGGCGGAGCGGGAGGGCGTGTCAGACTTTTACTGACTAAAACCCACCCTGTTCCTTCCATTGCCTGTGTGCCAGGGCCAAGATATCCCTTTCGGACAAACTCGCAACCCTGGCAGGCATTGGCCCTAACGGACCCCAGTTGGTGCTGACATCTCTTTGAGGCGCGCGTGGAACACAACGCGCCGTCGACCCGGGCTTAGTCCTTATCGGACCGCGACCTACCCATCGCTCACCGTCCGCAAGCCCGCGCCTACGGTGGCCGGGAATCAGCCTGTGACTCCCGCCACCCGGGGCATCTCCTGCGGCGATTAGGGGCGCGAGGGCGCGAACCTTGCTTCTCCCTCACGCGTTTCGCCTCCTTCTTCGCGAGCATTACTGCTTCGCAAAAGGAGGTAACGGCCTCCCATGTGCATTCTCTCGAACCATGGCCTGAACCAGGGCCAGAGGGGAGAGATCCCGCCGGAGCTCTGTCCGCTATGCCGTGATTTCTCGCGGCAGCGGAGATTCACCCCGGCGTTTCGTCTCCTGGCGCCACTCCCAGATGTGCGCGAGGACTTTTGCGTCCCATGGCGGTAGTCTGGCAAGGAGGCTCGCCGCCTCACGGGAGACCGTGTGGTATCCTCGGACTAGCCTAATGACCATGACCCTTTGAGACGCGTTCAAACGGTGGGCTGGGCACAGCCTTAAAGAACGCTCCCACTTGTATAGGCCCTAAGGTGGTGTTTTGGAAGTATTTTTGCGGTAAAAGGTAGTAGAAACAGACCACGAGCGTTCCGAAAGACAATCGTTAAAGATATCACAATCATGCTATATCATCATCCTCGTATATCCTGTAACTTAGCTTATCTTTTGTTAAAATCAGTACATCTATAACATGGTTTATTACAGAAGACGTAATTTCAACCCTTCGCAGCTTCGTATCATCTAGTTTAAAGTTTAATATACGCTCATATTGCTTGGAGGACCGCTCGCAAGTCATAAAATTACCCAATTTAATACTATACAGAGTCGTAATTCTAACCCAACGTGCAATGAACTCCTAATTCCCTGCAAACCGTATTATCCCCGCCATTTTTCCAGAGTCACGAAAAATCTGTCTCTAAATAATAAACATGGTCATACACACACTAATCCAACTACTACATCTCCGTACCTGCAACTTATGAAATATTACAACAACAGTCACTGCAAAAGCAACTCTATCTATTTTGTCCAAGGATGATAGTAGCGTGCTTATTTGTGATAAGTAGTGCTATAAATTTATTAGACGATGATCCTAGGGGCCGGGGTCCCCGGTTACACAGTCTGTTAGTCAAAAGGCCGTTTACACCCGTAGGTGGTCATATGCACAATGCACTAGCTTAATTATCTTTGTAACAAGAAGTTAACGATCTGGAAGAGATATGCGCCATATTTTGGGACACGGAACTGTTGACGGGGACTTTGGACGAATATTCGCCTGTATTATTTACTATATGTGCGTTATCTTGATATTGGAAAAACATGGAGCAGACTAGCTAGAGACAGAACAAGATGGAGACAGATGGAGGAGGCTTTTACTGCACTAGGCGATCCTTATAATGTAATAACAAATTAATTAATTAATACTAACAACTAACCACTATGAATTTTATTATAAGCAAATTAAAATGTTTTTTTTTAAATGAAAATGTGTGTATTGAAATAATTGTAAGGAATCAATAAAAGCTTTTTATTATTTATTATCTTGATATTGGAGGAGCTCGTGGGCGTGGTTAAGTAATAAGGCGCACGGGTCGATCCATCAGGTTAAGCTACGCTTGCCAGGGTTGGTCCGTGGATGGGTGACCATCTATGCAAATCGCGACTCTGTGCCTCGGAAAGTACGTTAAGCTGTTGGTCCCGGCTGTTATTCGTGGATCTTTGACAGTTGTTACGGGTCGTCAGAAGCCCGAAAGTCTGACAACCAGTCTTACCAAGGGGTATCATATTATTCAGTTACTGAGTTGTGGAGGTCAGATAGGCGGTCGCTCCATATAAAATACTGGTATTTTATACCTGGAACCGGTTCGACTGGAAGCCAACCCCAACATGATTCATAGTATTTATGAGTATACGGTTATTTGGAGTGCTCCCTCCCGCAAGCAACGATGCGTATAAATACGTTCGTAATGCTCATGGCAGCTGCCAACTTTGCTGACGGGATAATGAAGAAACACGTAGTTTTAATGGTCGCATCGGCAACTTACTACTAAAGATAGCGTACTTTGTTCAATTCTCGAGTCTTTTTTTTGTTTTTTGGTTGGGAAAATATCAAATAACTTCTCCCGGGCGTGTCAGACTTTTACTGACTAAAACCCACCCGTGTTCTTTCCATTGCCTATGTGCCAGGGCCACGATATACTTTCGGATAAACTTGCAACCCTGGCAGGCATTGGTCCTAATGGACCCCGTCAGTTGGTGCTGACATCTCTTTGAGGCGCCCGTGGAACACAACGCGCTGGCGACCTGGGCCTGGTCCTTATCGGACGGCGAGCTACCCATCGCTCACGGTGGCCGGAAATCGGCTTGCGACTCCCGACACCCGGGGCGTCTCCCGCAGCGACTAGGGGCGCGAGGGCGCGAACCTTACTTCTCCCTCAAGCGTTCCGCCTCCTTCTTCGCGAGCATTACTGCTTCACGCAAGGAGGTGACGGCCTCACATGCACTCCCGCTCCGAACCATGGCTTGAACCAGGGCCGGTCGCGAGAGATCTCGAGAGAATTCTCGGGTCTGGCTAATTGTTTTTGAGTTTTTCCATTAGGTGTTTCAGTAGCCCGGAGTTAGGACTTGCACTCGGTTAGCAATATAAAATAGAACTTGAATATATTTGGCGAAATTTGGGTGTGGTATACATTTCTGACTGCATCTTCGGAGAATGTCGAGGCAGTTCAGCTGCTAGACAACACGGACATAGTGCGTAGGCTTATGAAAACTAAACCAAACCAAATAGTAACAATGCTGTGCTATAAGGTACATTAACACATGAAAAAGTGTTTTTATTAATTATCAGACTGCAAGAAAGAGCTACGGAATTATTGTTAAGTGCAAATTCACAGTATTCTTGGTTATAATCGTAATCTATGTCGTAAAATAATAAGTTAGAGTTAACTTGCTTATTAGTCTGTTAAGCTAGATTGTAATAAACTATTTAGAACTTTAGTTCTTCTTATTAAAGGAGGAAAAAAACAAAAGCCTTCGGAAAATACACGCGTAATGTTTAAGTTTGAGACTGAGGCTACAGTAGGCAGCGATTTGCGATGCGACTAGAAGAGCGAAACGAGTTATATATAAAGGTATGGCTACATTAAAGCGAAATCCGGCGTATATTAGGCGATAACGTGGCGACAGTACACATGCAACACAACGAACTGCAGTGCTATTCTGTAACCATCTCACCGTGAAAACTTAGATGAAGTGAGCGTGGAGTGAACTGTCAGTGTCATCCCACCTGATGCTAGGGATGGACCAAGGATTATATTTACAAGTGATTTTGAACAGAAACTTAATTTTGATTTTTAAATTGACAATTTCGGTTTTGATGTTCAATAGAATAAGCATAAAAATATTATTGAAATCTCAATTATGATTGTAAATGGTCAATCCCTATCATCAGTGGAATGACATTGACAGCTTACTCCATGCAACAATTCACGGTGAGATTTTTATGATATGTTGATGTAGCCGATGCCGTGATTACAGTAATGTTGTTCCGATCGCTTAAAGAAATCAAAGATCGCTAGTAATATTTGATGTACGGTGTAGCCATATACGTGAGCATTCATTTATTAGTTTACATGTGGACTGCACGGTTGGCGCAGTGGTTAAGCGATTGACTGCTGCGCTGTGTGTCGCGGGTTCGATTCCCGCACGGAACAAATATTTGTATGACCTACAAGTAGTTGTTCCGGGTCTGGCTGTTTGTGTATGTGAGTTTAAATGTTTGTAAACGCACCCACGATACAGGAGAAATTCCTAGTATGGGGCAACGTTTTAAAAAAAAAAAAAATACAGATGTGAATGTTGAGGCAAGTCAGCTGCTAGACAACACGGACGTAGTGCGTAGGCTAAAGAGAACTAAACCATTTGAGTTAGTGTAGTGTATAAATAGTGAAAGAATAATAGTAATAATGCTGTGTTATACATAATATAACACGTTAACAAAGTGTTTTTATTAATTATCAGACTCTAAGAAAGTGCTACGTAATTGTGTAAAAGTGCAAATCGACACTATTCTTAGATATAACGTAATCGTAAAATAATAAGTTAGAGTTAAATTGCTTATTAGCCTATTAGGCTAGATTGTAATAATTTATTAAGAACTTTAGTTCTTATTAATCAAGAAAAAAAATCGCTCATGTGTCGCAGGTCACGTCGCGGTCTAATGTAGCCTCAACCTGAACCCCAAGACTGCATTCGTACGTAATGCATCCTAGCCGCATCTAGCATCTTCCGCCATTGTTCCATACGTTAATTATAAACAAGCTTAAATACGTCGCTCGGTTTTCTGGCGACACGGACTCATAAACCAGTCCCGTATGCTTTATAATAGAGGTCGTTAGCACACTGAATGAAATTTAATGGTCAACATTTAGAACGTAAAGTTTGCTCGCGTTACACTTAATTGACGTTTAGCAGGAGTTCTGTTAGTGACTGTACTGCAGTTGGGAGCTTAAGTTTTTAGTTGATGGGGTTCAATTCTTTCGTAACTGTTGTCTTATATAGTTTCTCTCGCATCTTAGGGGAATCAACGCATAAACTTAAGGGTCGGGTAAACGCCGTTGTCTCACGTGCGTGTTGCGCTCACGTCGCACTGCCATTTCAAAGGGAATATTTAATTTTAGTAACGAAATGAAAGAAATGAATATTTGAAAAAATCACAGATATAATAATGGATAATAAAATAAGCTGTTCATACAAAAAAAAACATGAAAATATATTAAGTAATAAAAATAATAATAAAAATGACAATATAGTTAATAGTAATATAGTTTTTTATGCTTTGGGTAGACGTAATGTCCTGAATTTTCTTCATAAAGTATTTTACTAAAATACATAAATATTCACATATAGAATTGATGTGTACGCTTTCTAATTCAACATATATTTATTGCATATCTTAATTACAATATATGAAGGCTTAATAACAGGTTTAAAAGTTAATTAAACCATATATCTGCGCCTTAAATAGCCGTGTTTAATTTCATTTAACAGGTAATGCTTACAGAGCAGTGGTGGCCCAATGGTAAATTGGTACGATATAAGTTTATAACTTGCACCAAAACCCTTTCACGTACACATTGGCACACTACACCTGACACTCAACACTACACACTAACATTATACACTCTCATAGACACACACATACACACAGATACAGACGCCCTGATTAACTTTTTGTTTATAGTTTCTTTTTAACTTCTACCCCCAAAATTTTAATTAGTTAAGTTTTTTTCTTAAATCTCCTTATAAATAAAGTTAGATTGTATTATGTATCATAACTATTTTGTTAAGTAAAACTATCTGTTGTTTCGTGGGGTGGGGACCTGCTGATGTGTAATACACCTAATTCAGACACCAGCTCCTCACATTGCTAAAACAAATCAAATAATATGTGAAACCTAGAATAAGCTTGTCATTGTGAGGAGAAATTTAAGAAATTTAATAAAAAAAATATTATTATTATTTTATTATTATAATGGTAACGACCGCGACTTAAGAGTTGTAGGGAGTAGGTTCGAACACTGATAGCCGCTTTACTTTGTGTAAATTATTTCATCACCACTGCACTGTTCTCAAAACTGTGAAGTAAAAACATCGTGAGGAAACCGTGAATGTTCATCATCATCCAACCCGCACTGGGCCCGCGTGGTACAATTCAGCCCACTCCCTCTCACCGAGAGGAGACCTGTGTCCCAGCAGTGGGAACATTATAGGCTGATTATGGTTGTTGACAATAGTAAATTATTATACAGAAAAGAAACAGCTTTTATAACAAAGATAATTTAGTTTGTAATCGGCAATAGGAATATGTGTGGGGTGAGAGAAAGAAATGTGTACATAGAAGGAAAGAAAGAAAATACATTTATTTAGCACAAACTAAAAGGCACACAATATAATATACAGCAGTAGCGAAGCTATAATTTTTGTTAGAGGTAAGCCGAAGAAAAAGTTGTTCACTTCTCATAAACTCTAGATAACGTCAAAGTTAATTAACTCAGAAATTTTAGTATTTCCTTTTATTTTTAAAATTTTTACGCCAGCTAATGGTATGGTATTAGTTGTTCAGTGAAAAAAACATTGGCAGTTTTTGGAATATTTTTAACCTTATATGATGTTTAAACTAGTATTAAATGTTTGTAATACGATGTGATACACACAGGTGTAAGAAGACCCCTGTCAGGGTTGCGAGTTTGTCCGAAAGGGATATCATGGCCCTGGCCCACACGCATCTGGAGGAACACGGGTGGGTTTTAGTCAGTAGAAGTCTGACACGCCCTCCCGCTCCGCCCAGAGCTGGAGAAGTTATTTGATAATTTCCCACCCACGAAAAAAAAAATGTTGTAAGTTGACTGGTTGTTCCGAAGGGAAGCCGATAGGAATCGGGTTGTATGGAGGCTGCGCCTCTGATGTACAGCATATAAAAATAAGTAATAGTGTAAAGTGCGATGTAAGAAATTAGCGGGTAAGTGTGCCTCACGGCTGCGCCAAAAAGGCCCAGTTCAGCAAAAATGCCAGACAACTAGTGCCTGACGCTGGTTTTCAACTGGACCTGAAGGCTGGATGATAGGTGTCAATAGGTAAAAGGGGGACATCAGGAGACAATGTGACTGCATGAGTATTCCAAAAAATCGTAAATCAGAATCGTAATCAAAGACATGGTCTGTTAGTGTGCCAAATTACATCACAATATGATTATCAGTTTATGCGTTACTAGCTTCTGCCCACGAGTTTGACCGCGTGAAATTTCTTGTTCCCCCGACCCACAGCGTCGCATTGCATCGCCCACGCTATTACTTCGTTCTCGCTTAGCGTTCTTTCTGACTTTTTTCTTTTTGCTCGGCTCCTAAGGTTCGTAGCGTGATGTTAAATAACCTAAACCTTCCTAAAGAATTTGGTTGTCAAATCCGATGCAATTTTTTCAAATCCGATTGGTACCTAGTTCCAGAGATTACCCCCTACATACAAACTTACAAACAAACAAATATTACCTCTTTATAATAATTAAGTCTCGATCCCGTGGGAAAGCCACTTAGGGGTATAAAAATTAGTTATAAACCTATTCTCATTTCTACTGAATATACATATAAAATTTCATCAAAATCGGTCAAACCGTTTCGGAGGAGTATGAACGCGACATAACGCAACACGCGACGCGACACAAAGGCCCCACGTGTCCTAGGACGAGCGGTGCCTTTGTGTCGCGAGTCGCGCCGGTCTGTAGAAGTCTTAAACACTAAAACTGTGACACCAGAATTTTATATATTAGATTACTATAGATTCACGAACTAAAATACAATAATTTATTTACATTCATGTTGTTTAGTTGTAATAGTGGAAATAGGAGGATTTTCAAGTGGTTTAGCAGTGGTTTTCAGTCTTACCAAGGGGTATCGTGTTACTAAGTTACTAAACCCGGTCAGATAGGCAGTCGCTCCATTTAAAATACTGGTATTCAGCTGGATCCAGATAGACTGGAAGCCGTCCCAACTTATTTAGTAAATCAGTTTGTTTTTCTGTCTTGAGATTAGATTGTTAAAACTTCGTTGAATATGGATGACTACCTCTGAAAGATGATAAGGTTCAAACTCAAACTCAACTTAAAGCATTTATTTCAATTAGACCAATTACAGGCACTTTTGAACTGTCAAAAAGTCAGTGAGTTAGACAGGAAGTTGAAGCTATTAGCCCTTTCAAAAACGTAGATCTCTATGGAAAAGAAACTCCAAAGATACTCTTATTACAAAATCCTAGGTACATTATTCTTATCGCTCTATAAATGAGAACAATGTAAAAAAATACATAAACTAAATACAATTCAAATAATAAGATTAAAAGATTACAAATAAGCCCTGACAGTTAAGAGATGACCAGTCTCAACTGACGGCGCCCGTTCACGAACATGATTGATATAAGTATAGCAATCTCGTTTCTCAAGCCATATCCACACTACTTTTTGGAGCCGTGAAGCCCGATTGCATGACGGGTAAACATAATTAGAACACCAGAATGTTAAAACACAATAACCATTAATTATGAATATTTAACGCTTTGTGTTGTGTTACGTAGCAAGCGGGCCTGAATAGTACGAGTAACACTTTTACTGTGCGCAAAGCACACACAAGAAAGAAAGAAAGAAAATACGTTTATTTGCGGTAAACATGACGCAACAAAGAACATAAACACAAAAATAAGAAAAGGTTGGGGGAAACATGCGTCACATCCACGCAAAACGGCTATCGCTCAGCATTATAACAACAACACAACAACAGTTACACTTATTGTTTTATCGTAATCAAGTGGTTTTTTTTTGTGAATGAGTGTGTGAATTCTATCTACTGATAGTGTGATATGCAAATACCCCTTTTTAGGGTTCCGTACCAAAATGGTAAAAAGGAACCCATATGGTGAGACTAAGTCTGTCTGTCTGTCTGTCACACCGGGATATCTCAAGAACTACTAATCCTATCAACTTGAAATTTAGATCAGTTTTAGATGACGTTTGCCCAACTATTTTGCAAGCAACAAAGAAATAAAAAAAAAAAATCTTTTTTGCAAAATTAACTGAAAGGGGGTCTTAAAAATTTGAAGTGGGGCTACTAGGGCATGTGGGATATCTTATGAAAGAACGTTGTTTGCACATTCTCATACATATTTTTTTTTAGGCAGCATTGTCTCCGACTTGTGCCGTAAAAAATACCATTCTCCCTCTTATCTCCGAAGTTTGCATAGATAAAAATCTGAAATTATTCTATGTGATAGAAGTTTATGTAAAGATTACAGGAAAAATAAAAAAATGTCTCTAAATAGCACAGTTTTTCAGAACTCATCAACATCATATATTCGTACGGAACCCTCGGTGTGCGAGTCGGACTCGCTCTTGACCGGTTTTTTATTAGCGATATTGATTTTGATTGATAGTGTGTTACGCAATTAGAGGGGCTTGTGGCCAAGTTCGCGGTTGGTTATGTGGATGGGTGACCATCTTTACATATCAAGACCCCTCCGTGCCTCGCAAAGCACGTTAAGCCGTTGATCCCGGCTGTCGTTCGACAGTTAGGGTTGTCAGAAACCCGAAAGTCTGACAACCGGTCTTAACTATAGGGTATCGTGTTACCCAGTAACTGGGTTGTGGAGGTCAGTTAGGCAGTTCATCATCATCATCATCATTTCAGCCGAAAGACGTCCACTGCTGGACATAGGCCTCCCCCAAAAAGGAGGGGATTTGCCATAATCAGCATCATGCTGAGTGCAAGCCTTCTTGTCACAGTCATGGCGACCAGCTTCCGACTATTTCTTCGTTGGTTATAGTCCTTAGATCTGTTTTGTGTAACCTTCGAGTTTATTACATACTTATTATGTTTTCGTACGTACGTTTTTCTGTGACAAATAAAATTATTTTTCTTTCTTTCTTTCTTATAATCGTCACGCATGGCACTGGGTTGACGATCGCAGTATGGTTTTAAAAATGCATAGAGAACGCTGCTGCCCATTCTCTAGTAAGTCCCTTAGTCGCCTTTTATGACACCCACGGGAAGAAATGGGATGGTGCTATTCTTTACGTCCGGCACCAAACGGCGTCATAGGCGGTTGTTCCATGTAAAATACTGGCACTCAGCCGCATGCGGTAAGTCTGTAACCTGACCTCAATTTATTTGGGAAAAGGCTAGGCAGATGATTAGTGTGTTACAATTAGGGTGCAGATAATTATGATTAAGCTGTATCTATATTGTATCGAGTAAGGAGGTACCTATAACGATTTTGATTTGCATTTCTCGAAACTCAATTTCGAACAGATGTTACATTCAACGCAAAAGCCAGAGGTCACCAACCTTTTGACATAATCACCTCATTTCATGCTTCCTTTGTTTTGAATAAAACGCCATAATTTTAATTTGCGTTTGTTCGTCCCCTGCCTTTTGGGACGAACTTATTATTTGTCTACTTCCACATCAATCATTACGGTCCATTAAGTATTGACAAGCTAATATTTACGACTACAATAATGTCATTCAGAAACATTGTAAAAAGTATAGACAAAATACCTACGGTCAGTTGAGGGCGAGTAGGTACATTAATGATACGTTATAGGTATCATTAATGTACCTTCTCGCCCCCGTTGATAATAAGGCCTTCTACATACTGGCGCGACTTTAGCGCAACGCGACACCGGTAGAACAATTTCCTTGAATTTTTCATAGAAATTGTTCTACCGGTGTCGGGTCGCGCGACAAGTCACGCCAGTATGTAGAAGCCTTAAAGTTATTTAACAGTCTTAAGGCCTGTGCACACCACGTTTTCTAAACGCGCCATTGATGCGCGTTTTAGAAACGTGCGTCGACGGCGCGTAGCGTATCGCGTCTGTATCGCTACAAACGAGCGTCAACGGCGCGTTTAAAAAACGTGTTGTGCACAGGGCCCTTAGGTAACCTTGTTAGTTCAATTCCCAGCTCAGGCAAGCAAGTTCAAAATGTTTGAATGCAATTTTGATAATTTAAATAAATTTGAAAAGAATTTTCTGTGTAATTAAAACTATAAATCTATTTACCTAAGGTATTTTCCCACCTCTGAGTCTTATTCCACCCTTTATAATTAGAGGTGCTACAAACTTCTCAAACAACAACAAAGTCGACCTAAAGCAATTACTACACATATTTGGCTTTCATTCAGCCCGTGCCGATCGGCAAAGTTCGTTTGGCATCTACCCTTGTTGAATCATGTTCGGGTCGGCTCGGCACAATTCGAACGAAGCCGAGCGGTTTTTCCCGAACATGAATACAGGGTCAAATATTATTAACTAGCTAAAATTCGCAGATGATGACTTCTTCATGATAGGTATTGATATCTAAACCAGGGACCATTTTGGTTACGCATTGAAAGGGTTTTTCTAAGCGGTAAATCAAAAATCGGTATAATCAGTAATTTGGTAACCCGGGTTTTGATTGGGTTTTTCTAAGTAGTTAATCAAAAGCTAGCTTTTGATTAACTACTTACTTACTTGCTTGGCTACTTAGGTAGCCAAGCTAAAATTAACTCTTTAGTACATGCAATAATGATAACAGACGTTTTTCTTTAACTAATATCAAAATGCATTATGTGTGTGTAATTATATGTTATGCATTTTGTACGCCTAGTGACGCAAAACACGTTGGTCCGGTAAAACTATGTTTCCATCTATATGTGCATAATCATGTATCATGTTACACATGTGTGAACAAATAAATTTATCTTTATCTTTCTTCTTCATCAGTTTCAAAAATATGTTTTTTTCGTCTTAACTTCACAGACGTATTAGGTATCGCTAACAAAACACGATAAAATAAAAATAAACAGTTTTTCTCAACTCATACTTCCAGTAACAACACCAGAGCTCGTAGGCCCCAATTTTTTTTTAATCAAATCTTTTTGATTTTAATTTTTTCGTGTTTAGATATCGATACCCACCACGGCTGCGTAGTTTCACTAGCTAATTTAATTTGACCCCGTATATTCGATTTTGTCACATGGCTGTGCCGAATTTGTCACCTAGCTGTGCCGAATTTGTCACCTGACTGTGCCGAATTTGTCACCTGGCTGTGCCGAATTTGTCACCTGGCTGTGCCGAATCATACCGACCCGAACAACTGTGTAGCAACCATTATGACAGCATAACAACATCACGCCTATAATCCCCAAAGGGTTAGGCAGAGGTTTACCTATAGTACACCCACGTTTCGCCAGTTAAGCTCATTGTATAGGCGGGTTAAAAGTGTCATTGAAATAAATACAGAGAATTCAGCCCGCCGTACTGCCGTCCCGACCCGCGCCCGACCCGCACTCAGTGCCTGTGCTTGTTGAGCTTTATGCTTAAGTCCCATGTAATAGGGGGCGAGCCTATTGCCATCAATCGGGCACAAATCCAGACTCCGGCCTGCTACTGAGAAATTCCTGGTAGAAAAACCCAATATCACTTTGCCCGACCTGGGAATCGAGCCCCGGACCTCGTGCTCAGCATTAGCGCTTGAGACCACTAGACCAACGAGGCAGACATTACGACAACGTTCGTAATAATATATAATTACTGAAGTAACCCATCGAAATATACTAATAATTACTACATAGAAACACTGTCACACAGTATGGCCGCCAATTAATTCTTATTATAATATTCTCAAGGTAACACGGCAAAATATCGATTTACTACACTTTCCGATAGTTTCCTCGGAAATTATAATGTGTGGAAGTCACGCTCCCTTTCAATAATATTTGATAGGAAAATATAAAGGTCGGACGGTAAAAGAGGGTTTTGTTTCGAAATAATCTGTCCGTAAATGAAAACGTTTGATTATGGAACAGAAAGTGGACTGTGCCGTGATTTTCGGCCATAATCACCATCTTTGGTGATCGCAGTTTGAAGGAGATGGTTGTATTTTGTTTATAATTAGTGGTCGCCCACTGGTCGAAATTCGACCCCCTCTACCAATCTATATAGTACTTACTAATTCCATGATTTTGAAAAGTACTTACTTATTCCATGCTCAAGCTGTCACTTCTGTCACCTATCTATCTTCAAGTTATGAGGACCTGGTAATATGTGTCTGTGTGTCAAACGCATGGTAGTGTGGGTAAAGTTTTTTTTATTAATTTAATTTATTTCTAATGCTTATTCTAAAAAAAATACTAGCTTTCTGCACTTCTCCTGCATATAAACTTTAAGACGCTGACAACAGGTAAACCGCTGTCACTGTCAGACTGCATACAAAAGGAATCGAAGCGCGATGACACAACGCTTGTAATTTATTGCAAAATATTAAGCAATTATTTATTTACTCAAAAATGAGTTGAGTAATCGAAAATAAAAAACGACCAAGTTCTGCATACAAATAAGACGTTTTTGTTATTATTTAAATATCAACCGTACGTTGATATTTAATTCAAATATTTTGGATTGAAACTCAAAGTAAAGTAGTTTACAGTTAATTTGTATCGAGATTTGTTTTATAAACTTGTTTTGGTAACAACCAAGTTCTGAGAAATATGTTCATGAATAACATAAATTTTTTCCGCTACCACAAACTATATAGATTTGGCAATTTTTTTGTTTAAGACAAGCCTACTTTTATCTTTTGCCTCTTATCAGCGCCTTAACTGTGCCCTTATTTCTCCGTCCGCGTAATTTTCATAAAAATGGGTACAAAGTTATCGCTTCACGTATTAATAATGATGATTACCAAAAAAAGTTCTCAAAAAAGAGTTTTTGTTAAATATAGTTTTCTGTTTTACTTTAAAGGAAGTTATCTTATTCATAACCAGGAATCATTATTTATCTCACCCTCACCATCCTATTACAGGCACTGGCTGAGAAAATGCGCTTTCAATAAGTAATTATACAATGGCTACCGCACTAACCACGCTAGGTTGAGTCTTTCCATATTCTGTTAGTCAGAAGATTATACATAATTAGCTGTAACTAATTCAATGAACCTATTATACAAAATATACCAAACAATACTCCAGCCATAATAGCATAGTTCCAACTACCATTATGCCTGTTACTTCAAAGGGAAACAATATGGGAACACTCCATATGACCGTTACAGATTGGGGCCTAAAGGGTTTGTATCGAGGGCACCCTGCTTAGGGGAGAACTGGCTCAAGAGCTCAAAGGGAAGGCTTTGAGTGATCACAGGATATGTTACATATTTCCCTTTGCTTGCTCAGCATCTCATGGTTGTCTTATAAACGTGTAGGAGAATGATTGTTTGCTGTTCGTGAGGACTACTTTGACTGAATAGCGTATCTTTTTAGATGAGAAGGATTCTTTTTAGGGCTCCTTATGTCCGAATGAAAAAAACCAGAACCCGTATACGATCACTCGAGTGTCTGTCTGTCTGTCCATCTGTCACAGCCATTTTGCTCCAAAATCAAAAACAAATCAAAAACAAAAGTCATTTATTCAAACTAGGCTGAGAATCAGCACTTTTCGAACGTCAAAAATTACATGAGACCGTCCCCTTAAAACCCCTACCCTTCACCACTTACTAGTGCTTTAGCTGGGAAGAAGAAGTGGCGCAACAAACTCCGCAGCAGCACAGCTGTCTGTTAGCATATAAAACTTGAAGCTACACAATACAATATAAAATAATTTGCATTACGCAACACAAAACGTTAAATTAAATTATTTGCCTTATGTTAGCTAGCACACACCATTATACAAAAATATATATATATGTATAATAATCCGAATCTAATAAACCAATTAAATTGAAATTCGGTATACATATGAAGTTCTGTGACACACACACGGACGCGCAACGTAAATGAATTAATTTTGATTAAGGGACAGGGAGTCAAACAAGTTTTTTTTTAGTTTTGTATATTGTATAATTATGTACCGTGCATGTGTATATATTGTACCGTTTGGCATATCAAATAAAAGGGCTGACTGTGAGGGTCTCAATTTTTGTAATAATATTATTTTATTATAAATAGTTTTAAAGAAATTTAAGAAAAAGAATATATGAAAATTGACCTTCCGCCCCCCTTATTTCGGCAAATACCTACTGAGCATAAAATTAAGAAAAAAAAAATGTGTTGTCTGTTTGCTATTACTGCCTTCTTTATGACATTATTCATTTCAAGATTCATTTTATTTGTTTTATTTTTTGCCAGTGAACGCCACAATTCAATTCAAAGTCAAAACATTTCGTATTTCAAATAACTTAGATGTGGTTAGGTTTTATAAGTAACAAAACATAAAAAATAAAAAACCGGCGAGTGTGAGTGCGAGTCGGACTCACGCACGAAGGGTTCCGTACCATTATTACCAAAAAGGCAAAAAAATCACGTTTGTTGTATGGGAGCCCCCTTAAATATTTATTTTATCTGGTTTTTTAGTATTTGTTTTTATAGCGGTAACAAAAATACATCATCTGTGAAAATTTCAACTGTCTAACTATCACGGTTCATGAGATACAGCCTGGTGACAGACGGACAGACAGACGGCGGAGCCTTAGTAATCGGGATCCCATTGTACCCTATGGGTACGGAACCCTAAAAAACTGTCTTATCATTATTTAAACAAAAGATGCGTCATTAGAAACCAAAATAGAACAAAGTCCAACAACAAAACTGACAACTGTTAATAAAACGAAATGTCTTAATAATTGACTAATTAAGCTTGATTAGTTCCGTGCCAGGATGCAGGCGGGAATAAAGGATTATTAGCAGGAATTAACAGTGATACTTAATGACATCTTAAATTTGATGACATGTGGGTCTTCAAACAAAGTTCAGTTTCCAAAAAGGTCAATAGCCGGGTCCACACCGGACGATCCATCGCGCTCCGATCGCGCGCGGCAGCAGCGCGATCCAAAGATGCAGGCGGTGTGGACGTGCCGCGCGCGATCCATGCGCACGTATTGGAGCGCGCGCTCCCTACCTCGCGCGATCCGTGTGCGGTCGGTTTTTGTGCCAGCCTCAAAGGTGCCTCAGTTGCGTGATGCGCGCGGTGTGGACGGTTGTGTTGGTTCGCGCGATCCACCTCGCCATGGACATCTCAGAAAGTCGCCGTTTGATATCGCTTTATAAAGAATTTAAATGTTTATGGGATCCCAAAGATTCTAATTACACCAATAGAGGCAACTGCAAGCTGCAACGGCAAGACGCCGCCGTTGTACGTGTGACTCCATATCGTACAAGAGTTAGACTGGCTGAATCACGGATCGCCTTAGGATCGCTTGGAGCGCATATTTGGGATCGCAAGTTTCCAAGAGTGGATCGGCCTAACACGATCCACGATCCACGCTCCGCGATCCTGGATCGCGGATCGCGGGATCGATGGATCGTCCGGTGTGGACCCGGCTATTGACTTTACAGGGTCATCATTTTAAGAAGTTTATTTTAACATAATTATACCTAGTATCTCCTGTCATTATGCTATTCATTTTTATTTTAGGTAGAAGTGTACTTTAATTTACCAAAGCCTATAACTAATATAATTATATTTCTAATAAAAATCTCTTTTCTTTTGGCAAAGTTTATAAGCTGGTAAGTACCTAAATTAAAAGTGCTCAAAAAAGTAGCAATATAAATGATGGGCAAAAAGTGTTCAATTTGATTGCTATTACCTACATAAATTACTCACGCATTTAAAATTATAATAAATGTACGGTATTATTGCTAACACTAAACACAACTACTGATGAATGTTCACTGCAAATGTTTGTGCGCGGCAGGTTGACAGAAGCGTTCGCGCGCGGCAGTCGTCCAAACATAGCGCGTTCTTGGAATAAAATGTAGCTTCTGAGTAACAATTAGTGTCGTCGTAATAACACCTTACCCGACTTCCAACAATCGAATTATTGACTTCACTAATGTACAAAATACGGCTGCAGATAAAATAAGACAAAAGAAACTCACTAAACGCTATCTCTTTTGTTACAGATAAAAATCGCTCTGATGTGAAAAGGGAACAAAGATGGACCTTAAATATCTGATCCTAATGATTGCCTTTGCGACAGTTGAAATAAACGTAACTGAGAGCCGACAGAACGACAAAAGGCGATGGAAGAACGACAAAATTTACTCACACTACGTTAATATTTGTGATATACAGGACCGAGGTTCAAAAGTTCATTGTTACTGCGAAATCATAAAGATAAAAACCGCCACAAAGGCCGATTGTTGGGTATTCAACGGCGGTATAGCTGAAGATGATCCGTTCTGGTCCAATTTTTATTCACAACCAAAAATTGAAAAGCTAACATTCAACGTCAGAGCCGACGGCGGACTAACGTATATACCCGCAAAAGTGATCGTTAGACTGGAACGATTACAATATCTCAATATACAATACGCCAACATCTATAGTATAGCATCGTTTGCGTTCACCAACTCAACCACGCTCCGGGAGATAACGCTGCCCAAGAACAAAATAGCGAAACTGGAAAAGATGTCATTCGCCCATCTAATAATGCTGTCAAACGTCAGCTTAGTAGAAAATCAAATATCTGAATTGAAGCAAGACGTGTTCTACGTCTTACCCAACTTGCAGAGGCTGTATCTGTCGAAGAACATAATTAGCATCCTTCACGACGGATGTTTCAAACATCTAAACAATCTCATAAAATTGGACCTTGACAACAATCAGTTGACAGTTGTCATTAGGGAGAACTTCCAAGGTCTGTCTAATCTGATCACGTTGGATATGAGAAACAATAAATTAACGATGATAGGGGACCTTGCGTTTGCGGAACTTTGGAGCCTTCAAGAACTTTACCTGGATGGAAACGAAATAGAATTTATATCCGAGAGGGGTTTCGGTGGATTGACTCAGCTGCGAAAACTTTCGGTGGCCGATAATAAGTTGGGGACATTAGACGACGGCGTGCTCGATGATATTCAGAAGTTGAATGTTTTGGATTTGAGAAACAATAACTTAGAAACGTTGAAACAAGAAGCAGTTCAAAATGTTTTGGAAAACATGAAGTCCAATTATGCGTTAATCTCTCTAGACGGTGAGTTGAATTTTGACAACTTTGTTCGTCACTTATCTTTGTTCTTACAATTTTATGTTATCCAAACAAATGTCAATATTACTTCGTAACTGCTGACATTTGTTAAGGTAAATACGAATTTGTTCTTTGTTTCCGCAAAAGCTTTTGAAATGTAGGAACAGTGAAGAACAAATGAGGATGTCGTAATAACGCGAGCTGTTTTTAGATTGCACAGAAGTTAGCGAGTACCGGAATCAATTAAGTATAATGTGTAATGATGTAGGAAAAGACTTATAAAAGTATAATAGTTTTGCACCTCTTAATATGAGCACGATTCTATAATATTAATGCAGTGCATATATGACCAAGGATTCAATTAAAAATGCAAACTACCATTATAAGGGCCCATATAGCGGTAAAAAAAATATCAATAATAACATCTGTGTGCCCGGTTAATTACCGGACCGCAGTGATGCATGCTCCTTCAGTAACCCGTTGGGTAATATATCCGTGTTGAAAATTAACCGGAATGGTTCAATTAACCGCACGATTAGCTGCCATGGCTATTATGTCACGGTTCTTTGGTTATCATGATGTATTATTAGTGTTTTGTAGGTGCTAAGCATTTTGTAGACTACAAAAAGACCAAAGACTGATGCATTTTTTAAGTGAAACTGTTTTAGTCGGCGATTCGATAATTGGACTAGAATTGAGAGAGAAACGTCCCCAAGAGGACCCACTGTCCGAAATTTCAAGGACGCGTCACGTTTGAGCACATTTCGTTACATGAAAGAGAAGAAAGATAGATATCTCTGCCTCTCTCACAAAATCTCTCTTATTCTTAATTTTTTTAAGAAGTTTCAGTTCTATCACTTGTACGGTGCTACACAACCAATATTTTGTTTTGTTTTAATGTTTATCTTTTTATTACATTTGTTTATTTTGTGGAGGTGAATAATTATTATTTAAGCTATGTTTTTTGACCCGTCCATGTTTGGTATTCCTGTATTTATCTCTTCTTCAAAGGAATCACTGAATTCAAAGACATTCTAATTTACAAACATTCTCACTTGTGCATAATCTCGTAAACCAGCACCAACTCACATCAATCTTCCTGCAAAATCTACTAACTACTAACTAACCGCCCAAAAAACGCAGGCCACAGTCCACCGCACACTTAAACCATCCGGGGACATTACTACCCCCAACTACAATGAATCAGGCCTTGAAATACTGTGTTTAAGTGCTCTGTGACAATTTAATAGCGTCTATATTTTGCTGCGGGTTAGATGTTATATTTTCCGCACTGGCCGAGCATTGCTGTTAGCTATGATTTAATACTCTTTGTCTACTGTTAATTTGGTTTCGTGGCTTGTTTATTGTAGCGAAGATCCTGGTTCCGCGTGGCGGGATTTTTGTTTGTATTGTAAAAGAGCTGGATTCTTGTTATGATTGATAATACTACTTTTTGTTTGTTAGGTAATAATCAGCTAGATCATAAATTGTAAATTAAGTTTTACAGTTAGTCAGATTAATGAAATTGACTCGGCAGAAAATTTATTTTTAGACAGATTTATTTATTTAACCATTTATGTACACACATATTTATATAAACATACAAGAAGAAAGGGACATAAAAATTCGTACAAAGGTGATGCTTATTTCTAAAGAAGTCTCTTCCAGCATACCTGCGATAGGACAGTCGTTAAAGAGATGTAGACAACGTGTAATATTAGGGTATGTAATCTGTATAGGGTTTAGTTTTAGGTGTAAAAAATACAGGGTGTAAGAGACAGCCCTCCGCAGACTGATGGGGTGAATTCAGTGTATCGTACTAAGATGACCGGTACATGAAATTATTTCAGGAACGTTATGGGAATCCAATGAACCTGATTTGTTGCGGCGGGGTGGACGGCCGCGCTCGCTCATTTCAGGCGTCATTCGTTAGAGAATTTTAACATCCATTGCTGATTATTTATTTTAGCTGTGTTATTTACATTAATGGAGTACTGCGTACAGAGAATGTGATTTTAAATTGAAATAAAGGAATATTATAGTAACTGAAATTACGATTTAAAAAAAAACTATTTTCCTGAGAAAATTTTCAGTGGAATGTGATTCAAAATAAGGAGCTGAATGCACTCTGTTAATTTGCGGAGGGCTGTTTCTTACACCCTGTATATGTGAGATAGATAGATCATCATCATCTTCATCATTGTCAGGACAATGATGATGATCTATTAGGATAAGGGCAGGTCCTTATCCTAATTTATTTGGTGTCGGCACAATCTGACCCTTTCTTTCATACTTCTCTTTTAGTCGTCATCTCGGTAGTCACCCACTTTCTAGGCATATAATCCTCCACACAGTCCATCCATCGTTTCTTTGGTCTTCCCCTACTTTTATAGCGATCGACATTCATCATATTCATAGATATATAATACAGTGATTGTTGAAATATTAAATAACTGTACCTTTTTCCATAGGTAACAAGCTGACCTGCGACTGCCGCCTATCCTGGCTACACAAACTCCGAAACGAAACAAAAAGCAAACGCGTGAAAACCTCACTGTCCCGCCTCAACTGCATCATGGATACAAAGACAACAAACATAGGTACTGTTAAAATAGAAAAACCACAAAAAACTGCACAAGGTTCATACAACAAAAACATTGATTACGAAGAAGAAGAATTTGAAGAGAAGCATTATGATGACGCAATGCAAGACCAGGAAACAGACAATGATGATACTAAAATTGAATATAAGAGGAAGCTGCTCGAAATACCAGCGGAGATGCTCCCATGTCCGAACCGTTTAATTTACGAAGCGTCGTACTCGCCACCGACGCAAGACGAGGTCAAATATTATAAGACTTCATCTAGCCAGACTCTGGTAGCAACAACGGCGAATTGGTTACTAGTGGTTCTAGCAATATTGTAGCGTATGAATTGAATTGTAAATAATTCTGTGATTTCAATATGCATTTATCGTTCAATTCTAGTTTTTTTTGACTAAATTAGAATTATATTCTGCGAAGTATCTTTATTGATACTTTTGGTATCCTTGCCTATTTATTTAGTTAGGTTAGGAATAAATTCATTTTGGAATTTATAGATTTATGATAACAATTATTTTTATTTACATGATATGTATCTACATAGCGTATAAATTATACAGTTGTGTTTGGAGAACGGTTACCAATACTTAAAGGGTATAATTATTATATACATATTTTTGTCGATAAATACACTTTTTTAAATACTCGTAACTCGATTAATTACGAAGTAATTCGATAACCTCAATGTTTACCATTGCAATAAGGTTATATTGTCTTTGGGTCTCTTAGATTCAAAGATATTAGTATTTTATTAAAAATACTATATTTCAGCCGATTAAAAAAAATAAGATGGCTGCCATTCGTGGGCTGTTGGGTTAGGAGTATTTATAAAAGTGCATTTGTCGATAAAACTTAGTATATATATAATAATTATGTTATTATAGTATCGATAGCCGTTCTCCAAACACTCGTGACCTGAGTTGAAGGGTAGTATAAATTAATTATAATTATGCTTATTTTCTTAAATATAAGAATACTTTTTACTAAATTATTATAATCATCTTTTTAACTGCTTTCATTAATTCTTAGATTTTAGGTTATTTATAGGAATTGATAGATTTAGGTGAATTTGGACCCAAAGAGCTAATGCTGTAAATAATCTACACTTATATAAGTCACCATTATTTCTTTGTAAATAACATTTAAAGTAAGTTTTGCGTATACTAAAAATGTCACATTATATTTCAATTTATTGAGGATTGGGATTTGTTATGACCTTTTGTAAAATCTTTGAGACCGAGTGCTTCATGTTGAAGAACAGTTGGCGATGGATTGTATCTTTGATATTTATCGCTAAGGAATACATTTTACGTGAGATATCAATTTGAAGAACAAACAAAGCCTATCAGTCCTTTTCTTATGTCAAGTTTTGATTCTTGCCAAGCACCTGTGATTAGGAACGACTACGAACATGAACATATAACGGCATGTTTAGGAGTATTTGGTCCTCGATGTTTATTATGTTTCATGTTCGAAGTGTGCATACTCGTTTGTGCTCATCAAATATCTAAACATTGTGTTACAGGTTCTTCCTAATAAATATCTCTAACATCATTGATCTAATACTGAAACGAGTTCTAATACTGAGACGAAGTTGCTCACGACAACTTCACAATGATTATAACACTTATAATTAGTTCACTGTATCGAAATTGTTTTCTTGTAACGAAGTTACTAAAGCTACAACATATTCCCTTTTTGAATTATTTCAATACCAGCGATGTGTGGGTCTGATTGTTATTATGTCGTTTGCCTCAAAACCTCACTTGGCTGTTATTATAGCAAGTTTGTCATTTCACAAGTACTGTAGTGTTGATGTATGTGTGGTAGGTAAAAATAAGTAGCGAAGTAAAAGTTCAAAGTACTGTAACGTTATGATTGGCCGGAGGGCCAGTCGTAGGTCACAAGTTAAATAACTAAGCGAATTACAAAAAATATGCAAAAAGGAATTAGGGTTTCAATGGCTCGGGCACGGGAAAACTAGAACGGGTTCAGGAAAACAGGAACTGGACCAGGTACACGGGAACTGGGTCAGGTTCTTCAGCGGGATTAAGGACAGGAACGGGACGAGGCTGCAGCATCTTGAGTTGAATAGGCAGGAGGAGGCAATTCTGTTCAGGAATGGTTAAGTTCTGATGTAAAATAATGATAAAGGAAAGCTAGGTGTTGTTCGAGAGTGAGCAGAGTAGAGGTTGCGTGATTTTGCCTATTCAACTCAAGACGCTGCAGCCTCGTCCCATTCCTGTCCTCAAGCCGGCTGAAGAACCTGACCCAGTTCCCGTGTACCTGGTCCAGTTCCTGTTTTCCTGAACCCGTTCCAGTTTTCTCGAGCCCGAGCCATTGAAGACCTAATTCCTTTTTGTATATTTTTTGTAATTCGCTTAGTTATTTATCTTGTGACCTAGTACGACTGGCCCTCCGGCCAAACGTAACGTTACAGTACAAGAAGAAGAATGAATGTTTATTAGGTACACAGACACAGGTTTCAATTCACACACACATACATCAACCCCACCCCATCCAAAAACCATCCACCACCATAATCCACCAATAACCTCGCCACAATCCATAATCCTACGATCTCCATAATCTCGGGATCCTAGGTTCACCGGGCTGACTAATAACCATTGAGACCTAGTATTTACGTTTAACTGTTTATCTGTGCTTTTCTCGGCTATCTACATTTATATCACCGCGTCGGGATCACCAGTATAGAGGCATGAGGAACAGGGTGTAAAAGTCACTCATCCTCCATATAAAAGGGAGGATGAGTGAACTTTACACCCTGTTCCTCATGCCTCTATAGTACCAGAAAATTCTGTTTTTACTGTAGCAATTGAGTGAAACAAATGTCTATTCTTTAGTTTTAATAATATTATTATTATGAAGGTGGTTCAACTCAAACATGTCAATAGAATTTTTGTATTTTAAAATGATGTATTTCGATAGATTGAATTCACCAATTCCACCTTTGAAAAATCATTAAAATAGCGGTAGAAAGGTAATGTGTGTATTTTTCTATATAACTTACTTTAATTTTATTTCATGTTCGGTAGTTCTATTATGATATTCCTATTTTAGTTTACAAGACTGTATTAGAACTAAGACTTGGGTTTCTTGAGTGCTCTATTGTTATAGTTGTATATTTATTTATAAGATAATACAAAGAATAGTGATAAACAAAAGGTCCACTAATGCTATAAATATTGGGTACAATATTGGTCCTATTATCCTACCCTGTGGAACACCAGCTGTTTAACAATATGGCCCATAACCTTTTTACAATAACTGAAATGTAGAAATAAGAGTTATCATTATCATCACAGCGATGACATTAATAGCTCTAATTTATACATTTCTTCATCCAAAGCCTAACTTGTTTTAACCTGGGCTGAGGTCAACGTCATTATCTCAACTTTCATCACGATTGATTGTGATCTGCGAGCTCATACCGACTTTTTCTTAACCAGAACCTAGATTTCACACATTCCATGAAGCGGATCTTTTGCAAATAATCTCATTTCTGTTAATAGTGATTTAAATACCTACCAAAGATTTTTTTTAACATGACTTTATTATTTAGCTTTAGTCTTTAAAGTTTTCTTCTTCAAAATGTAAATAAACACATCAAAATTAACAATTATCTATCTATTCTATCCAGAGTGTGGAAACAATAAATTGATACTTTTCCAATTTGGCTGTTTTATTTATTTTATCCGAATTCTCGGTGGATATCATAATATATTGATAGCTAGTAAACATACCTTTGTACCAATCTAAATAAATAATAAATCATAGACTGTTTGTGTAGGCCTTGTATGTATCGACTGGGTTAAACACTTAATTCCTTAAAGGCCTTGTGACCAGCGACCAAATGCTCTAATATCAGTAGGTAAGTACGTATTTAATACTGATACGAGTATAATCACTATCATGCCATGTTGTCGTGCGACAGACATTATTTTTTATTGTTATGTATGTTTACGTGTTATGTTTGTCCTAATTAAGGTACCATATTATTCTAGTTGCTATATGATTAGATGGTTTGATTGAAAAGATCACTGAAAGTCGACAAAAAAACCTATAACCTCGATAGGACAATCTAGACTCTAGACAAAATCAAACTGGTTGCTATTTTAACTGTACAAATTATTATTTTTATGACATATAGTTTACATTCTGTAGTTACTTTAAATCACTTACTGATATTTTTTTTTAGGAGAACGTATTTTTTTTACAATGTTTGTAAATATGTAAGCACCATGTATCTATCACATAATTAATTTATCTGTCATTGCTTCATTCTTAATTCTTTTTACCTCTTGTGGTAGGTAGTAATTTTATTCTAGGTGCATCGTCTTCACATATAATTATATAACTAATGTACCTACCTATAGAAAATATTTTAAAACATTTAAAACAGTAACGGTGGAGTTTCTTGCCCATTCTTCTCCTTACGAAGCTACCTTTTGGAAGGGGTGACTAGATTCAATTCTATTTTTTTTGTAAATTTTGACGTTTAAAGGTATATGACTATTTCAAATAAATAATTTGACTATGCTTTGACCTATTGACAAGGCAGATGTGAGTGGAAACACAGAGAGAGCACGACCTTTTTTTTTTTTGGGTGTGTATCAAATAACTGCTCTCCCTCTGGGCGGAGCTGGGAGGGTGTGTCAGACTTTTACTGACTAAAACCCACCCGTGTTCAGTTGCCTGTATGCCAGGGTCAGGGGCGGCCTTTCACACAAACTCGCAACCCTGGCAGGCAAGAGAGGACGACCTGGAAGAACAGTGACCTTATTGGTGATATTATTCATGTAGGTCAGGCGCGTAGTACTCGCAACCGGTGTGCGTATATGACCAGTACCCCAAGTGTAAGTTTGCAAGTAAGTAAACGTAACTAGCGCGTTTGCGTTAAGATTTTTATTCTCACCCATAAATTCTTAGCATTATGATCTATCGGTCAAATTTTAACGCAAACGAAATAGTTACGTTTACTCTCTTGCAAACTTACCTAAACTTGGGGTACAGACGTATAAACGTAAACGAAGGAAAAAGAGTATAATATAAGATCCTAGTTGGTAGTGTTCTGCAGTTTCTGCCTACCGCTAAGGTAAAGAGGCATGTTTTTGTATATTTTGGTAGTTTCGAAATATATATAAAACGGCTGTCGTTTTAGATTAGACATTAAAGGCGCTTTAAACAAAGATATTGTGCCCATCTACTAGGCTTAAATGGTATGGCCAATTCACCAAAAAATCTAAACTTGATCGCAAGTAGAAAACAATATCGTTTTGTTCGTTACAGCCGTAAGTACATTGCCATCGTTGAAGTGTACTCTCTCAATAGCTATGAAGAAGTTTCATGTTCCGCACTAGATTTCTATGACCTGAATGTGTTACATAGGAAAACCTTGCACTACTTTTACACAAAGCAACAAGCAGGACAACAAGGACTTGAATGAAAAACATTAATAAGGTAATTTAGTTTACAATACAAAATACTTTTATGACCCTTGCAAATTTTAAGCGGAACGAAATGAAATAAAATATTTATAAAAATGTTAAAAAGAATAAGAACATTAATTTTCCTTCTGTTTATAATTTTGATACAAAAATACTGGTAGCCACGCCAAAAGAAACGGTTACAATCTTTTTTCATATAATTGTCTTCAGAATAAACCGAAAAGGTAAAAACGTACGAAATGAATTGTGGCCGGAATACATAATTAATGTCTGTGGCCAAAGGAAAAAAAATGTAGAAAAAAAAATTCAGAACATATAATCAGGTCTTACCTTTGTGTTGCTTTTGACAGATGCTAAAGTAGGTCTGGGCAGATTGCTTTGATAACATCTGACTGGCTTGGAAAGGCGTGTTTGTGGACTGCATAAGTAGTCTGAGATTTACTGGTACTTTAGTGTCCTATTATAGCGTGTGACTCTGAAGTTAAATAGGATAATAAGAATATAATATTATAATCTGATGGGATGGAGAAATTGAGGTAAAAATCTATTGACTCGAAAAGAAGAAGGAGTGGATTCAACTTTTGCTGTTTCATGTAGCTGATATGTACATATATGATTAATATGGTGAGTATTTGAAATGGATTTACAGGGAGACACTTGCCATCATAGAAACTATATAGGTACCTATACGTACTACCGGGATTAAAAGTACCCCATATGTATATAAGTAGGATAATCTAGGTTAAACTGTCTGTCGCTGCCAGCCGTGGTTGAGTCGATGGTCGGCAGGGAGGAGTCCTGGGACGCGGTGGTGTCCTTCTGTGAAACAGTCGTGTCGCAGAAGGAGGCTGCGGAAAGGGAGCGGGAGATCTCGTCCGCTCATCCGGCCCGCAGCAGACGCACTGGGCGTCGGCGGAGGGCCGATAAACACCCTCTCCAGCCCCCCTAAATGGGTCCAGGGACGGCGGACTTGGGGACGTCCGCCGCCCCCTATCACATTGGACCCGAGGTGGCGGCGCGTAGAGTTCCACGCGCGCCCCTATCAGACGTCGCGGGGGGGGGGGGGGTCAGACACCTCACCCCCCTCCAGACTTGAGGTGGCCCGCGGAGGCGGGCCGGCACTAGCCGGGGATCGTGGAAGTAATAATAGATCCTAAGATCCTCGGTGCAAGTATGGGAGGGGAACGGTTTTTAGTCAGCAAGAGTCTGACAGACCCCTCATCACATGAGGATTTTCCACCCCGTGAACAAAAAAAAAAAGGTTAAACTGTCTGTGTGCCAAATTTCATCCAAATCCGTATAGCCGTTTTCATCGTTGCGACAATCTGGAAGATACATCCAGACTAACAGACAACAATTCTAAAAACTATTAAATAATTACTTTTTTTTTTAATGTTCAACGTACAGTTTTGACTTCGGGGAGAGGGGTTGCCATAATCGCCTCGCTTGGCAGGCGGGTTGGCGATCGCAGTAAGTTGTTATAATGCATAGAGAACGCTGCTGCCCATTCTCTAGTAAGTCCCTTAGTCGGCTTTTATGACACCCACGGGACGGGAAGAAATAGGATGGTGCTATTCTTTACGTCCGGTACCACGCGGACTATTATATGTATAGATTTAATAAAAGATGATATAATACCAGATAGGTATACCTAGAAGAAATCAAAAAGAAAAATTAACAGTGTACTGTCGAATAATGACCTTTAGATGCGTTACCCGCGCTTAATAATGGAAAAGTAAAAGCAAGGCAATTGCCTGATTTTGAATTAGTCGCGCGCCATCTAGTGACGCGGTTACACGTCACTATCACTCGCAGTTTTCAGCAGTTATGTGTAAAAAAAATGCCTTCCTGTGTCTACTATTTACAAATTACAATACTACTGTGAGAGTAAAGAAAAACGTCTCATTTCATGCGTAAAACTACTTACTGTATTTTTTTATTATAACATATTAAAATGTTTTTTGATTTGAAATTCTTCTGACTGCTGCGACCCACGTGTGCGCGCCAATGAACATGCAGCAGCTAGTCACGTAACTAAATATGTATGTTCATCTCTTTCTAACAATAGATATAGGTATTTCCTTTTCTTTACGCACTGTATGTTTGTATGCAAGTATGTAGCTACTAAATTCATTCATGGTTTACGGTTTACGCTGTTTTTGAGTGCACTAATGTTCGTGTATGACTCGTCTATGTATTGTCTGTCACCGCAATATAACACCGTAATGATACATATAACACACGTTACAACGTTAAAAACACAATACAGATACACCTAAAAATGGAACACAAATACATTCAAAGACATAATACGGAACACGAACTTTCGATGACAATGTAACTTTATTAAGTTACTTAGCTAACAATTTCGTTCACTCGAGTGCACCCATCTTTAATACATGGGCGAAACGGGCAAACCAACAATAACAACACTTTGTACAATTGTTGTTCATATAAATATTGTTAAAGTAGATGAACTGTTGATTATAATAATAGAAAGTTGGTTGGGTATTTTACCGGAAATGGTTTTGAATTTATTTTATTTACTAAAGACGTTTGTTTTAAATTGAGTTCAATAGAAGTGGGTACCTAAAGGTTATATTTTATCTTTGTTAAAATCTAGAATCGGTTAAGGCAGTGAGAAACGCCCACAGCCAGTAGGACTGATGAGGCGGCTAGCGTAGATTGAAAGTAGAAATTGGATCGTGCTCGGTCACGCATTGTAGCGGCATGACGGCATAACTTTAGCCTATAAAAACTGTTAAAAGACCTAGGTATTCAGTAAGTAACTAGTAGTACAAAAAAAAAGTAGAATGAAGAAGGAGAAGAAAAGAAAGAAGGGATATTGGTAAAGTAGATATTGTAAATATTGCTGTGATACAAATATTGCTGTAGTATGGGTAGGTACCTGTTCTTCTGTCTACCCTTTAATATTAACACACATCACTTATCTTACGTTACTTTGAGATTGTTTCTTTTATTTTTAGGGTTTTGTACATCAAAAGGAAAAATGGAACCCTTAGAGGATCAATTCGTTGTCCGTCTGTCTGTCAGTCAGTCTGTCAATACCCTTTTTCTCAGGAACGCGAGGGGGTATCAAGTTTTATTATTTATATCAAATCAAATCAATTAATATCAGATAGGTAGATCTACGGTCCCTTAGAGCTCTAAAAAATTCAAGCTTCTAAGTCAACGTATTAAAAAAATACGCCAATTTATGAGACATATTTTGATACTCGCAAATAAATCAAAACCTATAGGGTACTTCCCGTTGACCTATAATCATGAAATTTGGTTAGAAGCAAGGTCAAACTCACAGCACAAATAAAGGAAAAAGTTCGAAAATCGATAAATTGTAGTTTAATCACTTAAAAAATATAATTTTTTTATTTACATACTTACATTTCCAGTTGGAAAATTGAATAGAATAGAATAGAATACTCTTTATTATGTACTATCGAGGAATTTCATATCTAACCAGTTTCAAAACAAAATCCCGTGAACACGATGACCACATCTGTTTTACGCTCCTTTTTGCATCGACCAATGAAACAAAAATACATAGTAATATTTTGTCGTTTCTGATTTTTTACTGTTCATGCGTTTTTTGTAGGCTCTGTTACAATGATCACAGATATCTGACTACGGATATGGTGACCCTTTCTCGACCACTAGGAACAGAACAAAAGAAACAAAACTGAGAAAGTTTTTAATTTTAATGTTTTTATACTTTACATTTTGTTCACTCACGTCACATGGCTTACAGCATGCTTGGTATACTCGATTGAAATATAGGCGCGCGCATAAATTACAACGAATTAAACGGTACTGCATAAATTGATAAATTAAAGCAATGAGGTATCGTTCCGGTATACCGAGCATACTATACCGAAACGATACCGCGTTTTGCGCTTTTAAAGTATTATGGAAATTTTCCGCCTCTCACCCAAAAACTGCTAATTGTGAAACTACTCAATTTTAATTTTATATTATACTTTTCTAAGAGCATAGCAAACCCACTCATAAAAAAAACCCATAAACTTGTCCCAAACGATCTCGAACTACAACCGAACGAGGGTTCCCATTGAAATTGTTTCCATTGAAAAAATATGCACCACCTCAGCTGGTTTTTTACTGTCTTTTTTTTTTTCATTTACAAAAACAAGGGTCTCATCAAAAATCTGATGGTGCGATGCTATTGGTTGATGAGATTTCTATAGCGGCCGAGCGCTGCAAGCACAAATAGTCCTTAAGGTGTATAGATATGAAATTCCTCGATAGACACCATAAAAGTTACAGATCCCGATCGACCGTGGCTTATATCGATTTAGGGGAGAACGTATTTTTCAACCACAATGTTAAGTTTGTTTTTGGTATAAATTCATCCCAACTACGGAACAAATTATGCGTGGTCAAACACGCACTTGGCTGGTTTTTTTTCCTAAGTACTAAGTTATTAATTTTATAGTATTAGTGCTTGTGGCACAATTACATATTACGTTTAACGCGGTGCTAACCTTTAAGAAATTGATACACTAAGCTTAGATTCAAGAAAAATATTATTTTAAAATTGTAACGGTGAAAACAATTGTTGGTTAGCCATTAAAGAAAAGATAAAATAAAATCACGCCTGTAATCCTCAAAGCGTTAGGCAGAGGTGTACAATATTATTTTGTACTATAAGCAGATTCCACCTTTTTATCTTGGGCTTTCTGCGGGCCGAACACGGGCGTGCCAAGACATGATAAATTATGTCATGTCAATTTGTACTAGCATTTTATGAAAAAACTGTTTTATCGCTCAAACTGTGATATAATGTGTGACTCAAGTCATGTCACAGTAGGCCGTGTTCGGGCCCGCTGGACAGCAGTAGGGACATGGAGCTAGACAACATGATCAGTGCTTCTGCTCCTATTCCGTTTTTACTACTCAATACAGTACTAGCTACTGCCCTCAACTTCGTCTGCATGTATTCTGTATTTCATAATGTTTAGGGTTCAGTACGCCTGAATTAAAAAAACGGAGCCCTTATAGGATCACATGTGTGTCTGTCTGTTTACCTGTCACTGTTCGTCACAGACAATTTGCTCCGAATCTAATCGACCGATTAAGAAACTGTACCGTGTAACATAACAGATGAAAGGGCTTGTTATGTTGTTTACTTGTGTATGTGTTTACTTGTGTAAATAACATTATATTAGATAAATATATTAAATACAAGCCGTATTTAATATATTTATCTAATATAATGTTATTTAAGAAAATAGATGAAAATTGCGTGGACAGCGGTCAGTCAGCCGGCCGAACAGCCGATTAGGGGCCCACACCACACTTGTCAGCTTTTGCACGCCTCCACGCACGTTACATAAGATAAGATCATTTATTTGTCCAAAACATGAGTACACACATGCATGGCATGCAATATGTTACAATAAAATTATATTACAGCCATGTTTTGCCTTATCAGCGTACAAATATAGATAAGTTAATTAATTAACATCATCATTCATAATTTCAGCCGAAAGACGTCCACTGCTGGACATAGGCCTCCCGTAAAAGGAGGGTTTGCCATAATGAATCGCCACGCTTGGCAGGCGGGTTGGCAATCGCGGTATGGTGTTAAAATGCATAGAGAACGCCCATTCTCTAGTAAGTCCCTTAGTCGCCTTTTACGACATCCATCCATTGGGATGGCTCAGCAAAATACCAACTTGCCGCGCTTGACTCGGTGGAACGCAGAGCTAAGAGGCTCATTGGCGACGTAAAACTGGTGGATGCCAATCTTCACAGCTTGACCCATCACCGCAAGGTTTCCTGCTTGTCGGTTTTCTACAGATTGTACTTCGGTGAGTGTGCCCAAGAACTCCACGACCTCATTCCACCGGCCCCCTTCTATTATCGGACATCTAGACGCACTGCAGGTTACCATCCCTTCCTTGTTGCTATTCCACCAATTCGCATTAAGCGTTTCCAAATGACTTTTATAATGCGCACAGCAAAATAGTGGAACTCTCTGCCTGCGTCTGTGTTTCCGAACGCATACAACCCTAATCTCTTCAAAGTTAGAGTAAACAGGCATCTTCTGTGTAAGCTCACTCCATCGTCGACTTTGTCTCTGTCACCTCTGCCCTAGGCTAAGGTCAAGAGCAAACCCATCCTAAATAAAAATAAAAAATAAATCCACGGGAAGAAATGGGATGGTGCTATTCTTTACGTCCGGCACTAAACGGACGAAATTAACATCAAATAATTATAACCATTATTAACAATCCAAATTATAATAAAATTAAAAATTAAATTTGCTACAGAGTGTCACCAACTCGTCATAGATAGTAAAATTTGTCAATTCAATTAAATGTCAAAAAACTAGGAATACACCAATTAGATTATTTAATTTTTATCATTAAGAAATTCGTGAATGCTCTAGTAAGTAGGCTTTCTCTCTTGCGCGTATTCTTAACGTCTCATATTTTTTTGTTTGCCTTTTAACCGACATCGTTGTAATTTCATCTTTTGAATCATTATACATGTTATACAGTCCATTCACCTTTCATTTAATTTATCATTTATTTTCATTTCTTGTAATATATTACTCGATTACGACGTTTTCATGATTTTACTAGTCTGCTGAGGCTCTTAATTTGCTCTTAGCTAATATTGTATTTACCCCTCTCTATATAACCTCTACGAACGCCTACTCAAATAGATTGGAGGTAGCTAAGTTAGTCTCGTTCATTCCAACTTATAACAACCCTTATTATATTGTGAATCGTGTTGTTACTTTGTTACTTACCTGATATTATTATGATAAACTCAATAGGCACCTACTCACTAAGGCTGCGTTTAGACGGCATGCTCCCAGCCCGCTCGCTTTGAAATTTGTTGTATATAATTTGAGACATATGACACATCAGTTTTTTTTTTTTTTTTTTTTTTTTTTTAATGTATGGCATCTCGTAGCAGACCTAGAGAGGTCGTTGCTACTTAACCGGATATTCCTGTGGCTGCCCTAAGGTTTTTAATCTTAAAACCTCCAGCCAGGGCGCAAATTATATATATTAAAACTAAACGACAGCGCACTAAGGGCACCCCCTGTGGGGTACGGACCTCGGCTCAGGGCGTCGTTGGGGGATCACAAAATTAGTAACAATTTGGGGACGGGCTGGATCAACATTTTGATCATGATTATTATCAGGGGATATTATATTTATTGCTACGGCGCTCTCAGCCTCTAACCGGGCGGCTGGCGCATCGACATTCAAGGGACGGGGGGGAGGACTTTTATTACCATTTACTCGGGAAGTTCGCGTGGTACCTCGGCGGCGAGGACGGAAGGTCGGTTTGTGTATTTTGTGCACTGTACTCGTGGCCCTATTGCTTTCCTGAAGGAGAGTGACGGGGTCATCCGGATCTAAGAGAGTGTGCCTCGGTCGGCGAGTCTGACTAATGGCAGAAGGCCTGTAACTAGCGGCCTGCACAACCAAGGGGTTGCGATGACGTTCCGCGGATTCGAAAAAGCGCTTTGCAAGGCGCTTCATAAACTGTTTGATGGTAGGCATCTTAAGGTCTACGTGAAGTTTCGTTTCGAAGTTCGTTCCGAACGAACCAAGGAGCCTTCGTAATTCTACGGAGAAATCGGTTTTGAAGCGTCTGCATCTTATGAATGTGATATGACTTTGCGTGAGCGAAGACTACGCAGGCGTAAGTCATGATCGGTCGAATGCACGCGGTGTAAATACGCAATTTGCACTTAAGGGACAACTTGCTGCGCGGGTTGAGTACGGAGTGTAGTCGGCCGAGAGCAAAACTGGCGCGTGAGCGCACCTGTTTTATGTGCTCGCCGAACGTCATGTGATGGTCTAAGACCACACCGAGATATTTGGCTCGCTTCTCCCAAGGGATAGGCTTGCCGAACATGGTGATCGGTTGGGGCAGGGCGGGTGATCGCCGGGGCCTACAGAATAGGACCCCCTGGCTCTTATCAGGGTTGACTTCAATCCTCCACTTCCTGAACCAGGCCGCGAGTCTGTTGACTTCGGCCTGAAGGATGCGGGCGATATTGTCTTGCCTGAGGCCGGAGTAGTAGATGGCCGTGTCGTCTGCGAACAGAGCGCGGAGCGGATGGGGGGAGGATAGCGCACCCTCGATGCGATAGCGGAAGGTGCGGTCCGACAAAAAGTCTCGTAAGATGAGCACGAGACGATCGGGCACACCGAGTTTGTAGAGCTTATACATTAAGCCGTTGTGCCAGACTTTGTCGAACGCTTTCGCAATGTCGAAGAACACAGCACCCGTCATGAGCCCGCGCTGGAAGCCAGCGCTTATATCCTCGACGATACGGTGGACCTGTTGTACGCACGAATGTTGGGATCTGAACCCGAACTGTTCGTTTGGGATGAGGCCCTTCGTCTCGGCATAGTCTCTGAGACGCTTATAAATAAGCCTCTCATAGACTTTGCCGAAGACGTTGAGCAGACTGATGGGTCGGTAACTGGAAGGTTCGGTCTTAGGTTTGCCGGGCTTCGGGATACCGATGACCGTGGCACTTTTCCAAGCTTGAGGAAAAATGTTGTTGCTAAGAGCGCCATTGAAGATGGTGGTCATTAGCATGATCAGGTGAGCGGGGAACAGCTGGAGCACCCTGTTGGTGATTCCGTCTGATCCGGGAGATTTACGGGTTTTCAGACCCTTGATAATGTCGTGCACTTCGTCTGGGGTGACGGGAGCCAGAGGACAATCAGGGTCTTCGACCGGAGGGAGATTCGCCCTACGTTCGACTTCAGCGTCCACCTCAGCGAGGTGAGCTTGGTCTACTGGTTGAGAGCTGGGCGAGCACTGAGTCTCGAGAGTGTCAGCCAGGCATTCAGCCTTGTCGGTGTCGTCGAATGCTATCGTCCTGTCGGGTCGTGTCAGAGGGGGCATTGAAGCTACTTGCGGGAATCTGAGTTTCCTCTGAAGCTCCCAGAAGGCAAGATGAGTGGGCTCTAGTTCGCCCAGCATCTTGTCCCAGTTAGCCTCACGCAGTTCTTTCATTCGCTTCCTTACAGATTTCTGTAATTGGCGCATGAAGACTTTGTTAGCGTCACAGGGAAAGACACTGTATGCACGAGTGGCCGCGTTCTTCTCAGTCAGCAGTTCACGCACATCGTCCGGCAGCTTTCGGCGATGGGGGTCCATCGCCGGAACCTGCCTCGAGCAATCGCTCAGGACTGATTGTACGTGTTCCGTGAGTGAGTCGATCGCGGCCGTCGTGTCGGCGATCGAGTCAAACTGATCGGGGATAGAATCCAGTATCGGGGATGTGGTGGATTTCAGTCGGTCGCTTACTTTCCGCCAGTCCGTGACTACTTTCGTGAGGGGGGGTTGGTCAGGGTCAAGGAATCCGTCGCGAGGGGCCAGTCTTAAGACGACCGGCCGGTGGTCAGAAGTCAGTTCGTCCATCGCCTCTATCGAATCCAACCGTAGGTTGATATTCTTTAGGAGCGCTATGTCCAATATGTCCGGGGAATGACTGGGGATATGGGGGTAATGAGTAGGATTCATCGGACCGATGATATCGAAATTTAAAACGGCGGTGAGGTCAAACAGATGTTGGCCTCGAAACGTGGTGGTATTACAGTTCCAGGACGGATGTTTGGCGTTGAGATCACCCGCTACGATAACGGATTCACTCAGGCCGAAAAGAATAACACATCAGTAGATCTCAAATTTCATTTATCGAAGTCGACCTGCCCCCACTCCACGCCCGCTCCGCGCCCGCCCGCGCCCACCCCGCACTCGCCTCGCGCCCGCCTTGTGCCCGCGCTTCGGCTAGTGCCGTATTGACTGTGATCAAGGGTGTTTTTTGATTAAATAATAAGTAGTAGAAGCGGGTGCGAGGCGGGCGCGGGGCGGGCGCGGGGCGGGCGCTGATTTTGCGCGTGCCGAACGCGGGTGCAAGGCGCGCACAACGCTTGTGCGGGGCGTGCGCGTGGTCGGCGCGGCTTATGAGCGTGTCGTCCGAACACAGCCTAAGAAATTTCTCGGGATCGAGTGATTTTGAGCGTTATTTCGGATGTATTGTAGAATAAAAAAATAAACTTTATTCAGTTAAAAAAAAACGGTACTTACATCATAAAAAAAATAGTAATAGGTTACTTATGAGTCATAAGTGCTAGATTTTTACAAATTCCCTCAACCCCGCCACACTCCACACAAGAGTTCTGGTTTGCAGGATTAAAAAACACCACTAAACTGTCTTTTCGCTCGGCTGGACACACTATATCCCAGAATAAAAACAGTTAGAAAAAAAACTTTACCAAAATCTACTGTCAGGTCCCTCCATACCGCCAGATAACTACCCCCATTTCAATTTCAAGTACCACCACATAATATATACAGGTGGAGGCGCCATTAACACTAACGGATTGACTTGGCACACATCCAGTTTGTCATGATCCAGTGTTGCCGTGTCGATGGGATCACCTCTCGGAATTACTACTGCAGAGATATTGGTGGGATAGGATGGTAGGAATTTCTGGTTGTTGTTAAACAATTAGTTACAGTAATAAATACTCTGTTTCGAGCTTATTGCAGAACGTTTTACACGTGCAGCCTGTGGGCTAGATATACCCAACGGTCGTACAACTGACCAAGATTATGTCAGAAGGCCAATTCTCGTAATTTAAAACGTTCAAAATCTAGTCGCAATCTCATCTTGGCGACAACCAAACGTCAAAAAATTGTCAAAATGTAGGGAAATAAGAGGTATTTTTGACAGATTGAGACTGAGATCAGACTGTGAACGTTCTTAAAATTAGTAGAATTGCCCCTCTGGTCTTTAAAAGAGACTTTGACTACCCCTGAGAAGAAATAGCGAAACAAACTCAGGGGGAGTTTGTTTCGCTATTTCTTCTCAGGGGTAGTCAGATAGGAAATGTTGACTTCATCTAGCTTCTTTTTTAGTTATTTATAATATGACGTGTACGAGTAAAAGTGATTGTGACATCCTGTTTACAGAATAAACAATTCCATTTAATTTTAACGCCCTTCGGGTCCAATACAACAACGCTTTCAGGGTATTGGTGGGGCTGCCTCGTTTCTGTAGCGCATCAGGAATGTTCGCGGATGCACATATAAATTGCTTTTACGTAGTAAGTAGTTTTGAGTGCGGGCCAGCTCCAACAATATCCTGAAAATAATCACTAGCAGGCTCGATTGTGTGTACGTCAATCACTGCAGTGCCGTCTCCCATGGGATGAAATAAATGTAAATAGAAATAAAATAAACTAACATAGTTCGTAAGTTTACTAACACATTCCCCCTTATTACAAAACAAGGTTTATCTTCAGACCCAGGTTTAAAACATGGAGCCATTATTGAATTTCGAACTTTATTCCGACTATGGTAAAGTTCCTAAACACAAAACTGACAACTTGTACCGAACTAAGTTTTCAGTTTTGTATAAAGAACGGTATTTCAATCACTGCTACGTTCTTATTACAAAAACTGGCTCCATGGTTTAAGCCATGTCAAAATATAAATCTTGTTTTGTAATAAGGCGGATTGAGTCCTTGTTACTTTAATAAAGAATTTAATAATAATAATAGTGTCAGCTTGTAATTATTGTGATGCGGAACAACGGTGTGGAAATAACCAGCGTTATCAGGCCAGTGCCAGTTAAGTCCGAGTTACACGGGTGTACTTACCACCAAGCGAGCATCTTCCCGCAGGGTCTAACATTCCGTGGCCCACTTGGAAGTCCCTGAACTGCCTTCAAATCTAGGTGGGAAGACCTCGTAAAGTGGGGCTATCTTAACGGTACGGCAGCATTGTATGGTTGTGGAGCTGCAGCGTAAACTATGTCCCACCTCTTATCCTTCCCTCTCTGCCCCAAAAAGTGCAGCCGTAGTGATCTCTGCGCTGCCACTGACGATGCCGTGGAAGTGGCAAAGTTTTGAGCCAACAAAATCTAATTCAATTTCGTGCCACCGACATCCACGACGAAGAAGAAGATTCCAGGATTCCTCAAGGGCCTTGAAGTACAGTAAGATAGTGGTGTTTTTAATTACCTCATTAAGACGCTTTAATTAGTTGGTTACACCTTTTATAAGTTATTTGTATCTTAGACAAGGGTGTACCTACCCAATTATTGAGGCGTCTGGGGCATAAAAACCTCCACCAGGGCCCGGCCCCGGGTCGGGGTCTGGCTGTTTGTGTATGTGAGTTTTAAATGTTTGTAAACGTTTAGAGGTATGAGGAACAGGGTGTAAAGTTCACTCATCCTCTATAAAAAAGGGAGGATCCTCCGAACAGATGGGTGTTGTGTCTGGTGGGCAACTGCCCGACGGTTGATGTCGGGTTGTTGTATATATGCTATTTGCGCGGTAAACTCTGCTTGCGCGATGCAGGATTTTGCGTGACGTCAGTGTGACGCGTTGTTCGCATGTGGCGATGTTGCTGCCGCTACAAACGCACCCACCCACAATACAGGATAAATTCCTAGAGTGGGGCAACGTTTTTTAAAAAAAATAACAGAAAACACTGAAAAAAATAGGTTCACATTAAACTGCAGAAACGAAAAATATGGTAGCGTGGTTTGGTATTTTTCAAATTATGGGTAGGAACCTGTTCCTCTGCCTACCCTTTCCGAAAAATCTGGCTTTCTGTTCCTTTTCCAAAAGCTAAACGACGTTTGTGTAGGCTATCTTTTATATTCAAATTGCCGCTTCTAATCCGAACGAAGATTGCCGAGTCAAAACTCAAAACTGGCAACAAATTCCGTTTTCCAATTTGGAACGCGTATAATTCACATCCACAACGCTGACCAATTCCGGAATTCAAGGGATTGATAAAAAAAAGGTAGAATTTGTTGAGTAACTTTCGCACAGTCTGATTTAATCCGTGGCACGTTTCCCCTAGCAAATTGGTTCAGGATAACGATGATATACACCGGTTATATTTTGAAATGCCACTTTCGACATCCTTAGCAGGGTACTGTGTAGGGTACCGCAAGTATTGTATACTGGTTTTGCTCGAAACTTCGCTATGAACGTGCACAAAGCAAGCAATTTATGAATATAAAGACATGAAAACTTTAAGATATGGAAGACTCGCTGCAACTGCGGTTTTGGTATGGATGCGACGCGGTTTTTTATGCAGTTTCAATGGTAATGTATTTGATCCTAATGTAGGAAACAATCCAAGTTGTTATTAAAAGTATGAGATTTAATTAAAGAACATATACCTATAATAAGATGTATGATAATAAGATGATATGTAATAATTAAAGAACAAATACCTTTTTTTTTTTGGGTGGGAATTTATCAAATTACTGCTCCCGCTCTGGGCCGACCGGGAGGGCGTGTCAGACTTTTATTGACTAAAACCCACCCGTGTTTCTTCATTTGCCTGTGTGCCAGGGCCACGATATCCCTTTCGGACAAACTCGCAACCCTGGCAGGCATTGGTCCTGACGGACCCCGTCAGTTGGTGCTGACATCTCTTTGAGGCGCGCGTGGAACACAACGCGCCGTCGACCCGGGCCTGGTCCTTATCGGACGGCGAGCTACCCATCGCTCTCCGTCCACAAGCCCGCACCTACGGTGGCCGGAAATAGGCTTGCAACTCCCGACGCCCGGGGCGTCTCCTGTGGTGACTAGAGGTACGAGGGCGCGAACCTTGCCTCTCCCTCACGCGTTCCGCCTCCTCCTTCGCAGGTATATCGCGAAATACCTAAGATGAGAAGAATAGGTACCTATTTAATGCGTAAAACAGGTAAGTTTAAGTAATAATAGTTGCTTGCTAAATTTGTTTACAATATAAATATTGATACAGAACCCTTTTCATCGAAACCAACTCTCAATTTTCCTTAATTTAGAGGAGAGAATCCATGATAATTGATGAAAATCACAATTGACGCACGTATTCTATTTTCGTTCTGAAATGTTTTGAATTTTATCTGTAGAAGCAGAGTTTAATAATGTACATTGTGAAAACGCATAAATTACAAACACGATTGCTTATGCTAGAGGCTACGTTTTAAACCTGAGGAATTTCGAAAGAGAATTTAAATTTTGTGTACAAATATTTGCGTGTGTTAGGTTCACTAACTATTTAGGTTGAGATAAATTATTGTGAGAAATTTATATATTATTTATCTAAATCGATCGACTGTGTGTGTGTGGGTTGCCAACTAAAAGGGATTATACTATGAAAACAACAAAATAGGCAAGACTAGGTATTTATTTAAATAATTTAATATCTAGAGATTGGAAAAAAAAATAGAAAAGTCTAGTCGCTCATTCCAAAGCCAACCCTGCAGTAGAAGAACGAGCAAGAGACTCCCCAGTTTATTATTGTGATTATAGATTTATCATTAAAGGAATAGATCGGATATTTAATGAATGATTTTTACAACGTCATGGATAAATTTTTTTGTGTGTTTTAATTGTGTTCTAAATGAACACTATAATACTTTGGAAATAAGCCTAATATATAACGGTAGTTATGTCGGTAACCCACCAGATACATAAGTTTTTAGATATTTTTTTACATAAGTTATTTAGTTTTTAGGGTTCCGTATCCAAAGGGTAAAACGGGAACCCTATTACTAAGGCTCCGCCGTCTGTCTGTCTGTCTGTCTATCTGTCCGTCTGTCACCAGGCTGTATCTCATGAACCGTGATAGTTAGACAGTTGAAATTTTCACAGATGATATATTTCTGTTGCCGCTATAACAACAAATAATAAAAAACAGAATAAAACAAATATTTAAGGGGGGGCTCCCATACAACAAACGTGATTTTTTTGCCGTTTTTATAGATAATGGTACGGAACCCTTCGTGCGCGAGTGCGACTCGCACTTAGCCGGTTTTTTAGATAATTCAGACTTATACAAACAGACGTAGCTCTTAACTTACGTGACTCCTTCCAGTATATCCCAGATCAAGTGGTACTATTATGGGTACGTATTTGAATATCGAAGATTAAAATACCTACTGTTAAAATATCGATGTTCAAAAATCGAAAATGGAAATATCGAACGACCATAAAACCGAATATTAAAATAACGAATGTTGAATGTCGAATGGTTAAATAACCTACGTCCAATATATCTAAAATCGAAATAACTACAAAAGTTACATCGAAAGATCCAAATATCGAAATACAGATAATCGAATGTCCTAAATATCGAAGAACAAACTATCGAACGTCCTAAATATCGATGGGTACATATATTATTTGAACATCGAAAATTAATATACCTACGTGTAAAAATGGGTTAATTTTCAACATTTAATACATTCATTAATTCACCCTATTAATACGTACAAGTTAAAATATCGAACAAATTTTGATATAAGTAGTATGAGTGGAAAAAGATTGCATCTGCAACGTCTCCGGCGCTACGGGAAGTGCAATCCCTTCGCCCTTGCGTAACAAAGGATAGGCACCCATAGGAGCCGTAGCGGCTGAGGCTGGTCGCCGGAGGCGATCAGCAAGCCGAAGCTGCGGAGGTGAACCTATGCTTTGTTACAGCGGGCGGGGGCTGCCCTCCCTTCGCGCCTCCGGATTTTTATATACACTCTAGGGGTAACAGATAGAAGACTATGTAGATTCGGGGTCCATGAAAATCAGTGTCTAGTGTACAAGCATAGGTCAATCGTGAAGGTATTATTTAGGTCTTTAAATTAAAATATTTTTTGAAAGTCAATATGTTGTGCTACTAAAGTTAGTGACAGAAACGTATTGCTGCAAAACCGACTCCACGTAGTCTTGTCTGCCCTACCCCTAGAGTGTAATTTAGAATCGCGTAGGCGTGGAGGGGTGAGGCAGCCCGCGAGCTGAGGAGCAGGTGGTTTTAACACCCGCTGCCGCAGCTAAGACTGTCCGGTGAAGCCGGCCAACAAGCGGAAGCTGCGGTAAATGATAAATGATAAATGATTTTATTTCTGTAAGTAGGTTTGTACAAACACTTTTACACGTCAATCATATTTTAAAAACTAGATGAGGTCGGCGTTTCCTATCTGACTACTCTGAGAAGAAAAGCCGAAACAAACTCAGAGGTCATAGTCTCTTTTAAAGTCCAGACATAATCTTGGTCAGATCATGTGAAGACCATGTAGATTGGTGTCTGAAATGGTCTTTTGAGGAAAGAACCACACAGGTTGAGTGGACCTGACCAGTCAGTGCACGCATTTGTCAGTAATCGTGCAGCTCTACTCAGAATTTAAGGAGCTCAACGATGCGACGATCAATACCAAAGAAAGGACATTTGGGTAGGCCACTTATATGACTCAAACTGCCAGACCATGATTAACACTAACTGAGAATAAAAGAAAGGGAAAAAAAATATTATGCAATAACCCACATAGTCTTCACATTCACAATAATTAAAATAATATAATACTTTACAAGTAAATATTCCTGTCATTGTGTATAAAATAATAATTAAATGTCACTGTTTATAAAATAATAAAGTTAGCAAAAACAAAAAAAAACAATAAAAATAAACTACCTCAATATGTACAAAAATGTTGTGGTGAGCGTTTAGACCATCAGCGACGTTAAGCTGGACTGCCGGAGCCCTGCAGCGCCGGAGCCGTGACAGAAACCATGCTTGCTTGCATGTTGAATGATTGCTGCATGCTTGTTTGCTAGATGGTAATCAGTTACTAGGTGGGTTACAAAAAAACCTACATTTATGAATACACTCATACTGCCTATATAATTTTTTTTCGGTATTTCAACTAGTAGGTATTTTTAACGTAGATATTATGAACTTAGATGTATTAAATGTTGATATTTTGAACTTAGGCATAATGTCATTCGATATTTTGAATCATTCGAAATTTTTATTACTCAGCATTTCAATCTTCGACGGTTTAAGCGTAGGTATAACAATTTTCGACATTTTGATATAATCGATATTTAAATTTTCGATGTTTTGAACATTGGTATTTTAAGCGTAGGTATTTTAATCTTCGATATTCAAATACGTACCTACTATTATTCAATAGATCGTTCTCCAAACCAGTTCGCCACCAAAAGGAAAGACCCTGACTCATGTCAATCATTTTTTTTATCGTTTCCCTAGCGGGCTCACATTATACCGCCCTTATAAACCAATTATACATATTGACCGAATAACTTTTAATATTGTCAATTTTAAGTAAATCTAATTTGGCAGAACTGTTTTAAAACATTATAAGATATTTAATGTATTTTAATCAGGGACCTTTTTGGTTACCCATTGAAATACCCATTGATTTAAAGGGTTTTCGATAGGGTTTTTCTAAGATGGTAACCAAAATAGTCCCTGGGTAGAATAGAGGTAGAATTGGTCATGCTAAGCGTGCTGGGCGGATATCGATATAACGTATTACACTTGTACATATAAAATAGCACATACAATTATGAAATATTTTAAATACAATTTATAATTCTGCTATCCTTAAATTTTAGGTGAAAGTACAATCAGTTTTATATTTATTTGGACCGACTTACAGATCACCGGTTTCGTTCGGAATTAATTTATTCGTCTAGAAATACTCTGACAGTCTAACATGAATAAATTATAGTACATACTAATTCCATGCAATTTACGAAAGATATCAAAGAATAATTTTATGTATTTCTTCAAAGAATTACATAAAATTATGAAAGAATATAGCAAATTATCTAATGAAAGAAAATAGCAAAAGGCAGTAGGGTTAATGATTTTTTACATGTAGATACTACGTAAAAATCATTATCCCATCTAGAACTCATATCCAAATTAACGTTTAAAAATAATTATTGATAATTTCATAGGCATTTCACACCGAATTTCGGCAGTAATGTTTTTCAGCAAAAATAGATTTCATAACAAGCTGTCCAACATCTTAAAATCAAACTTATTTATTTCATTTAATTAGAATTCGTCAATATCACTGATTTATAATCGGAAGTTTAACAAGAACAAAGGGACGATCGAGGTGAGAAGTCGTAAAATTAATTATTTGCGTGTTAAATTATTGATACTAAAAACCTAGTACAAGAACAGTTTCCGAACTAAAAAGTAGACTGGATCATAATCTTCAAGGTGTTTCTAATGCCCTTTAAACACTATTTGATAGCTTGTAACAATTTAATCGAATAAAATTTGGTTTGTGATCTTTTTAGGGTTCCGTACCTCAAAAGGAAAAAAGGAACCCTTATAGGATCACTCGTGTGTCTGTCTGTCTGTCTGTCCGTCTGTCACAGCTGATTTGCTCCGGATCTACTGGACCGATTAAGTTGAAATTTGGTACACATATGAACTTCTGTGACCCAAACACGGACGGATTGCGTAAATAAATTAATTTTGAATATGGAGGTCACTTTTGGGGGGCAAATTAGAGAAAAAAAAAACTTTTGCTGACTGTACCGTGTGATATATCAAATGAAAGGATTTGTTTTAAGGATTTTAAACATATTTTTTTCATAATTTTTAAGTACATACTTTTGAAATTATTTAAGAAAAGAGATGAAAAATGACCATCCCTCCCTCTTATCTCAGAAACTACTGAGCCTCAAATATTGATAAAAATACAGATAATAGTTCTTTACTCATTGATTACAGGAAAACCTATAAGAATTCCGTGGTCTTAAAATAACATGGTAAATCTTCTATATATATAAAATTCAAAGTCCTGACTGATTCACTGACTGACTGACTGATATATCAACGCACAGCCTAAACCGCTGGTCCTAGAGACATGAAACTTGGAGGGTATGTTCTTTGTGAAGAGTGAGTATCCACTAAGAAAGGATTTTTGGCAATTCTACCCCTAAAGGGGTAAAATAGGGGATAGAAGTTTATATGAAAGTCCGTCAGTTTTGAAGTTTGGATCTTCAAATTTGGTGTATAGGCTGACAATTGAAAATTAATTTATACGTGTTTCAGCGTTTTTGATAATTCTACCTCCGAAGGGTTAAAAAGGGGCATGATGTTGTGTATGAAAAGTCCTTAATTTTCGAAGTAAAATCACTAAATTTAGTATCTAGGCTTATGGTTGGAAGCTAACGCAACGGTGTTGTTCGAATTTCAACCCCTAAGGGGTGAAAAGGGGGATAAATTTTTCTTTTTAATTAAAGTTCTTTTTAAGTTAAAATCACTAATATTTCGGCTTATGGTTGGATGCTATGCATCCGCTAAGAAGGGATTTTTCGAAAATCAACCTTTAAGGGGTGAAAAGGGGGGATAAATCTTATTCCTTGAGTTAATAAACCTGAAACTTGGCACGAATACAAAACCTTAGTAAATTATAAAGTGTGTCATTTTTTGTTTTTTTTTTAAACTACTCCTTAAAGGGGGATTTGCGGATGTCACAGTTTGTACGGAACAGTTTTAACGCGCGGTCAGATTATCTCGAAACTCAGTATTTATACTGTAAATAAAGAATAACATTTATCAGAGTTTTTCGAAAATTGACCCCTAACAGGGTGAAAAGGGGTAGTCAATTTTACAAGGGAGGATTCTCCTGTGTGGCTTGATTAACTCCAAATTATGACGTGGGCATCAGCTAAGAAAGGTTTTTGGGAATTCGACCTTTAAGGGGGTGAAAAGGAGGATTTTGTTTGTATGAAAAATCTTATTCCTTTAGTTAATAAACCTGAAACTTGGCACGAATACTAACCTAAGTAAAATATAAAGTTTGTAATTTTTTGTTTTTTTAAACTACCCCGTAAAGGGGGATTGGGGGATATCAAAGTTTTTATGGAATAATTTTAACGCGCGGTTCGATTAACTTGAAACTCAGTATTTTTACTGAAAACAAAAAATAAAGAATAACTTGTATTAGGTTTTTTTGAAAATCTGCCCCTAATAATGGAGTGAAAAGGGATAGTCAATATATAAGGGAGGATTTTACTGCTTGGCTTGATTAACTTGAAAATCTGTATAAATAACGTATAAATCCAATAATAGATACGTCAAAAAGATGTTTGAAGAATTTACCCTTTTGAGTGCGTAAAAAGGGGCGATATAGTTTGTATGAACAGAAACTTATTACTTTTGATATATAAACTTGAAATTTGGCCCGAGTACTTATTCACATAACATCACGCCTGCAATACACCCACATTTCGCCAGTTTTGTTTAAGTCCTATGTAATAGGGGCGAGTCTATTGCCATCACCCGGGTATAAATCCAGACTTCCGGGCTGCTACTGAGAAATTCCTAATGGAAAATCCAATAACACTTTTCCCGACCTGGGAATCAAACCCACCCCTCATGCTCAGCTTTCGCACTTGTGACCACTAGACTAACGATGCACGCATTACTTAAATGACAAAGTTTGTCATAATTTTTGCGTTTGGGTTTTTAGGGATTTCAGTTTGTATTTAAGAATCTTATTGCGCGGTTCAATTGACTCGAACCTCAGTGCTCATACTTTCGACAGAAAAAAAAACGAGTTTTCGAGAATCGGAAAAAGGGATAATCAAGTTTTCGGGAGAATTTTACTGCGGACCTTGAAAAACTCAATAGTTGGTAAACATCAGTTATTATTTATTAACAAAAACGTAGGAAAAATAAACAATACAAAATTTCTTTCAAATAGACTTAGACATGAAATGGAGGACACGTTTATTGAACAAGTATGTACAAAACGAAGTTGGTATTTACACGCTATCTATATCCTCCGTAAAGTTGTAAATCAAACTGCACTCCTATCTGCTTACCACGTTTACGTTGCAGTTGGTTCCAACTAAGATATGGTATAATGTTTTGGGGGAATGCTGCTGACAGAGAAGCTGTTTTTTTTTCTACATCCACGCGGACGAAGCCGCGGGCGAAAGCTAGTCACTCAATATTGTGCGTACAAACTTACATCTGCAGTTGGAATGTATGGGGATCATGTTTATCAACTACAATGTCAAGTTTGTTCTTAGGATAAATTCATCCCAACTACGGAACCCTTCATTGTGCGTGGTCTGACACGCACTTGGCCGGTTTTTATTGGGAAGTTGCCTAGATGTTTTATTTTAGCGGTATAAACGACCGGCACTATGACAGTACGACAATGTTAAATAATGAGAAATTATTGTGCAACTGATTCCTTGGCAACTGGCAGAAGATGGAAGAACAAAAATAGGGTCTGAGAGATTCCAGAGATTTAGTTCAACATTTGCCCCAGAATAAAAAAAAGCTTAAATTAAATTAAAATTAAATTTCATTTATTTTTCTGGCATAGTCCATAAAATTACATTAAATAAGATCACAAAATTGATATAAAAATCACACATACACAATAATACGAGTATTATACTAAAACATTCAAATCAAATAAAATTAAAATACATTATCTACACTTATCATTCAAACCAAATTTAAAATACACACAAATGTCACATCATTTTTGTCAATATCTGAGAGAAATAAAAACATATCTAAAATGTCATTAATAAAAAACAATATAAATTACAATTAAGTATATAGTTCATCTTAGTCTAAATTTAGGTTTGGATCCGGAATGCTCAATATGCAGCCTGGTCCAGTACCGCATTATTGGGCAATCCAAATCCAGATCCATTCTCCATGCGAACAGCTGAAGGTAGCTGTTGGAACTAACTCGTATGCGACGCATCAGGGACACAACTCTCTTGCGTATAATCGCCGCAAATCCATTTATATTTGCGTCCGCAAACATACCCGACGCGCTACAGTAGCGAGGCAGCTTCATCAGCGCCCTGAAGGCATTATTGTAGAGAACACGCAGGGTGTCGTACGATTTTTTCGTATGCTTGACCTTGCTTATGGTTAGGATACCTTGAAGGTAACGACAAGCATTTCCCACAGATTAAACGCTGTGAGGTAAATCTAGGCTTATATTCAAGTTTCTATAGAAAAGATCGAGTTCATTGTTCATCACACCGGTCTTCCATAACACCGTATTCCACACCATATTCAATGTTACACTAAAATACAGAATTTCAAACTTACACGGTATAAATTCCCCATTATGGCGCTGACAAGAGGTAAATGATAAAAGTAGGCTTGTTTTAAACAAAAAAATTGCCAAATCTATATAGTTTGTGGTAGCGGAAAAAATATATGTTATTCTTGAACGTATTTCTCAGAACTTGGTTGTTACCGAAATACGTTTAGAAAAAAAATCCCGATACAAATTAACGGTAAACTAACCTTTTACTTTGAGTTTTAATCCAACATATCTGTATTAAATATCAACGTGTGGTTGGTTTTTAATTAATAACAAGAACGTCTTATTTGTATGCAGAACTTGGTTGTTTTTTATTTTCGATTACTCAACTAATTTTTGAATAAATAAATAATTAAGTACTTTACAATAAATTACAAGCGTTGTGTCATCGCGTTTCTTTTTCTTTTGTATGTAGTCTGACAGTGACAGCGGTTTACCTGTTGTCAGCGTCCTAAGTCTTAGTACTTTAACGCAGCTTGCCCGAACATCTATATGAACAAAGTGAAAAAAAATCGTAGTTAACATTGAAGCTAATTCAAGTTTTTAAAATTTATATTATTATGGGACTACTTCGCGAGCTTCATCTACCAAATTAATAAGAATCACGTAAATGGGCCATTAATCACGGAGATATCGATTTCAATTGAAGAAAAAATATATAAATAGTTTTCATTTTTTGTGAATAGTAATATATATATTTAATTTTTTTATTTTATGTATTTTATTTTCGCTTTTACTCTTACACGTTGTCTACATCTCTTTGTCTACTTTACTATCGCAGGTATGCTGGAAGAGATTTCTTTAGAAATACGATAAGCATCACCTGTGCCGTGTGGTGCCGGACGTAAAGAATAGCACCACCCCATTTCTCTCGTGGGTGTCGTAAAAGGCGACTAAGGGACTTACTGGAGAATGGGCAGTAGCGTTCTCTATGCATTTTAACACCATACTGCGATCGCGAACCCGCCTGCCCAGAGTGGCGATTATGGCAAACCCCCCCATTGAGGGTGGCCTATGTCCAGCAGTGGACGTCTTTCGGCTGAAATGATGATGATGAGCATCACCTTTGTACGTATTTTTCTGTTCCTTTCTTCTGGTCTGTGTATATGTGTGTACATAAACTGTTAAATAAATAAATTATAAATAGACTCGCCGAATGCATAACCTCCTTATTTTATGGGAATCGTTTAGAATTTCTAGGGTGTGAGTGTTACGTGTCAAACGCTAGGCCTATTGAAAACATCAAATCAACGTTGCATCTTGTATACTGTTCATCAGAGTGCAGCATGCAGTCTCTCAAAAATATAGTATACCCACCATCTTAAATGTTACACTAAAATAGAGAGTATTCCAAACTTCCACGTACACGGTATAAATTCCTCATTAAGTCTTAAAGTATTTTAGCGCAGCTTGCACGAACACCTGGGTTCGCATTAATATCAGAATATGAATAAGATGCATGGGTATGCACCGCTATGGCCGTGTTGTTTGTGTGGCGAGTAGGGTATTTTGTCAATGAGAATGAGAAGGTACTATGGGGTCGTTTAAAGATAGGCTTATTTAGTACTAGCAGCGCCATGCGGATTCACCCATATATGTCTCCATCCCGTGGGTATATCGAGATAAAAAGTATCGTATGTCCTCATCCAGGTTATGGTCTACCCATGTGCCAAATTTCATTATAATCCGTTCAGCCGTTTTAGCGTGAAAGCGTAACAAACAAACTCACTTTCAATCAAATCAATCTATTTATATATTACATGATGACCGCTCTGTCAGCTCTCCAAGCTGAGCTCCTATTTTTTTCTAATCTTATAAATATGAAATAGTGTTTATGTCATAATATTATGCCTTAGACTTATGAAATATTCGCGGAGGTCGATTATCAAAGCTAATCCGCCAAAACCTCTGCAGAACCTAGTAAAAGGGATGAAAAACTTTAGAATAATTCTCATTCAAGCATTGATGTATAGGAAGATATGCCACTCTCTAACATCACGTAAATAGTAAATGGACCCGATGTCGTGCGTCATGTGCTCGACAAACGAAATAGATAGACATATTACGCGGGCTATAGCGGGAACGAGATAGCAATAATTGTCACTGTTACGTACCCATAACAACTCGGAAACAAACTACGATTCGGGTATTCCCCACAAACCGAGAGTAATGTAGGTCGATTGTGTCCTTTCCCCTAATTTATGCGGTCCACATCGAGGAGCGCGTACCACATTTAATACATCAATGCATTCAAGCAAATAAATGAGTCATGTTGACCCCCTAGACTACCTACAATAATGTAACCTCTACAGTTCTATCAGTCATTTCATCCATGTCATCTCTACAGGCTCAGCTGTCTTTCCGAATTTATTTTAGAAAGCCGAAATACACAATGTGTGAACTAACATAGATATACCCAATGACGTTTTATAAATAGACGCGTCATTCACGAACATTAGTGCACTCAAAAACAGCGTAAGCCATGATTGTAGTTACATACTTACATACAATCATACAGCGCGTGAAGAAAAGGAAAGACCTACACCAATATCTGTTGTTAGAAAGAGATGTAAATACATATTTAATTACGTCACTAGCTGCTGCATGTTCTTAATATTGGCGCGTACGTAATAATAATAATTATTATTGTAAATGTCACGTTATTGCCTGGCATTTACTTTGCCATTATTGAGCGCAGGTAATGCATCTAAAGGTTATACATCATTGGATAGACCTACCTCTGTTATTAGCAATAATAGTTTTGTTGCAAAATTCGATATCATAATGGTTTAAATTGTTGTCGTTATCTACGTAAATCTGTCTTAAATATATCTACGAATAAATGCAATTCAAAGTAAATTATTATTTTATTTTAAGTAATTAATGTATACAATTACTATAACACGCAGTCCATGCCACTTGAGACATTACTACACCCCTTCTTAGAAAATTTAATATCAAAGTACCATTTAATTTATAGACTCTATTTGACAGTGAAATTGGACGTTTAGAATATTCCCCTATAATAGCGACACTTGCAAAATATTATATTTTTAGGTATGACACACTGTTTCTCGAGGCAGGCGGGCTGCAAACGACGTGCAACGAATATTGTTACTACAAATGTATAGTTTAAGGAGAAGCGCTACTGTGCTAGCGAAAATATTTTGACTTTCATCTTGAAGAGAGAAGGCAAGTGGAAATAAGGGACTGTAAATGGTAAATTCAATGGTTTTATTTTTCATAGAAAGTCAGATTGCGATGTAAAGATGTCACATGGAAATACTAGTTTTAGTAAAACCTTTCTGCTTGTCTGGTATTGTTTGTGTTATTAAATTAATATAATTATTAATTAGAGAGCGGCGGTGACCCAGTGGTAACGGACGAGACAGGCGCTTTACTTTGTGTAAATTATTTTATTACAACTGCTCTCAAAACGGTGAAGGAAAACATCATGAGGAAACCGGTATGACCTAGAACAAAAATTCGAAGACATGTGACATCTATCAACCCGTACTGGGCCCACGTGGATGGATAGATTACGGCCAACTCCCTCTCACAGAGAGGAGGCCTGTGTCCCAGCAGAGGGAACATTATAGGCTGATTAGGCTGTTATACTAATTTTTAATGACACAGTCACATTGTAGAAAGTGAAAATTGTATCTACTACAAACAATTACAATAAAACATTATTATATTCACAAATAAACTAGAATATCTTTGGATCCAGTATACAAATGCAATTATCAATGTTTATTGTTTTCGTTCAATTGTCGGAAATAATTTAACGGTACCGAATTAAATCACCAAAATTATTTTGATTTAGCAATGTTTTATTAAAAGCTGCGTTATTTAATTTGACTTTGGAAAATTTCAATTATTCTGATATTTTCCAACTGTTTACGGCCATTCCGGCTGTTGTTTGCACTTTGCAATATGACCCGTCAGATTGCCCACCATGGTAATTGTTTTCGTCGTACTACTAATTATTTAAGTGGCGCGACGTTTCATTAATGAAAATCAGGATGCGTGATTAAATTGAAATATTACAGAGTTTTATAATAGGTAACTAAAAACAGAAACGGTGATAAGAAAAAAAAAATATATTAAAACAACCAAAAATAAACGTAAACTAAGTATTTCTTTTTATTTAGAAACAAAATACTGTTTTTATTTTATAACAACCCAATCTCGAGACTGTAAACTATCCTAAGAATAAATAAACAAAGAACGTAACATTTTTTTACTGAATAAACCTTTTTCGTCATGTTTACCTTCAGGTAATTTTTGCACTGCATAAAGCTATATGTGCATGTTTTTAGAAATGTAAGCATTTAGACCTATATATAATAAAAATAAAACAGCTCCCCCTTAACAAGACACATTATTTAGAGGGCAAAGAATGGCTCGCGTTAGTTTCGCTCGATTATCATCACGCTAGCGACGGATGAGGGGCGCCAGATGGTCTACACATTAACACTGATATTGGCTCTAACTTAAGCAGTAGTGTTAAGAGATTTGTAACTTAACGACAGTATTTTGTGAACGTAATTAAAGGAGGAAAGGGGACGATGATAAATATGAGAATGTGACGGGAATATTAATTAGTTTATTAAGAAGTTTTGTATGTTGAGACCCTAAATCCTTTATATAAATCTTATAGTAAGTAATTGAGTCTACAAATGATTATGTTTAGAAAATAAAATAACATAACATAATCTTTATTTTTGCCAAAAGAATAACAACCAAACAACAAATTTTACACAAGCACTTATTTTTAAGAATCTAAAAGATTATATATCCAATTGCCGTTCCTCAGTGCACAATAATAAATCCACGGTTGTTACGAAACCGATTCACCCTGACCCCCGTACTAGTCATAAACTGTATTACGGTGGGACAGCTTCCTAGTTCTCTGTTAACAATAATATAATAAGCCGTTTTGAGAGAAAATAATTAGATATTGTCACTTTTCAAATAATACAAAGCAAAACTGTGGGTAAAATGTATCACACATTCAAATTGTTCTTTACTTGATTTTTTTTTTTTTTTTAAACGTTGCCCCACACTAGGAATTTCTCCTGTATGGTGGGTGCGTTTACAAACATTTAAAATTCACATACACAAACAGCCAGACCCGGAACAACTACTATTTGTATTGTATGTTGTATTTTCTTGTTATCTACTTTATACAGGCTGACTTTGGAAACATGCGACAAAATTTAAGGGAGTGTTCTACCCATCAATATGAACAACTTTTACTATGGGACCAAATTAGAATTCGCAAAAAAAAAGTCGACTTTCCTATAAAGGTACATAACCGAATGGACCATTTTGTATAAGAAGGTTAACTTTTTTTTTGCGAATTCTTATTTGGTCCCATAATAAAAGTTGTTCATATTGATGGCTAGAACACTCCCTCAAATTTTGTCGCATGTTTTCAAAGTCAGCCTGTATAAAACAACAAAAATAACTGATTTAGCAAGTAGGTTGGACTGTCCTTATGTGCGACACTGTTGTGACAGACAAGTTACATATAGTGTCGCACGTGAGATTACTCTAATGAATACGAGCTTTGATTGAATTTGATTATCTAATTTGTGTGTTGGTTTTATTTATATTGTAATTATTCGTTTTATTGTAATTATTCGTTTGTAGGTACTTATTTATGTGTGATTTTGTGTGTATCGTTAAATAATTTAAAGATGTTTTAAATATGGGTTATGTGGTAGGTACCTGTTTTTTTTTATCACTTTCATATTGTCGTGTTTATGACATCTCGACAAAACTACTGGTATCTACTGAAATTGCTTCATCAGCTACATTTGCAGACTTGTTTTTCGTAATATAAGTAATCTTCCATGCCAGGGATGGCGCACCATCAAAAGCGTCTAGCCAGCAATGGCGAGCACGACATAACTGGTGATTTTATCGTTATAGGACAACTACATCATTACAACTTCAACATTAAAAAAAAAATTGTATTAACAGGTTCAGGAACTAATTGAAATAAAAACCTATTTATTTATCTGGTAAATTCAGCAAATAGTTCGGTTTACATAATAGGAACCTTGCATGGAAATATTTTTTTATTTACCCTGGGTATATCGATGGAAAGGTCGCTATCTTCGTACTCAAGCAGCCTGGCGAGAGGATCCATGGACTGGCGTCGCAGTACTGCTGCTGATGAGCTGCGATGATTAAATGGCTCTATTTCTTCAGGTGAAATCAACTTAAAATAAGCATAGGTTCCAGCATGCGCTGCTAGCCGACTAAAGATACCTAATTAAATTCTCCTTCAAAGTTCCCTAAAAATCAATTAACCAACTTGGCATACCAATGACTATTTCACTGTACAAAGTAATGAGAAAAAACCGGCGAGTCGGACTCGCACACGAAGGGTTCCGTACCATTATCTATAAAAATGGCAAAAAAAACACGTTTGTTGTATGGGAGCCCCCTTAAATATTTATTTTATTCTGTTTTTTTGTATTTTTTGTTATAGCGGGAACAACAATACATCATCTGTGAAAATTTCAACTGTCTCATCAAGGTTCATGAGATACAGCCTGGTGACAGACGGACAGACAGACAGAAAGATAGACGGCGGAGCCTTAGTAATAGGGTTCCCGTTTTACCCTCTGGGTACGAACCCTAAAAAAATTTTTAATCTACAAGAAATGTCCGCCAATTAACTATGTCCCAAAGTATATACTTAGGCACATAGTTAATTGGCGCTTTGATTGATTTATTTAATAAGTTTTCCTGATTTTTTTGCCCGATTTCCCAGTTTGAACAGCAACATTAATAAAATTGGCACGCACATCTGTATACAGGATCGCCATTCCTGTTCCACACTGGCCGTTGGCGAGCCAACTATTGTATTACTGACAACGTTATAAGCTGGTATTGCTCCAAGCTTCCAATTATGTTTGAAATTGAAAAATACATATTTACTGCTCACTCAGAGGCTGTACTGTGTAGCCTAATCGCACATCGCATCAGCCAGCAACTGTTCTAATATGTAACGTAATAATGTTGACTAAGGTAGGTATTTGTTTTGTTAGGTAATTGGACGTTAATAAAATATTCAAAGGGTTAATAATATGGGATATAAATTATTTGGCAATCAAAAAAATACTTTAGTAGCCAGGTCAAATCATTGTTATTTTTTTATTTATTTTTTATTTGGGTTTGCTCTTGACCTTAGTCTAGGGCAGAGGTGACAGAGACAAAGTCGACGATGGAGCGAGCTTACCCAGTAGATGCCTGTTTACTCTAACTTTGAAGAGATTAGCGTTGTATGCGTTCGGAAACACAGACGCAGGTAGAGTCCACTTTTTTGCTGTGCGCATTATAAAAGTCATTTGGAAACGCTTAGTGCGAATTGGTGGAATAGCAACAAGGAAGGGATGGTAACCTGCAGTGTGTCTAGATGTCCGATAATAGAAGGGGGCCGGTGGAATGAGGTCGTGGAGTTCTTGGGCACACTCACCGAAGTACAATCTGTAGAAGACCGACAAGCAGGCAACCATGCGGTGATGTATTAAATAGGAAGTTATAGTATGCGCTCCTCGATGTACACCGCATAAATTAGGGGAAAGGACATAATCGACCTACATTACTCTCGGTTTGTGGGGAATACCCGAATCGTAGTTTGTTTCCGAGTTGTTATGGGTACGTAACAGTGACAATTATTGCTATCTCGTTCCCGCTATAGCCCGCGTAATATGTCTGTCTATTTCGGTTGTCGAGCACATGACGCACGACATCGGGTCCATTTAATATTTACGTGATGTTAGAGAGTGGCCTATCTTCCTATTTAATACATCAATGGGGTCAATCATTGTTATGGAAATTGACCACGAAACTTAAAGTGCGTTTATTCAAATTACAATTGTTATTCTTTGATAGTTGTATGAAATGTCTATAACGCGACAAATTGAAATAGTGTGTCAATTTGCTTAACAATTAAATTCTCTGACTACTATGAATATTGTTCAGAAAAAAAATAGGACTGCCGAAAGCAGTGAAAACTTAAAACTTTAGAATAGCTTATATAGAACATTATTTTTAGTATATGCGAAACCTGAATATAGTTTCGCACCTTTAAAGACAAACCATTACTAAATAAAATTACAAAACTTTACAACGGAGCTTAAATAAAAAAAATGCACGGCTTTTTCGCAATAGAAAAATAAATTTAAGATCGTTTAGTTTTTTCATAGACTAAAACTAATATTGTATAAGCATATATTATGCGTATACATGTAAACAGGCCGCTGCGCGTCACCAGTCTCGCGCAACATGTCCTATTAGCATGTCGCGGTTAGCATGTCAGTGACGCAAACCCATAAGTATTTCCACTGTCAAAAATAGCTCAACGCGCCTAAATAAGTTTACACTACGTTTACGTTTTTATAAAACTAAAAGAACAGACATTCAATCACTCCAGTTAGAATTTAGTTGAAATGAGATAGGCTATTAATTTTTAAAGTGTAATCTTTTAGTTATTGTTGTGAGGGTATGATGACAGTTATTTTTACGTTGGATATGACTGTCATCCTATACCACTAGATGGTGTTACTTTTGATCTATATATATTTATTTTTATTTCAGATCAAGATCCATAAGTTGTTAGTAAAGGTCTTACTTAACCTAATGTTAGTAAAAAACCACAGTGACACTATATACAAAATTTAAACGACTGACACCTACGTGTGCAGCCGTAACCAGTGAGCCAGCATGGGGCTGACCCACCTATCACACAATACAGTCAGGATGCTGTGGGAGCTAACACGTATTCTACCGAGAATAGAGGCACACCGTTTCCGGATAATGGCATGAAAACCATCGACCCTGGCCTCGGCAAACATCCCGGAAGCGCTACAAAAGCGTGGTAGACCCAACAGCATCCTGAATATATTGTTATACTGGACACGCAGCGCGTTGTATGCCCTCAGCGTATACCTGACCCACAGACTGCACGTGTAAAAAGACTGGCAGTATGCTCTGAAAAGGGTTATCTTGCGTCGTACAACGTGCAAATCTGCGGATCAGCATATTACCTCGGACAGCCATCGCCCTGCGTTCCCTTTATAGGTAAGATCCATTTATTTTGTTAAACATTGATTTTACATTTAAAGCTATGCATTAATTAATTCCTGTATTTTATATAACGTTAAAACGAATATTTAAAAGAGTTTTAGAATTGTTTTGTTTTGTATTCAAGATGTCAATTAATGATACTGTTTTACCAAACAAGGTGGCTTGCTACATCCAGTCCCCACTCTTGTTGGTGGCCGGCGTAGCGCGTTGGCTCTTGGGGCAGTCTGTTACTAACTGTGTTGCAAGCAAGTGAATTAATAAAATTATTAAATGTAGCCGTAGCCTAGTAGTGAGTTTTATTGGAGCAAACGCAACAATCCTCATGCTAGATTTGATTGCTGGCACACCATAGTTTTATATTCACACTAGTAACATTTCCTACTCGTATTCTTGTTCTTTTCAATCAATCACCTTAAGTTGTCATCTTGCGATTGAACATCGCGATGTAACTAGTGAAGTAACCATTCGACTCGGTACTCAATACTCACGATAAATCGATTCAAGTTAATTGTCAAAACGGGCCTATTATTTTTTGACAACTATACACACAGTTAAGCCTAACTTACACGCACGATTTAATGAGGGTTTTCTGGCAATACTGAGACGTCAGGTCAGGACCTGTCATAAGTGTCAAAGCGCCTATATTTTCTTTAGTCGTGACTGAATGATGAACGAATGAAAGAAACGAAGGGTGAACTTGGTTTTATATTTATTGTCGAATTGGAAGACCTCTTGTCAAACTGGCGCCAACTGCTAGCGTGAATTTTCATGAACACCCTCATTGCCTATGGCATACCATAAGTTGAAGTAACAATAAAAGTTACACCGTCTAAGCAGTGTTAAAACGATGCAAGTCATTTGTTGCTTAATTTTTTAGCAAGAAACTTGCATCGGTAAATGGTTTTACAAATTTTTTGTTTCAGGGTTCAGTGTAAGGCATATTTGACGACTGTAAAAAAAATTACTCTCATTATTTTTATCGAATCCAAAAATGTTATTATTTCCAAATATTAATATGATTTGTAGTGATATTAAATACAAAATATAAAATTGAAAGCATGTGATTTGACTCAAATGATTTTTGTTTATGGGTAGTTTAATTTTTATCTTAACTAAAAAAAAAAAACTAATTAGTATCTCATTTGACAGTTACCGTAAATGTACTGGGTTTTTCAACAGAAAACACACAGGAAACTGTTAATTCTCTTCGAGCCACGGAACCTAAAGGTTGTCTTCAAGAAGTCTAACTTCTATGCTGTTATTTTATATTGAGTACCCAATTATTAGTTCGTTAAATAATATCACTATACCTACTTTACCAAGTTTGTATGGGAGCAAGACCAAGAATAGAAATAAAAATATTCGTACTGAAAAGGCATTTCATTACAAGAAATCTAGGATAAATCCTATATTATGCGCATAAATTTCTATAGATACAAAAATGGATGTTGGTGTATATGATAAAAGTTCGCTTATAATGTAAGGTTTTTATAGATTTTTTGTCCGCACTACACGCGGGTGAAGCCGGGGGGGGCTAGTAATAACAGTGTTAGTCAAAACCGGTAGGCAACTTAAGAGTATGTAATAATAACAAATCAAGTCGCCGCACAAATTAGCTTCGGTACCTCTAGCCTCATTAGAAACTACTTGGTTAATACACCCAAATTACTTACCGAACTGTGCTTCAATTTAGTGGGGCGCTTAAAATGGCGCTGGCTTATGCATAGCTAAATAAGATAATATTGTTGTAGTACGCTGTTTGTTTATGTAAAGTCAAGGACATTTATTGTTAAGCAAACTGACGACCAACCTAACTTGCCCATATATTCAAATCATAAGTGTGATTCTATGACAGTTGTATGAAATAGCTCTAACACGGCAAATTGATGTAGAGTGTAATTTGCTTAACCATGTATTTCCCTGACTATATTAAAATAAAGGCGAACAAACTTGACTTGAACTTGGTCTTTTTACAAAAATACTATGATGTTTAAATTTGCGAATTGTGCTACAAATGCTTCATAACAAATTTTCTGTTTTAATAGAAAAAGTCATACGCTACGTAGTCAGACTTATTCTAAACAGTCGTTTAGAAATATTTTACACTTATTGTAGTGGGATGGGTAGGTCTGCCTCGCCCTTCAGCGATTACAGGCGTGATGTTATGTATTTAAATGATTCTCACGATTCTCCACATGATTTGCTTGGAAATTCACATGGCTTTCGTGGAATAGTCACGATTCTGTTAATGTCAGAAACGGTCTGATGTTTTTAAAAAAAAATTAGGCGCTCAATTCGACTGTTTTTTTTTTGTTTGTTTGTTACGACATTACTCCACCAATTATGAATTGATTTTTAGGGTTCCGTACCCAAAGGGTAAAACGGGAACCCTATTACTAAGGCTCCGCCGTCTGCCTGTCTGTCTGCCCGTCTGTCACCAGGCTGTATCTCATGAACCGTGATAGTTAGACAATTGAAAATTTCACAGATGATGTATTTCTGTTGCCGCTATAACAACAAATACTAAAAAACAGAATAAAATAAATATTTAAGGGGGCTCCCATACAACAAACGTGATTTTTTTGCTCGTTTTTGCTCTATATTGATAACGGCAACAGGTAGATGCTTGAAATATTCACAGAATATTAAGTTATATATTCAAATAAATAATTAAATTAAATAAAACAAATATTTATGAGGGGCTCCCCTACCACAACAAACGTGATTTTTGGCCATTTTTATAGATAATGGTACGGAACCCTTCGTGCGCGAGTCTGACTCACACTTGGCCGTTTTTTTATGATTCTTTTTCGTTTAGTAGACTTCAGAGTTGGTACCATATTGATTTTTTCATTATTTACTGAGTACTTTTTGAAACAATCAACAAAAACAAAAATTGTATACACAAATGACGCTTTGCGCAGCCGTGAGGCACACTTACCCGCTAATTTCTTACATCGCACTTTACTTTTTTTTTATTTTTTTTTTTATTTTTACATGCTGTACTTATGTTATATTGTGTGCCTTAGTCTGTGCTAAATAAATGTATTTTCTTTCTTTCTTTCTTTCGGTTTGTGGTTCCCTACAGCAAAAGTTTTTGGATGTTTTTTTTGTCATTTGGTAGAGGAAGCTTGCAAAGTGGTCCCATAATGTTATTAACTTTGCTTGGGTAGTTTTTGAGTAAGTAGTGGGTAGTTTGAGTTATAATACGTTTTTTCCCTCTTATTCTATGTGAATGATATTATAATAACTTCCCGTCACTGTTATTTACATAGTGGGTTTTGGTATTCGAATTTGTGTGGGGTAGGTATCACAACTAAAGATTGAATAAAAAAAGTAAATTAAAAATTCAAAACCTGAATGCGTAAAAAGTGAACTTAAAAAAAGTTGGAAACAAGATTTATATAAATTAATACAACAGGTCGTTATGGTTAAGAAGATGCCTCCGACTGCATGAGATTGTTTATTGATTTTTTTAATTAATTTATTTAATTTTATACTTTTTAGTTAGGATTATAAGACGCTAAATAGGGTTATACAGGGTGTAAGGGACAGCCCTTCGCAGACTGATGGGGTGAATTCAGTATATCGTACTAAGATGACCGGTACATGAAATTATTTCAGGAACGTTATGGGAATCCAATGAACCTGATTTGTCGCTGTGGGGTGGACGTCGTTAGAGAATTTCAACATCCATTGCAGATTTTTTTATTTTAGCTGTGTTATTTACATTAATGGAATACTGCGTACAGAGAATGTGATTTTAGATTGAAATAAAGGAATAGTAACTGAAATTACTATTAAAAAAATTACAATTTTCCTGAGAAAATTTTCAGTGAAATATGATTAAAAATAAGGAGCTGAATGCACCCTGTGAATTTGCGGAGGGCTGTCCCTTACACCCTGTATACTCACTTATAATCGGCTGATAACGACCTCTTACTCACTTGATCCAAAAGTTCAGGATATTTTTTTTTAAATTTTCATTTAAATTACTTTTAAACATAATTATAATAAGTACATATTTTTGTAATCACCTTTTAAAACTATTCATTATGATATCCCGCTCGATAGGCTTGGGAGATTTTTTTTTTTCAAAAACACACCTTTTGGCGCCAAAAATTCCTCATTGTGAATTATGTTTATATTTTTACTTTATACATTAGCGCATTAAAAACGAATCTAACGACATATTATCATTTATCAAAATCGGTTCAGCCGTTTAGTATATACGAGGGGACAGACATACATACAGGTCAAACACATAACCCTCCTTTTTTGGCTTCGTCGCAGTCGGGTAAAAATAAAAATACTTTTATTAAAAAAAAACAACCGACTTCCAAAAAATACACTAGGTACAAAGTGGAAAAAAACAAAGACACCGATTTCCGAAATTAAAGTTATTAGGTTAAGTTATTGGTCAGTCCATCTCATAGGTGAGCGTCCGCGTAGTCTAGTGCTCTCCACTCTACCCTGCACGACAAGACGCTCATAGAGTAATCCTCACGCCTCGTGACGTGTCCGATGTATTTGAGGATGCGCGTTTGGACCAGAACGCTTTTTGATGCAGAGTCCTTGGCGTATTATAGAGGTGTTGGTGTGAAATAATATTTACTTATACTCCATTCGTTTAAATAGTTAAATAAAGGTAAACAAATCCTAAAAAGGGTTTTTATAGTTGACACTTTCTTGTTTAAAATATCTTAAAACTTATAACCAAATTATTTTAGATTTTTACGATAGTTTCCTTTTTTATTATTATATGTTAAACTTTATCATTTATCCTTAAACTACTCTTCGTATATGTAATTGCTTGAGCACAATTTTTTAGTCAGATTTATAATAATACTAATAATAATAAATTCTTTTCTATTCACAAAAAAACATAAACTTTGACAATAACACAGAAGGCTACACAGACTTGAGTAAAATTACACAATGAATGGATACAAAAGGTTAGTGACTGCAATGAAGTCGAAAGTCCAAAAGGAATAGGTACCCTGTCTCCCAAACTATCCTGTATCTTGGGAGGCAGTGTCTTCGTATTATATTAAGTCGAGCGATTTTTGTGAGCATACAAGTAAATTTAGAATTGAAGAATTGTCAAAGATAATGTTATATACTAGTGAGAAGAAAAGAAAAAAAAAACGTTGTGTAGGTACGTACAGTAAGTGTATGTAGTGTGTATTTGGTGGTTGGTGATGTATGTATTTATGTATGTTGTGTATGTGTGAAGGGTGTCGTGGCGTGTGAGTGTCATGTGCATATGTGAAAACGTTTTGAGTGTTAGTGCGTGTTTGGAGATGAGAGGGGGTGCTGCCGGCGTCGGCAGGATGGAAAACTATGTGATAGAATCAACAGATCCAGGTAAGTAAAACTTCAACAGCCTCATACTCTTGTTTAATTAACCACTATACTATAATATTTTGTAATCTGTCTATTGTAAAGAGGACAAAAAGAAAATATCTCTAAACGTAAACGAAATATAACGTTGCTAAATTGAAGAGTACAACTGTGACGTACAATGACAACTGAAGTGTTTCCAGTATTACGTTTAGTCGGTTAATTCACAGCTCTCTCGTCACGTGGTTTTTTTGTTTACCTTTATTTACGGAGTAAAGTTTTAATAGTTTACTAATTGTGCTTGCCGCAAAAAAATTAAACCAAAAAGCTATTGGATAATTGTATTTTCGATTCAAAAATCGTTCTAATTTACGTTACTGGTCTGATCTTTCATCAACCTGAGGTAATTTATCACTGTATATTTAACCGGTAAATAAATTAATATTTCCAGTCAGCCCCAAACATTGTAAATGTAGTGCTTGACCAAGCATACGACTTCTAATCGACTCAAACAGTGTTAGCAGCTATTAATCACATGTAAACCTCAAAGTCAGTTCGTAAATCTTGTGAAACTATGTAAAATTGCTGACCAAGTGGGTCAGTACTTATTTATATTGAAAATAACATGGAGTGAAAATAACAGGAAAACATACTTTTACGATATTTGTAAATATGTGAGCACCATGTATAAATCTTTATTTTTCATTGCTTCATTTTTAATTATTTTTACTTAATGTGTTATAGTAATTTTATTTTATTCTAGGTGCATTGTCTTCACATATAATCATAAAATTAATGTACTTAAACAGAATACCTATTGTAAAACATTTTTAACAGAGTAACGGTAGAGTTTCTTGCCCTTTCTTCTCCATACGAAACTACCTTTTGGAAGGGGCAACTAGAATCAATTGTATTTTTTTTGTATATTTTGACGTTCAAAAGGGCCTCTTACGTGCCTATTTGAAATAAATAATTTTACTTTTGACTTTGAGTGTTGAAACAGTATGACGTGTAAACAAACAAATTTTGTTAGGATTTAAGTAATATACATACACGAGGAGCTAGTAGCTAAGTGATAATAGCCACACGTGTCAATCCATCAGGTTAAGCTACACTTGCCGGGGTTGGTCCGTAGATGGGTGACCATCTTTACATGCCGAGACACTTCCGTGCCTCGGAAAACACGTTAAGGTATTGGTCCCGGCTGTCATTCGTGGATCTTTGACAGACGTTACGAGTCCTCAGAAGCCCGAAATCTGACAACCAGTCTTAGCAAAGGGTATCGTATTACCCAGTTACTGGGTTGTAGAGGTTAGGTAGGCAGTCGCTTCATGTAAATACTGGTATTCCGTTAGATCTGGTTAGACTAAAAGCCGACCCCCATAGTTGGGAAAACATTAGACAGATTGACATACACGCGTGGTTGACACCTCGCCTCTCATGCACGAGGTTGTTGTCAACGGACAAGTACAGTCACGAGCACTAATATGTATATACTTACAACTTTTAAAAGTGATTTTCTCCAACTTTAATGATTGTAATTTATATTACTACGAACATAGTATTTTAGAACCCAAACTATTATGAAATAGATCTTTTCTCAAAGTTGCAATCGTTATTCCACGAGAAAATCAGTTTTAAATTTTGATAAGTGTTTACATATTAGTGCTCATGACTGTACCAATGTGACTTTTTTAATTCTTATGTACTTTTTAAGTTTGTCTTGTATATTACTGACATCGGGGAAGGAAATCATCGTGAGGAAACCTGGACTTATCTATAAACAAATAAATAACTTTATTTAAGGTGGCATAGACCTTAACCTAGTACCTACATTTGTATTCAAAGTCAAAGTCATTTATTTGCAGTAAATGCGGTACAAAAGATGGTAGGTATAATAATTGTAAGTGCGATGACACATTTCGCCATAACTTGGCAAACAAATATTAAAGTAGCAAGATGCTAGTTTCAATAAGCAATTCTTTACACAAAATAATGAACACAATAATAAATTGAACATTAAATTATTTATAGCAAATTATTTTACATCTATTTATTTGCCATGACTCACACACAAGACAAGAAATAAAAGTTATTAAAGTTATTCCCACTGCTTCTGAAAGGGACAGTCAAAACGTACAGCTATTGCGTTCAGAATGCCGTTGTTGCTACCCCGTATACGGGCCAGCAGGGAAGCTGCTTTTTTGCGCATGCTGGCCAGGAAACCATCAGCATCATCTATTACATATAATAAAATAATAAAGACGTCAAAACTGTACATTTAAACTTTTGAAAAAGTAATTTTTACGGGGTGTGGGAACGAGTCTTATGCCAGATACCTATATAGTTTTTAGAATTTTTGTCCGTTTGCCTGAATGTCTGTTCCGGATTGGCGAAAAACGACCGAACGGATTTGGATGAAATATGGCACACAGGTAGTTAGTAACCTGAATTAACATAGGTTACTTTTAATCTCGGAAGTATCAAAATCAAAATATTTTATTTCACATAAACCTACATGGGCACTTATGAGACGTCAGAAGCTAGGTGTCGGTTCCAATTGGTCGTTTCCTATGGAGAAGAGCCAACAAGAAACTCCACGTTTACTCTTTTAAAAAGAATGGAGTTAAACAATGTTTTCAAGTTACAGTGTTAATAGGAGATTACGTTTTCGTGGGATATTTTCCGACATCCACGCCGGTGAAGCCTCGGGTAAAAGTTAGTAGTTATATTAATCGCCAACTTGTCTTGAGCAAGCATGGTGATCAATGCTCAACCTTCTCTGTATAAGAAGAGGCTTATGCACTGTAGTATTAATAATAGGCTATTTTTAACCGACTTCTGAAAAAGGAGGTTACTCAATTCGACCGTATATATGCTTTTTATGTTTGTTCACCGATATCTCCGTCAGTTATAAACCGATTATGAAAATTATTTTTTTGTTTAAAAGAATATGCTCCCGAGGTGGTTCCATTGCCACCAAATCAGAATCTTATGAGAGGATCTCATGGAAATCGAGGGAAACTCTCGAATTTTATAGGCAAACCTATAGCGATTTGGGTATTTTTTATAGTAACTCGTGAATTTTCTCCCGAAAATCGCCATTTGGTGAAGTGGAACTGATGATGGAGACCACAGATTGCCACCGGAACAACATAATAATAAGTATTTAACGGGTTGCGATTCGATTAGGTACTTTAATATGGTTGCTAAGCAATTTATGCTCGTCACAATGCATATGGTGAGTGGCAGTTCTCCTGGTTCTTACCAGGAGAACTCCTCAACAATTAACGTCCCAGCATCGGGAAAAGCAATATTTTGTAAAATGTGATGAGCAGTTGACTTTAGGCTATTGTAACTTAGATAAATTAAAAACTGACCCATTAAAAAGTGAAAAATAAAAAACATTTGCAAAAAAAATAACCGACTTCCAAAAAAACACTCAAAGTGAAAAATAACTTTAATTTCGGAAGTCGGTGGCAAAAAACTAAAATACAGATCCAAAGACACTGACTTCCGAAATTAAAGTTATTTTTCACTTTGTAGTGTTTTTTTGGAAGTCGGTTATTTTTTTTTATTATTATCAACTAAGCCCCCCCACATACGAATACGAAAACAACAATAAACAAGTAGGTATTCAGTTAAAAGTTTTTGTATAGATTCTTGATATCTTCTTCATCTAAGCAAAGTTTAATGCTTGTTATAAAAGTAAGACCACAATTGTTGTTTGTAGAGCTTGGAAGTCTGAGTTCAATTGAAAGCCTGTAACTAGGTACTCTATGAACTAAGAAATTCTTAGAAACTTTTAAATAAAGCTCGTTTCAACCAGGGGTCAGTCGCCTCGAGGGAAGCCAGTAGTCGCCAACCTGCGATGTAATTACGTTACACAATTGACAGTTCAACAATATTCATTGCGTTATGTACGTTGTTGTGCAGGCGAATTTTTCAAACCTATGACGCAATGGATTAGGAGGACCTCGTTGACATGTAATAACTGCCGTACGGGGCGATCCATCAGGTTATATTTATTTATTTATTTCTGTAACAATTTTAACATTGTATTGAAATTTTACACAAAATTATAACAAATAAAAATTAAAAGAATTACAATATAAATTATTATTTAAAACAGTATACAAATTAGAAATTAAAAATTAAAACATTTGCAATTCCCTGATATTACGTTAAATATCAAAAAATAAATCTAAGAATATTACCAAAACAAATAAAAGATTCCACTATTACATAAATGTCAAATATATAATCTAATGTCAATACAAATAGTGATGTTATCAATTTTAAGTCAAATATAGAATTTAAAAAAAGAACAAATTAAATCAGATTCATCCATTACACAATGTCAAAAATAAAAACTAATAAAATCATGTCAATAAAAATAGTATAAAACTCTAGTTGTATGTGTCACAGAGAAACTCATCAAGGGTGTAATAGCACTTTTTTATCAAAAATGATTTTAACTGCTGCTTAAACTGTTTAAAGTTGTATATTGACTTTAAGTGTACAGGTAGTTTATTAAACAGTTTAATTGATTGATAACCTGCAGCATGACTCACGACTTTTAAATGAGGCTGTATTTTATTTTGTAAGTCCCTACGCCTAGTAGCTTCCCGCTTACTTCTTTCTTCTGGTGTTTCGAAATTCTGCAGCTGTTTCATAAGATCCGTGAGAAGAACAAGGATATACAAACAAGGGACTGTTAGTATCTGTAGTTCTATAAAGTAGTCCTTACACGATACCCATTGTGGAATTCTTACCATGGTTCTTATTGCCCTTTTTCGTATGATGAAAGCTGTATTTATATTGTACGCGTAACTACCTCCCCATAGAGTGATACTGTACCTAAGCTTTGACTCTACAAGCGAGAAATATACCACTTTTACTACAAGCTACGCTTGCCGTGATTGGTCCGTGGATGGGTGACCATCTTTACATACCAAGGCTCCTCCGTACCTCGGAAAGCACGTTAAGCCGTTGGTCCCGGCTATCATTCGCTTATCTTAATTTGTAATATCTTGATTAAGAGAATGTCCTTGGAGTTTTTTGCCAGTTCTTCTCCATAGAGATCTACGTTTTGGAATGGGCAAATAGCTTCAACTTTCTGACTAACTGACCGACTCTTTGACAATTTAAAAGCGCCTGTAATTGAAATAAATGCTTTGAGTTTGAGTTTTGAGTTTGACCTTTGACAGTCGTTAAGGGTCGTCAGAATCCCGAAAGTCTGACAACCAGTCTTATCAAGGGATATCGTGTTACCCAGTTACTGGGTTGTGGAGGTCAGATAGGCAGTTGCTCCATATCATCATTCATCACATAATTTCAGCCGAAAGACGTCCACTGCTAGACATAGGCCTGTCATAATCGCCACGCTTGGCAGGCGGGTTGGCGATCGCAGTATCGCGTTAAAATGCATGGTGAACGCTGCTGTCCATTCTCTAGTAAGTCCCTTAGTCGCCTTTTACGACACCCACGGGAAGATATAGGGTGGTGCTATTCTTTACGTCCGTCACCACACAGACTATAAAACACTGGTATTCTGCTGCATCCGGTTAAATTGTAAGCTGATCCCAAAACTAGTCGGGAAAACGCCAAGCAGATTGATGCCGTAATGGATTAGCAGTTTCCTTCAAAATCCTTCGTATTGTTATTGAAAGGGTGTTACCCAATTAAGGTGCTAGTTATCGTACTTAATCCAAAAGGGAGTTAAATTGTGAGAGCCTTCTTTCAGTCCGGTAAAGGTGATAACGCTTAATGGGTCGTTTTCAAATTTAGGACCAAAAATATAGGATTTCAATTTAAGGGGACGATAACCGACTTTTAATGATTTTATACTGAAGATCACGTCTAAACGAGTAGTGATCATGATTTGAAAAAAATACATTTTAAATTAGAGCATTTTCTCAATAACTTAATATGTGAATATTTTAGATTATGTTTATATTGCATAGTGAAATTAATTTGTAAAGTTATGTCTAACGCGGATAAAAAACAGAGAATGGCGCAAAATCTACCAAGCGTATTTTTCTAAAACCTTCACCAATTTAAAGATAATTTGATTATTGATCTTTTAGTATACGCGTTTAATTAAAATACCTTTTGGTTTGTGTATAATAAATTAATAATGCGTCAAATTGGGGACAGCGCTCCTTGATGGGCGAGTCCTATTACTGGCTGAACGTACGACGCGTTGCGTGAGCTCAGTACAGAACACGCAAGCTAACCACTCAAGGTCACTGGCATATAACTGTGTCTTAAAATGTATGATATTGTCGTATTTTTTAGTATTTAGGTGCGTTCAGTAATTAAAAAACCACATGACAATCAAAGATCGTGCGGGGTTAGAGGCGGGGTATAGCCAGGGTATTAAACCCAGGTGTTTATTGATGCATTTAATTACTGTTACACAAATAAAATTTTATAAACAAACTCTTTTAAAAAGCTATTAAATGTTTTTTTTATTTACAATTATTTACTCAAGATTGTCTCAACAGTTAATTATCCTTCCTTTAGAATTATATTAAACAGTGTAAAAATAAAATTCTAGTTTCCTGCACCTGTTTTTGTTTCATAAAGTAATCTAGAAAGAATAAACTCTTAGAACTAGTGACATAATGAGAAATGGGTTAGTTTTCTAAGCCTATAGCCTTAATTTACAGTAATATGAAAGTCGTTGTAATAGGCCCATAAGCGTCTCAAAGAAGTCTTCAATTTAAAGTACCTAATTTAAGTTACGTTAACATCAACTCCACGAGAATTAAATCAAATAATATACTGATTTTGGCCCCTTTGAAATCGACCCTAAAAATAATTTAAATTAAAAACCACAGCGTCCAAAACCTTTACCTTGACTAACATAACACCTCTTTCTGACATAATTTACATAGCATTTTCAGGTGACAAACGAGCATCCCTGATCCTATAACCCATTCAAACAGTAATAATTCCTTGATCTACAATATCTGGGCAGATAGACATAAATTCAAGAGCAGCTTTTCCACGCAAACTGCCAAAGTGGGGACCATATTTCTCCGTGTCGCCTTACTGGTAGTTACATGCATTTTGCTTGGCAATGCACTTTAGAAACTGATTTCGTCAGACGCGCAGTTTAGTGAGGTGCTTACCGAGCTATTTGGATGGAAATTGTTACGTTTTGAATGTAAAATAATGTAGGAAACGTTCGCTTATTGGTCTGGATTAAAATTAAAATTGAAACCTTAATTAAAATATACATGGTAATACGAAACTATATTATATAGTATGTACAAGTTAAAAAAAAAAAAAAAAAAGGTGAAATGTTAAATGATTGGGTTTGAGCAGTGGCTTAAATAACTAATAATTATGTCGTGATTGTTTTTTTCTCTAGCCTACTCTGTCCCACTGCTGGGCAAAGGCCTCCCTCCACTCCTTCCATCCGTCGTAATATTATGTAGTATTATGTGTTATAATTATGTCGTGGCGCTCTGTATTTTACTATGGGTTATTTATAATAAAATAAATAAATAAATATAAATTAATCACACTATTATTATTTGTAACGGCGAAAGTTTGTGTGTGTATTTGTTACTTCTTCACGCTCAAACGGCTAGACCAATTTTATAAAAAAATTGTACCGAGGTAGCTGACATCCTGGATTAATATATAAGCTACTTTTTATCCTGATACTCCCACGGGATCGAGACTTACGCGGGTGAAACCGCGGGGCGCCGCTAGTAATATTATAAATGCGAAAGTGAGTTTGTTTGTTTGTTACGCTTGCACACTAAAACTGCTCAACAGATTTAGATTAAATTTAGCACATGGGTAGGGGTTAGGACAAAGGATACTTTGTATCCCAGTAGTGCGTTCGGGATCATTTCCGACGTCACGCGGGTGGAGCTGCGGGCAAAAGCTAGTAAATTATAAATTAAGAACGATGCCGTAAGTTTTATACAACTCTTGGATAAAATATAATGTAATTTATACTCTATATCGATGATATAAGAGTTACATTCATTCATCATCATTTCAGCCGAAAGACGTCCACTGCTGGACATAGGCCTCCCCCAAAGGGGGGGTTTGCCATAATCGCCACGCTTGGCAGGCGGGTTGGCGATCGCAGTATGGTGTTAAAATGCATAGAGAACGCTGCTGCCCATTCTCTAGTAAGTCCCTTAGTCGCCTTTTACGATACCCACGAGAAGAAATAGAGGAGTGCTATTCTTTACGCCCAGCACCACACAGAAAAGAGTTACATTGCAATGACTTAAAAATGGCTTTACGTAAACAAAAAATAGTATAATGTGCTCATTTAGGGAATTCCAGTTCAAAAACATACAACGAAAAAAGAATTAACAATTAAAAGCAAATTTCAAACTCGTCTTTAAATAAACGTTAAACTAATTTTATCAAGTTAACACTTTTAACACTAACGTTTACTCGTTAACACTACGTAGGTAATAACAATAAAACTTCAATTGTGGCTCGTTCTGTGTGCTTTAACCGATTATTACAGTAAACTACTTTCATAAACTCACGCCTTTTTCCCATGGGGGTAGGCAAAAACTATAGAACGCCACCTGTCCTTAAATACTCCTTTTGCTTCGCCTACGTTCATACATCAGGAGTCATACACGCACGCCGGTTATGAGTACTACGCCCCTGACCTTTCTGAAGAACATCACAATTACGTCACTATATTATGTCCTCCTAGGGCGTCCCCTCCCGGCGTTTCCCGTTTCCACTCGCCTCTGCTTTGTAAATACCTTTTGTTAGTCGCCTTTCATTCATCCTCTCAACATGACCAAACCATCTAAGCATACGTACAGTAGGTAAACTTTACATTAAAAAAAATATATTTGAATTATTTTCAACTCGTATTTATATTGTAATTCACCCTAGTTTCAACACACAACATTTTAACATTCTCAAAGATCACAAAGGTGTCTATTAAAAGGCTCTCTATTTAAATGATCAACATTTTAAACGAGCAGATTGTATTTACGTAGCTAATGAAACTTTTTAAGAATAGTAATCGGAGCTGAAATTACATTATCGTGAAATGAGATTTACATTATTAGATTCCCAATAGGGTTTTTTTTTAAGTTTTTTGGTTAGAATGGTACTTAAAGAATCTGTTTGTTTAGTTACTATTTTCTAAAAAAACTTTAATAGCTAGGTATAGTCCGCAAGGCCTTTTTTTTTTGGGTTGGAAATTATCAAATAACTTCTCCCGCTCTGGGCGGAAAGGGAGGGGGGCGTGTCAGACTTTTACTGACTAAAACCCACCCGTATTCCTTCATTTGCCTGTGTGCCAGGGCCACGATGTTCGGACAAACTCGCAACCCTGGCAGGCATTGGCCCTAACGGACCCCGTCAGTTGGTGCTGACATCTCTTTGAGGCGCGCGTGGAATACAACACGCTATCGGATGGCGAGCTACCCATCGCTCACCGTCCGCAGGTCCGCGCCTACGGTGGCCGGAAATCGGCTTGCCATTCCCGACGCCTCCTGCAGCGACTAGGGGCGCGAGGGCGCGTACCTTGCCTCTCCCTCACGCGTTCCACCTCCTCCTTCGCAAGCATTACTGCTTCGCAGAAAGAGGTGACGGCCTCCCATGCACTCTCGCTCCGAACCATGGCCTGAACCAGGGCCGGACGCAAGAGATCGCCGCCGCCAATCGCCTCCATGATGACACGGCGGTACTCCGCCCAAGCCGGGCAGACCTCCACCGTATGCTACACCGTGTTCTCCGGGCGATCCACACAGTGGTGACACCCGGGCGTTTCCTCCCACTTTATCCTGAACAGGAACCTCCCGAAACAACCGTGTCCGGTGAGGATCTGCGTCAGGCGGAAGGTGAGGACGCCGTGGCGCCTCTCTAGCCACTCCTCAAAGAGGGGACTTATTGCCATAATTGTAGCGTGCCCAGAACTGGGTTGCAACCATCGCACTCAACGACCACAAAGGTGTCAAAGGATCTGTATTTAAATTATCAACATTTTAACGGAACAGATTGTAGGTATTTACGTAGCTATTGAAACTTTTTTTAGAATAAAACGTAATCGGAGCTGAAATTACATTACCTAACATGAAATAGGATTTACATTATTAGATTCCCTATAGGAATATTCTTTTTTTTTTAGAATGTTAGAATGGTTCTTAAAGAATGTTTTTGTTTAGTTACTATTTTCTACAAAACTTTAATAGCTAGCTAGGTACAGTCCGCAAGACCTAAGCTGAGCTTTGCATTTGTGTGAGTGCCCATAGTAACAACGTGGTGTAGTATGCGACGCAACTCCGCCGCGCACCTTCCACATTTCACCTCTTGTACTGTAATCACTCACACAAATGCAAAGCTCAGCTTAGGCCGGACTGTATATATTTTATCCGACATTGATTAGGTACCACCTCTTTATTGGAAGATAAGATAAACACTGTATTTAAAAGTTTATTTAGAATTAAAATGAAATGTACATAGGTAACAACTTATATCTAAGTAATAAATTAAAATATTATATCCTTACCTAGCTAATATTGAGTGCCCACCTATGAAATTTTTTTTTCTCACAAATAGAGAACCTCGTCATTTCTATGATTTAAAATATTCATCAATTGCTTGGTATTTTATCGAATAATGACCATCATAGACAACTACCAATAGCAAAAACATCTTATTACTTATAGTTTTCTAAACATAAAAAATACCTTAAAAATTACTCCTCATTTTGTTAGCAGAAATTACCACTATTTGTTTTAACTTAGGCAAAACTAATTTATGTCAATTAATCTAAGTGGCATATTACGATAGCTTAGTTTTTAAACATTGTTGCATAAAAGTTTTAAAACATTAGTGTTCTTGGTAGTTATATAAATTAAGAAAATGTTAGTATGAAATATGCAACTTCTTTAAAATTCTCCATACAAAACTCTGATTTCATAGGTGTAATAGATTCATTACTATTAACAAACTAAAATATGGCATCTAAAAATTCCTCTGAATCGCTGTCAACTGATACTGTACCCAAGAGACTGACGGCATTGCCACGTTGTATGGCAGTGCCTACTTAGCCCCTGGCCAAGGTAAAAACCAGTCCTCGGGTCACGAAAAGTGTCAACCAGCCGTTTGGAGATTTCATGTTGTAATTACCACGCACAAAGTATTAATTAACATTCTCAATTATTTATTGATTTAAATAAGCATGAAGTCAAATTCTTGCTATGTTTCTATAAACCTCGATCATCAACAACTATAATACTAAAAGGTTTTCACAAGATTCATTTCCATTTATAAGCCCAAGAGAATAAAAGATGGAGGTTAAATATCTAAGACGTTGATCAAGAGGCTCTCAGCTTTCTACCTTTGGAAATTCACATTAAAGTAATCTTCAAATTAAAACAAACACATGCATACATACGAGCTACGGTCCTTTCATATGCTCCTTTTGCTTCATTTATGTGCATACATCCACGCACGCCGGTTGCGAGTACTACACACCTGACCTTTTTGAAGATTATCTATACATTATAATAAAATAGTAGTGAAGACGCCAACGCATTCAAAGTCAAAGTCAAATTGTTTATTTCAAATAGGCACATATAAGGCACTTTTGAACGTCAATATTTACAAAAAAAAAGAATTGATTCTAGTCGCCCCTTCCAAAAAGTAATTTCGTATGGAGAAGAATGGGCAAGAAACTCCACCGTTACTCTTTTAAAATGTTGTACAATATTTTTTATAGGTACATTATTCATACAATTATATGTGAAGACGATGCACCTAGGATAAAATTATTATACCACAATAGGTAAAAAGAGTTAAGAATGAAGCAATGACAGATAAATTAATTATGTGAAAGATACATGGTGCTTACATATTTACAAACATTGTAAAAAAAAATATACGTTTTCCTAAAAAAAAATAATATCAGTGTGAGTTATGGTAATAACAAGCTTTCTATTCGTCCTCTAAATTTGAGCAAACCATTACCACCAAAAGTTACATTGTTTTGTCACTCATCAGATTATTATTAAATTATTTTGTGTATTTTCCTTAAATTAAAATAAAATAGTAAATTATCATCATCAATAAAGATTTATTCTCATACAGCGCCATTTTACGTGCCCCAAAATGCTTGCAACCGGTAATGTATGTGCATTCTATAACACTAGAATTAGTTTAACTAATACAAGTATCCTATCGTAGGCATTAGGCCTTAAAATTAAACATTTATCTAAGTAACTTAAATAATTACCTACCTTTAAAGTTTAATTTGCCTAATTCTCTAGGTCTACGAGAGAAGAAAAAGTAGTTTTAAACGTAACTTAACGCAACTTTTTTGAAATTCGAAAGTGACTTTTTCTGTTCGAAACTTCGTATTACCGAAACTACCTTTAAAGTTTAATTTGCCTAGTTCTCTAGGTCTACCTACAAGAGAAGAAAAAGAAGTTTTAAACGTACCCCCGCAACTTTTTTGAAATTCGAAAATGACTTTTTCAGTTCGAAAGTTCGTATTACCGAAACTCGTATTTCGACATAGCAATTAACAAGTACAGCAATTGAAAGTCGAAACAAGAGTGTTCGAAAACTCACATCACACGGCAGTTGGCTTTAAATTAGATTAATTACTTAGAATTTTGTTCTTATAAAAGTTTTCGGAAGAAGGTAATTAATCTGGGAGCACGGCAGTGCCACTGCCAAGACGAGCCAAAAAAAAAATAGGGGCACTACCTATCTTTTCTCGAAGCATTTCGCCGTATTTTAAAATTCTCATAGCTCATAGCGGCCTCAATAATACTAGAGAGCTCAAATTCTCAGGATAAGATGTAGTTGCCAGTTTTATAAAACACACTGAGCCTTATTACAAGACAAGGTTTATCTTCAGACCCAAGTTTAAACCATGGAGTCATTATTGAATTTCAAACTTTATTCCGTCTACGGTAAAGTTCTTAATACAAAACTGACAACTTGGTACCGAACTAAGTATTCTGTTTTGTATAAAAAACGGTATGTTAATCAGAGTTACGTTCTCATTACAAAAACTAGCTCCATGGTTTAAGCCATGTCAAAATATAAATCTTGTTTTGTAATAAGACGGACTAAGTTTCATTTGTCTAGTTTTTATATTTTGAATAACTACAATACGTCAATTTCGTCACTGACTGACTCACTGTGTCACTCACTCACTCATCAAAATCTCTAAGGCACTTCCCGTAGTCTTAGAAAGTTGAAATTTGGTATACAGGTAAGAAATCTCTAGCGTTCCCATCCCCATAATGGGGGTGCAGGTCTGCATGTAAAGTAAATCCTCAAGGGTATTTCCCGAAGTCCTAGAAAGCTGAAATTTGGTATGCAGGTTATGACTTGCACACAAATAACAAAAAAAAAAACATATTCGTAACTTCACCTTACAACCTCATTAAAGGAAGGTGTAAATATATATTTCTTACTGGCAATAGGTATAACTACTTTCATTTGTTATGAAGGCATGAAGATTAGTATGAAATAAACAACAAAAAAGATTTTTTTTTTCGATGGCTATGAAGAAAGTAACCTGCTGGCATGCAAGAAATACCTTTTTTACCCGACTATGCTAGAAGTAAGGGTTAATGTGTTAACATGTATGTGTAATATCGGTACATTATCACAGCCGTTCCAAATGGTACTTTAAGAATAGCACCACCCTATTTTATTAAACGGCAAAAATAGCATTCAATTAATGTATGCTATTTTATGGAACTCGCACGCGTGTAAACACTTGCGTGCAATTCTTGAATGGCAATAAAATTGAACATGCTTTATGGCATGCGATTATTGGTCTTGAACGTTCCAGAAACTTGCACCGTGTAATTGGAGCTTAAGGGCTGACTAGAGAATGGACGATACATTACCAGTGACAGGGGCGAAAAAGAGGACTTACGAGTAACTGAGGCAGTTGACTGAGCTGTACAAGTCTAACATACTTGGTAAGACAAACACGATAGCCCGAAAGAAAAGACGTATTTAATGTTGGCACTACAACATAACACTAAAAGAAAAAAAAAAACAATATATCCCATATTGTGTACAATATTTAAAACGAAACCCAAGCGATACGTTACCAGTGACAAGAGCAAAAAAGAGGACAAAAATAAGGCAATTGACTGAGCTGTGAAAGTCGTAACATACTTGGTCTGACAAAATATCGGTTATTGATACATGATGAAGAAGAAACCATAATAGCCCGAAAAAGAAATCGTGGAAATATCGACCCCACAAAATAACACTAAAAGGAAAAAAAACCAGGGTGCTCTAGACCGCACGACTGAAGTAAAACAGAAATCACCGTTCGCGTAACGCTAGCATAAGAAGCTTTACTTAAAAAAAACTACGGTATTGTGAGTGTATAAACAGCCAGTCTGAAAATAAAAAAAAAACCTATATGCGGGACGGCCCGCGGCGGTGATTTCCATGTTTAAAATTTAAACAAATTCCGTTAGCCTCACCCTATCACACTTTTCGTAACGCTCTCGTCCCGCCTTCACTAGCTTACTCCCCAAGTCAAGCGTGCGAAAAAATAGTTTTACTTCAAAAACACAATATATATGCCCATAACTTGTACCATATTTAAAACGAAACCCGAGCGATCCGTTACCAGTGACAAGAGCAAAAAAGCAAAGCAACTTGTACGACGCTACACTTAACTAAGGAGTTCGCACGCCAACCGACAATTAGTCTGACTTGTTACTGGTATTAGCTTCGAACTTATTATTTAACTGGTCTCGTCCTTTGGTGTTGCTTGCGTTTATCTGCACGACTTTCTCTTGTTCGAAGAATAAATTGTAGGTGTGGTTGATATGGTTTTGTATTTTTGATAATATTTATTACATAATTATCTGAAGCTACTTACTATAAGTATCTAGAAGTATAAAAAGACAAAAATAAAATAAAATGCAAAAATTAAATCAAAACACCAACAAACACTATATTTTAAATGTTTTCTCAAAATTTAGAAAATATGCAAGCTATTATTATAAATTATATCTTGTATTTGGTATTATTTAAAGCACATCATAATAATTATTAAAATATTTTCTCATAAACATAAAAAGGCATGACACAATTGTCACGAAGAAGATTACATCAAACTAAAAATGTAACATTTTAACATAGTAATAGATAAATTCATTATCTAGTTATTTTCAACGTCTAAAATAGGTCAAGAATGAAAAATATTTAAAAGCCGATGGAAGATATTTTCAGCTCAGGCCGAGAGGGGAAAAACATTGTAATAATATTATAATCCTTATGTTCAGCATGTTTGTGACTAATGCGAAAGATAAGGAAAGTGTATTACATAAAAAAAAATGCATTTTGTAATAAGAAAAGCATTCACCTATGGTCTGTCTCCAAATACAGAATTCATAAAAGTGCTACGTTGCTACGCAGGTGTAGCGTTGTAGCTCTCGTAGCACAGTGCTACGAAAAGCGTAGCAAGTGAATCAAAGTATCTTGTTGGAAGAAATACTAGATTAAGGTTTTAATAACTTGGCTATAATGATGTTATCATCTTCATAAAAACACTGCCACACACCAAATTTAATAACATCTTAATTTATACCTAGATCTTACTACACCCACGTCCAAAACGAGAGACGTAGTTATTTCACGTACATTATTTCAAAACCACAAGGGAATATAAATGTAAAAAGACTTTTAAGAGTATAAATATTATCCTTAGTCCGCAATTTTGTTCCGGAATGATAGAATAAAGATATTCTGTCATCCCATAGGAACTATGCGCAGCAGTATCTCAAAGAATCGAAATATGAAATTCAAGTCAACATCTTTGAGATATTTCTGATAAAATATTTTTCCATTTTCCATATGTTTGTCTTTGCTGATTGTTAGACGAGAAATGGCTAGGTTTTATTTTTGGAAATCGGAAATCTTTTTGGGGAATAATGTTAGTGGCAGTTGATTATTTTATTAAAAATTGTGGAGTTTCGATAACTTTGATTAAGAACACAATACCGTTGCGTTACATTTTTTGAAAACTCTCTATCTCATTACTATGAATATCTATGTTATTTTCAAAGTGTTCTATCCTATTTGCCAGAGCCTGTTTTATTTCAAAGAACTCTCGTACTCACTCAAAATCAAAGTTATCCAATTTGTTTCATTCATTATGAATTGATACGACAGATTTAATGTGTTCATGAAGAACCAGCATTAATCGCATTATCGGCAATAATTAGGCTTGGTACAGACAGAAAGAAAAACTTATACGAACGTACTTAATGCCTTGGAAAAAAAGAGTAATTAAAAAAAAACAAAATATGTACGAATCGTTACGAACATAAGTTTGAAAAATATTGCCTTGTTAGTCTAGTGGTCGCAACCTTTACTGTTGAGCATGAGGTCCTGGGTCGATTCCCGGGTCAGACAAAGTGTTATTGGGTTTTTCTATCTAGAACATCTCAGTAGCAGCCTGGAGTCTGGATTTGTGCCCGGTTGATGGCAATAGGCTCGCCCCCTATTACATGGGGCTTAAACATAACTGGCGAAATATGGATGTTCCATAGGTACACCTCTGCCTAACCCTTCGGAGATTACAGGCGTGTATGAAAAAGTGAAATAAATAAATGAAATATTTTTTTTCGTTTCGATAACACGATAGAATGTCATGCAAACACTGTTATTTATTATTAAAATAAAATGCGAATTTAAACTGAAACATTTCTGTCAGCAAAGTCGATTCAAAGTCAGTAAGAAATTCTTTGGTGAAAGTTATACGTACCTTATATTACTTGTATAACTTATTAAGGCGACGATAACCGACTTTTATTGATTTTATACTGAAGATCACGTCTAAACGAATAGTGTTAATGATTTGAAAAAAATATATGTTAAATTAGAGCATTTTCTCAATAATTTAATGTGTGAACAATCGTGCGCATAATCTAAAATATTTACATATTAAGTTGTTGAGAAAATGCTCTAATTGAACATAATTTTTTTTCAAATCATTAACACTACGCGTTTAGACGTGATCTTCAGTATAAAATCATTAAAAGCCGATTATCGTCACCTTAAGTCCTCTTTTTACCCGACTACGGCGAAGCAAAACGGAGAGTTATGATTTTGACCGGTATGTATGTATGTATGTATGTTCATCTGTTCCCTCATTACTTCTAAACTGCTTGTCATAATTTGACAAATGAGGTATTTTTAGAAGCGTCTTGATTGTCCGCTGGTTATAGGCTATGTGAAGATACATTCAATAAGGCGCCCTCTAGGGGACATAAAGTCAAAGCCTAAAAATCAAATAAAAAAAAAAAAATAACCTGACTGCTAAAAAATTAACTGAAAATATGGAAACAAGATGAAAAGAAAACCAGTATCCTTTAAGTATCAAAAATAAATAAATGCAGTCGGAGGCAAATTTTAAGTCATTCGTAACATCCTAGATGCCTCCGACTGCATTTATTTATTTTTGATACTTAAAGGATACTGGTTTTCTTTTCATCTTGTTTCCATATTTTCAGTTCATTTTTTTGCAGCCGGGTTATTTTTTATTTGTTTTATTTATAGCTTTTTAGTGTTATTAATGAACATATTGTTTAGATACGTATTGGTAAGTTAAAAAACTATACGACTTAGCAAGATAAGCTAGGATAGGTTTTAGAAAAGCTAGCTTCTGCCCGCGACTTGGCGTGGAAGTAGTAGAATAGCCACATTTTTATAGAAAACGGCCACTAGTCCAACAAGGCCGTCCTGGGTTCGATTCCCGGGTCAGGCAAAGGGTTATTGGGGTTTTTTATCTGAAATTTCTTAGAAACAGTCCGAAGTCTGAGTTTGTGCCCGGTTAATGGCAATAGGCTCGCCCCCTATTACATGGGACCTAAACATAACTGGCGAAATGTGGATGTACTATACGGTACACTTCTGCCTAACCCTTATAAAGGCGTGATGTTAACTTATTTTTTTATAAAAAATCCCTGTATACTATGTTTGTAGTTTTGATCTCAGCAGCCAAAATACACAGAGACTCAAGACTGGTGACGCGGGAGCAAGTGACGGACAGTTGTTCGTGTGAGAACCAGTTTTAGTCCTGAGGTCGACTCCGCATACTTCAGTGGCAATTCCCCATTGCTTGCCAATGCCATAAGGGTTTTGACAGACATACATACGGACAGACGGACGGACAACGAAGTGATCCTTGAAGGGTTCCGTTTTTTCTTTGGCAACATCTTGCATTTTGATTTTGACTCCATTATCGTCGTCAGCGCCCCATCGAAAACCATGAAAACGACACCTATGACAAAAAATTCACAAATTTTCGGTAATGCCTTTTTAAGTTTTGATTTCGACCCCATTCTTGTTGTCAGTGTCCTTAAAAACCATGAAAACGAGACCCATGACGAAAAATTTGCAAATTTTCTATAACGCCATGTTGAATTTTGATTTTGACCCCAGTTTTGTTATCAAAGACCTCGAAAACGATGAAAACGACACACTATCATCTATCATCACAATATCACTACATCTTTTCGCGCAAGTGGGTTCGCGCAAGTGTCTTTAGCAGAAATGTCATTCGCGCAAGCATCTTTAGCAGAAATGTCATTTGCGCAAGTGTACCAAATCCGGTGCATCAAATCTCAGTTGGTCTACTCTTTCATATGAAACAGGATCTATTGGCATAAACAAGTGAAAATTGCTCGTTTTCTTGCTGACTGTAATTTATTTTTTTTAAATCTGTGAATGCAGATCAAAATGTCTCAAAATTTTAAGGACAGTCTCCTAAGACCGATTTTGTGTAGCTACAACGGTTAAGATATCCTTACTTTCCATCTTAAAAATCCACCCTGCATATGCCATGATGATTGACTGCTTAGCCGCATAAAGATATAGCGTGATGATAATCAGTTAAAAGGTTAAATCTGTAACAGTCTGCAATGTTCTAACCGTTTGGCTCGTCTTTTTACAATTTGCTGTAAACCATAGAGGAATACAAACATAATGCAATATTGCTCATCCCCCATAGTAAATAGCGTGATAATATATGACCTGTCGGTTAACCAGACTTATAGGGAATATATATGCAAAAGTTGAACAAAATGTATCCGAATAGAATTTGCGTGATGCTGGAACATACATTCAGACAAACAGACAAAAAATCTAAAAACTATATTTTTGGCATTAGAACGATCTCAGACCTCAAACCAATTACTATTTTCAAAAATATTCAATGTACAATTTAAGATCGCTTTGATTTTGTTATTAAAGAAAATGTACTTTTTTGTAGTTTGTGACAAAATAGTAGCTTAAAAGTGTTATAAACTATATATATTTGGAATTGGCTATTTAATAGCTTTGATTTGATACCCATATTAATAAAATCGTAAAATATATTTTTTTATTCTTCCTCTCTTTTAGAATTCGCAAATGCCATATTAAAATTTTATAGCCTATGTCACTTCCGCAATTAAAACGAATCTAAGGATACTTCATATGTTAAAATCCATCAAGCCGTTTAGCCTATAGAGCGTGCCAAAGAAATAGACATACATACATACTCTCGAAAAACATAACCCTCCTTCTGAAGCAGTCGGGTAAAAAAAAAATGTTTATTCATGCCGTGTTAAGAAGAAAGACCTTAATTAGCACATTTCAAAAATATATATATTGTCAGCTTTTGTTCATGCCTTTGCTTGCAAGCACCCAATAATTAGGTATAATTTCTATAAAACCACAAGCAACAACAAACATATTTTCTCTCCAAACCTACACAAAATACATAATTATATTATAATAAAAATGTATTTCAATGTGGCCTATTTATATATAAAAAAAAACAAAACGTGTGTAATAATAATGACATAAGCCGCAGAAGAAGACAGCCGTGGTCGTATGCCACCTAAACTATCAAAACAACACATTCTAACAGTAGTAAGCGATCATAATCTTCAGGGCAAGTGGCATACGACCACGACTGTCTTCTGAACATCACTATGAATATGTATTAAATACATTAAAATATATTACGTATAAGTTGTTTATTTAATAGACGACAAAATATATTGAATAATTTGTACATAATAATTTCAGATTAGAATATTTTCTTGTTTCATACTTTTTAGAGCGTAATTTTTCAGTACCTATAGTCGGGTTTTAATTTTTGAACTTATTTTTTTTTTGCCCCTGTCACTGGTAATGTATCGCTTGGGTTTTGTTTTAAATATTTATAATGAATTTCACTTTTTTTGCTTGTTGTGTTTTTTATTGTATCGATAGCTCCACTTCTTCTTTCTCAGGCTGTAATGGTCTTTTGATACAAAAAGACCAAAGCGAGAAAATTTAATATAAATTACCTATTTGTTTACTATGACAGAAATCGATTCAGTAAACGATTCAGAATTCTCATAATCTGCATTAATTCTGTAACACATTGTAGTACGAGTAATACATTCTCGTCACGTATTCCAGAGAGCCTAAAGACGAAGGTCTTCAATCAGTGCGTCCTACCTGTTATGACTTACGGAGCCGAAACGTGGACACTCACGTTACGGCTGGTCCATAAATTCAAGATCGCTCAGCGAGCTATGGAACGGGCTATGCTGAGGGATCGAATCCGGAACGAGGTGATCCGGCAGAGAACCAAAGTTGTCGACATAGCCCACAGAATAAGCAAGCTGAAGTGGCAATGGGCCGGCCATATTAGCCGTAGAATCGATGACCGTTGGGGTAGACGTGTTCTTGAGTGGAGACCGCGAATCGGCAAAGGTAAGATAGGACGCTCTCAGGCTAGGTGTAGCGACGACCTTCGCAAGGTGGCTGGTGGCAGCTGGATGAGAGTTGTCGAGAATCGAGATGAATGGCGTGCATTTGGAGAAGCCTATGTCCAGCAGTGGACTGCTATGGGCTGATGATGATGATGATGACATTGTATACATATACTACGTAGGTATAGATTATATTATTTGTAGGTACTTTAAAGGTTTTCGGATGCTACAAAAACCTATATAAAATTGAGAGTCATTGAGTGTCATCAGTGTTCCATATGTATTTATTTTCATCAGAAATAAAACATCATCATTATTAGTAACAAAAGGGGTATTTTTAGAAAAAAATACTGACACATTTTTTTTACTCATTGGACTAAAATGTTGTTCACAAAGCACTCTATTACATTTTATTAGAAAAAAAAAAAATCTCTCGATGTAACATCATTGTCGCTTTCAGTTCAGTCGTACATTAAATAAAAGTACGTCAATACGTAATGTGCTTTGTTTGTGTTGACGATTTTCATGCCATTATAAGGAAAACAACAGCGTCAATAATGGGTGGGTTGCGCGGAAGCTCCAACAGCATCCTAAAAACATTATTTGATAAAGTGGACAGTCCCTTCGTAAGGCACTGGGTACGGAGGCACGTGCCAACGTTTTAATTTTACTAACATAGTTTGTTAGTCATTTTTACTATACTATATGGATTATGTGTACTTGTATGTGTAGTCCGAAATAAAGAATATATTATTATTATTATATTTAATTTCTAAAGTATTATCAGAATAATACAGAAGTTCAGCTTTATATCTTGTACACACGGCTACACATCAAGCTATATATTTCCAGTATACGCTGACCTCTCATTGGACGGAAATCTTTCACAATGAGAGATCAGCTTATACTGGAAATGTATAGCTTGATGTGTAGCCGTGTGTACAGTGAGTACAAGCGCACTTACGACTGGCATTCGGCTGAAGATAGACTCTGAACGGCGGCGGCGTTCTACGTATGCGTTCACCTGTTTTCGCTCGTCTTAAGCTGGGTACTGACCGGCGTTACGGGGCGTAATGTAACGTGTTACACAGCGAGCAGTCAGTACGTCGTGTTACGGGAAAACCAGCAAGCAACGAGCCGCTCGTTGCTCGCTTTGAGTGCTCCACCCGGCTGTCGGTTTTTTGGCGAATCCTTTGACTGGCGGCGACGGAGCACAGAGTTTTGACGAGCATGTTACGTCGATTTTAAGGACACTGCGTAACATGCTCGATGAGTAACACGCTCGATGCGAATGTTACATTACACCTTGTAACGTTGGTCAGTACCCACCTTTATGGTTATGTGTTGTTCTGTGGTATTATCTACTCTGTATTTATGTGTTGTGTGACATTGAAAGCGCAATGACCGACCGCTTCGTCATGTAATGGATAGCCGCCATAATATTGTTAAATTAAATTCATAAAATTATAATAAGCTAGGTTAGATTACAGATTAAGATAGCCTTCGTACATGTTACAAAACACCAAGGTTTATAAAGCGTTGACAAAACATCACTTTTATAAAGTGTTGGTATTACTTATTTAAATAAATTTCTAAATATCACCTTCAAAGGGCACGTTATTAGAGTTAGTGTTTCTTAATAAAAAATTATCTGCATATTGGAAAACCTAACTTTAATATCCTGTGAATTTCAGCTTCACAGCCAGGTACTACCAGGTACCTACATTAGCTACATAAAAGCACGCACTAGTAACCCATAGCCGTCAAAACCAGAAAAAGTCACCGAAGCCAAAATAGGGTTATATAAACACGATAAAAACGAGGTGCTTTAGACCACACGACTGAAGTAAAACTAGAAATATACGAAACGCAACTGGTCCTGAGAGAAAGAGAGAAAGAAAATGTGTGCTCGCACCTCTCTCTCTTGCCCCTACAGTAATATACGAAACGTAACTCTCTCTCTTTCTATCTTCACTAACTTATATCTCTCAACTTCCGTTCGCCCCGCCCGATCACACTTTTCGTAACGCTCTCGTCACGCGTTCACCAGCTTACTCCCCAAGTCAAGCGTGAGTAAAGTGCGTACTTTTACTTAAAAAAAAACATGCGGGGCAGTCTTTGGGGACTGCCGATAGCCCCGAAATGGGGTCATTGTACTCATCATTTTGATCAACTTCTTCTATGGGACCAACCCTGAAATCGCGAAAAAAAATTAGCTGTTCCATACATTTGTGCTCACTTAAATCGACAAAATGTATGGAACAGCAGATTTTTTTTCTGACCTCTTTTCGGGTTTAGGGTAAACAAAAAATAATGTATATCGATACTCATCACTTAATTAATCACCTAATTTGATATACCTGTCAAAGTGAGCATATTTAACACTGTAACTTGAAAACATTGTAAAAGCCCATTCTTTTTATTAAAAGAGTAACCGTGGAGTTTCTTGCCGGCTCTTCTCCATAGGAAACGACCAATTGGGACCATGTACCTAGCTTCTGACGCCCATGTAGGTTTATGTGAAATATATTAAAATATTTTGATTTTATTCATATGGCTCAACGTTCGTTAATATACATTATGTCTTTTGATTTTTTTTGACAATTCGTGGCAATAAGAGAAGGCAGATGCTATGTCATAACTACGAGTAACAAAACTCAGTTTATTTCTTAGTAAAATTTAGCTTTTTATACTGTTATTTAAGCGAAGTATAATTAAATTAACAACGTAGCTGTTGGTAATAAAACAATTAACTTTCCCGATAACCGTATAATTTTATTGTGGCCTTTTAATTCACAGAAAAACCCTTTGAAACATAATAATCTATATTGAAATTCACAACTGTAAAATAAGTAACATATGCTAGGCACTTCGTGCACATGCAAGCGAATGCTTTCCATCAATTACAACAGTAACTAGAAAAAGCTACTAATGCCAGAAAATGTTCTTAAATGTATGTGTATCGCTAATGTAGGCAATTATATTGTGAATGGGAACACGTGAAGTTTATGGTGTTATCGCGGTTGCTGTAATTATGTAATAAGAATTAGAATTTATGCGCTTTAGTCAATTTCTTGAGTTAATTTATTGTATGGTCAAATTGTGGTAGCTGCTATAAAGTCTTGGTTTTACGAGGTGAACTGTTATCGGTGAAATGTATGGCTGATTGTGTGTTATTATAAAATACAAGCATTGTTATGTTTTGAGGTTTTTTATCCCATAAAACGAATAAATTAACTATACTATATTACACTCAAATGGAGTTCGTGGATAACTAATAACAACCGCACGTGTCGATCCATCAGGTTAAGCTACGCTTGCCGGGGCGGGTCCGTGGATGGGTGACCATCTTTACATACTCCTCCGTGCCTCAGAAAGCACGTTAAGCCATTAGTCCCGGCTGTCATTCGTGTATCTTTGACAGTCGTTACGGGTCGTCAGATGCCCGAAAGTCTGACAACCAGTCTTATCAAGGGGTATCTTATTACCCAGTTACTGGGTTGTGGTGGTCAGATTGGCAGTCGCTCCATGTAAAATACTGGTATTTAGTTGCATCTGGTTAGATTGGAAGCTGATCCCAATATAGTTGGGAAAACGCTAGGTAGATTGATTGATATACATATAGTTACTGATTATTTAAATGATAAATGTAAATATTTTATTTAAGTTATTTTTTTGTAAGTTATAATAATAAAATTATATAATTAATAAATTTAATAAATAATTTAATATTAATATTTGCAAATAATGAATAATGTAAGACATATTTGTATTATAGTAGATATTTGCACACATGTTTAGGTAGGATATGGTTTAAAGAACTTGTTTATATGTATCACTTCATGTACCTACCCATATTCAAGCAAATAAATGATTTGATTTGATTTGATATTACGCTTAAATTAATAAAATAAAAAAATATGAAGAACAAACCAATTGAGTGGAATGAAAAATCGCTAAATATGACTGCCATGCCTTGCCATGTGTCAGTGATGTGATTAAACAGAAAATCTCTTAAATAAAACTACACAAAATAATTAACACAGGCTGTTAGCCTGCAAGGTTTCTAGGTAAGGGTCGGTGTACATCTGACGGAAGATGCATCGCGTATTATCGGTCGCGTAACGTCAGAACATATGAGAAAACATTCAACCTTTCACACGTAACTGATGATGCATTAGTGCGTCGAGCGTACAGCGTCTGTTCCGTTTCCGTCACCGCATTGTCGGCCGACGTAAACAGCGTCAACGTCGCGCCACGTGTATTTTGATTGATGCATTCAGACTAGGCGTAACATCAGCGGAGATGGTTTGTGTACAGACCGTTAGCAGATTTTTGCATTGAAAATGTTTGATACAGAACGATTTATCACGAAGTGCAAAATAGATTATGTCTATGGAACTTAAAAGAAAAATCTTATAGCGAACGACAAGCCAAAAGACGGGCTTGGGAGGAAATTTCAGAAATATTATTTGTTGAGTGGGAGACATATGACACAAAAAAGAAAAATGAAACACGTAAGTTAATGTTTATACGAACTACGCCCGACGCATCTTCCGTCAGATATGGAAACACCCTATTTGACCGAATAGACGCGACCGATGATACGCTCGACGCATCTTCCGTCAGATGTGAATCGACCCTAAAGAAGACCTAAAGAAATGCAAAATGTTTAAAAAAAAATGTAATGGAAATGTTTTTAATAGTTATATACAACATATCTCATAACTAACGCACAACCTCATTGTACTTATCATTATGAATTAAATATTGGTCCCATAAAAGTTGTTCATAATGATGAGTACAAAGACCCCTTAAGAGGTTGTGCGTTAATTCTGGGACATGTTATACATGTATATCTTTATATTGAAAGAAATAAGGTGGGGTGGGGGTGGGGTATAGGGTCAGCTTTATACTGAGTGGTGGCCGTTTTGCGTGGATGTAACGCATATTTCCCCCTACTTGTTCTTTTTGTAACTATGTTCTTTCTTTGCGTCATGTTTACCGCAAATGAACGTATTTTCTTTCTTTTTATTTCTAAATAATTATTCCACAATTCTCGCTATTGCACCTACCACTGTTTGTCTGTACATCACCCAAAGGTTGACTGGCAGAAAATGCCTGTACCATCAAGTGTGCTTCTGTACATTTGAGTGCTTAGAGTATTAAATAAACAAATGGGCTAAACATACAAGTATTTAGACAGCCTCAGACCTTACCATGTAAGACCTATATAAGATCAAATCAAGATTCTAATCAATAAACACACAACTGAATAATTAATATTGAAACCCCAACGTATTTACTTTACCTATACGAAGTAAACATATATTATATGTTCACTTACAGGGCCATTGTTTATTCGCTCACAACTATGTGAAGAGGGGTCAATTCCGGAACACTGTTAGTGTGAAGTTTATTGAAATTTTGATAGGTGCCGTAGTTTTAAGTGCTACAACTCGAAGAATAATTAGTGTTTTTGCATAGTTTTGACGGGGTCTGACTTATTTTTCGGCTCATAAAAGTTTACTACAGAATTTGGGCTAAGCAACGGACAATAAGTGACCAGTGACATATACCGAACATTATAAAATATAGAACAGAGGTCCAGTACTGCTTCATATTTTTTTACTTGAACCTAGCCAGGTTACTACTGCTCTCAAAACGGTGAAGGAAAACATCGTAAGGAAACAACCGGCTTGTCCTAGAAACAAAAATTCGTAGACATTGTGACATCCACCAACCCGCACTGGGCCCGCGTGGTGGAATATGGCCCACTCCCTCTCACAGGATGAGGCCAGTGTCACAGCAGTGGCAACGTTATAGATTATGCTGTATGTAGCAAATAACAACGCTCTAAGCACTAAGTAGCGATTCTCATTTCAGATTTGTAACAGGATTTTCCAATAATATTTAACGGGTAGAAGAATCCTTATGCTCATCTACCGACCTAACGTTATGCAGAACGCGTTAGACAAGCTAATTTGTTAGTTTTTCAGGCTTACCCGGATTTTCACATTTATTATGATCCACCGAGCTAATTGCTTTCGTCATTGTTTTTGTTTATATGTGTTCTGAGTTGCCCCTTCCTATGTAATTACATAATCAGCCTATAATGTTCCCACTGCTGGGACACAGGCCTCCTCTCTTCGAGAGGGAGTGGGGCTGTAATCTACCACGCGGACCCAGTGCGGGTTGGTTGTAATTATTTATTTATTTATTAAAACTTTATGCACAAGTAATAAAAGCTACTGTACAAAGGCGGACTTAATGCCTGAGAAATTTTCTACCAGTCAACTTTAGGGTAATGCAGAGACAAAACCAATCCAATCAAAACCAATATCAAATAGATAATTCGATAAACAACAATATATACATATATACTTATAAACAAAAGAAAGAGTGTCAGGAGAAATAACGATTGGTGGAGGAGAAAACGATCAACACTGGGATGATCCTGCCAACTTCTTACGAATATATTCCCGTGCCTTCACTTTAAATGTTAATCGACTGGTTGCCATCAATGAAAAAAACTATCTGGTTCTGGTTTTCAATTATCTCATCGCAACACATTTGACAACAGTTCCCAGTAGCCGATTATAAGTGTCCACTAGAATTATTAACAGAGTCGTTAGCGTGGAGGTTGTCGATTTTGGCGGACTATTATATCCCGGTGACATGTCGGTTTTCTACGAACTCATCATTGTTTTACGTTATGCTTTGTTATACCGTCACATTATTGAACTAGATTGTCCATATAGCTTCATTTTGACGGCAATTTTGAATGGCTTATTTAATGTGGAAATGTTTTGTAAAGCGTCATCATTTACAATGGAATATGTTTGATATACAACATTATTTTTAGTATATGCGAAACCTGAATATAGTTTGTTCAGAATATGGAACTGAATCGATTTCAATCTTTTTTACACCATGTTATATTTTGTCCCAAATTTTTTTATTTGTGATAGAAAATGTTGTCACCATTTAATTACTTACAATATAATCGCCGTACGGTTAGGTACCTACTGCCAAATTGTTATCAATGAGCGCAAGACGACCCTGGAGGCGCGGGGGCGCCACTAGCATGTTTTTGTACGGACAACCCGGTAACATAACAACCTTATAACTTGGTGATTTTTAATGATACAGTTTTGAAATTTTGTACATAGATTCTATACATAAAAATACTAGACACGCATTTCGGGTTTCGCATATACTAAAATGAATATTGTAGATCATGCGTTTATGAATAGTAGGTCCAGGTTGAATGGTTTTAAACTGCCATAATTATTTACCCTATGCAGATAGACGGTAATTACTACGTGCCTCGGAAAGCACGTTAAACATTTTCCCGAGTATTTTGGGGTCGGCTTCCAGTCTAACCAGATGCAGCTGTTTATCAGTATTTTACATGGAGCAACTGCCTATCTGACCTCCTCAACCCAGTAACTGGGTAATACGATACCCCTTGGTAAGACTGGGTCAGACTTTCGGGCTTCTGACGACCCGTAACGACTGTCAAAGATCTACGAATGACAGCCCGGACCAACGGCTTAACGTTCTTTTCGAGGTAATTCTCCAACTCAAACTCAAACTCAAAGCATTTAATTCAAATAAACCAATTACAGGCACTTTTGAATTGTCAAGGGGTCGGTCAGTCATAAAGATGAAGCTAGTTGCCCATTCCAAAGCTTAGTAGGTACCTATGGAGAAGAACGGGCAAGAAACTCCACGGACACTCTTTTAAATTAACATATGGTTACAAAATATTGGTTACATCATTCGTGTTGAAATTAAACATGTGAGAACGATGCAAAACGTCAAAAGCGTCCGTAACAAAAGGATTAAAAAAAAAACAATTCAAAAATTAAATTAAAATAAGCCAAGGCCGCTAAGAGATGACCAGTCCCTACTGATGGCGCCCGTTCACGAACATGACGCATGGATTAGCACCATTCAACTCAACCATTTTGAAGGGAGATAAATGATCCAACACACCCGCCACCATCAGCGAGACTTTACAGTGAGCATGACATACTTTCAGCCGCCAGGGCACATTCAAGTCAATGAAAGAAGTACTCAGTAAATGGTAGCTTTATAGTAAGTATATAGTGCTCACACATGTGCTATGCAATTATATAATACTAAGAGATTGAATTTATACTATAATAATGATTTTCCTTTTGCTAGTAAAATTTTATTAATTTTTGAAATACATTGCAAACTATAGTTTTGTATAATTTAGAAGCAATTTTTGTTTTATTTTTGTTAATGTGAGTACCATGGAACCGTTTATTATAATAAGATGTATGTTGACTTAAAAAAGCGTGGCAGTTGAGAGTATGTCATGCTCACTTAAATGGCTCGCTGATGGTGGCGCGTGTGTTGGATCATTCGGTTCCCTACAAAATGGTTGAGTTGGATGGTGCTGATCCACGCGTCATGTTCGTGAACGGGCGCCGTCAGTTGAGACTGGTCTTCTCTTAACTGCCAGGGCTTATTTGTAATCTTTTAATCTTATATTTTGAATTGTTTTTAAAATAAACATTTTTTTTTTTTTTACATTGTTCTCACATATAGAAGCAACAAGAATAATTAACCCAGGATTGTGTAATATCTTGCTTTAAAAGAGTGTCCTTGGAGTTTCTTGCCTATTCTCCTCCATAGAGATCTACGTTTTGGAATGGGCAAATAGCTTCAACTTTCTGACTAACTGACCGACTCTTTGACAATTCAAAAGTGCCTGTAATAGGTTTAATTGAAATAAATGTTTTGAGTTTGAGTTTGAGACAAAACTCAATCTCTTAGTATTATATAATTGCATATTAGCAGTTTATTAAAACTGTAAATGTAAGTTTGTAATCGCAAAAAAAAATATATACATATAGAAAGCTACAAATATAGACAAGTAAAGGAAATAGTCCGATTATCGTTATAATCGGACTATTTCCTTTACTTGTGCTGTGAGACCTTGCTTCTTACTAAATTTCATGATTCTAGGTCAACGGGAAGTACCCTATAGGTTTTGATTTATTTGCAAGTACCAAAATACTCGTATATCGTATACGAGTCGCTGTGTTTTTTTGTTTAGTTGATGTTTTTTAGAACTCCAAGAGACCGTAGACCTGTGTATTTATTAATTAATAATATTTATTTAATATAAAATTATTTAATTAATAATTTTATTTTGTTATTAATTTCAACTTGATACTGACGGAATGACAGACAGATAGACAGACGGACAACGAAGTGATCCTATAAGGGTCCTATCTGACCAAGATTATGTTTGGACTTTAAAAGAGACTGTTACCTCTGAGTTTGTTTCGGCCTTTCTTCTCAGAGTAGTCAGATAGCAAACGACGACCTCATCTAGTTTTTAAAATATGATCGTCGTGTAAAAGTTTTTGTACAAACCTACTTACAGAAATAAAAATCATTTATCAAGGGTTACGTTTTTCCTTTTGAGCTACGAACCCCTAAAAATTAAATTTTTCATGCATTTACTAATAAGTGGCCCCAAAACAAGTCCAAAAAGGCTAGAAACAAAGAAATAGCAATGTCTTTCATGAATACACTCCCATATTCAACGGTAAAGGACACTACTGTATTCTAAGCCTACATAATGCCGCGGATTCTAAACTAATTGGTTAATTCATTTAACCTTTAAGTCCCTGTGACATAATAAACGTCAAAATGCTCAGGCCCCACCCCTTATCTTTAATGGCCGACAGATTTATGGCTTCCGCCGCCAATGTAAACAATAAACATTTCAAGTACTTTCAAAGAACTTAGCATCCATTGTTTAGGCAGATTTGGCTTTATGAATAGATTGACTGTAATAAAAAAATAACACAATGGACATAGGAAGGGTATTGTATTATGAAATTTGAACTTGTTTACAGATATCAGCTGTAATTGTTTTGGTCTTATGTTATGGCTATTTCTGATAAAACTATTGTATCAATTTACACAAAATTTTGCAAGTTACATTATGAATAGATAAGAAATCTAACAACAGCGTTTCTTTGAGAGTTCTATGTAACATTGTTGTAATAATAAATCACAAAGTTCATGGCACTTGAGGCCGGCCTCATGATATCTTTGAAACTTTGAAAATTCACATCGGAGTAACACCGAGTAGTTTCTTATACAAAAATGTTACTAAGATACTACATAAACCTTTATTGACTGATAGCTACCTATATCTTGTAAAAATATACCACCATAATTAATTAATAAAAGATTTTCTTGAAGAAAAGGGGGGGGGGTTAATTGATTTATTTATTAATTAATTAAAAAATAAATTAACTTTTCTTTTTTTTTTTGAATATTAGTGATAAATGCACAAGTGGGAACTATACTGTCATATTAATTTAACACTTAGTCATTCTTGTGGAAAGAAATAAAGATATTTAACCTCAAAGTTTAACAATTTTGATGCAATTTTTGACATATGATATTTTGAAACTTTTCACAAGTATTTAGTGCAAATATTATCTAAAACGATGTTTCAAGCACTTATTTATGATTATTATTGATTATTTGCAGTCGATAAAACACAAAATAAGTCCAAATTCCAACGATAGAACGGTTCTTTGTCGAAACTTTTCTTTGTTCAAAAATTTCGATTTTATGATGCAATTTCGTGTAATTATTATCTACAATGATGTATTAACAACAGATAAATGAAAATGTATCCACTTACCCATATAAAATACACATAAAAAAGCACTTTGCACTATAATTTATTTTCACAACACAAACACGACTACAGAAAAGTAAACTGACATTCAATATTTTTTTAAACTCTACCCTACTGACTTCTGAATAATAAATGCTTACAATTTTCATTAGTTTTAGATATGGATAAATTGATCCTCTTTGTGTAGTTACTTTGTTATCGTTAGGTACTAGGCTAGTCAGTTTTCCCCACACTAGGAATTTCTCCTGTATTGTGGGTGCGTTTACAAACATTTAAATTCACATACACAAACAGCCAGGCCCGGAACAACTACTTGTAGGTCATACAAATATTTGTTCCCTGCGGGAATCGAACCCGATTTTAGGCATCGAGAGCTGAACATTTTCTCTTATGTTACATTATAAATCCGGTCCAGGAATTTAATGTATGCAATTATTTACTCTGTGCGGCAATGACCCACTACACATGCAGGTGATAGCCAAACACCAACTCATTAATCGTTCATCTTACTTTCATCATCTTCATTATTTCAGCCAAAAGGCGTCCACTGCTGGACATAGGCCTCCCCCAAAATGGAGGGGGGTTTGCCATATTCGCCACGCTTGGCAGGCGGGTTGGCGATCGCAGAATGGTTTCAAAAATGCATAGATAACGCTGCTGCCCATTCTCTAGTAAGTCCCTTAGTCGCCTTTTACGACACCCACGGGAAGAAATGGGATGGTGCTATTCTTTACGTCCGGCACCAAACGGCATCTTACTTTATGTTTTCCAAAATGAGAGACATTAAAATTACCGGAGGAAAGTGGAAGTTCATGTACGAGTAATTATCACTTTTGAAAGATTCAAAGGATGACAGAGTTCCAAAACAAAAATGAAACCATATTCTCATCCATCAACAATACAACACTTTAATAGCAAATACCAATACATTTCCAATTGCAAAGACCACTCTTTTAGCCCAGACCACACTCGAGCTAAGCCCAACACAATGCGACGCGGATTCTAAACTAATTGGATAATTAATTTTAACAATATCCCATTGGCACAAGATAGTTATTAGCACAGAAGGCTGGCTTCATACAACGCGTGAAAATAGGCACACACACACATTGGCTTTTTGTTTTTTAATCTTTATTTTTTGAAAAGTTTTTATCACTTAGTGATAATGTCACACACCCCCGTAACAGAAACATTCAACAACTTGAAACTAAACATGGGTCATGGGGTACTATTATAATTATGACCTACTTAATAGTGTTGACCCTATTTGTTTTGGTAAATAACCAACAACACTCAACACAACATCCTAGCCTCCTCCGACAAAGGGGACGCTAGGATGCTGTTACATGCCCCCACTTCAAATCCCATACCAAGCGAATATTTTCGATCGTGTAAGTTCCGGTCACAATCCATCAGTACGTGGTAAATATCCTCAATCACCCCACAAACTTCGCAGTTTGGTGAGGTACTTTAACCCGTTAAATATTTAAACTTATTCGATGGGATGTGGCCCGAACGCATCCTCAACAGAGCTACTACAAATTTCCTATCTATCTCCCTTCCTTCAAACCATGGGTAACGAAGCGGTTCAGACTGGATGGTTTTATACCAGATTCCTTTTAACTTTGATCATTCATCACAATACTCGGGCCATCTTTGTCTTATTGGCTCTAATAGAAACCGCGGTCGCGGAACCTAGGGTTCTACTCCGAAGCGTTAATCCGAAGTATCGGCCGAATGTTCGGCCGTTTTATAACTTCCATAGTTTCCTTTTTTGACTTTGAATCCTTAACCGACTTAAAGTCACATTTTTGACTTTGGCTTATATCTTTGACTATCGTTTTTTTTTTCGCCGTTGTCGGCCATAGTTAGCCGTCGTCAAGCAACGGCCGATACTTTGAATTTATTTTCGGAGTAGACTCCCTGGACTGTTTCTGCGCGACAACGTATTAGGGTTTTTTTTTTTTTTTAACGTTGCCCCACACTAGGAATTACTCCTGTATCGTGGGTGCGTTTACAGACATTTAAACTCACATACACAAACAGCCAGACCCGGAACAACTACTTGCAGGTCATACAAATATTTGTTCCGTGCGGGAATCAAACCCGCGACACGCAGCCCAGCAGTCAATCGCTTAACCACTGCGCCAACCGTGCCGTCAGGCCGTCATTTGCGCGATGCCAAGGTCTGTTAGGACAGGGCCATAGACGCGTACGTACGATGATCACATACGAATGTCAGTCATGAGAGCAACCGCTACCACTCGCTGTACATGAACCGTCATCCAAAACTGTCGCCAGAGCTGAATCCCCAGTGTATCGTACTTTGAAGATGCTCAACGCACTTCTGGTTGCCAACCCTGAATGTGAGTGTTTGCGGATGAATAGGGTAAAATTATGCGTATGAGAGAATGTATGCAAGAGAGTCCACTGTTCCATGTTAATTTTAATTAAATGATATACAAAAATATTTTAATATTTTTTATGCTTCTATGTTAAGACTCAGATATATGCCAGTGATCTTGAGTTAGCTTGCGTGTTCTATACTGAGCTCACGCAACGCATCGTACGTTCAGCCAGTAATAGGACTCGCCCATCAAGGAGCGCTGTCCTCAATTTGACGCATTATTAATTTATTATAAACAAAACAAAAGGTATTTTAATAAAACGCGTATACTAAAAGATCAATAATTAAATTATCTTTAAATTGGTGCAGGTTTCAGAAAAATACGTTTGGTAGATTTTGCGCCAGTCTCAGTTTTTTATCCGCGTTAGACAGACTCAGCTTTTATCCGCGCATAACTTTACAATTTAATTTCACTATGTAATACATAGTGTACATCGAACATAATCTAAAATATGCACATATTAAATTATTGAGAAAATGCTCGAATTTAACATATATTTTTTTCAAAACATTAACACTACTCGTTTAGACGTTATCTTTAGTATAAAATCATTAAAAGTCGGTTATCGTCGCCTTAATTAATGTAATTAGTGTTGTACCGTTTTAAATAACTATAAATAAATAAATAAATGAAGGGTGTCTATGTGTGCGTGCGTTTTCAATTGTCGTATGGAGCCAACCTTCTGTAGCGTTGGCTTCTGAATCATAAATAGCACAACACTACCAATTGCATTTTACTAACGAAAACTTGTCTAAACTCAAAGTTGGAATGTTAGAACTAACTTCACTAATTGTATTTCTAATGGAATTAACTTTTATTAAATAGTGTTTAAAAGTTTTGTTAATTATCTTTTGTTAGATCGAAAGGCTGCTGTGTTAAAGTTTAATTACGAAGTTTTTAGTATTTTCTGTTTTTCTTACGATTTTGGTTAAAGTGCTTCTTCTATTCTTTTGTAAGGTTGGTTAACCAAGCGTACTAGAAAATATCGATATTACTGCACTTATCAATTGAAAAATCTCTGAATACAAATGAGTTCATAATAAAATAGGTACGTACACACGGCTACACATCAAGCTATACATTTCCAGTATAAGCTGACCTCTCATTGTACGAAAATCCAATAGAATGCGAGATCAGCCTAAACTGGATAGGTATAGCTTGATGTGTAGCCGTGTGTACCACAATCACACAAAGGATATATGAAATAGTTATCAATTACACTCAGAAGCACTTTTGTATATAATTATGGTACCTAAATAATACATACGTATTTAAACTTAGTTTAATAAAATAATTTTCAAATTTAAAACACTAATAAATATAAATAAAATAGATGCAACCTGTAAAAGATTTATCTTTTTCTTTTTTCGTTGACTAGAACCGGTCTTCTAATGAGCGGCTCAGTAGCGAGCAGCTCAGATTTGAAACATTACATGACTCACGCACTTACGGATAGATGTTTGCTTACGGCTTAATTAGTTACGTGCAAAATATTATTCATGTACACATGGCTACACATTAAGCTATACATTTCCGTTTACGCAGACTTCTCATTGTAAGGAAATCCTATACAATGCGAGATCAGCTTATACTGGAAATGTATAGCTTGATCTGTAGCCGTGCGTACCTACATTATTTAATTTTTGTTAATTCTGTGATTAAGGAGTGTTATTAAAAATAGCGAATGTGAGTACCAATACAAACCACTTCTGGTATAATGGTTCAAAACAAACATGAACATTTATATTAAGACTGTAACAATGCATAAAAAAAAAACTTTTTGTTCATAATTGTGGCACCGAAAAAAAGTTGCTATACCACAAGACTTTTTTCGTCGACCTTACACGGAATTTATAAATATTTAAATAATAAACATTTCATCATCATAATCAAACGTTTTTTTGAGCAGTGGCCCAGTGGTAACGGCCTCGACTTACGAGTAGTATATAATAATAATTTAATTTATTCAAATTCAAATAAATAGTACATTAAATAAAACATATCATAAATGAGCATAGACTTACAAACATTTTACAAGACATCTGTGTCTGAACTAGATAAATAAATATCTGTATCTCAGACAACAGCGCTCTTCCCTAAAATACATTTAATAGCTTACAAGTTCAAATTTGATTTAATAATATTATAAATATTTCATTATTGTTAGATCAGCAAATAATGTAAAATGAAGTATGGATATTGGAGTAATGACCTCCTTTTGAGTAGAATGTAGATGAGTGAGTGTGTGTAGGAGGGTGAGTATGTGAAACTTAGTGTGGTACAATTAAGAGGTTTTCAGTTTCATCATATGTAATGTACTCAATCTCATACGTCGTGGGTTCAAACTATCTGGGTTTGAACCCACTTCGCTTTACTTTGTGTATTTTATTTCATTACCACTGCTCTCAAAACGGTGAAAGAAAACATCGTGAGAAAACCGACATGTCCTAGTACTAAAAATTCGAAGACATGTGACATCCACCAACCCGCACTGGGCCTGCGTGGTGTATTACGGCCCACTCCCTCTCACAGAAAGAGGAGGACTGTGTCCCAGCAATGGGATTGGCTGATTATGTAATCAAACGTTTTACACAGCCATTTATCAAATGAGATTAGATGCCAATGATTTTAAGTATGCCGCTATTACAGTACCACAGGGAATGGCGTCGCTTAATGTCGGTCGAGCCAAATGTGCACAATGACTCCGATATTAAACCGTTGTGATTCTGCCGGGGATTTGGGCATGCATTTTATCGGCACACTATTTTATAGGCACTTATATCTATTTATATGGTTGGATTGAAATATGAAAACAGTCGGTTTGGGGATCCGTTTGTTGCTGTGTATGTGTGTGTCTGTGTGAAAGAGAAGGTGTGTCAATGTGTATAGCTTTGGCAAAGGCTTGAGCTCAATGGGGTATTCAAACGATTTATGGTCTATTCAGACTTTAATTTAGGAAAATGATGAAAAGTCAGTTTAATGTCGGTGTTTTGCTTAGGTATTTCATTTCAATACACTGAACTGCCGTAATTGCGTTACAACAAAGTTTGAATCACAATTTGAAAGATTTAAAAGTATATTGCTAATCCATTGCTCCATATGTTCAAAAAAAATATATGCTTAACAACGTAAATAACGCAATGAATGTTGATAAATTGTCAAGATGAAACCCATTGCTACTGATAGTATGGTCCACAATTAGCGCGCTGGTTTGATTTGTAGCGCTTATGCATAATATTTAATATCTTTAGTCTTTGCCAATGTATTACGTAGCTCTTAAGTTTACTCTCTGTCCTCACAACCACTGTATACGACATCAGTTGTCCAGTAAACCTTCAACTAGTAACACGCTCTCTTATTCATTTGCCGAACCTTCTGCTGTAATGCTTTTCGCATCTATTGCGATGTCCATGAAAGGAAATGCCGGTTAATAGGATAATAACAGTAGTAGTATAGTTCAGGATAAAGCGGTAAGAAACGCCCGGGTGTTACCACTGTGTGGATCGCCTGGAGGACACGGTGGAGCATACGTTGAAAGTCTGGCCGGCTTGGGCGGAGCACCGCCGTGTCCTCGCAGAAGCGATCGGCGGCAGCGATCTCTTGCGTCCGGCCCTGGTTCAGGCCATGGTTCGGAGCGAGAGTGCATGGGAAGCCGTCACCTTCTTCTGCAAAGCAGTAATGCTCGCGAAGGAGGAGGCGGAACGCGTGAGGGAGAGGCAAAATTCGCGCCCTCGCGCCCATAGTCGCCATGATAGACGTCCTGGGCGTCGGGAGTCGCAGGTTAATTCCTGGTCACCATAGGCGCGGGCTTGCGGTCGGTGAGCGATGGGTAGCCCACCATCCGATAAGGACCAGGTCCGGGTCGATGGCACGTTGTGTTCCACTCGCGCCTCAAAAAGATGTCAGCACCAACTGACGGGGTCCGGCAGGGTCAATGCCTGCCAGGGTTGCGAGTTTGTCCGAAAATCGTGGCACTGGCACACAGGCCCCTGAAGAAACAAGGGTGGGTTTTAGTCAATAAAAGTTTGACACGCCCTCCCGCTCCGCCCAGATAGTTATTAACTGCATCAATGTTTGCATGCCAAAATGGTAGAATGTACAAGGATTCTTTAATATTATTGTAACCACTTTATTATAAATACCTACATACTGAAAAAATAAATGAATATTCTATTTCTATTCTATTCTAGACTATAATTCAATTTCGTTTCCGGTGACTATACTCGTACTATTTAAAACTACTCACACTGTTATAGCAAGTTACCTTTCACACTAAAATTTAAAAGCTTTTACCACCCCATAGACTGAATTAATGACACACTCATTACCATAAGCCCTGCATCACTGCACCATAAAATACCCCATGGCGAAACACCATAGTAATAAATCATGATACATTTTTTTATCGTGGAGCTAAAATTTTTAAACACCTATGAATAAAACATTTAATTTTCAATGATATTAGATCTTTAGTGGAAAGTTTAAACGATTTACGAAATTGAATGACTTTGTAATTTCTTATTGGAGATAATTAGATTTAAGGTTCAAAGGTTTCGGTCTGTTACAATGGGGTGAACGAAACAATATAGTGGGGTGAAGATGTTTTGAAGAATGCTTAAAGATGATGGTTGGAGTTCTGTTTTCTTATGAGTACTCATTTAAAGATACTTTATAAATGATATTAACGTTCTACAACGTATTTATGATTGTTTCTATGTATTAAATATAAGTAATTCGATTGTTCTATTTGAAACTAAAACTTTGGATTTTTTCTCAAATATAAAAGCGTAGATTTTATAGTTTGTTTGCTAAATTATGTTTAAAAGTTTTACAAAGGGCCGGAATGCAATGTTCGGTAAGTTAAACAAAGAGTTCTGCGATAATACAATGAAATTTTGTATAAGTTACTACTTCTCGAATAAAATGAAAAGCAAAAACATCATGACGTAACAAACTCGTGTTCTAGTAGCTTTCTATAGAAACGAATGTTTTAATTTTTTTTTGAAGTCGTAGTGGAAAAGTTTGTTCTCTAAACAAGTTTTTCTAGGAACTGTAATTCACGGTGTACCTATATGACAAAAAAAAAACTGCATTGCATGACAAAAAAAATACACATGACTTTTTCGACTGAAACCTTTAGGGTAATTTTAACTACCGACGTGAAAACAGGCAGCCATCAAACAATTTTTCTAAATATGTCGTAGCGTTTAAGGTGTATGCGGAACCATACACACATACTCATGTTAAACGCAACATCATCCTTTTAACTTTACCGTAGTCGGGTAAAACATGCACGAGTTGAGATAATGTAAGAAGATCCGTGAGTGGAATTTCTAGCCGACACCCGGTTCAACTTTACTATGTAAACTTAGTAAGCCAGGAATAAGATCGCTCCATAACTTTGCTATAAGATATTATATCCCCGCTTTTACACCCATATACAAGTTGTTACCAAAGATATAAATATGTCTAAATAGACAGTCAAAGCTGTGAACACGACGAAAAAAATTGCGTCGAACGATTGGCCGCAAAATGTACGCACACTAGAATAACACAATAACGTGCAGGAGTCGCAAGCCGATTTTCGGCCACCGTAGGCGCGGGCTTGCGGACGGTGAGCGATGAGTAGCTCACCGTTCGATAAGGACGAGGCCCGGGTCGACGCCGACGGTGCGTTGTGTTCCACGCGCGCCTCAAAGAGATGTCAGCACCAACTGACGGGGTCCGTTAGGACCAATGCCTGCCAGGGTTGCGAGTTTGTCCGATAAGGATATCGTGGCCCTGGCACACAGGCAACGGAAGGAACACGGGTGGGTTTTGGTCAGTAAAAGTCTGACACGCCCTCCCGCTCTCCCCAGAGTGGAAGAAATTATTTGATAATTTCCCACCCAAAAAAAAAAAGCACTATATTCAGTTTTGTATAAAGAACCTTATTTCAATCAGAGTTACGTTCTCATTACTAAAATTAGCTCCATGGTTTAAGCAATCTCAAAATATAAATCTTGTTTTGTAATAAGACGGTTGCAGTGTATGAAACAAGTGTCATACATTTATTGACGTTATTTCAGACACGATTTGTTTACTTATTTGACAGGTTTTAAATACAATGTCTTTACAACTTGTCAATTTATTTTATTTATTTTCACCTATTGACATTATCTACTCATTACAATTTTTTATTAACGAGTTGTATTACAATATGGTAAATGGGGAGTTTGTTGCGCCACTTCTCCTTCCCAGCTAAAGCACTACGGCGTTTGTGGTGAGTGTCATGTAATTTTGACATTCAAAAAGTGCTAATTCTAAGCCTCATCATCATCATTTTAGACGAAAGACGTCCACTGCTGGACATAGGCCTCCCCCAAAGGGGTGGGGGGTGGTTGCCATAATCGCCACGCTTGGCAGGCGGGTTGGCGATCGCAGTATGGTGTTAAAATGCATAGAGAACGCTGCTGCCCATTCTCTAGTAAGTCCCTTAGTCCCATTTCACGACACCCATGGGAAGAAAATTAAATATTCTCAGCCTAATTTCAATAAATTCATTTTGATTTTGTTTAAATGATAAACGAAAACAGTACATACAACATGTAGTATCCATGTTTTATGCTTTGTTGTAAGCGCGGGGGTAATAACTAGATATGGATAGCTTATATCGCTAGCTTGTATAGCTACCATTTTGTCATGATCTTCATAATTTCAGCCGAAAGACGTCCACTGCTGGACAAAGGCCTCCCCCAATGGGGGGATTTCAAAGGCAGGTCGGCGATCGCAGTATGGTGTTCAAGTTAAAATGCATGGAGAACGCTGCTGCCCATTCTCGAGTAAGTCCCTTAGTCGCTATTATTATGTAAATGTAATGTATTGTGTTGTTTGTTAAGTTTTGAAGTCCGGGTTCAAAGACCGGATTTTGCCTTTTAGATGGTGTACAAAGGCGACTAATACCCGGTTTCTGTGTAGGTAACTGACAAAACAGTTCATCATAATTGCGTTTGTATATATTATTTTTAATTAAATTATAATATTAATCATAATCAGCCTTTATTGTTCCCACTGCTGGGAACAGGCCTCCTCTCTGCGAGAGGGAGGGGGCTGTAATCCACCACGTGGGCCCAGTGCGGGTTGGTAGATTCACATGTCTTTGAATTTTTGGTTCTAGGATGATTTCTCATGATGTTTTCCTTTACCATTTTGAGAGCAGTGGTGATGAAATTAGTAACATAATGTAAAGCGCCTGTTTGGGTTCGTTCCCATGACCTTACAGCACCTAAGTTGGGACCGTTTAGAGGTATGTATGTATGTATGTTATTTGTATGTATGTATGTATTTTAGTATATTCTCATAATTATTTGTGAATTGTTTTTGATTGTATGTATTCCTTTTTCTCTTTTAGTCTTACACACGATGTCTACATCTCTTTATCTATACTTTCCTTTCGCAGGTTTACTGGAAGAGATTTCTTTAGAAATAAGCAATTAAGCATCACCTTTGTATGTATTTGTCTGTTCTTTTCTTCTTGTCTGTTTAAACATTATCTGCCTTATTACAAAACAAGATTTATATTTTGACATGGCTTTTAAACCATGGAGCCAGTTTTTGTAATAAGAACGTTACTGTGATTGAAATACCGTTCTTTATACAAAACTGAAAACTTAGTTCGGTACTAAGTTGTCAGTTTTGTGTTTAGGAACTTTACCATAGTCGGAATAAAGTCGAAATTCAATAATGGCTCCATGTTTTAAACCTGGGTCTGAAGATAAACCTTGTTTTGTAATAAGGGGGTATTAGTTTTAGTCTATGCGAAACCCGAAACACGAGTCTAGTATTTTTATGTAAAGAATCTATGCACAAAATTTAAAACTGTATCATGAAAAATCCCTAATTTATAAGGTTGTTATGTTATCGGGTTGTCCGTACGAAAACATGCTAACGGCGCCCCCGCGCCTCCAGGGTCGTCTTGCGCTCATTGATAATAATTTGGCAGTAGGTACCTAACCGTACGGCGATTGTATTGTAAGCAATTAAACGGTGATAACATTTTCCATCATACTTAAATATTTTCGGGACAAAATACAATAACATGGTGTAAAAATTATTGAAATCGATTCAGTTCCTTATTCTGAACAAACTACATTCAGGTTTCGCTTATACGTGTGTACACAAAAATATTTAAATAGAAAAACATACATTTTATCCTCAAGATGTTTGAAATGCCGAAATCAGCTAGATTGTAAAAACAAATGATTAATGAGAGAAAAACATTTTTTTTTTGTTTTTATGCTAAGTATTATTACTTCCATGGATTTTACAGGTTAAATAACCTCGATTTTTTAAGGCACTGCCCGGTTACTTTAACGGGTACATAATGACAACTACTTCAGCTTTTTGCATGCGTTACATTGCGCACTACTGAAAACAGCGAATTTCCAAACGAAAATAAAAGTTTTTTCTAGAAAATATTTTTACACAACATCCTGCATGTCTAAGTTAAGTCAAAGGCATCTTCCAAAACTGCACATAATTTTTGAACACTGATACGCAGAAACGAGCCACTGAGGGCAGCCTACAATGTGTTAAATCTTAGCCAGCGACAGGCCCTAAGCCTTGCCTTCCAGCTTGGTAACCTACATTGTACAGGAGCTTATGAGCTGAACACTTCAACGATATCAAGACTTGGACACATGGAGGAAGCTGTTGTGTTTGGATTTTTTGCTTGTTTGATGCCGAATGGATAATCGGTTAAATACTTAGAAGCAGATATTAGCCAGTAACCTTGAGTGGTTAGCTTGCGTGTTCTGTACTGAGCTCACGCAACGCGTCGTACGTTCAGCCAGTAATAGGACTCGCCCATCAAGGAGCGCTGTCCCCAATTTGACGCATTATTAATTTATTATGCACAACACAAAAGGTATTTTAATAAAACGCGTATACTAAAAGATCAATAATTAAATTACCTTTAAATTGGTGAAGGTTTCAGAAAAATACGCTTGGTAGATTTTGCGCCATTCTCAGTTTTTTATTCGGGTTAGACGTAACTTTACAAATTAATTACACTATGTAATAAAAACATAATCTAAAATATTCACATATTAAGTTATTGAAAAATTGCTCTAATTTAACATATTTTTTTTTAAAATCATTAACACTATTACGTGATCTTCAGTATAAAATCATTAAAACTCGGTTATCGTCGCCTTATTAGGCTTACACATAATATGTCAGAAATGTAACTTGTTCTTTCCAAAAATTGTTTGTAGATAAGTTTTATTTGGAACATTTAAATTAACTTTCCTATCTGAATTATAAAGGCGTATATTTCTTACTAGCTTTCGCCCGCGGCTTCGCCCGCGTGGATGTCGAAAAAAAAACAGCGTCTCTATCAGCATTCCCCCAAAACATTATACCATAACTTAGTTGGAACCAACGTAAGCGTGGTAAGCAGATAGGAGTGCAGTTTGATTTACAACTTTACGGAGGATATAGATAGCATATAAATATCAACTTCGTTTTGTACATACTTGTTCAATATACTCGTACGTGTTTGTTGTTGTATTTCATGTCTAAGTCTATTAATTTGTAAGAAATTTTGTATTGTTTATTTTTTCTACGTTTTTTTTCTTAAATAATAATGTTTATATACCAACTTTTGAGTTATTCAAGGTACTCAGTGAAATTGTCCCGAAAACTTAATTACCCCTTTTTCCGTTTCTCGAAAATTCCATATTTTTTTATCTTTTGTTTTTGTAAAGTATGAGCATTGAGTTCGAGTTAATCGGACCTCGCGTAAAGATTCTTAATAACAAACTGTAACACTCCCTAAAATCCTTTTGAAGGGTAGTTTTGAAAAACGCAACCGTCATGACAAACTTTGTTATTTAAGAACTATGCTCTGATTTCTGTTTCTTGCTATGATTCACGTTTATTAACTCAAAAAATATGATTGTTCATACAATCTAAATCCCTTTTCACCCTGATAATATAGATCCAATTTTCAAAAACCGAATCTTAGAGTTCGCCTACAATGTATGGAATGTAAATAGTAAAAAGTAAGTAGGAATAGTAGTAGTTCTCAAATGAAATTATTATTATAATAATTAAAAATTTCTGATGTCAGTCAGTCAGGACTTCGCCCACGACTTCGTTCGCTTGGATTTCGTACTTTCCCCTAAAAAATATTTCAGCAACACCTCCACCTCCTTTAAATGGTGTGGTATTAATTATTACGATCTTTATTATTAAACAGTATTCTCTATTTCTATCAAGTAACGACTGCCTCGTTAGTCTAGTGGTCACAAGCACGACTGCTGAGCATGAGGGGTGGGTTTGATTCCCAGGTTGGGCAAAGTGTTATTGGATTTTCCATTACGAATTTCTCAGTAGCAGCCCGAAGTCTGGATTCATGCCCGGTTGATGGCAATAGGCTCGCCCCCTATTACATGGGACTTAAACAGAACTGGCGAAATATGGTTGTACTAAAGGTACACCTCTACCTATCCCTTTGGGGATTGCAGGTGTGATGTTATGTAATAAGTACTCGGGCCGAATTTCAAGTTTATATATCAAAAGAAATAAGATTCTGTTCATACAAACTATATCGCCTCTTTTTACGCACTCAAAGGGGTAAATTGTTGAAACATCGTTTTAGACGTTTCTATTATTGGACTTATAGGTTATTTAAACCAATTTTCAAGTTAATCTAGCCAAGCAGTAAAATCCTTCCTTGTAAATTCACTAACCCTTTTCACCCCATTAGGGGCAGATTTTCAAAAAACCTGATACAATTTATTCTTTGTTTTCAGTATAGATACTGAGTTTCAAGTTAATCGGACCGTGCGTTAAAACAAACTTTGATATCCCCCAATCCCACTAAGGGGCAGTTTAAAAAAACAAAAAATGTCAAACTTTATAATTTACTTAGGTTAGTATTTGTGCCAAGTTTCAGGTTTATTAACTCAAGGAATAAGATTTTTCATACAAACAAAATCACCCCTTTTCACCCCCTTAAAGGTCGAATTTCCTAAAACCCCTTCTTAGCTGATGCCTACGTGATAATTTGGAGTTAATCAAGCCACACAGTAGAATCCTCCTTTGTAAAATTGACTACCCCTTTTCACCCCGTTAGGGATAAATTTTCTAAAAACTCTGATCAATTTTATTCTTTATATTTGGTTTACAGTATAAATACTGAGTTACGAGTTAATCGGACCGTGCGTTAAAATTCTTCCATACAAACTGACATCCGCAAATCCCCCTTTAGAGGGTAGTTAAAAAAAAATGTCACACTGTATAATTTACTTAGGTTAGTATTCGTGCCAAGTTTCAGGTTTGATAACTCAAGGAATAAGATTTATCCCCCTTTTTCCCTTAGCGGATGCTATAGTTTCCAACCATAAGTCGAAATATTAGTGATTTTAACTTAAAAAGAACTTTCATTAAAAATAATATTTTATCCCGTTTTTTACCCCTTAAGGGTTGAAATTCTATCAACACCGTTGCATTAGCTTCCAACCATAAGCCTAGATAATAAATTTATTGATTTTTACTGTGAAAATTAAGGACTTTGATACACAACTTCATCCCCTTTTTTAACCCTTCGGGGGTAGAAATATCAAAAACGCTGACACACGTATAAATTAATTTTTAATTTTCAGCCTACACACCAAATTTGAAGATCCTAACTTCAAAACCGACGGACATTCATATAAACTTCCATCCCCTATTTTACCCTCTTAGGGGTGGAATTTGAGAAAACCCTTTCTTAGTGGATACCTACTTGTTACAAAAAACACACCCTCCAAATTTCATGTCTCTAGGACCAGCGGTTTAGGCTGTGCGTTGATATATCAGTCAGTCAGTCAGTCAATCAGTCAGTCAGGACTTTGAATTTTATATATATAGATTAACATTAAATCGCAAATAATCAGGTTTGGTTTTGTCTCTTTAAGTTTTTAAGACTCCATAAATAGTTTTAATGGTTGGTGACAATTATAATGGTTATTTGTTACTCACTATTTTCAATTTTGACGGCACGGTTGGCGCAGTTCTTTAGTTAAGCGATTGGCTGCTGCGCTGCGTGTCGCCGGTTCGATTCCCGCACGGAACAAATATTTGTGTTGTGCTGTTTGTGTATGTGAATTTAAATGTTTGTAAACGCACCCACAATACAGGAGAAATTCCTAGTGCGGGACAAAGTTTAAAAAAAAAAATTACATACATTCTTACAAATATACATGCAACTTTAAAAGAGACGAAGGAGACTGTGATTTCTGAGTTTGTTTCGGCCTTTCTTGACAGATTAGACGGATAAACACACAGAACTCATCTAGATTTTTTAACATGTAAAAATATTTTTTTAAACCAATTTACAGAATAAATATCAATTGTCATCAATTATCATTAACCAATTAATAATTATGACAGTTGATTTGCCACCGATTGAGTAACTGAACTGGCTTCTAATAACTTGATTTCTTGGATTCACTGCAGTTGATCCAGCTTGAACCAATCCACGCAAACTTAGTTTGTAACTGAGCCATATTGCTTCAGAACGAGTTATTTAACGGATACTGTAAGCCGGAAAGCGATGCTTGAAATGCTTCTGAGACAGAAATACTGTTTTCGTTCTATTTTCAAACAGGTTTGAAAGTGGTATTTTTATTTTTCGGGACTCAAACTCAACGCATTTATTTCAATTAAACCATTTACAGGCACTTTTGAATCGTCAAGAAGTCGGTCAGTTACAAATATGAAGCTAGTTGCCCATTCGAAATAGTAGGTTCCTATGCAGAAGAACGGGCATGAAACTCCACGGACACTCTTTTAAATTAAAATATTGATACAAAGTATTGGTTACATCATTCATATTGAAATTATACATGTGAGAACGATGCAAAACGTCAGAAGAGTCCGTGATAAAAAGATAAAAAAAAAACAATTAAAAACTAAAATTATTAAAAATAAGCCGTGCAGCTAAGAGATGACCAGACCCAACTAACATCACCCATTCACGAACATGACTACGTACAGACGCCAAGCACATCAAGCTACGACAATCTGTCAAAGGACATTGTAAAAAGTGGCCTATGAATCAACACGTTTGAAACCTTTACAATAACTTCTAGTTTTTTTTTTAAATTTACATTACAATCATTACAATAGAACGGACAGTTCATAATTTCGAAAACATATTAAAAAGTAATTCACTTCGTTTTTAATCCCCGGAACCATTATTTTTTGTTTCAATTTGACGGTTTGAATAGGCAAAGGGTATTGTAGCTCATACAGCGAAGTCTTTGTGCGCAGCGGTACAGCCTTTAATAGATTTTCAACTTTATCGCTACAGCTTAAGGTTCAAGGTTGATTGGGAAAATTTGACAGTTTCTTGTAGCTTTAGCTGCGGTCTATACATACGTCACAACGATCTTGCTCGACTATATTTATCACCTGCCTAGCCTTTTCCCAACTATGTTGGGGTCTTGCCGTATGCAGCTGAATACCAGTATTTTACACGGATTCGACTCCTCAACCCAGTTACTGAAAGAAAAGAAAAAAATAAAAGAAAGAAAGAAAGAAAGAAAAGAAAGAAAAGAAAAAGAAAAGAAAAGAAAGAAAGGAAAATGAAAAATAATTTTATTTGTCACAGAAACACGTGCGTGCATAAGAAAACATAAACTCTAGGTACTGGGTAACACGATACCCTTGGTAAGACTGGTTGTCAGACTTTCGGGCTTCTGACGACCCGTAACTACTGTCAAAGCTATACAAATATTAGCCTGGACCTTGCTCGTCTATAATCCATTCTATATGTTCGTTTTGGTATGAAAAATATGAGAATAGCTCACGCCCCTGGTAAAAATATTAAATAGACAGTAAGCTGATTAGCGAGTATCACTGCCCAGAGTGCGTTCAACTTAAAGTCAGGAAAATCAATTCACATAACAAATTATAATCAGCCTACAATTGCTGGACCACATGCCTCCTCTCTGTGAGAGTGAGTGGGCCGTAATCCACCACGCGGGCCCAATGCGTGTTGGTAGATGTCACATGTCTTCGAAGTTTTGGTTCTAGGACATGCCGGTTTCTTCACGATGTTTTCCATCACCGTTTTAAGAGCAGTGGTAAATGAAATAATTTACTCAAAGTAAAGCACCGGTCCGGGTTCGAACCACAACTCGTAAGTCGCAGTCGTTACCACTGAGCCAACACTGCTCCAAAAATCAATTGAAATCAATTCCAGCAAATATTCTACCAACTTCAACTGTAATTCTTTGACAGTTGTAAAAATGGCTAAAACACGGCAAATTGAAGTGGGGTATCATTTACAGTGCAGTGCTTCGACTTTGTTCGCAGAAGCGCACACTGATGGGTTTCATGCTCTTTTAAGGAAGCAGTGTAAGTCGCTGCTGAGTCGTGTTAGGTCCAGTAGCAACAGTATAATAAGCGTGTTCGTGGACAGGTGGGACTCTCCACTGCTGCGCCAGTGGATGCGTTTGCATACTGCATTGTGAGTAGTGGACAGTTCCTCCCGGTCCTAATGTGTCCTTGACTGCTTTTATTTTGTGTGTTGTTTTGTTTTGTTAGTTTTGTTTTGATGTGAATTTGTTGTTTTGAAAATGAGTGTGTTGAAATATGGATTTGTTCTGAAATAAATGTTTATTATTATTTAGCTTAATAATTAATTTCCTTGACTGCACATTCAAGTATCGTTACTTGTGGAGGTTATTTCGAATCATCGAAGAGATGGAGTGAGACAGGAAGTGGAACACTCTGCCAGAGTATGTGTTTCTTTACATCTATAACCTGAGATTTTTAAATTTTCGAGTGAATAAGTTACCTTCTGGTACCATCAGGTAAGATAGTGGCAATCGCGACCTATCTTAATTAAAAAAATATACCTAACTATTTAACTCAAAACAAATTATTGCTAACATTAAAATAGCAAGTACCTATCTGTAACGGGGGAGCATATCGCTTGTAAAGGCTTTCGCATCGCCACTGATACGGAAATTGGAGTAGTACGAACTGTACAAAAGTGAGAAGGGTTCTGTTTGCCATCGCTGTGCTTTTTTCTACATTTATTTTGGCATATTTGCGTTATTTGCAACGGGTAAATCTGCATATTATCCTTGTTTGACTAAAAGTGAGAGAAAATTTGAGGATTCATAAATACATGCATAAACTCACTTCCCATGGGGGTAGGCAGAAACTACAGATCGCCACCTACTATGATTCTTCCATAGTATAGTCCCTTTGCCTCATTTACGTTAAGGATTCTAAGCTAAATTATAAATACCTATGTGAAACAAATCTGTCTAAGTACGTCTAGAGTATTTATCTGAAGGATAGGTTGGTAAAGGTACGTACATGTCCCCCCCCCCTACTGGACATCCCGGGTCTTGCACCCCACTCACCTCACTCACGGACCTGAGATGGCCCGCTGAGGCGGGCCAGGCCAGCTGGGAATCGTGGAAGTCACACAAGATCCCATGATCCCCGGTCCAAGAGTGGGAAGAGAACACTGAGGTGGTTTTTAGTCAGTAAGAGTCTGACAGACCCCTACGCCCATCCCAGGGCGGAGGAAATCCATGAGGAAGCAAGATCCATGAAGAAGGCACGTACATGTCAGCGGTAGCAGTTGAACTGTAAAACTGCCCTACTGCTACGACACAAAGGCCTTGTTAACGTTATTTTGTGACTAACGTTAACGCGGGATGCGCGGTTATTCTTTCTACAAAAAAACAGGGTCGATTTTATCCCAGTAAATAAAAAAAAACATGCAGACGGTGCCGCGGGCTGTCAGAAAAATAACGTAGGTACTGTAATGAAAATGTACAGGCAGAAATTGAGACCTATCTGACAAAAGTCTGTAAGTAAGTTGCCATTTAAACATGCGTTTTTATCAAAAAAACTGTAAACTAATTCAAATTCAAATTCTTTATTGCATTCATGTGTACATTTTAGTTGTTACAATATAAGTTCCAACATGAAACCCGGTTAGGGCACGGCAACATAATAATAATTTTAACATAATAATATTATGAATATGAATGTGTGCTTTTTTATGACTATATTATAATAATATGTAATTATTTATCTAGCTATCATATTTTACTAAATAGTTTATTTTAGGTATTCTGCGACCGAGTCCAAGACACTTACAGCATCTCAGTATTATCCAATAAAACCCAGCACTTCGTCCGTCAGGACCAATGCCTGCCAGGGTTGCGAGTTTGTCCGAAAGGACATCGTGGCCCTGGCACACAGGCAAATGTAGGAATACGGTTGGGTTTTAGTCAGTAAAAGTCTGACACGCCCTCCCGCTCCGCCCAGAGCGGGAGAAGTTATTTGATAATTTCCCACCCAAAAAAAAACAAAAAACTACTTACCTTACTATAAAAATATCATATATATATGACATAACCTGCCTGTCTGCATCCCTCGAACGGTTAGGTAGAGGTTTTCCTATAGTACATCTCGCCAGTTATATTTAAGTCCCATGTAATAAGGCCTATTGCCATCAATTGGGCATAAATGCAGACTCCCGATTGCTAATTGCTACCGAGAAATTCCAGAAAAAAAATATACGGAAAAAATATGTGTTTCGCGGGAACGCTCCTTGCAATTTTATCCTTACTTATTCCTTTCTACAAAAATTCATTAATCAGCCAATTTTTGGAAGTGTCTGTTTGAATAATTTGTATGATATTCATTAATATTACCCTTCTCATGTTTCGAATGTGTACGTCAAATGTTAATTAAGGTGCGTGTGTAATATTCAGGGAGATTGTTTGGCCTGTTACCGTGCTATTTACCTATGAAGGCACTATTTGGGGAAAGCTTCTAAATATTTGATTATGTATCGGGTCTTGATTTATTTATGGCTGTCTTGTCATGTTTGCGGCTAACAATAGTTTCTAGATTTTGTTTTAAAATTGATGAGTTACTATGTACGTATATCGTATTATCATCAAAATTTTATTTTAAGTTATGCACCAAGCGTAGAAGAAGTCTTACAGAGGCAGGACTTACTTGCGTTGCATTTATGATTCTTTGAAAGTTACTGCAGTTTTACTTCGTAACGCAAAACTATCCAACACCGTGCGGCCACCGTTGCAGAACTATCCCGCTGGCTGTAGCGATGTCACTGTAACAACAATTCGAGAATTTACTTTACGTAACGCATATTGTAGATCATTTGAATAACGGTGTTGAATTGAAGTTAAATAACATTTATTTGCACTTAAGAGCGTTTACACCTTACAGCATTTCATACAAAGTTTCAAGCCCTTGTTTTTCGAAATGACTGAACCGATTTTAATGAAACTTCATACGCCTAAGCAGAATACAAAGGTCTAAAAAGTTAGTAAAGAATATTTTTGAAAAAAAGTTCGAAAATGTTCTCTACTAACTTTTTAGACCTTTGTATCTTGCTTATGCGTATGAAGTTTCATTAAAATCGGTTCAGTCATTTCGAAAAACAAGGGCTTGAAAGTTTGTATGAAATGCCGTAAGGTGTAAACGCTCTTAACATGACGCATAAAGAAAAAACACAAAAAAAATACACGCTTAAACTTAAAACATGTTTGGCATGTGTGGTACAGGAGTTCCTTGTGGTGCCGGACGTAAAAAATAACACCATCCTATTTCTTCCCGTGGGTGTCGTAAAAGGCGACTAAGGAACTTACTAGAGAATGGGCAGCAGCGCTCTCTATGCATTTTAACACCATACTGCGATCGCCAACCCGCCTGCCAAGCGTGGCTATATGGCAACCCCCCCTTCTATTGGGGAAGGCCTATGTCCAGCAGTGGACGTATTTCGGCTGAAATGATACACATAACATCACGCCTGTAATCTCCGAAGGGGTAGGCAGAGATGTACCTACAGTACACCCCCATTTCACCAGTTATGTTTAAGCCCTTCTTCAGCAAGGTGTTTGAAAAGGTAATGCTTAATCAAATGCTCAATCATTTTAACACCAATAAAATCTTACACGATCAACAATGTGGTTTCACCAAGGGACGTTGTACGACTGACGCCGGTGTCACCTTATTAAAACACATATTTGCGGCATGGGAAGAAGCCCAAGACGCCATAGGAATATTTTGTGACCTCTCCAAGGCATTTGATTGCGTCGACCACGAAACATTACTCTTGAAACTTGAGCATTACGGCCTTGGAAAACTTGCGCTCAGTTTAGTAAAATCTTATTTAAATGATAGACAGCAGCAAGTTCAAATAAATGGAGTCAATTCACTCGGCTTAAAAGTAAAAATGGGTGTACCTCAAGGCTCGATATTGGGTCCTTTCCTCTTTTTAGTATATATTAATGATCTACCCTATTTGTTAAAAACTCAACCACAAATGGTGTTATTTGCTGACGATACTTCCTTAATTTTTAAAATTAACAGAAGTGCATTAAATCTTGACGACGTAAATAATGCCCTATTGCAGGTCCAAAATTGGTTCACTGCTAATAATTTAGTATTAAATGGGAAAAAAACTAAGTTCATAAGATTTTCGTTACCAAATGTCAAAAGTAGTAATTGTGAGATAATATTGAATCAAGAGAAACTAGAATTCGTCGATAAAACTGTTTTTCTGGGGATCACGCTCGACTCAAGGCTTCAATGGGGTCCTCATATAATATCCCTTGCAGGACGGCTAAGTTCGGCGGCTTATGCTGTGAGAAAAATCCGTCAATTTACTGATGTAGATACCGCGAGGCTGGTCTATTTTAGTTACTTTCATAGTATTATGTCATACGGTATTTTACTATGGGGACGGGCTGCAGACATCGAGTCTATTTTTATTCTGCAGAAAAGAGCCATCAGAGCCTTATATAATCTCCGCAGGCGCGATTCTCTTAGGGAAATGTTTAAGGATATTAACATCATGACGGTGCCTTGTCAATATATCTATGAAAACATCATGTACGTAAGAAAAAATTTACATCTTTTTAGTAAAAGAGGCGAAAGACATAATTATAGTACTAGAAGTAGGGATTTATTAGCTCAACCAGGTTTCAGACTGGCAAAAGTAGACTCGTCTTTCATGGGGTACTGTTTAAAATGTTATAATATAATTCCTCCCCACATACTTCAACTGAATGAGACGAAATTCAAATCTTGTATAAAACGCACACTATGCAAGCAGGCATACTATAATTTGGGGGATTACATCGCTGATAAAAATGCTTGGCTCAATGCTGATCCAGCTCCACAACCTCAACGAATTGATTAACATTTGAAAATACTGTTGGAGCTGCTGAAGATTTCAAAAACTATCTTTGCTTTGTATAAATTCAATCTCTTAGTATTATATAATTGCATAGCACATGTGTGAGCACTATGTACTTACTATAAAGCTACCATTTACTGAGTACTTCTTTCATTGACTTGAATGTGCCCTGGCGGCTGAGAGTATGTCATGCTCACTGTAATGTCTCGCTGATGGTGGCGGGTGTGTTGGATCATTTAGCTCCCTTCAAAATGGTTGAGTTGAATGGTGCTAATCCATGCGTCATGTTCGTGAACGGGCGCCATCAGTAGGGACTGGTCATCTCTTAGCGGCCTTGGCTTATTTTAATTTAAGTTTTGAATTGTTTTTTTTTTATATTTTTGTTAGGGACGCCTTTGACGTTTTGCATCGTTCTCACATGTTTAATTTCAACACGAATGATGTAACCAATATTTTGTAACCATATGTTAATTTAAAAGAGTGTCCGTGGAGTTTCTTGCCCGTTCTTCTCCATAGGTACCTACTAAGCTTTGGAATGGGCATCTAGCTTCATCTTGATGACTGACCGACCCCCTTGACAATTCAAAAGTGCCTGTAATTGGTTTATTTGAAATAAATGCTTTGAGTTTGAGTTTGAGTTTGCCCCATGTAATAGGGGGCGACCCTATTGCCATCAACCGGGCACAAATCTAGATTCCGGGATGCTACTGAGAAATGCCTGATGAAACAACCTAATAACATTTTGCCCGACCCGGGAATAGAAACCGTAACCTCATGCTTTGGCAATAGCGTTTGCGATCACTAGACCAACGAGGCAGTCAAAAAAAGTTAGGGAAAGTATGTTGCAATTTTTATTAGGGTTCCGTAGCCAAATGGCATAAAACGGAACCCTTATGGATTCGTCATGTCTGTCTGTCTGTCCGTCCGTGTGTCACAGCCACTTTTTTCCGAAACTATAAGAACTATATTGTTGAAACTTGGTAAGTAGATGTATTCTGTGAACCGCATTAAGATTTTCACACAAAAATAGAAAAAAAACAAAAAATTTTGGGGGTTCCCCATACGTAGAACTGAAACTCAATTTTTTTTTTATCAAAGCCATACGTGTGGGGTATCTATGGATAGGTCTTCAAAAATGTATTGAGGTTTCTAATATATTTTTTTCTAAACTGTTTAGTTTGCGCGAGAGACACTTCCAAAATGGTAAAATGTGTGTCCCCCCCTCCCTGTAACTTCTAAAATAAGAGAATGATAATACAAAAAAAAATATATGATGTACATTACCATGTAAACTTCTACCAAAAATTGGTTTGAACGAAGATCTAGTCAGTAGTTTTTTTTTAATACGTCATAAATCGTAAACCGCAATTTACCTTTTTATAGATAATGGTACAAAACCCTTCGTGCGCGAGTCCGACTCGCACTTGGCTGGTTTTTCGGAGTTACGCCATAATTTTCCTTCACAATAACAGAGATTACGTCTTAAATTACAGGAAACACGTTAGCCCAAGATTTCGCAACGAAATAGGGTGCGAAGAAAAAAAACGTTTGTTCTGCGGTCTACTTAGAAACTCTTAATTTAAATTTCTTCCTGTTTCATTATTTTGTAAGTAGTTCGAAGGGTTCCCCTTGTGTTACGTAACGGTACCCTAGAAATAACGTCTCCTTCGATACTAATACAATTTTCTGCTCGACTGCTTACAGTTAACGAGAAGTTCTTAATTTGACGTGCTCGATATTTTTTTATTGTTAGCTGTTTACCGGTAGTTCAACAAGTCCTTGATGTTATCGAGTGCTTTTTATAAAATCATTTATATTGTGCTATAGCGTGTGCTATTGTAATATAAAAAAAAAAAAAAAAAAAAACAAAAGCCTTTTATTTCATGCATTAAAAAAAAGAATATATTTTTTTTTTTTTTGTTTAACATTTTTGTTTTTAACTTTTTAACATGTTTTAGACCTATTTGATTTCCAAAAGAAATTGTTAAGTACATTAGTTATTTTTATAATTTCATAATGATTAATTAATAATTTCCATAACATATTTCATTTGTATTTAGTTAGTAGTTAAAAACTTAAAATTTAAAAACAATAGTTTGTAGTACTTAATGGGAAATTAATTATATATAAATTAAATTTGAGTTATTGTAATATTTATAAATTTTTGAAATAAAATAAATTTAAAATAAAATGAAAATAAAATAAAAAATTGCATGCATGAACCCCTCAGGTAGTGAGGGTGAAGGCTTCCTCCAGAGAACACCAGTGATCTCGGTCTTTGGCTTCTGTGAGCCAGTTTTTGCCTGCGACTCGTGTGATGTCGTCTGCCCATCGAGTTGCAGGTCTTCCTCTTTTCCGAGTATTATTAGTATTAGTATTTTAATATAATTTAAAAAAAAAACGAACCTTACAGTAGTCGCTTAAGATTTGTAACATCTGACATCTCACCTTGGTAATAAACAACTGAGCAGTGACAGAATTTACCTAACCTCAAAATTTTAAAAAGCTAAATTCTATTTATTCGAATAATTTATTTATTACTAGTGGTCGCCCACTGGTCGAAATTCGACCCCTTCGAGTTACAATCTCATCATGCATCATCATTTCAGCCGTAAGACGTCTACTGCTGGACATAGGCCTCTCCCAAAGGGGGGGGTTTGCCATAATCGCCACGTTTGGCAGGCGGGTTGGCGATCACAGTATGGTGTTAAAATGCATAGAGAACGCTGCTGCCCATTCTCTAGTAAGTCCCTTAGTCGCCTTTTACGATACCCACGAGAAGAAATAGGGCGGTGCTATTCTTTACGTCCGACACCACACAGACACAGACTTACAATCTATAAAATACATACTAATTCCATGCTATTAAAAAGTACATTTTTCCATGCTCAAGCTGTCACTTCCTGTTACGCACTTCCGTCCCTTTTCACGAAATCACTCCCACTGAAAGACAGAGAAAATATATTTACCACACATTAAAAAAAATTGACACACAAGTTAATTATTACATAAATAGTAACAATTCATAATGAGCTAAGTTCAGAATATACTGGAAGCAGCTGTTTATTTACCTCATCTAGTTTTTTTTTTATATGATCGACGTGTAAAAGTGTTTGTACAAACCTACTTACAGAAATAAATCATAAAAAAAACATATATGCTGTAATCATAAATCGTTTTGGCAAGTGTAGTTACTATGACAACTAACTTCATATTTATTAGCGTCTGTAGACTGCAGGAGTGGAGTTTAATTCGATTCCTGTCCTTTGCAGGCCTCCTCAGCGACGTCCTAAGCCGAGGTCAGCCCCAAAGGTGGCACGGACCTTAGCGTGTAGTCGCTTAGTTTATAAGTTTATGACCTACTGGGGCCTTAATTTATTCAGGCACCCACAGGAAAGTCCGGTTAAGAAGAATACTACTTCTGATTTTGACACGTGAGATGGCATTTACAAAAAAAAGGCACGAGTGGACTCAAAATTAGAACGAAAGGCTGACGGAAGATGTAATGTTAGAGATGGACAGCCAACTTGCTAAATGTTGCAGAAAGGGACTGAATGCCATTAGCATAGCATAGGAAAGCATGGCATAAAAGAACGGAGGCAGCACAGGGTGTAACCAGGGAATCAATGATGATTTATATATGAAAAACAACGCTTGTCGATTTCATGTAGTGAAAACCTATATTCTGTTGGTTTAGGTAGTTAAATATAGGTAAACAAAAAAAAACACGTGACGTGACAGCTGTGAAGTAACCGACTAAACGTAATACCTGTCACTTCAGTTGTCATGCTACTTCACAGTTATGCTCTTCAATTTAGCAACGTTATAATTCGTTGACATTTTGAGAACTTGTATTTTTGGGCTCTTTACAATAGACAGATTACAAAATATGATAATCTATTTAAAAAATTGTGCTCAAGCAGTTACATCAATGAAGAGTAGTTTAAGAATAAAAGATAAAGGTTAACATACATTAATAAAAGAAGAAACTATCGTAAAAATTACAAATCCATTTAATTTGGATAAAAGTTACAACGTGTTTTTAAAAGGAAGTGTCATCTATAAAACCCCTTTTTACGATTTGTTTACCTTTATTTAACTACCTAAACCAATTGAGTCTAGGTTAGTAATTAATATATTTTAGAAGTAGTTAAACTGGAAGTTACTCTCAACCTTGATAAGGCTCCTACAAACTAGTGCGATATCGCGGGCGCGACAGGCAGCGCGATCCTTGTCACGCCCGCGATATCTCACCAGTCGGTAGAAGCCTTTATGAAGAGGCTATGCGCCTGATAATGAAGTAACAAAACAATTATACAGGGTGTTTGGTGCATCGTGTGCCAAATTGAAATGGTCGACTGAAGGAGTCATCCGCTAGCCTTTTAGACCCTTTAACACCCCTCATGCTCTGTGGATTTTTTTTTATCGACTTTTCATTGTTTTCCAAAAAAAAGACCCAAATTTTACATTCAAATACAGATTTAAAAAAAAATATAAGGCGTAGACTCTGAATTTTATTTTTATTTCGATGTGTATTGTTTAAGAATACTTTTAAATACAAAATTAGTGATTCTTTTTAATTCACTCGCAAAGGTAAAACTTAAATTAAAGCTGTACATGTTACAGCTGTTTATAAGGCTACAAAAAAAAAATCAAAAGCGACCGGGATCTTCCAACTCCCTCATTAATTCTCCAGTCTATACTCTTTCTAATGATGTGCCACATGCCATAAAAGTATTTTAACAACTTTGTGAATTCGCTAGAATTGTGAATCGAGTCACCTAAGGCTAATATTCAAAATTATGATTTAAAAAAAATCTCTTAAATGATACCTGTCAAACCTACAAATCTGCTATCTCATTCTTATGGTTAGGTAAGTTCGTGTCTCATATCTGTATCTTTCGTGGGATTTACTTGAAATAAAAAAACAAAATTGCATTTTTAACATTTATTTAATCATTGTTACAAATCTTGCTCAAATTGTTGGCCTCTGTTCCGAATGCAGGCCCGACAGCTGTTTCGTATTTCAACAGTTGTTGTACGAAGTCGTATTTCCTCCTTAATAGTATTGAATGCCGCTTCTATGCGTTGGACTAATACCTCCCTAGTTGGAACCTCCGTGGCATATACCAACTCTTTGGCACGTCCCCAGACATAAAAGTCTAACGGAGTTAGATCTGGGGAACGTGGCGGCCATGGAATAGGGCCATCGCGTCCAATCCATGCATTGGGGAACACATTGTCGAGATATTCCATCACAGTCAATCGCCAATGCGCGGGACAGCCGTCATTTTGAAATACAATGGGCACACGTTCATTAAATACGGGCACATCGGTCACTAATTCGGGCAGGTCATTTTGTAGGAATTCCTTCGCCATTGAGATTATCGGGCAGGTAATGCGGTCCAATTACCTGATTCCCAATCACTCCTGCCCAAACGTTTACACTAAACCTTCTTTGAGAAGATTTCTGTCTTTTAACACGTGGGTTTTGCGTTTTCGTTGTCCAGTGGTGCAAATTGTGTAAATTGAGGATCCCATCCTTGGTAAATTTGGATTCATCCGTCCACAGTATTCTTTTTAAAAAATCAGGATCATCCACATCCGTGTGTAAAAGAAACCGACAAAAAGCCACTCGTCTCTCAAAGTCGCCACCCTCAAGACCTGCAACAAACAAAAAACTCTTTTAAATTTCTCTTGGGCAATAAGTAATTGCACAAGAAAGGACCCGTTGTTCGTGCTAATAGATTCACTACCTGGAAGTGACGCCATACCATACCCATTACCTGCTAAACAAAGGCAAGGTCAAACAAAGCTTGCACGGGTTTAAAGTTAGTTTAAAATTACGTACCTTGCACCGGAGTGTAGTGGAATGGATGCTTTTTGTTTTGACGAAGTACTTTCCACACTTTCCATATTGAAATATCAAGATGTGATGCCACATTTCTACTGCTTCTTGTAGGGTCTTCCTCAAAAAGTGCCAGTATTCTCTCGTCTACTTCAACATTATGTCGCACAATATGGCCCCTTGGTTCATTAAAAGTAACACTGCCAGTCTCGCGTATGCGTCGGTATGTGTCTTGGAAGACTCTGCGGCCAGGTAATCGTCTACCAGGAAAGCGTTCCTGGTAAAGTCGTTGCGCTGCACGAGCGACGCCATTAGCGGCTCCGTAAGCCATCATGATGTCCGCATATTCTTCGTTAGAGAATGTCGCCATTGCAATAACAAAAAACTCAAAGTTTAACAATAACAACAAAAATTAAACAAATGTAACAAGAACCAGCAAAACTTAACGATAACAAAGTAATAAAAGAATCGCGGAGTATGGTGAACTAGCACACACGTTAGGTAGCAGAGGCAGTCATGTCTCGACTAAAAAAATGGCGGGTCGGGCGGCGCGATTTGTTCAAACCGATTTAAGGTATGCAAGAAAGAGATAGAAGATAGATTTTACTGTGAAAGAGTGAGAAAACAAATTTTACCTCTTTCTCAAGTAACAGTTCCGCAATAAATATTTTTTCATTAGAATTTCGAATGTAGTTTTATGTGACTTGATTCACAATTCTAGCGAATTCACAAAGTTGTTAAAATACTTTTATGGCATGTGGCACATCATTAGAAAGAGGATAGACTGGAGAATTAATGAGGCAGTTGGAAGATCCCGGTTGCTTTTGGTTTTTGTTTTGTAGCCTTATAAATAGCTGTAACATATACAGCTTTAATTTAAGTTTTACCTTTGCGAGTGAATTAAAAAAAAAACTAGGTGACTAATATCACTAATTTTGTATTTAAAAGTATTCTTAAACAATACACATCGAAATAAAATTAAAATTCAGAGTCTACGCCTTATATTTTTTTTAAAATCTGTATTTGAATGTAAAATTTGGGTCTTTTTTTTGGAAAACAATAAAAAGTCGATAAAAAAAAATCCACAGAGCATGAGGGGTGTTAAGGGGTCTGAAAGGCTAGCGGATGACCCCTTCAGTCGACCATTTTAATTTGGCACACGATGCACCAAACACCCTGTATATTCCCATGAATACGTATACCTGTTTTTTATTCAATAATATTTATCCAGCATATAGAATCTTTGTACGAATATGAAATGGCTCGAAATCGATATTAAAAATACATTGTAAAGAGAAAAAAAATATCCTCAAAATATGATATTGTAATCCATAAAATTCAATGATGGGGTACCTATTGATGAATATTCATTTAACGATTTTGTTTTGTACTCTATTAATGATGAAATTTCCCATTGATTGTTAAGTTCTTTTTTTTCGCGATACGTGAAATGCAAATATGTGCAACACTTTAGCTTTAGAGTTCGTTTTGAGCTGTGTTTGAACGTTGTGTTGACTTTTAGTGCAAATACGTGCTCTTTATTTGATCAATGGATAGGCCCCTTTTTTGGATTCATCATATTTTACGTAGTTACTAGTAGTCTGTTCCAGGCGATGATGTATTACCTTTAGATACGTTACCTGCGCTCAATAATGGCAAAGTAAATGCCAGGCAATTGCCTGACATTTACAATAATAATTATTATTATTACGTACGCGTCAATGAACATGCAGCAGCTAGTGACGTAACTAAATATGTGTGTTCATCTCTTTCTAACAACAGATATCGGTATAGGTCTTTCCTTTTCTTCACGCGCTGTGTGATTGTATGCAAGTATGTAGCTACAATCATAGCTTACGCTGTTTTTGAGTGCACTAATGCTCGTGTATGTCGCGTCTATTTATAATACTTCATTGGTTCCAGCTAGGTATTATAAGTATATGAATTAAAATATTATGAAAATATGTTTCATGTATCTGTAGCAAACAAGGCTATGTTATTTAAGTTTAGCTGTTCAGTCTGTGTAAATAATTTTGCTACATGCTGCTGTACTTAGAAATGGTCTTTTTCACTGAAAAGAGAAAAAGCGATTAGCTCTTTCATTCTAAAGAGCTATATCACTATTCTAGCTCACTACCTCTTCTATAACTCAGTCTCAACAGACGCCGACTGTTGGCTCATTTGACTCACACCGGCCGCACGCGCGTCATGGAAACGACTCGGCTCGCTCAATAGTCATTAAATTGTCAATTTCCGAAGTGAGCCGAATGGGCCATTCGGTCGGTCATCGGCGTCTCGCTGAAGTACTGAGCTGGTGATTCTGAGTGAGCTAACTGAGCTAGTGAGCTATTTAGCGAGCGAGTGAGTGAGCGACAGCGACCTCAATCGGAAAGAGCTATCTCTTTTCTATCACTCGCTCATGAGCTACCCATGTCTACTGTACTGTAGGCCTCTTACAAGTGGCAACACAAACCCAATTCTTTACCTTCTGTTTAAGTTCTATTCCAGGTTTTATTTCCATCTATCCCGCTAGGCATTTAAATACCTACAAATACATAAATTTTTTTAAAGACACTGACAAGGACTATCCGCTGGATGCGGGAAGCACAGAACCGGTCGAAGTGGCGGTGCTTGGGGGAGGCCTATGTCCAGCAGTGGACGTCTTTTGGCTGAAATGATGATGATGATGATGACTGATCGGTTCTCATAAAATAAAAAAATAAAATAAGCCTTTATTGCTGTAACTTAATAACATGCATATTATTACATTTTACTTAATTCTATTTAACTATTTAGATTTTAGCTAATTGTATCACTAGCCGGTTTTCCTTTTCTTCGGCCGGTTTTCAGCTTCTCCTTCGACAAAGGCCGCCTCTAAAGCTTTCCATTTTATCCTGTCCTTCGCAGTGCGTGTCCATTCTGGTCCAGCTATCTTTTTCATATCATCTTCCCAACGTTTAGTTTGTCTACCTTTGTTCCTTTTACTATCACGCGGGTACCATTCCGTTATTAGTCTCGTCCACTTATCTTTCCCTTCCCTTAGCATGTGTCCTCCATCTCTAAACTCAAACCAAGTCAAACATGGGCACTAACTGAGGAACAACTCAAAAAAAATCCAAGTATGCCAAAATGGAATAGAAAGAAGCGTAATTGGAGTTAAAAGAAGAGACAAGGTGAGATTAGAAAATATAAAGAGCAAATACAAATAAAAAAAGAATATATAAAAATCGGTTCTGATAAGCACTTTAATATAAATTACGTCATACCTATCCTTCACAAAACATTTTTACAGGAAATATAAAAATCATTTACATACTTAAATCGTACCTAAACCCACATGATATCAATAAACATGCAATTTCTGTGTCAGAGAGTGACATCCGACATTGCGTGCGCTTACCTTCCTGATTGGTTATCGGAATCAATATAGTGCGTTTGTACGTAAACAGAAAGTATTGGTCCATTAATTATTTTGTGGAATTGAGTGGGCTTTGTTTACCTACGGATTACTCGGTCATGTTTGAACATAAATTGATTGTATCCATGCCACCTACCCCTAAAATTTACAAGTGTGCGTCTATTTATTTACAACAGACGCCCTAAGGCCCTGGCATGAACGCGCGACGTAAAATAACGATTTTTGATTGAAAATACAACTATCCTATAGCATTTGCTTTCAATTTTGGTGATAGGCACAATTGTAACACCTTACACCGTGGCATTTTAGTCGTCTTACAACGGCAGCCCACTTCATGTATCCAATGACTAGGTACTAATAATTCATGAAAGTAAAAAAACATATTTATATTTTTTTTAATATTATGAGGCATGATGTAAGAGTTTGAAACAGCCTGTAATGAGCGCGGTGCGAGCCTTGCGCTCCATTCCGTGCTGCCCTTGGAACGCAAGGCTCGCACCGCGCTCGTTACAGGGTTTTTCAACCTACGTCATGCGTCATAACGTTTTTTTTTTTTTAAGTAAAACGTTTTTAGGCCCGCTTGACCTGGGGAGTAAGCTGGTGAATGCATGACGAGACCATTACGGAAGTACAATTAGTACTACTATTTCGTAAGTTTTAATTATTCAAATGTTAATTCAATTCAATTCAATTCATTTATTCACTAACAATTTTTACATTTTGTCTGAATTCCTATATCTAAATTTATAATAAACATCATGCATGCAATCTATATTTAAATCATTATAATAATTAACCAAATTACATTAAAATAAAAATAATAATAAAAATATAAAAACAAACGTCATAAATTCATAATGTCAATTCATAAAATTATCAGGATCAAAATTCCATCAAGGATCAAAATTCCATAAAAAATTATGGATAGTCTCTTAAAACCATTTTCGCGTAGCTGCAACGGATAAGGTACTTCCCCTTATTGCCCCGCTGAAAGTTTCCACCCTGTATAATAGACTTTTTATTTTTGTCGGCAGTTTATTGAAGATTTTTATTGATTTGTGGTAGGCGCTATGCTTTACAACGTTTAGGTGAGGCACTTGCTTCATCTGGAGATCTTTTCTTCTTGTACTCTCCCTTTTTTGCCTTTCATCTTCAGTCTCATATTCAAAGATATATTTAAATACTTTTTTTTACTTTCATGAATGATTAGTAGTCATTAGATACATGAAGTGGGCTGCCGTTGTAAGACGATTAAAATGCCACGATGTATACAGGGTTATTTTAAATTGGCTAACTAAACTCCGCAGATGCGATGGAAATCGATATCTAAACAAGATAAAATAAAAAGATTTAATGTTTTTTTTGGGAGGTCAACGACCGCTGTAAGTGTTGTTACTTGAATTAGTATGAGTTGAGAAAAACTGATTTCTTATACTTTATCGTATTTAGATATCGCTAACCATCACATCTGTAAAGTTTACATTAAAAAAAAAGTTTTTTTTAAACCGATATTTGAAGGGACTCCACAAAAAATCATCAAATTAATTAATTTTCCATTGTATCATATCTGCCTGAGAAGCATAACACTGTAACTCCGTTTTTTACGATTTTGAATTATTTAATTTATACACTATCCTATTGTATGTGTCCTTCTCTACAAAGCCTACTAATAAAATAAACTTTACTCAGAGTTTCTAAATTATATTATAATATATCGATACCCATCGTTTCAAGTTTTACTAGCCAATCTAAAATAAATCTGTATAAACACTGAGACTGTGACTGAGAATGACTCTGTGTTCTTCTGTCTGTGTGTATCTGTGTATCTGTGTCAGTATATTATATGGACTTTGTCTGAATTAATAAATAATACGGTTTAAAAAATATTTAACTCAAAAATAATACTTTACTTCTATGAGGAAACACATAATAATTAAGAATAAGATGAGCGATGGTTTCGCTCGGTTATAAACTAAAATTAAAATCAGTAAAAACTTTACACGTTATTATTATTATAGCTATAACGAAACATCATCATTTCAGCCGAAAGACGTCCACTGCTGGACATAGGCCTCCCCTAAAGGGGGGGTTTGCCATAATCGCCACGCTTAGCAGGCGCTATAACGAATAAAGTCTTAAAACTAAGTCAATAATTAATGTGCGTTACGAGTATTTACACGATTTTTTCCGATAAATCATAATTGTTCGAATTTACGTTACCTACCTTTAGGTACTCCGCGTATTTGGGCTAGGCCCACTAATATGTCAGATGGTGGAACATAATATAAGGCATTATCTACCAGCCTTTAAAAACGAAAATCTGTCTGAGCATTTAGATTTTGCGGCTAAATATCGCTATAAAGTTGCTTACTTCATTGTGATGCTTTTTCTCACTGTAAACGGTAAGAAGCGGTGAAGTCAATTTTGGTGGTTGTCTTTTGATACTTTGGCACCCACTTAAGTCCACTTTGAATAAATGAATTTTGTAGCGTCCTGATCAGTATTTTGTCGTCGTTTAGCGACCCAATTAATGGGCAGATCTTGTAGTCAGAATTACGGGAGAAAATTCACAACAACATTAATTCAGTTTTATGAAGAGTAACAAAATGGATAACACACACAATTTTGTATTACAATGATCGCATGGCTGTTGTCTGTGTGGTGCCGGACGTAAAGAATAGCACCGCCCTATTTCTTCCCGTGGGTGTCGTAAAAGGCGACTATGGGACTTACTAGAGAATGGGCAGCAGCGTTCTCTATGCATTTTAACACTATACTGCGATCGCCAACCCGCCTGCCAAGCGTGGCGATTATGGCAAACCGCGCTCTTTGGGGGGGCCTATATCCAGCAGTGGACGTCTTTTGGCTAAAATGATGATGATGATGATGATCGCATGGCCATAGATGCAGTGTACATCATTCCCGTGACGCGCGACGTTTTGAAACATCCTTAGCACAACATAACATAGTCATCACGCCTGTAATCCCCGAAGGGTTGGGCAGAGTTGTACCTATAGTACACCCACATTTCACCAGTTATGTTTAAGAGCGTTTACGACGCACGGCATTTCATACAAACTTTCAAGCCCTTGTTTTTTGAAATGACTGAACCGATTTTAATGAAACTTTTTCGAAATGTCTTATTTAAAAACAGATAACTGGAAATCCCTGTTTCTTTGGAAAATTTAAAATCGGTCTAATTAGGCTGTAACACTATTTTTCTAAAATGTTCTTTACTCACTTTTTAGACCTTTGTATCCTGCTTATGCGTATGAAGTTTAATTAAAATCGCTTCAGTAATTTCGAAAAACAAGGGCTTGAAAGTTTGTATGAAATGCCGTAAGTCTTAAACGCTCATAAGTCCCATGTAATAGGGTGCGAGCCTATTGCCACAAATCCAAACTCCGGGCAAATACTGTGAACTTCTTAATGGAAAATCACAATAACACTTTGCTCAACCTGGGCATCGAACCCAGGACCTCATGCTCAGGAGTAGCGCTCCTTACACACACACACACCCCCACACGCTTGTACATCCTTAGCATAATTATAATTATTATGTGCGATCTCATAGCATCACAGACATATCTGTGCAGCGGTGTATTTAGGTTCTGGGTGCTGATGAGGTGCTGGTAGCGTTGGTGCCGAGGAAGAGGAAATAAAAAGGCGGACAATTAACAATTCACGTGTTTTCATATTCAAGGGGTCTGTGTTGCCACAGATCAATAATACATTACATTTTAATGTTGGTGTTGTTACACCAACATTAAAATGTAACGTATGTAGCGTCTTCACGCTTCCCGCTTCCTGTCTGTGCCTATGTATGCTTAGATCTGCGGTTTTTTATAGATAGAGTGATTCAAGAGGAAGATTTATATGTTTAGAAAAAGCCACGCGGGCGAAGCCGCGGGCAGCAGCTAGTAATTACTAAAATACCCAACAATATCAATATCTTACATATATAATCAAGGGAAGAGGCCTTTGCCCAGAAAATAATGAAATAAAATTGCTAAGTACTACACTGAGTGTGTACTTGTGTTTTTTTGTTGAAACAAACATAATCATCTCATCATCTGCCTTTTCCCAACTATGTCGGGGTCGGCTTCTAGTCTTACCAGATGCAGCTATACAGTATAACCTACAAGCACAACATTGGTAGAATTATAATTTTAAAAAAAAATAAGCATTGGCTGATCGAGAAGTCAAAATCAAAGAATTAAAGAGGTAAGAAATTAGTTAAACATTACAAATATTAATAATTAAATATTTATTTTAATTATTTTTGTCGAACAGTTTTTATAAATGACTTGCTTTATTACGTATGTATACCGATTCTTAAAACGTAGGTAGAAGCAACAACAGGGTTTTTGTTACATTATTGTATAACAGTATTTTACATGGAACGATTACCTATCTGAACTCCACAACCCAGTTACTGGGTAACACTACACCCACCTGCCAAGCGTAGAAATTATGGCAACCATCCCCCCCTCCCTTTTTGGGGGGCCTATGTCCAGCAGTGGACGTCTTTCGGCTGAAATGATAATGATGAAATGACTACACTCCTTGGTTACTGGTTCAAACGCACAATGCCTTTAGTTATCAGTTAGGAGTTTCCTCAACACTGACAAACATGCGAAACGAGACAAAAACATAGTACATCTGAGGCGATTAACACACGGCACCGCGCACCGCCGCGGTAGGCGGTGAAGCGGATCTCAACGTCGCTTTGGCCTCTAATAAATCCGTTGATGCCTAACACACGTAAGTACACCGCCCGTCCGCGCGGTTGAGCAGTGCTCTCACCATATGAAACCGCGGCGGTGCGCGGTGCCGTGTGTTAATCGCCATATACTTACCTCCAATAACGGATCACTATCAATATGTGGTGTGCGTTTCCTAGCGTTCGGTCTACTGAACCTCTGACGGAGGACATTTTTGTCCTCGTACGTGCGTGAAGATGGTTCGACAACGCAGCGTCTTTGATTTTGGTCTGCATTTACACCGGAATTTTGATTTAATCGCTTTAGGGCTGTATGGAAAGGAATTTATTGTTCTTAGTCTTTATCTGTTTTTGTTAAATTATTAGTTTGAACATAGGTAGGTTGATATAAATTATGTGCTTTTAATTTTCGGGTTGGTGTTTTCGTGGTAGGTATAACGAATTGAAAAATACAATATTTGTATGAATGAATGAATGAATTCTTTATTTGCCAGAATAATGTAGTTTGATAATGTAATTTAATGTAGTTTGTAGTTAATCATGAATTAAATAACTATACTAATAAACTTTTAATGTTTCCATTTTGTGTTTCTGAACATTAACGAGTTTTACAGGAGCGCATAGTTTATTTGGTAATACTGTACGTTTTTGTTTAGACCACATCGTTTTAATGAAAAAAGGGGTTTAGTAACCAGTTTCATAAAGTCAAAAGTCAAATTGCTTATTTCAAATAGGCACATATAAGGCACTTTTGAACGTCAATATTTACAAAAAAAATAGAATTGATTCTAGTCGCCCCTTCCAAAGGGTAGTTTCGTATGGAAAAGAATGGGCAAGAAAGTCCACTGTTACTCTTTTAAAATGTTGTACAATATTTTTTATAGTACATTAATTATTATACAATTATATGTGAAGACGATGCACCTAGAATAAAATTACTATACCACAATAGGTAAAAAGAGTTAAGAATGAAGCAATGACAAATAAATTAATTATTTGCAAGATACATGGTGCTCACATATTTACAAACATTGTAAAAAATATCCATCATATTCATCTAAACAGCATCCTTCACTTCAGTTATAATTCGTCTACTAATAAAAAAACGGAACACCGAAACTGTCTATTAAAACATATCACAATTTTAACGTTTCGTGTCTTAACAAGCGTACTCGTCAAAAGTTTGAGCATATTAAACTAAAGTATATAATAATAAAAAACGAAGCGTCTAAAACAAGACTACAGTACAGTATAACTTGAAACATTTTCTAAGAACTTTATAAGTAATTCCGCTAAGAAACGCGGGCAACGGCTGAGAAAATGAGCAAGCAATCTATGTTAGCACTATAAATTCCGCCGGGTTGAGCAATAGAGATAACTTTTGAAATGGTGCAGGTAAACGTTACTTTACTTATGACTTCAACTAGTTTTCGATGGGGTTGCAAAAGATGACGTGTTTTTTATCGTTTATGGGTTTTGTTTTATATCGGGGCGCGTAACGTAAAGTCAGAGAAATTATATTTTTACCTAGTTGGCTATCGTTTAAAATTGTCCGTATATTCAAATCACAATAGCTGTCATCTTTGACAGTTGTATGAAATGGCTATAACACGGCAAATTGATGTAGTGTGTTAATTGAATTGAATGATATCCAATTAATTTCTCTGAGTGCATATACCATTGTTTAGGATTGATAAGTTACTCTAATGAAACACCTTTTTAGTACGAATATTTCTGTATTTATCTTCTTGCACACAATCATACAAACTCGGTATAAAGCAATATTTAACTAACTATTTATTTAGGTACTCAATATAATATCAGTATAGAATTTAGACTTCTTGAAGACAGCTTTTAGGTCCCGAGGCTCGAAGAGAATTACAAATCAACTACGTGACGCCCCAAATATCTTGTTTTTCATTCCATTCTGTTAAAAACCCAGTACTTTTACCGTAACTGTCAGATACTTTCAAACTGCATGACTACCCAGATACAAAATCATTTGAGGCAAATCACATGCTTTAAATTTAATACTTAGTGTTTAAAATCACTACAAATCTTAATATTTGAAAATCATGACAGTACCTACTTGATATTTCTTTTTTAAGAATACTAAAATTGATTTTTTCGACTGTGTCTCACCAAGTTCAAACATTGAAGTGGAGTTTATTGTGTAGCTTTTTACAAATGGTTTTAAAAAAATTGTTATGTACTGGCGTCATTGTCTCTGTTTTAAGATTAATTAATTACTAGTCACCCACTGGTCGAAATTCGACCCCCGCTACTTACAATCTATATAATACTTACTGATTCCATTGCTCAAGCTGTCACTTCTGTCACCTATCATCTATATTCAAGTCATGAGGCCCTGGTACAATATGCGTGTGTCAAACGCATGGTAGTGTTTGTATTGTTTTTTTATTTCTAATGCATATTATATAAAAATATTAGCTCTCTGCACTCCTTCTCCATATAATCTTTACTGTATTAAATTTCATACTCCTCCGTTAGCGTAATTTTCGTCAAAAGGGTACAACGTTTGATTCACGTATTAATACAGGAAAAGTTTTTAACCAGTGCGCAAATTTTTTTTGGTGGTTCAATATCAGTAATAGAACACATTTCCATTATTTATTCAATTCTTTTTTTAAATTTTTTATCCTACTTTAAATCAGCAAAATATGGACACAATCTATTCGTAATAATATCAATGGGCGCGCGCGGCGGCCGGCGCAAGCGGCGGTGTTGCACGGCTCCCGGGCGGCAGGGGGCGGCAGGGGGCGGCAGGGCGCGCCGGGCGCTGTGGCCGACAGTTCACTCATCGCACGCGCTGTCGTGTGACGTCGCGTCTAATCGCTTTCCCGCGCAAGCGCCGCGCTGCACGTGTGTCGTGCTTGTACTTCAGTAACCGAGATGGTGCGAGTGTATGTACTGAGTGGTGAAAGTTTGCGAGCAGCTCACCGAATATATGCGACGGAGAGCATACCTCGAATGCGAGCCCATGGAATCCTTAACCCCGCGGTCTCCCTAATGAAAGGACTATTTTAGCGGCCACTCAAAGGCTGCTTGATCACGGACAGTTCAGAACCCCGAATCATGCACGAGGGTCTGGCAGACCCCGACTGGCGATCGAAATCGAAGAAGCCATCCTAAGCCCGTTAAAGTATGAAGGAAAATTTGGAATAACTCTGCAAATAACTTCAGGTCACGGTCTAAACATAAAAAAGTCTAGTTCGAACCTGATAAAATTAGCGATCAGTACATTGTAACCCACGTAAATACCTACGCCGGCGAATCGAGCGAGCGCACAGCTGATAGGTAGGTACTTTAGCGCGTTACGCTTTGCCGCGCGCCGCCGGGTAGCCATACAACCACTTTTAAAATAAACATCTTTCGTTAACGATATTTTTTGTTTTTTGTACTAAGACGTATCAAAATAAAAAATATATGTTTAATAAAATTCGTTTAAGTTTAATTTGTCAAAATTTGCGCAGTGGATAAAAACTTTTCCTGTATAATGATTATTCTATCAATTCTTGTTTAACAATAATCTAAAACATTTGAATCATCAAGCACCAAAAATATTAAGTTTATCATTTTACCTAATGTAAAACCGGGTCAATATTCTTTTGTTTGTTAGTGCTTTCACGCTTAAACCAAGCACGCTTTTTTCACATAATCTAAACCCAAATCTGAACTAAACCTCGCATGTCTAACTGAAATAAACACAACACATTACGGCACGGTGTAAAGGATGATATTTAAGGAGCGTTTCACACTTGACACGCATTGTAACGCACGAAGCGCCGAATCTAACATAGTGACACTGTAGGACAGGGTTGGCGAACCTTTTCACATACAACGCTACAAAGTTATTTTGGCGCGTTGCCAAAATCGGAACTAATACCGCCATCTTGTTTTATCAATACACAATGACAGTGATAATTTCACATTTTTTTACTAACAACGCCCCCCTATCAATGTCATGTAAATGCCAGATGATCCTTGTATCACTACATATTTGTATCACACTTATGCACGTGCATCACTTTTTTTTTAAATAAAATCTTTGCCCCAGACTAGGAATTACTCCTGTATTGTAGGTGCGTTTACAAACATTTAAACTCACATACACAAACAGCCAGACCTGGAAAAACTACTTGCAGGTCATACAAATATTTGTTCTGTGCGGGAATCGAACCCGCGACACGCAGCGCAGCAGTCAATCGCTTAACCACTGCGCCAACCGTGCCGTCGAATCACAGGCACGTCGACAAGAAATTCTTTACCTATGACGTGCCAGTGATGCTCGTGTCTTGCTTGCTAACGTGCCTGAGAACAGGAAAGGCGAACTGAGTGCCTAGTGCCAGTTTTTGTGCCTATTCGATCCAGTTATCGATAATCATATATTTATTTTCCGTGTGTTTAGTGACTAACCTGATGTCGGGCGTCGGGAATCGCCAGCCGATTTCCAGCCACCGTAGGCGCAGGCCTGCGGACGGCAAGCGATGGGTAGCTCGCCCTCCGATAAGGATCAGGCCTGGGTCACCAGCGCGTTGTATTCCACGCGCGCCTCAAAGAGTTGTCAGCACCAACTGACGGGGTCCGTTAGGGCCAATGCCTGCCAGGGTTGCGAGTTTGTCCGAAAGGGATATTGTGGCCCTGGCACACAGGCAAATGAAGGAATACGGGTGGGTTTCCGCTCCGCCCAGAGTGGGAGAAATTATTTGATAATTTCCCACCCAAAAAAAAAAACTAACCTGGTGTCACTGTTTTTATGTCACCAATGGGCTTTTGACTTGACTTCACATGTCGTTGAGAAATATCTCTCTGCCATGCCGGTTACCTCACGATGTTTTCCATTACCGTTTTTTAAGTTTTTAAGCAAGTGATAATTATACAATACGCACATGTAGGTATGCGAAAAGGCAGAGGTGCGTGCGTCGGGTTCGAACTCGAGACCTATGACTTGGCAGGTCGACTGTCACAGCACTAGGCTATCACTGCTGTTAATTGTCAAGTTTATAGTCACTAGACTAGGTGATATTTGAGTTTCAGTACAATACAAATATTTAATTGAAGTATCTATACGGTTACGTGATCAAATAGGTGTACGAACTGAAAACCAAAATTACTCTTATTCAAATCCTTTGTCAAGTACCCATGGATTTTAACACAAATACGAAGAATGGAGATCAGATTAATTTTAAAGGCACAAAAAAATTATCGTACCTCTTGGCCTATTTTTCTGTCACGTGCCCTATGTTCACCATCTCTGATATAAGGACGTGAATTCTTTAGCTATTCGGTTATCGTTGGCTCAAAATAATCTATGTTTTCTTTCGACAATCGAAAGATTCCTTTTATCAATTTTTGTCTCCATTTCTGGAGATGTTGTTGTTACGTCAGTTCATTGACTTCGTCAAGTGATTTTGATTGAAAGAAGTTTCTTTCAATTTGTGTTTAAAAATAATTCAATCTAACTTTGAAGTAATGATAATAGAACAAAGTTCGTTCTTATACTGATGTATCACTTTGATGCCACGAAAATATTTTTTTATTTTAATATTCATTAAAGGAATCTGCGGAATGAAAATAGAATTAAATATATTTTTATAAATATAATTCGTTGTTAGTTTTAAGTTTGAAAAGTTTCAGTAAATCTTGATAATTATTTGATTTTTTAAATAAAAATGCATGAATTACTTCGGTAATTTAAAGTAAGACAGCACTATTAATTATTTCTTCTATAGTTGCTTCGACAAAATAATTTAAGGTAGAAATACCTACAGGCAAAACGGACAGTCGGGGCGATTCTATAAATATTTCGTATCAATTTAGGTACGGAACCCCAAACGAACCCTTCATATTGAATTCGTCACGCACTGGTCATATTTGTCATAGCGAACATTTTGGGGCAACTGAACCCTTTTGACCGGTTCCCGTCATTCCCGCACCACTTTGCTGTATAAATAATTAATTATGTACGTGTCTATTGCTTTTAACTTCAGCTGGATCAATATTTATGCATAGTGGTGATGTATGGTTTGTATTGATATGAAATTACTGCGGTAGTAGCTTCGAAGGTTCTACAGAGTATTGTTACTTCATTGTGTGCCCTGCAATGATTTTTTTATTATCTTTAGATGCGTTGCCCGCGCTCAATAATGGCAAAGTAAATGCAAGGCAATTGTCTATAGAGGAATTAGTCGCGCGCCATCCAGTGACGCGGCTACACGTCACAATCACTCGCAATTCTTAGCAATTATTTGTGAAGAAAATGCCTTCCCGTGTCTTTATACGATGTACATATTACACTACTACTGTGGGAGTACAGAAAAACGTCTCATTTCAAGCAGAAGTACTTATTGTATTTTTTTATTATAAGAAAACGTTGTTCTGTTTTGTACATGTACAGCCAGTCAGCCATTTTTCCTGACTGCTGCGACCGACGCGTACGTGCCAATGAACATGCAGCAGCTAGTGACGTAAACTAAATATGTATGTTTATCTCTTTCTAACAACAGTTATCGGTATAGGAAGGGTATAGGTCTTTCCTTTTCTTCGCGCACTGCATGATTGTACGCAAGTATGTAGCTACATTCATGGCTTACGCTGTTTTTGAGTGCACTAATGTTCGTGTATGACGCGTCTATTTATAATACGTCATTGGTGCCCTGTTCTTTTCTATCCCGATTAATTCTACTGGATACTTCATAAAAACCGACCAAGTACGTGTCGGACCACGCACAATGAAGGGTTCCGTAGTTAGGCTGAATTCATCCCAAAAACCAACTTAACATTGTAGTTGAAAAACATGCTCTCCGATACATCTATATACGTTACGGTCAATTCTTCAACTGCAAATTTAAGTTGGTCGATTACTCGTTAACTTATAAACCCTACTTAGCTGTGATAGTTTTTCTTTTAATTTCGTTATATATACTACTGCCATGAATTTTTTCACATATCCAAAACTAACCATTTAGTTGGAAGGGGGGGGGGGACACTTGACACTAACAAAAAATAGCACTTTAAAGCTTAATATTACGCAAACGGATCTCAGAATTGAAAAATGTTTTCCACAAACCCACAATATTTTTGAACGGCCTATCCAACGATACCCCACACTATGTATTAGACGAGAAAAAAAAAATATCATCCCTGTTTTACGTGCGTGAAACATTTTTTTTTAGTGTACCTACCGGTACACTAAAAAAAAATGTTTTTCATGGTTTTATTTTACGATTTTTTTGGCATGATTAATATGTACACCCATGCCAAATTGCAGCTGTCTAGGACTAAGCGTCTCTGAGCTAAGCCGGGGACAGACGGACGGACGGACAGACAGACAGACAGACAGACAGACAGACAGATAGACAGACAGATAGACAGACAGACAGACAGACAGACGGACATGGCGAAACTATAAGGGTTCCTTATTTACTACGGAACCCTAAAAATGTGTCATTAAGGGTGAAAATATCTTAATCATTCAATCAATCTGCCTACCCTGTTCCCAACTATGTTGGCGTCGGTTTCTAGTCTAAACGGATACAGATTTACATGGAGTGAGTGTCAATCTGACCTCCACAACCCAGTAACTGGGTAATACGATACCCGTTGGTAAGATTGGTTGTCAGACTTTCTGGCTTCTGACGCCCTGTAACGACTGTCAAAGATCCACGAATAACAGCTGGGATCAACGGCTTAACGTGCTTTCCGAGGCACGGAGGAGGGGTATGTAAAGATGGTCTTATCCACGGACCAACCCTGGAAAGCGTAACTTAACCTGATGGATCGACCCATGCGGCTTTTATTACTTAGCCACGAGCTCTTCAATCATTCAATAAGGTTTTTTTCTCAAACTTGCTAGGAAATTCGAGTATTATTTTGACAGCCTTCTTCAAGATAAATCTAAATTCCTGTACTGGCCAAATACATGCAAGCAGCGGCCACCAAAAGTTGTATGAAAATCCTTGTGTCGTGGTTTAGCGGTCAAATAAATTACATAGTAAACTCATATCTATCGTGTAATTTAAAAATGGAACGATCTTTTACTCCGAAACATGGCGGCCAAGGACGTAACTTATCATTAAATTTTACAAACTGGCTTGCGAATAGAAAGCTGTTTTATGAAAAAAAAAAACAAATAAACACATTGGCGCATGAAAACTTATCGTTGTTCGTCATTGAATCTGGAATTTATAAATAATTTGCTTTGTTTGAATTTCCGCGCATTATTAATTTGAGAAAAGCCTTGGCCGCAACCAGGCATTACTGGACTCACGTATGAGTGCCTCGGCCTACATTTTCACGTTCGTCCATCAATGCCCCTGTTGCAGGCCGCTGCAGTAATGTACTATTTTCTAAAAGGTATAAAGGCCATGATTCTCTATCTCTGTTTAAAAAATAAAAGCTATACATCGTGGTTTAAAGATTTTTCTATTAATAATTTTACTGTCACCTTGTATTCATATTTCTGTAGAAATTTACGCAGAGACGGAAGTCTTTTTCCTTATGTTGTTTAATCGTCCCGCCCCGCGCGCCGCCGAGCCGCGCCGTCGCATGATGCTCAACTCCGTTGGGTGCCGTAAATTTTAAGTCATGATATCAAAGAAAAGTTTGGTGAATTATTTGTAAAATAAAAGACCAGACGAGTCAGAGAGCTAAGTAGGTACTTACCATATTTAGTGCTCCCAGAAAACAATGATTATAATGCCAAAAGGGCCTCAGCTCAGCATAATGTCAGATGACAACACAAGGTGTAACACCTGACGCTGATTTTCAGCGGTACCTATTTAAACTAAAATATCAAGTTCTAACTAACTTATAACAAAACCTCCGGCACGATGAAATGAAATCGTTTATTCTGTAAATAGGATATTAAAATCCCTTTTACACGTCATATAAAAAAATAATCTAGATGTAGCCGACATTTCCTATCTGACTACCCGTGAGAAGAAATGGCGAAACAAACTCAGGGGTCAAAGTCTCTTTTAAAGTCCAGACATAATCTTGGTCAGATCATGTGAGGACCATGTAGATCCGTGTCTGAAATGGTCTTTTGAGGAAAGAACCACGCAAATTAAAGCGGACCTGTCCAATCAGTGTAAGCATTTGTCAGTAATCGTGCAGCTCAACTCAAAACTTAAGGAGCTCAACGACTCGACGAACAATACCAAAGAAAGGACATTTGGGTAGGCCGCATATAGCGCTCAAAATGTCAGACCATCATTAAAACTTAACTGAGAAAGAAAAAGAAAGGGAAATTATAAAAAAAAAATTACCCACATAGTGCTAACATTCACAATAAATTAAAGCAAAGTCAGTCAAAGTAAACATTCATGTAAAATTATATACAATATTCTGCAATATCAATATGTATATAAAATCATGCATAATAATTAAAATGTCAGTTTTCCAGTTTTATCACAAGGCTAGCAGAGCGAGCAGCTCAATCCCAAGCTTGTTTGTCCTCTAAATAATCAGAAGCCTACATTATGAAAATTTGGCAATCCGGTTAAGGCGTTAGCATCTGCATTCGTAAGGTTCTTTATACAACATGTCCTAGAATTAACGCAGAACCTCTTATGGGGTAATTCTAATCATCATTATGAACAACTTATACTGGAACCAAACCTAAAATTGCGAAAAAAAAATCTGCTGTTCCCTACATTTAAGGCTTAGGCGCTAACAGCTGATTTTCTTCCCCGATTTACGTAAGGTCGATGCATTAAAATGTTTTATTCTTATTAATGATACAATTAATATGTATACTTTTTATGCATATTTAATTATATTATATTAGTTCACTGATTTAAATTAGTGCTATCAAATTAACACTTATAATAACACTAATCATTTTCCGAGTGTTGCTGATTTAAGAAACCAAACCCAAAACGATGCCATTTTGAGTTGTCACTGTCACTTCACATAGTCCGTCAGTCATCGTTTGTGTCCATAATTTAATTTGTTATATTTTAAATATTTTATTCTTTATAATCCGACCATGGTTAGGTTAGGTTAGAACGTCACCTCTTCACCTCTTCCGACCTATCGATGTCAATACAAGAAAATTCGAAAATTAGATTAGAATGTGAAAAATATCATATCTCAAAAATCGGGGGGGGGTCGCAACGTTTCCTTCATAGGGGGGCTTCTAGGCCTCCTCCTTCTCCCTCCGCCACCCATTCCTAAAGTCTATGGATGTTAAACTAAAGTCTTACCCTCTCTTTACCTGATCACACAATCATGGTGTTGAAGTTTGCCAACGAAGCATGAATGGTAGTAACACCTAGTTGTGATTTCATAGTAAACTGGCCCTTCATATATCAGTATGTACGTTAATTTGACATAAACCCAAATTACGTAAACACGACAATAAAAAACTCGAACAACGCCTTGATATTTCAAAACTGTCTATCCAACGATTTTGTTTAATTATTTCTACGGAGAGATTTATGTGCCGTTAAGTGTCAACGTCAATATGGCTGGCGACGGAGTGGAAAATAACTTGCAATTTATTCCTGGCCGAACTAGTGTCCCTATTCTGTTGAGCGAGCGCCCGTCAAAGGCGCTGATGTGGTAAAAATGTATGGATCTGAATGTCGACGCTATGCGAACAACCGTTTATCTTTATGAATGATTGCTTGTTGTGTACTGAATTTGTTATTTTATCTACTCTAGTGGATTGCAAAAATGTGAGTGTAATATATTTTTTGTGATATATCGGGCTACATAATATTTGGATACTTTGACCCTAAATGTAAAATTGACTATGCCGTCTGATCCAAATTGCAAGCGTTACAGATTCATTTCTGTTATGCAACTGTAAGTAGAAAGCCGACTTTTTTTTTTTTGTAACTTGAAAATTGTAGGTTTTCTTTTACCTTTAATATTTTCAAGAAAGCAAATTACAAGTCACATAAGTACAAAAACGAGCGAGCCTTACAGTAGTCGCATATGATGTGTCATCTCATCTTGGTAATAAGTAACAGAGCAGCAACAAAAAAAAAAAGAAAAGAAATGAGAAGAGAAGAAAGATATATTATTATGCTTTATGCGATAAGACCGCACATTGTGTCACCCTATGTAAAATTTCTACATTTTTATATCTGTATTTTTTATGGTGTAAGTACATAATAAAGAGTACCTATTCTATTATATTCTATAACCACAATTTAAAAAATATAATAATAAAATATACACGTTGTCTACATCTCTTTGTCTACTTTCAAAATATACACGTAGTCTACATCTCTTTGTCTACTTTCCTGTCGCAGGTATGCTGGAAGAAATTTCTTTAGAAATAAGCATCACCTTTGTACAGACGCCAGCACATCAAGCTACTACAATCTGCCAAATTTATTTAAAAGATTTTGAACTTTATCGATAAAGCATAAGGTTTAAGGTTGATTGGGAAAATTTGACAGTTTCGGGTAGCTTGACCTGCTGGCGTTTGTACGTATTTTTCTGTTCCTTTCTTCTTGTCTGTATAAATGTGTGTACATAAACTGTTAAATAAATAAATACATTAAATACTGAAACATTTATTCAAATAATTATTCATTACTAGTCGTCGCCCACTGGTCGAAATTCGACCTACTACTATTTTAATCGAAATTCGACATACTACTTACAAACTATAGAGTACTTACTAATTCCATGAGTACAGTAATTTCATGCTATTATAAAGTACTAACTTATTCCATGCTCAAGCTGGCGCTTCTTGTTACACATTTCCGTCCCTTTTCACGAAATCACTACCACAGAAAGCGAGACGAAAGATGTTACGCATCCACAACTTGCGTCACAATGTTACTTACTAAACTATCTTCTCATTCATTTCATTAACTTCATCGTCGATATCTTCCAGAATAGTGACACAGGTAGTCGGGAGGCAACAACCGATATTGTGAAGTGTCGGGACTAACTTTTGTATTGGTGTCAACTTTTTTTTATTTCTGAAAACTTCACTTTGCTTCCACAGTTCCGCACCTTTGTATTTATAAATTTACATGCATTCTTTTTCCATTGGATGGAAATAAAATTATGACAAGGCGGCGAATTGTAGACGGAGTTTGAAAATAGATATTCGGTTTTTAATTTTCTGGTAAAGGAACTCATTGAATTTTATTTGACCACAGTTTTGGTCACGGAGTAAAAATATATAAGGTTTTGGTCAAAATTAACCTCATTGCTTTTAATTGAAACTTCGCTATTTTATTAAATATCGCTACTCAAGATAAATACATAAAAGGGTTTTTATTTTAAAACAGTTGGAATTATTACGACGTGAGTGTGAGTTAGTAACTCGTAGAAAAAAGACTTAAAGGAAAAACAAGTCTCTATGCAGAACAATTTAATCCGAGTACTTTTTACTGTTTCAGCTTCTCATTTTCAAAATGAGTACTGCATTCAGTATTCTCATTTTTATTATGACACACACGATGCAAACATTTAAAATTTCAGACTAAAACTTGATACATCCCCGAGTGGCTGTAAACCAGAATTTCATATTCAAAGCCGGAGCCAACGAGAAAAGAATAAAATTGTAAGAGGGAAGTCCATAATTTTAATACTTTTAACATCATAAAAAACGTCATTGGAACTAAAATCCTTCTCCATAGTAGAGTGGATCAAACTTTGTGTAATTTGAAACTATAGTTTAAGCCGAGCTTAAACGGTTGATTAACGAGGTGATTTAGTAGCAAGTTGGCAAGTTTTACCGACTAACTATCACTACTCAAATCGGCGAGGACTTTTAAAACCGGTTTGAAAACCGGTTTTCAATTTTCTTCCTTCAAGTTTTGAGTTAAGAGTTTTTAATTAGGACGCGTGATAAAACGCTTTATTAATTTTTAATAAGAACTTTGTCCTGATTTTGGAATAAAGGTGGAGTTGAAGTGTTTGGGCGTCAGCTGTTTGTAATCCCGCGAAACTAAGAGTAGCGAAGAAATTATTTTATTAAGGGTTTGCAAGCAATTGATTAGTTAAGGTTTCAAACATTGTTCACTCATCCAGCCGGTTTTTGTTTGGATCGGTTTTAGTGACCATAGTAAATAATAGAGAAAACCTGGCACATAACATACAGGGTTATTTTAAATTGGTTAGCTGAAGTCCACAGACGCGATGTGTATCACTACATAGGTTAAAACAAAGTCGCTTCCCGCTTCCTGTCTGTCCATATGTATGCTTAGATCTTTAAAACTACGCAACGGATTTTGATTATTTGATTAGATTATATTATAGATTATTTTTTATTACCTATTTTTTTATAGGTTTTTTGATATTGCGGTTTTTTTTAATAATAATAATAATAAGTTTATTGATTCAAAATATATACGTACATAGACACGGGTTGTATACTAGTTACATGCTAAGACTTAAACAACTAACAATGGACACAAGTGGAAAAAAATAAAATAAAATAATTGAGAGAGAGAGATTAATAAAGAGTGATTCAAGAGGAAGGTTTATATGTTTAGAAAAAGCCACGCGGGCGAAGCCGCGGGCAGCAGCAGCTAGTAGTAGATCTATATATAAACACGAAACAATAAAAAATAAAAATATATTTTAATTTTTTTTTGGGATGTTGTTATTGTTGTTACTTGAACTATGAAGTGAAAACAACTGTTTTCTTATGTTTTATTGTGTTTAGATATCGAGAACCAGATCACGTCTGTGAAATTGACACAAAAAAAAAATCTGATTTTTTAAACTGATTTATCAAGTGAATACAATAAAAGCAGTCTATTACCCCTCAAAAAAAAAAACATCTTATTTATATATTTTTTTGTTTTATTATGTTTAATTAAACAAAAAAATATTTTATTATTTTATTATATTATATTATTATATTATTTTATTTATTATAGCCAATTTAAAATAACCCTGTATGTCACGGGCAAAATCGCTTAGCAAAAAACCACTTTAGTATCTGCGAAAATGAACTCCGAACTTTTCACCTACCATACTTATGAGCGTTTACGACGTACGGCATTTCATACAAGCTTTCAAGCCCTTGTTTTTCGAAATGCCTGAACGGATTATAATGAAACTTCATACGAATGTGTTTATTGAGATTATTAACTTATAGTTGGCAGACGTAGCTCCTTTTTTTTAAGGCAAGATACAAAGGTCTAAAAAGTTAGTTATAAAGATTTTCGAAATGTCTTATTTAAAAACAGATAACTGGAAATCTCTGTTTCTATGGAAAATTTAAAATCGGTCTAATTTGGGTGCAACACGGTTTTTCGAGAATGTTCTTAACTAACTTTTTAGACCTTCGTATCCTGCTTATGCGTATGAAGTTTCATTAAAATCAGTTCAATCATTTCGAAAAACAAGGGCTTGAAAGTTTGTATGAAATGCCGTAAGTCGTAAACGCCCTTAACAGAAAATTAATTCCGGAACATTGTACAGTATGTAAAGTGACAATAAACAGGTTAGCTACTACACAGTGATTAATTAAAGTCTTTATTGTTATCACGTCGATTTGCCTCAACAAAGGAGTATCGTTCGAACCGATTTGTTACCTGTCAGTGTTAACGGTTTTTTTTTTCTGTATAGTTTTTTAATGTAGGGTCGTCATTGGAAGGAAAATGGTGTGATTTTAGAGTTCCTTGGTTTAAAAGAAAAATGTTTCATTGAAAGAGTTTATTGTATTTTACGTAACATAACATCACGCCTAGTTTCCCCGAAGGGTTGGGCAGAGGTGTACCTGTAGTACGCCCACTTATGTTTAGGTTCCATGTATTAGGGGGCGAGCCTATTGCCACCAACCGAGCACAAATCCAGACTCCGGGCTGCTACTGAGAGATTCCAGATAGAAAAACCCAATATCTCTTTTTCCGACCCGGGAATCGAACCCAGGACCTCGTGCTCAGCAGTAGCGCTGGCTACCACTAGACCAACGAGGCGGTCTATTTTACAATTGCTTAAAATCGAAATGCCAGCTATAGTTCGTTTTTTAATCTCAGAGACTAGTTTGACTTTTCACGTTATTGTTGTTCGTTTTTTCAATTCGGAGATAAACGCTTGCACCTGTCAAATTAAATTCTAGAATTAAAAAAATAACTTTCATCTTGTGATCGATTTTCTCACTCATTTCCGATATTACCGTTGAGTAGAAACTTTGTACAATTTTTTTTTTATATATATATCGCCTTTAAAAATATTTTAGATTTAGCTTAGCTAATCTTTACTAAAACGTGTAAACGTTAAAAATACTACGTTCTACAAATAGTAAACTGTATGTTATATTTTGTTCCATGTTATCAAGTGTGGGTGTTGTATTTATTTAAAATTCGCGCCTTCTATAATCTGTTAAGTATCACTAATCGTAACTTTTATGTCACACTACTGCTCTGTGGACATCCCTAGCTACAAGTATTGTTTTATTTCGTCTAATTAAATTTTTCTGCTTTTCTACAAAATACTAGTTATTTTCATTAAAACCTCAACAGTGGGAAATAACACAGATTATTTTTCTTTAATTTACATACTTATCTGCCACAATCAAACTAATTTAGGAATTACAAAATAAATAGGACGTATGCACACGTTGAAACTTTTTACGCTTTTTCACAGATTGTAGCTGAATACTTGTAGTCAGTTGTGGACTCGTTCTACACGCAGACTGGTGCTGATTAACTCTTGAAATCTTAGACCATTTAAGGCGACGATAACCGACTTTTAATAATTTTATACTGAAGATCACGTTTAAACGAGTAGTGTTAATGATTTGAAAAAAATATATGTTAAATAAGAGCATTTTCTTAATAATTTAATATGTGAATATTTTAGATTATGTGTATATTACATAGTGAAATTAATTTGTAAAATTATTTCTAACGCGGATAAAAAACTGGGAATGGCGTAAAATCTACCAAGCGTATTTTTCGGAAACCATCACCAATTTAAAGATAATTTAATAATTGATATTTTAGTGTACGCGTTTTATTAAAAACCATTTGTTTTGTGTATAATAAATTAATAATGCGTCAAATTGGGGAAAGTGCTCCTTGATGGGTGAGTCCTATTACTGGCTGAACGTACGAAGCATTGCGTTAGCTCAGTACAGAACACATAAGCTAACCATTAAAGGTCTCTGGCATATCTGAGTCTTAATGCTCTAAGCGTGAAACGCCTTTTACTAAACGCTCGTTTACTAAGCCCTCGTTTTCTGAGCGGTCCGCCCGCGCCGTCAGTTGGCGGAGTGACGTCATGAAGCCTTTTAAGGTGAATCCGCAGCTGTAGCCCGTGAAATTCAAATTGTCTTATGTTTTTTTTGCTTTTTTTTTGCATTTTGCAAGTCAGTGTCGGTAGCTCGCCGTCCGATAAGGACCAGGCCCGGGTCGACGGCGCGTTGTGTTCTACGCGCGCCGCAAAGAGATGTCAGCACCAATTGACGGGGTCCGATAGAGCCCATGCCTGCCACGTTTGCGAGTTTGTCCGAAAGGTATCCTGGCCCTGGCACACAAGCAACGGAAGGAACACGGGTGGGTTTTAGTCAGTAAAAGTCTGACACGCCTTCTCGCTCCGCCCAGAGCGGGAGAAGTTATTTGATGATAACCCACCCAAAAAAAAAAAACCTATCATCTATTAATTCATTTCTCTAAGTTAGATTTGTTCCCCAATGTCTTAACGTTATGAAAAAAGTTATTCAATGGAACAAATTTAACTTAGAGAGATGTATGAATGATTCTAATGATTATAATTATGTAAATACATATATTTTATAGTACCGAATCGCATTTTGATCAAGATACAACCTGACACTGACTAACAAATTGCAAAAAAAAGTAAGAATATTTTACTTTCGCAGGGTACCACTGCGGATCCACGTTAAATAAAACGCTGTCGATAACACAAGGTTCTTTCAAAGGCTTTCATACATATACCTAAGAGTAATGCAAGGACAAATAATTAAATTTCTTCACATTCACAAATTCACATACAAAACGTGATGATCTATTGTATCCTGCAATTCAGTATCGGCCTATAATTGTCCAACTGAATGGCAAGAGCCTCTTCCCATGCAAAACAGAAAAAGGCATTGATACTATTTTAATGATCACCTTGCTACGCGATTTCAGAATTATTGACGCGCGATATTTTTCCTTACTGCCAGTCAGTGGCGCCAATTACTCGTAGTAAATTAGACAGTATGTAGGATTCAAACTGGTACACACAGCGTCAGTATGTGCTAACCCCTCAAGTTTTAAACAACATTGAATTCGTAACGAATAATCTTAAGAATACTTCAAAAAGAGATCATTGTTTCGACTTGGATTCGAACCATCGCATTACCGAACGTCACCATACTCATAGCCGGGCATACGGCAGTTTGAAGAAGTAGCCAGCGAGCCCATATGAATTGCGATGAAATTGTTATGTACTGTAACTTCATCTTTAGGTCTGTCTAATCGATAGATGTTATAATTTGAGGGTATCCATTATTTTACTTACATACGTTTTTTTATAAAATTAAGCCATACCCTCATTAGAACTACAACGTTTGATGTATACGTTCATTAAAACGAGAAAGAAACATTATTACTTAAAATGATTTTTTTTTTGTTTCTCGTTTGCGTCAATATTGTTGATGGCCCTTTATCTAGGGACCCGTTTGTGTCAGTTGGCAAAATATGTTTATTATTATAACTTAAATTATCAAATTGTAAAATAGAAATCTTTGTAGTAAAATAAGATCAAAGTTTTTTAAAACCTATCTAAATAGCAATAATAAATTTTATTAAATGATTATGAAAATATTTTATTTTTCTTGATTGTTTATTTCTTTATAAATATTTACTAAAACAAAATAGAAAAATACATATACTAAAAAAAATATAATGCATGACAAAAAGCACATTTCGTGTCTAGGATTTGAACCTCCTATCTTATGGCGGTCTTGAAACCCCCGGTCTATTTACGTTTTAAAACTCTTCGTAAATGTTAAACATATTATTGCTTGTCGTTATACCCACGCAATAATAAAAATAGTGTTTAATAAAATACATACTAACTTAAACTATTTTTTTCACTAAAACAATACATTAATTATAATAAACAGTTTTTGCAAAATACAAAAACCATCAGGCCTATCACGGATTTGAACGCACATGTCTTTTGGGGGGGTAATCACTTAATGGAGCTGTCTGTAATATTTGCACGCCACACGTGGCAGAATGTGATGATACTATTGACTAATCTTAAGACCATTATAACGTATCATATTCTGACAAATAAATGAATAAGATTATAAAAGTAGTTACAGCTTCTTCCTATAAAAACTTCCTAGAACAAAGGCGTGATTTTTTTATATAAGATATATTACATAATTATGTGAATTGTAAACAGGGCCCGTACAACCCCGGTTAAGGGTTAAGCCTTTCGAAGGGGTAACCCATTCAATGGGTTACCTTTATCATGGTGTAACCCATTGAAAGGGTTTTATACTAGAAACCCATTGAAAGGGATACATGATAACCCATTGAATGGGTTTTGTACTTGAAACCCAGTGAAAGAGTTACATGATAACCCATTTCAATGGGTTCTATACCTACTTGAAACCGAGCAACATGAAAAAATCATAATATTATTTTATTATGATTTTTTATATTTTTTTTTTTCTTTCAGATTCTTTATATTAAGTTATTTCGATATCCACCCAGCACGCGTAGCAGGACCAATTCTATCTCTATTCTACCCAGGGACCATTTTGGTTACCATTTTAGAAAAACCCTAGGATTTTTCTAAGCAGTTAATCAAAAACCCATACGGTGTGGGTAATTTTGAATGGCTTAAATTAAGCCGTTCAAAAGTGTTACCCACACCGTATGGGTTTTTATCGAAAACCCTTTCAATGGGTTACCAAAATTTTATTTAAGCCGTTCATAACCCCTATCCTAATACCCTTATCGTGAGGGTTTTTGGTTAAACGCTTAGAAAACCCCTATCGAAAACCCTTTCAATGGGTAACCAAAATGGTCCCTGCTTGTAAACGTAATAGTATGAAGTTTATTTAGGTAGTTTCCCAATTTGTCGCCGAAAAATCAACAACTATGTTTATCGTGGCTGTCTTATCTCACATAGTCTCCGTCTCATGTAGGTATATAGGCAGAAGAAATTCTAATTAACATTAAGTCACTATGTAAGTTCACTTAGCTCACTTAGTCAAACTCCTCTTCAAAACTTCAAAGCCTACAAGTTAGTTTTCGGAAACACTCTCGAAATCTAAGTAAGCACTTATAACATTTTACAAGTGTCATTTTAATAATCTAGGGGGCTTGTGGCTAAGTAATAACTGCTGCTGGGGCAGATTGATTAGGTAAAGCTACACTTGCCGCTGTTGATCTGTGGATGGGTGACCATCTTTACATACCAAGACCCGTCCGTACCTCGATCGGATGATCTTGCGGACGGCGAGCGATGGGTAGCTCACCGTCCGATAAGGACCAGGCCCGGGTCGACGGCGCGTTGTATTTCACGCGCGCCTCAAAGAGTTGTTGGCACCAACTGACGGGGTCCGTTAGGGCCAATGCCTTCCAGGGTTGCGAGTTTGTCCGAAAGGGATATCGTGGCCCTGGCGCACAGGCAAATGAATGGAACACGGGTGGGTTTTAGTCATTAAAAGTCTGACATGCCCTCCCGCTCCTGCCAGAGCGGGAGAAGTTATTTGATAATTTTCCACCAAAAAAAAAAAAGGGGGGCCTTTTGTCTATGTAATAACTGCCGCGGGGGTCGATTGATTACGTTAAGCTACGCTTGCCGCTGTTGATCCGTGGATGGGTGACCATCTTTACATACCAAGACCCGTCCGTACCTCGATCGGAAAGCACGTGAAGTCGTTGGTTCCGGCTGGCATTTGTAGATCTTTGACAGTTGTCACGGGTCGTCAGAAGCCTGAAAGTCTGTCAATCAGTCTTAGAATAGAATAGAATAGAATACTCTTTATTATGTACACCATAACAGTTACAGATATAAATGTTCAAATTTTACATAGGGTGACACAATGGGCGGTCTTATCGCTAAAAGCGATCTTTTACAGACAACCTTTGGATGGATTAAAGGGAGCAGGAGAGACAATACTGCAGGTAGTCAGTGGTGTACCATTAACATATACAATAAATACATACATACACAAAGCATACACTTATCTAATAAATATATACAATAATACACATGAAACAAGAGCAGGGAACTGTGTAATGTAATGATGATGTTTAAGGAAAGAGGAAGTGCTTTGTTACTTGCAGTCATACCAAGGGGTATCGTATTACCCAGTAACTGTTGTGGAGGTCAGATAGGCAGTCGCTCCATGTAAAATACTGGTATTCAACTGCAACCGGTAAGACTGGAAGCCGACCCCAACATAGTTGGGAAAAGGCGGGCAGATGATGATGTTAATAATTTAGTATGATATAATTTATAAGTGAATCTCGAAATTAAAGGGCTTCCACAATTACTAAATAGTCATTATCCACAAAATAATTTAAAAAGTATAATAGAATTTGCATAAAATCTAAAGTCCGATCATGAAGCAGAAATAATTTCGTACAATGACCCCTCGTTACTTTGGTATCAGTAGTAGTAGTACATGTACACTACGCACGTCTTGCCGAGTCCAATCCACATCGAAGGGTCGCTTCTCGAAGTTGTGAAGGAGTATGTCTACCTAGGAAAAGTCATCCAGCTCGGTAGACACAACTTTGAGAAAGAAGCCGCCAGAAGGATCCAGTTGGGTTGGGGGGCATTTGGAAAACTGCGTCAAGTCTTCTCGTCGCCTATCCCGCAATGTTTGAAGACTAAGGTCTTTAACCAGTGCGTCCTGCTCGTCATGACATACGGTGCCTAAACGTGGAAACTGACAGTCGGGCTGGTCCACAAATTCTAGGTCGCCCAGCGCGCTATGGAGCGGGCTATGCTTGGAGTCTCTTTGAAGGATAAAATCAGGAATGAAATTATCCGGAAAAGAACCGGAGTTACCGACATAGCTTGCAGAGTAAGCAAACTGAAGTGGCAGTGGACTGGCCATGTTTGTCGAAGGACCGATGGCCGATGGAGCAAACGAGTCCTGGAGTGGAGACCGCGTGTCGGCAAGCGTAGTGTGGGACGCCCCCCAGCTAGATGGACCGACGATCTTAAGAAGATGGCTGGGTCTGACTGGATGCGGAAGGTGGAGGACAGGGTGTTGTGGCGCAGCCTGGGAGAGGCCTATGTCCAGCTGTGGACTGCGATAGGCTGAGTTGATTGACTTAGGTATCTCTATTGCTCGCGCACAATTGTATTGCCATCGCAATTGCACATTATATGGACCTTAAAATGCGCGAGCGCGACGGTAATACAATTGTGTGCGAACGATAGAGATAAGTAATGACGGGTCATTGTACGAAATTCTTTCTGCTTCGCGACCGGACTTTACCAGATAAATAAACCGAAATTTCCACGGAACTTCTACTGCTATAACAAGCCATAAGTTAACAACTAAACATCTATCATGGCAAAAAATTATCCCGATTGAAGACTATAAAAAAAGAAGTTTACAAAATGGGATAAATCGAATCAAAGCGACTATATCGGCTATGAAATATTTCTATCAAAACATGATTCCTTACAAGTACAAAGAACTGTTAAGGCGCTGACAAGAGGCAAATGATAGGCTTGTCATAAACAAAAAAATTGCCAAATCTGCCAAGTTTATGGTAGCGGAAAAAATATATGTCATTCTTTAACATATTTCTCAGAAATTAGTTGCTACGAAAACACGTTTAGAAAAAAAATCTCGATACAAATTAACGGTAAACTAATCCTTTACTTTGAGTTTCAATCCAAAATATGTGTATTAAATATCTACGTACGGTTGGTATTTAATTAATAACAAGAACGCCTTATTTGTCTGCAGAACTTGGTTGTTTTTTAAACTCATTTTTGATTAAATCAATAATTGCTTCATATTTTAAAATAAATTACAAGCGTTGTGTCATCGCGCTTCTCTTTCTTTTGTGTGCAGTCTGACAATGACAGCGGTTTATTTGTTGTCAGCGTCTTAAATGTATTATAATCTAAACGCCAGTATTTATTATACCAGCGCAAAGAAGTAACGTTTTCAAATAAATGAAAGTATAAATTGGGGCCAAAACATGCCTATTTGCCTAGATAATTTCCTCAGGTGAGAATTGACGCATTAAGCTTTAATAAAAGAATAACAATCAAAGGTTGAACACTCTTGACACGTTTTATTTCTTAAAGAACGTACCCATTTGATTTATTTCGAAAATGTTGTATATTTCGTTAATTATTGTTGACATCAAATCAGTTCATTTTTGATAGTCTTTTATTTTAGGACTTCGTCTTTAAGAAGTCTGCGCACTAAACCGTATCATATCATGACCGTGGCAGGTAAAAAAACATTATTTGTATTGAAAAGTATGAGATTATATACCACTACCCACTACACCATTCCATCACTACAGAGAATATTTTGGCGGTGCCGATACGCTCCGTGCATGGCACGCAACGTTGTCAAACCGGTGCCCGCAGGCGGCAAACGGCTAGCATACGGGCTATAACCGCTTATGATGACAATTTAAAAAACCGTTATAAACAGTATTCTCCTTAGACTTTTCTTTTTTTTAAAGCGGTGTGAATCCAGTAACGTCATTAAAGTCTGATATTATTGTTTTCTCTTTCTTCCTAGTCTAAAGCAATGGCTATCATTGCCAATTCTCTCATCGAAAATTTTCTAATAGCCATCGAATCGATACGACTATATTGGCAATAACATATTTCTATCAAATCAATTTCCTGTTGACAGTGATGCGGACGAATTTTTTGATGCCCTATGATTCTTTTCCCTCTTTTTTATATACATGTACATATTATTATTATAGCCATTGTATGATACTGGAAATAAATGTCTCAGCAAAAATATTCACTCGCTCTTCCTGACACGTAGCCCCACAAAAAAACGCCCCAGAAAAAATCTACAAATTTTTAAGACGCAGATATATACCAGTGACCTTGAGTGGTTAGCTTGCGTGTTCTGTACTGAGCTCACGCAACGCGTCGTACGTTCAGCCAGTAATAGGACTCGCTCATCAAGGAGCGCTGTCCCCAATTTGACGCATTATTAATTTATTATAATATACACAAAACAAAAGGTATTTTAATAAAACGCGTATAAATAATATATTATATAAAAATACGCTTGGTAGATTTTGCGTAACTTTACAAATTAATTTAATTATTAATGTAAACGTAATCTAAAATATTCACATATTACGTTATTGAGAAAATGCTTTAATTTAACATATATTTTTTTTCAAACCATTAACACTACTCATTTAGACGTGATCTTCAGTATAAAATCTTTAAAAGTCTGTTATCGTCGCGTTAATAAGTGATAGACATAATTTTAATACTAGAAATAAAGATAAAAAAGATCAACCATTTTTCAGATTATCTAAAGTAAATACATCTTGGGGTACTGTGTTAAATGTTACAACAAAATACCTTGTGATATATTGCAATTAAATGAAAGAAAACTTAAAACACATTAAAAATACACTTTGTAAACAAGAATATTACAAGTTAGAGGATTATATCCAGGATAGGAATGCTTGGAAACATGCTGGTCCAGCTCCATAGGACAATCTAGACAAAATCAAACTGGTTGCTATTTTAATTGTATAATTTGTTATATTTATGACATTGATTTTACATTCTGTGATTAGTGATTGATTACCTATACTCACACACTGACTTATTGTTTTATTTTTTTTAGGAAAACTATTTATATAATATCTGAGCACCATGTATCTATCTCATAATTAAGTTATTTTTCATTGCTTAATTTTTAATTCTTTTTCCTATTATGGTATTTTTTTTTTCTAGGTGCACCGTCTTCACATATTATTATTATAATCATATTGAATGTACTCAAACAAAATATTGTATAACATTTTTAAAAGAGTAACAGTGTAGTTTCTTGCCCATTCTTCTCCATACGAAACTAGAATGGTAAGGGGCAACTAGAATCAATTTTTTTTTTGTAAATTTTGACGTTCAAAGGTGCCTCTTATGTGCCTATTTGAACTAAATAATTTGACTTTGACTTTGACCACGCGAAAACACAGATGAACTACTACAACCGAGAGAACGGCAACCGTAAGCATATAACACGCGGATGATACGCGGATGGTACGGTCACTATAACCGTTATTGCACGGGTATGATACGCTGTTGATACGTTCTAGTGGGGCATAGTGGTCCGTGTCATGTTTCTTTCCATGCCTGATACGTTCATAGCACGGTCATGGTCACGGTTCTGGCTTCTAAGATACAGGTACATAAACCTAGTTTAGAAGTCAGGGTTTTTCACTCTGGGACACTAGCTTAAGCCATATTTTTAGATCTAAACAATGTAAAAAAAAAATGGAGAAAAAAAGATTATTATTATTTATGGTATGGTACGGTGAGTGGGCAGAGTGCTTTAGAAATATTGAAAACAAGTTCTGACTCTACAAAATTAACTAATTTCTTGAACACCGCCACGTAATAAATTTTAAGTCATATTTTTTTTATTGATTTGCTTAACATTGGTAGATAAAAGAAAATCAAATAAAAAAAAACTAAAGGCGTTGGACTAGTGGTCGTAAACAATACTGCTGACCATGAGGTCCTGGGTTCGATTCCCGGGTCAGGCAAAGTGTTATTGGGTTTTTCCATTATGATTTTCGCAGTATCAGCCCCGTGTCTGGATTTGTGCCCGGTTGATGGCAATAGGCTCGCCCCCTATTACATGGGGCTTAAACATAACTGGCGAAATGTGGGTGTACTGTAGGTACACCTCTGCTTAATACACGCGTGATTTATGTATGTAATGTTAATAAAAAATAATAGAAGAATGCGAATATTGTTCGATATTAAATTAACATACTGAGGTAAAGTTTCATTCTATTTTTATTTTACCTTCATTTTAACAAAGTAATAAAGTCTCGTAATAACATTTCTCGTAATTAAATGTTAATGCAAAATATATCTATTTCAATCCTTTTTGTATTTTTTAAGTATCATTTAATACCGGTAGTTACAGTAATTCAGTTTTATATTTACCTGCTACATTTTTTAACATTACGAGTATAATATAAGTATGCTGTAAATTTGGATGGCTGGATTCGTAATAATTCCTCCCGGGTACGTGCTATTATCAACCGTCGATGTTGTATTATTTACACAAAGATTCCAATTAAATGAATCTAAAAATGGCTCTTTATTGTCCAAATTAATTAAATGACACTGCCTCGTCTATCTTGTGGCCATAAACGGTCTGCGGAGGAAGACATGTATTCGATTCCCGGGTTGAGTAGGTAATATTATGTTCTATGGTTTTTCAACAATAACATTCTTATTGCCCGTCTCATAAAGATAAATACAAAATATATTTTTTAATGAATAAAAACCGGTTTCCTCGATTTTATTAAAAACTTTTATGACATAAATCTATTGTTAGGCAAACAATAGACCAAAGCCATGCTTACTAGAAGACAAAGCAACCGCAAATAACAAGATAAAAGCTTACCTTAAAAGCACTAAATGAGAGGAAAGCTCCAAGCTACAGTCATTTGGTGCTCAAAAAGGGAACCTTGGAAAGTGTTCCGGGAGATTTGAAAATTGGTGTTTTTATTGATTCCTCCGTGGTGGTTTCGTATTTTCAATTTGCCGAGGTGGCTTAGTGCCAAAAACGAATAGTTTTTTGATAAAATCTCTTCACATCTCTCTCCTCTGAAGGCTTCTACAGATCAGCGCGACTCGCGACGCGACACAAAGGCACCGCTCGTCGCGCGACACGCGGGGTCTTTGTGTCGCGTCGCGTGTCGCGCCAGTATGTAGAAGCCTTGACTCATTTGACAGTGCGGCGCGAGCGGCAAAGAGCACGTCGAAATCAATAAAATCAATTTTCAAAACTCCCGGAAAACTTTCTAAGTAAAACTACCCAACGACTGCACTATTAAAGATAGAACCTAAACAATTCTTTTATGCTTTATTCACTAAGGAATACCATACTGGGGATGATGGCGAATCCCGGTAACTACTACAACCGGCCGGCTACCGATACTGGTATATTCTGACAAATAAATGCATTCTATTCTATTCTAACTCCTAAACATGATTGTGACTTTTATTTAAATGAAGACTGAATTAATAATATTAAAATTATTTTAATTTTACGTAGGTTTATCTTGGCTTGGCGAAAGAAAACATCGTGGGTATACTTAACTGAATATAAAGCAAAAAAGTCAGAAGTCCCGAACACAATGTTCAATGCAGTTTTATTTATTTAGTACCTTATTTCAAGAAAATAAAAATCTTATTCTTAATCTTATTGGAAACTTATTGGATGATGGTGATGATAATAATGTCTTATTTTCTGTACCTACCTATAAATCGCAATAACCTATACATCATCAGCCCATAGCAGTCCACTGCTGGACATAGGCCTCTCCAATTGCACGCCATTCAGCTCGATTCTCGGCAACTCTCATCCAGCTGCCACCAGCCACCCTGCGAAGATCGTCGCTCCACCTAGCCTGAGGGCATCCTACCTTACGTTTGCCAATTCGCGGTCTCCACTCAAGAACACGTCTACCCCAACGGTCATTCACCTATACTCCATTACAAAATTAGAGGTCACAGTCTCTTGTACAGTCCAGATATTATAATCTTGGTCAGATCATGTGAAGACCATGTAGATTGGTGCCTGAAATGGTCGTTTGAGGAAAGTACCACACATATTGAGTGGACCTGTCCAGTCAGTGAACGCATTTGTCAGTAATCGTGCAGTTCAACTCAGAACTTAAAGGAGCTCAGATATTTGCAGTTTTATTTATTGTAGTATTATCATCTCCACCTTTTATAATCATAGTTTGTGTTCAGCAAAAAATAAGGTATTTACTCGGTAATCTTCTTATCAAAGACAGGAATACAATCAAAATCTTCGCCTCTTAATCATCGAATCGATCTATCAAGGATGTCGATAAAACAACGCCGTTTTAAAATGAATTATATGACCAAAGGCTTGCCCACTACCTTTTTTTTTTTTTTTTTGGGGTGGGAAATTATCAAATAACTTCTCCCGCTCTGGGCTGAGCGGGAGGGCGTGTCAGACTTTTACTGACTAAAACCCACCCGTGTTCCTTCCGTTGCCTGTGTGCCAGGGCCACGATATCCCTTTCGGACAAACTCGCAACCCTGGCAGGCATTGGCCCTAACGGACCCCGTCAGTTGGTGCTGACATCTCTTTGAGGCGCGCGTGAAACACAACGCGCCGTCGACCCGGGCCTGGTCCTTATCGGACGGCGAGCTACCCATCGCTCACCGTCCGCAGGCCCGCGCCTACGGTGGCCGGAAATCAGCTTGCGACTCCCGACGCCCGGGGCGTCTCCTGCGGCGGCTAAGAGCGTGAGGGCGCGAACCCTGCCTCACCCTCACGCGTTCCGCCTTCTCCTTCGCGAGCATTACTGCTTCGCAGAAGGAGGTGACGGCCTCCCATGCACTCTCGCTCCGAACCATGGCCTGAACCAGGGCTGGACGCGAGAGATCGCCGCCGCCGATCGCCTCCGTGAGGACACGGCGGTGCTCCGCCCAAGCCGGGCAGACCTCCACCGTATGCTCCACCGTGTCTTGCCCACTACCTAGCATCTATTTTTGTAAACGTATAATTTATATAGCCATCCGTACGCCAACGGGACACAAATCCTTCGAACTCATTATATTATACAAAACAAAATAGGAACAGAAGGTCGGCTCCATACAAGGAGCGAAATGCACGCACACATAGACACGCTCGACGTACAGCGTGTACAAGCACACTTGCGGCTGCAATTCCACAATCATTCACTCTATATGCTGTGTTAACAACCACTGTACACAATCAGAAAAGTCACGGTTGTATTTTATAAATTGAAGCCGCAAAATTTCCGACTCCTAAGATACAGGTCTGCGCACCTAGTTTAGGAGCCCGGAAAGCTGACTATAATTTTAAACTTGGTAGTACAACTCTCTGTATCCATATGCTATATACTGTGTTGTTGTTTTTGATGTACTAATAAACTTACCTATATTATTATTATTAATTTGTTTGTTTGAGATTATCGTACGTCTATAATCTCTTTCAAAAGTATCTGATGATGATCAAAGCTCTCAATTAGAAAGTAACAAAAAAAATACGCACCCACAGATACGTTTTATGATCCATATGCTTACATTTTCATCGATCGATCATACGCATCTATGTGAGCGTAGCTCGCTGGCTGTTCGGTGTGGGATGTTGACCCACAGGTTTGCATTTTGTACGGCGCAGGTTAAGGTGACGCTTTTCAAAGCCTACTGCCAATCCTTTTACACGTGCAGCCTGCGGGTGAACTTCACGCAAAGCATACAATACAACAACACGTTCCGGGTGTTGATGGGGCTGCCGCGTTTTTGTATCGCGTCTGGCATGTTTGCCGACGCGGATGTGGATAGTTTTTCGGCCGTCATGCGCAAAAGGTGCGCATCTCTGCTACGCCGTGTTCGCGACAGCCCCAACACCATTCTCAGAACGTTGGCTGATAGGTGGGACTCTCCGATCTTGGGGCGGTGGGTACGACTGCATGCAGTCAAGTTGGCATTACCCAGGATCGACGTGCGTCACGCAGCTTAGAAATATCTGTACTAACACGTTTTATAAGTTTCCACTGTTACTAACATACATATGGAGCATGGCTCTAAAATAAACAATATATTATATTATTATTATTATGTGTGCGTGTACGCAGTAGGCACACACAAAATGTAGGCTCCATACAGCGAGCAAAAGAAGGCGTTTTCGCTACCCTACCTTCTGAACTTATCTATTTTATGCTCATTACCTAGATAGACCGAGTCCCAGGTGGGAATTCTAGGCGCAACGCTCTAAGATAATAAGGCCAAGGATAAATAGACAGACTGAAATGAATTCGTGTTTCCATCAAGCTTTAAGATAATGTGATTTTAGGTTTTAAAATGGTTTCGTTTTAGTATTAAAACTTTGACACAATTTTCTACTGAAGGCTCTTTTATTACACTATCACCGAAATAAGTATTTAAGCACAATCCAATTTTAAGTCACCGTTTAAAGTCTCATGCTGTCCCTGTTTCTCCAAGTTGCATTTTAGGTGTCTTGTTTTAAGGGGGATGCGCTAAGGTAGCCCGCGAAATTCAAATTTTCTTACGTTTTTTTGCAATTTGCAGGTCAGTAACAGGTTGTATATTGATCTAAATATGATTCGCGGACGTAAAAAAACTTATTAGTTTATTACAGAAATAATGCTGTAATAAATGCTGATCCTAATCATAATCATTTTATTCTGTAAAGCCATATTTGTTACGTCCGTGAATCATAAATTTAGATCAAAATACAACCAGTAACTGAAGTGCAAATTGCAGTTGCCTTAAACTAGTTTTGTTCAAGTATTTGGGGTATGACTAGTAAAAGTGCCTTATTAAAGCACCTGGCCCCCCGCCGGCAATTAACGAGAAGTGATTCTCGTTAATCGCCGGCGGGGGGACAGGTGCCTTAATAAGGCACTTTTACACTCATGTAGAGCTAGCAACTAAAAACTAGTTCACGAGCAACGAGCAGTGAATGCGCGAGTGCGACGAGCGATTACTCACTGGTATGTGTAAAGGTATATATGTACATCATAAAAATTACAGATATAAAATTTTGAAATTTTACATAGGGTGACACAATGGACGGTCTTTTACAGACAACCTTTGGATGGAACCTTTGTATGTACCAAGCGTGAGTCTTTCAGCGAGTGTTCTACCCACCAAGCAAGCGTCGGCGTCGCTAAGCAAGTACTCACTTGATGGGATCCCTTCTTTTTTTGAATAATGTTTTTTGACTTATAGATATATTTTGGCATACCTAAATGTTTTGATTAAAAAAAAAAATGGTTTTTTTTTTTGCCATAATTGTTTTTAGAATACAGTTGATGTAGACATAATTAACTTGTTGGATAATTTGTTTTGGCATAATTTGAATTTGCATATTAATGTTACTTGGCGTAATATCGTATTAGCATAATAGTGTTAAGGCATACTTTACGGGAGTAACGGAAGCCAAATTTAAGTAGGTTAAGGTGCAGCGGGGTAGCCCTTGGGCCACCTTTAAGCCGCCAATATGTTTTACATACTTACATATAAATATTTAATTGGAGCAATATTGTATATAAATGAGTTTTAGTATCTAACATTGTAGGAGTTCATGATTATGCGTAGGTATTTAATATGCCTATGAAAATGTATATATTATGGTTTAATGCGTAAATATATGTATGCTGTTGCATGTTAAAAAGAACAGCAACTGTTATAATGATATTGATTTTAATTTTTTTATTCTTATTTTTTTGTTTTATAATTTTAGTGAATTTCTTAATTTTTTCTTAATTATTTGTTCTGTAATGTAATTTAATGTAATATTGTTAATATTGATTGTTTTGTAATAATTGATAATTGTAATGCATAATTTGTAATCTGGTGTAAATTAATTGATAAGGGTGTACTCGTATTCCTGAAATAAAAATGTTGTGATTTGATTTTGATTTGAATGTTATGCTTATACATTATTATGATGAGATAAATTATGCTTAAAATAATTATGCGTTACCTGTTATGCGTGAATAATGTTATGCGTTAGTAAAATTTGGATAAAAAAAATATTGCCATGTTATAATTATATCTTAAAATTTTATGCAAATGGATAGAGAACCCTCTGTCTTGTCGCTACGACAGACAAGTACTCGCCAGCGATTTGAACAGTCAGCAATTAACTATTATTATAATTATGTTTCTCTTTTATTTACGCGGGACCTACAATATTTTGTACTTTTCTTGAGAGAGAAAATCTTTGATAGCTAGTAACTTCCTCATCGGCGCTGGGAAAGATGCCTTAATTCCATTCTAAATCTTTATTTAATTAAACATTCCTAAATAGCCAACCCCATTAATATCCTACATATCTCTCAAATAGAAGTCGTATTCGTAATTATAAGGTATACATGTGATAAATTCTCGAGGCACTTGAGTTCACTTAATGAGCTACTTATGTTCTCCACTTTCATAATTAATTGCCTCCTGATAAATTATTCAGAACGGGAAGCCGGATCTATTACTGAAGGGAATATTCTGGGAGCGATCGATGGGATGATACGAGATTGGCAGATTTTTTCATTTTTATCTGAATGATTCGGACTTCAGTAAAATTCTGGCAAATGGAACAGTCATTTTGTTCTGATGCTTGGTTTTTTATGTTCTCCCGTTATTGTTTACGTCTTGTATGTCATATTTTCGTTATAGTTAAAGTTCTTAGTTTTTAGGGTTCCGTACCAAAATGGTAAAAAGGAACCCTTATGGTGAGACTAAGTCTGTCTGTCTGTCACACCTGGATATCTCAAGAACTATCAACTTGAAATTGAGAATAGTTTAGATAACGTTTGCCCAACTATTTTGCAAGCAAGAAAGAATTAAAAATAAATATCTTTTTTGCAAAAGGGACTGAAAGGGGGTCTTAAAAATTTAAAGTGGGGCTACGGGCATGTGGGATATCATATGAAAGAACGCTGGTTGCACATTCTCAAAATATATTTTTTTAGGCGACATAGTTTCCGACTTTTGATGAAAATTGTACAAAAAAATACCGCCCCCCCCCCCCCCTTATCTCCGAAGTTTGCAGAGATAAAAATCTGAAATTATTCTATATGATAGAAGCTTATGTAAAGATTACAGGAAAAATAAAACGATGACTCTAAATAGCACAGTTTTTCAGAAATCATCAACATCATATATTATATTCGTACGGAACCCTCGGTCCGCGAGTCTGACTCGCTCTTGACCGGTTTTTTTTTCACTTTGATTTGGTTTTTATTATTGATTTTACATTTGATTTATATTGTATGCTCTGCTATTTCACTTTTATTGTATAACTAATTATGTTTAGTTTTCGTCTGGTGGGATCCTGGAGATCTGCTATACAGGTTTTCCTAGTGCAGACACCAGTCTCTCGCAAACTTTGTCACGTCCTAAGCTTATTTATCATGACATTGTTTATGAAGAGAAAATAAATTATTTGAATTTGAAATCCGACTTTATAGAACGGTCCATTGTTTAGGCTCTGTGTCCTCTTAGGCTCAGTGTGAACTTTGTCAAAACCCAGGCAGAATGTCACGTATAAAAACAATGTTATCGCAACACAACAGGTTATCAATCATAGTCAAAGTTGACAAAATGTGCACGTGCCAACTGAAAAATCTGAAGACTGATATGATAGACAACACTGTTAAAGCCCTTCCTCCAAAGAACTGCAATACCATTGATGCTAATACGTGTGTGTAAGGAACACTACTCTGTTTAATTAATTATATTTCAGATCGCCGTGAAATAAAATTGGGAATCAAACGAGCTTATTAAACATCAGGTTTATAAGGATTGTAGAATCCTGTTGATTCCTTATTTAAGTTGACTGTGATCGCCCACTGGTCTAAATCCGACCCCGTCTTCTTACAATCTTATAGCACTTACTAATTCCATGAGTAAGCACACTAATTCCATGCTATTATAAAGTAGTTACTTATTCCATTCTCAAGCTGTCCCTTCTGTCACCTATCTATCTTCAAGTCATGGGGCTCTGGTACTATGTGTGTGTGTGTGTCAAATGCATGGTAGTGTGTGTAATTTTTTTTTTATTAATTTACTTTATTTCTAATGCATACTATATACAAATAATAGCTATCTGCACTTCTCCTTCTCATAATACTTTAACTGTGCCAAATTTCATACTCCTCCGTCCGCATAATTTTCGTAAAAAGGGGAACAAAGTTTTCACTTCATGTATTAATATTAGTACCGTGTGGTGCCGGACGAATAGCATCACCCTATTTCTTCCCGTGGGTGTCGTAAAAGGCGACTATGGGACTTACTAGAGAATGGACAGCAGCGTTATCTATGCATTTGAACACCATACTGCGATCGCCAACCCACCTGCCAAGCGTAACGATTATGGCAAACCTCCCTTTGGGGGAGGCATATGTCCAGCAGTGGACGTCTTTTGGCTGTAATGATGATGAATTATGTATTATAATGATTACCTATATCAGTAAACTGGCTTACTACCACACCAAGCTTCTCGTGCAAGGCCACTCCACTGTGTTCCCTTTCCAGCCCTTCGTGGTGACTGACAGATGACATTAGTGGCAGCAGCTACTTAACTACATTTATGTGAATGGCACAGTATATAAAGTCGAATTATTAATTCACTGGAGTAATCTGACATGTGCTAGCTGTCACTTTGTGTAATAAAATTGTCATGTTTATTGTAATGGTGATCGTTTAGTTTAATTTATTTATACGTACATATAAGAGTTAAATAAATGTATACTTAATTATAAGTATAAAAGTGTAGAATACAATAAATCATTGATGTATTAGATAGAAAGATAGGCCACTCTCTAACATCACGTAAATATTAAATGGAACCGATATCGTGCGTCGTGTGCTCGACAACCGAAATAGACAGACATATTACGCGGGCTATAGCGGTATCGAGATAACAATAATTGTTACTGTTACGTACCCATAACAACTCGGAAACAAACTACGATTCGGGTATTCCCTGCAAACCGAGAGTTATGTAGGTCGATTGTGTTCTTTCCCCTAATTTATGCGGTCCACGTCGAGGAGCGCGTACCATATCTTCCTATTTAATACATCAATGTAATAAATACAATAAATATGACCATTTTACTCCAGTGAATGAATAATTCGACTTTATATAACTATTAAATATATACACTACAAGGATTATTTTTATCATTTTTTATTTTGGAACGAAAACGTTACGATATTTTTGTTCCAAAATCGAGAAACTTTCACGGAATAAGAACACCAAACGTCTCGAACTACGTGAATGTTATAGGTAATCTAATTTGTTTCTTAATTACCGCGTAATTCATTGCTCTGCGGGGAATTCGTAATAATTATGACAGTTGTTATTGTGATGTTTCGAGTTGTTTCTGAAGATGTTGCAGTATCAATTTAATTACAAATACCCAGGGACTTGTAGTTTATGTCTACAATTCGAAAAACCACAAAACATCTCATACACTGCTACAAGGATCCTTTGGTGCTCGAATGAAGTTGACAGGAGGACGCGGTTGGTAAAAATGTGTGCAATTGTTTTGTTAAATATCATTTGCAATGTACCTATTCAAAAAACAAGACAACATAAATAACTTTGTAGCGCTTTACAAATTTTTTCAGATCAAAAAGTAAAAAGAAACAAACAATCGATCGTTAAGATTAAAATAAGAATGGATTCGAAAAGCAAAAGATTGGATATTGACAAATAACATGAGAGACGTTTAAATCAAGAAGAACAGCAGATTAAATCGAAAACAAATGAAAACTACAGAATCTAAATTCAAAATATAAAGAAAAAAACGAGCAAGCCTTACAGTAATCGCATGGGATGTGTACTTAGATGATATACTTGTATGTGTAAAATCTGACATCTTACCTTGGATAAGCAACTGAGCAGTGACAGACATTAATCACAAAATGTTACAAAGGTAAATACTGAAATATTTATTCGAATAATTATTCATTACTAGTATCACCCCCTCTACTCACAATCTATAATAGTACTTACTAATTCCATGTTATTAAAAAGTACTTACTTATTCCATGCTCAAGCTGTCACTTTCTGTTACACACTTCCGTCCCTTTTCAAGAAATCACTCCCACAGAAAGATAGTAGTCATCAAAAACAAAAACTCGTAATTTCTAAGTTTTCGAGAAGAGGTCAGTATATTCACTAATGTGTCCTTTGTCGTCCACCCCACGCGATAGTACCCCCTTTCAATTTATAAGCGAGGAACCTTTTTACTTAAGAGCCAACTTAGGATAGAAAACGTGTTTACCTCACCTACTTATATTCTATGGTCGGTATGGTAATCTTTAATCTGACATGTTCTAAAAATGGACTAAGCCAGTCTTATGTTTTCATATTTTTAGGTCAGTGAGAATATTTAATGGAATTGGTTGGTCGATGTTGAGAAATACTATTTAAGAAGAACTTATGTTGTAGTGTGAATAAAACTAATTTTTAGGGTTCCGTACCCAAAGGGCAAAACGGGAACCCTATTACTAAGGCTCCACCGTCTGTCTGTCTGTCCGTCTGTCACCAGGCTGTATCTCATGAACCGTGATAGCTAGACAGTTGAAATTTTCACAAATGATGTATCTGTTGCCACTATAACAAAAAATACAAAAAAAATAGAATAAAATAAATATTTAAGGGGGCTCCCATACAACTAACGTCATTTTTTTTGCTCGTTTTTGCTCTATATTGATAACGGCAACAGGTAGACTCTTGAAATATTCACAGAATATGAAGACATATATTGACTTTAAAAACAAATAATTAAATTAAAATAAAACAAATATTTAAGGGGGCTCCCATACAACAAATGTGGTTTGTATGGTTCCGTGACCTTACACCTTGAGTTGATGCTGATTGATACACTGATTACTGTTCGATATATATTTATTGATAAAAGTATGATTGCATGATAAATGAGTGCACGCGGTATGATTGCTATTCGTGTACTAAATTGGCCGGCCTGGCGCAGGTAAAATGCTGACATATTGATAGGAAAACTGTGCTGTGCTTGCACTGTACATGCTCCAGGCCCGGAGAAGATAAGGGTGCACGGGTGATATGAATGTGATGAGTTACAAAATGATAAAACACAATTTCCTATAAAATAACTTAAATAGTACTACATTGATCTGTATTGACTTCCAAAACGAGGTGACGACGCCCTGTCAACTGTGCGTCTACAGCTATGGCTGTTGCCAACCGTAGCGATGGTCTGTGACGGTCTTCTTGTAGCTGCCGCGTAGTGCACGTTTGGTTCCTGCAGAGCCTGTTGAACCGAGTTCCTGTGCTCTCGCAGCCGTCGCCACCCGTAGACGAGAGCGCAGATGATGATCACTGCAATCACCGTGTATATGGCGATGTAGTGGTGGATGTCGTGGGGTGATACTTGATCTGTCAAGGCCTCAACCTCCTTCGCTCTGGCATTCTTGATGGCAAGACTGATGTCATCCAAGTCTTTTTGCCGTTTGATGATCTCTTCGTTGTCGTTCAGTGTGGCAGTGGATGGTATTGTCAGATTAATGACGTAATTTATTGATGGGATCTCAATATCCATGACGTCTGGTTTTGTGTGGATTGAGTTAGATAAGCTTTGGTGCGAATAAATCGTAAATGTTTGACCTTTGATTACGCAACCTTCACCGAGTGTCAATATCCCGGCCTTGCTGAGTCGTTCAGCAGTAATATGATCCTCACATATGACTCGCACGGTGCATTGTCCGCAACAATAATACAAATATGTGTTGACCGTGCTTAGTTCCGTCCATTGATCTGTGCATTCTTTAGTTTTTGTTTGACATTGATTCGCAACTTGATCCTTAACACACAGATTGTTGTCTGAGGTCATTTGAAAAATAGGTTTTTTTAGAGAACAAATGTAGTCGTCATGGTCGTAAGGCGTACATCTTCCCCAATCATCTTCCGATATCGGTATGTATGAGTCTTTGTGAATGTTTATCGCTATGTGATGCGCGATAGGTGTGATGGTGACCATACTATCAGCTACTTGCAGCGGGATTGGTATGAGGTTGTAAAGCTCATAGTCTTCTCTAGTCACAAGAGGAATCTTGACTTCAAAAATCATGTACTGTTTGGTTGTTCTTGCTTTTACTTTCAGTAAATGATATATCTTTGCCAGATCCGTTTGAATATTATTTATTGGTATGGTCAGCTCCTTTGATAGTTGTCCTGTTATAGTATTAAGTTCATTTCTCAGCTGTGTTGGTGTTAAGAGGTGAAAGTTGAATTTTTCATAGAAAATATTTGCCATTGTATCTACCAGCGTTTCCTGGATATTTTTCAGGTTTGTCAGCATATTGGTTGCCACAAAGGCTGATAAAGTAAAGTCACTTCTGCTGTCTGTCTTTTGAATCTGCTCTTTTAGATTGTTTAATCCCTGATTGCAATTAATGATGTGTTGATTACATTAGTTTATGTTGTTTTTCCAAGGCAGTTTCTACTCGTTTTATGACATTCAATTCTGCTTCAACGATTGATGTCTGGTTTTTCCACAATAAGGCTAGATGTTTTTGATTATTCTTGAGATGGTCGATATCTTTTTGATATTTTTCGGCAAAGTCTTCGTCCAATATTCCGAATAAACTTCGTGCAACGTACCCTACACCATTGATAAGGCCTCTACGTCGGCGCAATCGGTGCATTTGCTGACCAAGTAAAATGCTGTTATAGTGCTCGAGTTCGTCGTACTCATGACGTAACTGTAATCGGACTACGTCACATTGTGGTATTTGGTCTGTTGAGCATATGTTTTCCAGGTGATTCATATATTTGTTGAGTGCATCTATTCCTCACCAGTATGGAGCCATATCGCAGTAAACTATTAGCTTCCATTCTTCACGTTGTAGCCGCATGTTGGCTACCTTGTCAAAATATATGCTTTGATTATTGCTTAGGCTTGAGAACTTGTATTCGCTTCTTGCTGTAGGCACCATTATCATAAGAGTCATGAGTATGGTATAAATTAGTTGCATAATTTTGATAACGATTGTTGTCTTCGTTGACTTGATACGTTATTGATTTTTGCGGATTTTTGTTGTTCATGCTCATTTGATTGGTTTTCTTCGATAGGCAATAATGATAGCTTTGTTATTGGTCTTTTCATTGTTCCATTTTTGGTCCGAATAGTAACCACCCGGACGTACCCATCTTTTCCGGGATGTAGTTCCGTGATTCTTCCCATAGCCCACTTTCCTGATGGTAACTGTGCGTCGTGTATGATGACAATATCGTTAATATCTAAGTTTTTGTTCGATTGCCGCCATTTGCTACGCACTGACAATTGACTTAAGTACTCCGCTTTCCACCTTTTCCATAAATCATCCATGATTTTTTGAGTGAGTTGCCACCTCGTTCGTAGTTCTTTTTCCGTTTCGATTATCGTCAAGGTCGGTCCGCTTGCTAGAAAGTGGGATGGCGTGAGGTAATCCAAATCTTCTGGATCTTCTGGAAACATGCTTCGATTTGTGCTAGCACTGTTGTGTATTCTTTGAACGTCAGCCTTTGCTCGCCAATCACTCTCTTTAGATGGTACTTCAGGCTTTTCACAGCTGCTTCCCATACACCTCCCGCGCTTGGCCAAGATGGGGCGTTAAAATGCCAATTGATCTCCATGTCGGTGATTGATTCGTAAAATTCCACGTCTAACACTTTTTGAATATTGATGAATTCTTCAGTTAGAATTCTGCTTGCACCTACGAAGTTTGTGCCATTGTCGCTGTATATATGTTTAGGGGTGCCTCTTCTTGCTGACATTCTGCGTAATGCTGATAAAAATGCTGATGAGCTCAGATCCGAGACTAATTCCAGATGCACAGCTTTCGTTGCCATGCATACGAACACGGCGATGTATCCTTTTGTCGTCTTTACTCCACGGCCTTCTTTGTTTGTTTTAACGTTGACAAAGCCAGTGTAGTCAACCCCTGAGTGATAGAAAGGTCGCGCTGGATTGCTGCGTGCTGCAGGCAAGTCTCCCATCAACTGCTCATGTTAGATTGGGTCGTGGCGTCTGCATTTGATGCAGGTTCTAATGCGTTTTTTGACTGCTCGATTCCCGCCTAGAATCCAATATTGTTGACGCAGCCAAGCTTGCGTGATTCGGGCTCCACCATGATACGTCATCTGATGTCCCTGCTCAATCAGCAGGTTACTGAGATGAGAGTTTCTAGGTATTATGAGTGGATGTCTCATATTTTGATGGATATTCGCATTAGTGATCCTCCCGCCAACTCTTAGTAAACCTTCTTGATCTAGGAATGGGTTCAACATTAACAGCTTACTTTTTGCGCTGACTTGTTTGTGTTTGTTAAGGCTGATGATATCTTCTCTGAATTCCAACTGTTGGATTTGTTTGATGATGATATTTCTTGATTTCTTCATTTCGCCGATTGTTAAATATTTCGGTTTGTGTTGATTACGAGTTATTGCGCGCAAAGTCCAACCTAGAACTCGGGTCGCTCTGTTGAAATTGCTACTTTTATGTAATATGTTTTGAGCAATGTCATCATTTTGTTGAATCAAGTTAGTTTGTTTAATTTTTTTCATTTCATCTTGTGTAACATAAGTTTGTTGTTTATGTTCATTTTCATCATATGATGATAGCCCCGTTGGTCCATGCCACCATAGTGAATGTTCTTTGAGCTGTTCTGCTGAACATCCTCGGCTTGCACAATCTGCTGGATTTTCAGCTGACTGCACATAGTGCCAGTTCTTGATTAGGATTACTTCAGTGATTTGTTTCACTTTATTTGCCACAAATGGCTTCCAGCGATTCGGGTCTCCCTGGAGCCAACCCAGAACTGCTGTTGAATCTGACCATCCGTATATCTTGATATTGTAGTCCTGTAAAGTGTTCTGAACTTCTTTCATCAGAAGTGATAATAAATGCGCTGCGCTAAGCTCCAATCTTGGTAATGACACCGTTTTATTGACAGGAACTAGTTTTGATTTTCCTGCTAATATGGTCACAGGAGTTGGATTATTCTGATTGATGATCCTGCAATAAATTACGGAAGCATACGCTTTTGTGGATGCGTCACAGAAACCATGAAGTTCAATTTCAGCGTTTTGCTGTATTTGTAGCCATCGCGGTACATTGATATGCTCTATTTTTGGTAGATCTTTTTTGATCTTCTGCCATTGCTCATTGATATGTGCTGGTACTTTGTCGTCCCATTGTAGGGTTAGTGACCAGACATTTTGGAATAAAAGTTTTAGCTTTGTCGAGACCGGGGCCAGCCACCCTAGTGAGTCAAATATTTTTGATATATCTGACAATAGTGACCTCTTAGTAGCTGGGGTCGTCGTGTCAATCTTCATTTCGAACTTGAATTGATCGTCCAGCAGGTGCCAACGCAGCCCCAATGTTTTAGTTGACTCTTGATGTCTGAATTCAAATGATTGCGCTGTGTTTGAGGTTACGTCATCTAATATCTCTTGTTTATTAGACGCCCACTTTCGCAAATTGAATCCGCCTGATCTGAGTAACTCGGTTACATCTGATTTTAGTTGCTTAGCTTCTTCGATGCTATGATGTCCAGCCAACAAGTCATCCATGTAAAAACATGTTTCAACAACTGCGGACGCAGCAGGATACCTCGAGCGTTCATCTTCTGCTATTTGCTTTAGAGTCATCATGGCGAGAAATGGCGCAGATTTGGTGCCATATGTGACTGTTGTTAGCTCATATTCACGTAATTTCTCTTGAGGGGAGTCGCGCCAAATAATTTTTTGATATTGCAGATCATCGTCATGGCAGTAGATTTGTCTGAACATTTTCTCGATGTCTGCTGTAATTGCATATCTATGTTGTCTCCATTTCAGAATCAACGTGAATAGATCTTGTTGGAGATTTGGGCCACTGTACATGAAATCATTTAAACTGTAGCCAGTCGATGTTTTTGCTGATGCATTAAACACCACTCGTAGTGCTGTTGTTGTTGATTCGGGCCTCAATACACAGAGGTGAGGTAAAATGCAATCTGGCTGTTTTTTATGTTTGCACTCGCGCATGTGGCCTAGTTTGATGTATTCATCGATGAATGCTTTGTAATCTTGCGCAACTTTTGGGTTTTTTCCAAACTTCTTTTCCAATTGATAAAATTGTGCGACCGCCTTCGGTTTTGATTCTCCCAATTTTAACGGTAGTCTTTCAACATATCTGCCATCCTCTCGTCGCGAAGTTTCAGTGTGATACTGCTGAATGCACTGATGATCTTCCGTCGATATGTTGATATTGCTATCTGCTATGTCTTCAATGGCCCAAAACCTTTGTATGTCTTCAATATTGTTCATCACGACGTTGCAGTGATATGATTTGACGTTTCCGCTTAATATCCACCCAAGTTGTGTTTGTTGTGCTACGGGGACGGACTCATTTTCTTTGATAATGTCTCCCATTATAATCTGAGAATATACGTCGGCGCCGAGTAGCAAATCTACGGGTCGGCTCGTATAGAATTCTGGATCTGCTAGCTGTATGTTTTTTAGGTATGCCCATGATGGCTTTGTGAAAGTCTTGTTGGGCAGGTTGTGTAACAGTGTGTTCATTATCAACACATGCTTGAAATGTAAATTCAGTATGCAATGATGATGCAGTAATACTGATCTCTCCCTTACAATTGGCTTGACTAGAGCCGATGCCAAATATGACGCCCTTGAATGCTTGCCTTGCAAGTTCTAGTTTTTGAGCTGCATGTTCTGTTATTAGAGAGACTTGGGAGCCTTGGTCAATAAGAGCTCGCAATGTGTGATATGTCCCGTTGCGCGCTTTGACACGAACGAGGGCTGTTGTTAGCAGAATCTCTACGATACTTTCATTTGAGACATGGTTGACAGTGTCACGTGAACTGTTTTCTAGTGATACGGACTGTTGTTCTGCAGACGAGCTCGTGCTACTTGTTACGGCGTTGCTGTGAAATGTGTCGTGTAGCAAGGTGTTATGCTTTTCTTGACATACTCTACATTTTGTTTCCGAGTAGCATGGCTTGTCTTTGTGATCATAGAGGCAATTTTTGCACAGGTTCAATTTTTTCACAATATCTCTTTTGGCCTCTGGCCTAGATTCTAGAAATGTTTTGCAACGGAAAAGTCCGTGGTTGTCATTGCAGAGTGGACAGTTTGGTTTATTCATTGCAAAACTTTTAAATGTTGAATTGCGGAAAAATGGTCTGCCTGCATCGTTCTTATTATTTTGCTGATTATGTTTGCTTTGTTTGTTTGGCTGATGTTCCGATTCCTTTTTGTTGAATGTTTCTTGCTTTGATTTTGGAGTATACTGCTTGCGCCGAGATGATTCCAGAGCGGTGTATTTGTTCTCCAGGAATGATAGGAAAGCATCGAGTGTCGGAAGTGCTCTGGGATTGGTTAACGATTGAATGTATTCCCCATGCGTCTCGCTGTCCATTTTCAGCGCCAGCAGGTGCACAAAAAGTGGGTCCCACCTTGATGTGTTCACGCCGAGATTCTTTATGGCGTTAAGACATTCGTTGGTAGTATCGAACATCTTCTTGATTTGATAATCTGTTTGATTTTGCATGGTAGGTATTGCCAGAAGTGCGTTGATATGCGAGCTGAAGATGAGCTTTTCGTTGTTGTATCGATGATTCATGATGTCCCAGCATAGTTGATAATTTTCAGAACTGATGTTTAAGTGCTGGACTAGCTTTTCGGCTTCACCCTTTAGCTTGCTTTTTAAAAACTGCATCTTCTGCGCACTCGACATTAACTTACTATTGTGGATCGTTTCTATAAATAGATCTTTGAATGATGTCCACTTGAGGTAGTTGCCACTGAATATAGGAATGTCGATTTTGGGGGTGCAATTCTCTCGATGTGATACTGAGCCCATCTTTATATTGATTGACTTTTTCATGTCGTTGTACTGGCGCTCGTATCGGCTGTATGTTTGCTCATAATCTTCATCTTCCTCGTACAACTCACTGTCAATTTCCCAGTGCAGCGAGTCTATGGTTGACCACCTTTTGTGTACATTACGCAGTAGATCTTCGAGTTCCCATTTTTCAGAAATGTTCTCTAAGTCCACGCTCTTGATTGTACGCGACGACGCCTTGAAGTTGCTTTTTTGCTTTCGCAGCATTTCTTCTACTTAGCTCGCATTTCCTTGAGAAACAGTTTTCCACAGTGACGTAGACTTACTGTTGCAAGGATTGCTGTTTGCTTGATCGGGGTCAACTGATGGGATATTCGAAGTTTCTTGACGGTGTTTGCTTGATGCTTGCATTGAAGGATCGCCCGGAGATTGATCCCTCTTGCTTTCACTGGGAGCTTTCGATTCGTATCGCTCGATAGTTTCCCGTGCTTCAGTGTAGAAGAGTTTCGTCTTTTGATAGCAATTGTCGGTGAAATATCTGGCGCTGCGAGTATCGAATTCACATAATCTCAAATGATTAGACTAGAACTCAGCCCAATAATTATCTAGAGTTTGCAGTCGTTTCTTGATATTGAATAGAGTCTTACGTTCTGCCGAATCTTTCTTGAAGTTCCTTAATAGCTGCTCCATTGCTTGCATGATTTGATCTTGATTTGCTAAGAAGTCTTCCATTGTGGAGCTTTTGAATGTCCGGTTTCTTGATTGATATTCTCGACCGCTAGTCAACAGGAAGTGCTGTTGCAAACTCTCCGTGATATTAGCGCCTTCTCAATCCAACCGGTTAGACCCGCTTGTGGGAAGCCGGCTGAACCGATTCGCAACCGCGGAAAGAAGAGCAAAGCACCTTCTGTGATGATGACAGAAGTCGATGGCTCGATGATGTTGGTAGACCGTTGACTGTCGTCCACAGGTCGTGTTAACAGGAACAACCACAACCACTATTATGTTCGCGAAGTGATTAGATCCCGCATCCGGCTCGAAGGACCATTAAGATGTATGGTTCCGTGACCTTACACCTTGAGTTGATGCTGATTGATACACTGATTACTGTTCGATATATATTTATTGATAAAAGTATGATTGCATGATAAATGAGTGCACGCGGTATGATTGCTATTCGTGTACTAAATTGGCCGGCCTGGCGCAGGTAAAATGCTGACATATTGATAGGAAAACTGTGCTGTGCTTGCACTGTACATGGTTTTTTTGCCATTTTTATAGATAATGGTACGGAACCCTTCGTCCGCGAGTCCGACTCGCACTTGGCCGGTTTTTTTTAATTTAGTACAACGAAAATAAAATTAGGCCTTAACTTCTTGATTTCTGTACAAAACTACGAAAGTGTTACCTATCTTATTTATTGAGGCATACGCAAGTATGTATGGGTAAACAAATCAGCTTTGTAGTCATAATTCTTCAACTTGTATCGATGTATTATGTATGAGCCATCTACATGTCCCTTTTAAAGTCAACATTCACGCCATCATAACTCCTGTATCCAAACCATTATAAACATTCAGGATCAACGAAGATCTATTTGTTTGGCTAACAGTAAACTTGTGTGGCGTTTAATCCATAAATCACTTCGACCATTAACTGGTTTCTAGTCGAGAGGACGTTAACACAAAATGGAATGATACAGAAGGCCGGCTCAGTACAAACAGATGCACGCATGCATAGGCGCGTATACGGCGATCTCAAACAAATGACACGCGTCGCAACTGCGCTTGCACTCGTTGTATATGAAGCGTGTCTATGCATATGTGCAAGCATTTTCACTTGTTGTATGGCACCAACCTTCTGTACTATTCTGTCGATAAGCTCCGGATGGTTTCAAGGCTTGCAGACGACGGCTCGTAATTGGCAACGCTTGCACTTCTTGCAATGCAAAGTTAGCGTTATCGTTGCAATATTTTTTCTCTAGTCAGATTTAATTCTGGAAGTGGATTTAAACTCACGTTTGGGACGTGTTTGTTTAGCTAGATAAGAATGGGTTAGTCGTACGTTTATAAATAGATGTGACGTTTTGTAAAAATGTACAAAGAGAGGATGAAGAGCATCGTCATCATAATTATTATAATCATATTTTAATATATAAGGACACCTAATAGAAGGACGGTCAGTCTTTCCAATTGATGCTGATATAAATATGAAGGCAGACTAATAAGATAAGATATCTTAGGGGGCTCTGTATTCACTGAATGCTTCTTTGGCACGTTAAAGGGCCAGAACTATTACGTATTAACTATTTCCTCCAAAAAACTGTGAACCTAAACTGATAACAGAACTGTACGCGCACTTAAACACCTGCAATCTAAAATCTGTTACTCCATCCTCAACCAATAAAGAAAAAAAGTGACACGCAGAAAATTAAAATTGCAAATATCGTTAGTTCTTCCTTCAATCATAATTTAGTACAGCGCCATCTATCCGCACTCGAAAGCAATTTAGCCAGTACACGTCAAACCGTCGCCTGTATAATTTGCACGGTCCTTAATAGTTTTCTGCGGTGTAATCGATGGGTGTTGTGGGGTAATGACGCCATGCGATATGCTTATCGTAATGAACTCTTGGTCGACGTATTTTTTAGTAATACTGGCAGAAAAGAAAAATGAAAATGCAATGCTAAATTGCATGGTACGCGGTTGTGTTTTGTTTTAGATTGATTTTTAAATTATGTAATTTGGAACGTTGCATTTTTGTTCAAATTACATTATGCCTCGTTGGTCTGCTAGTCGAAAACGTGACTGTTGAGCGTGGAGTTTTGGGTTCGATTCGCAGGTCAGACAAGCAATAAACAAGTGTTAGTAGCCTGGATTCCCAATATTTTTTCTTTTTTTTTTTGGGTGTGGAAAATTATCAACTAACTTCTCTCGCTCTGGGTGGAGCGGGAGGGCGTGTCAGACTCAGATCGCCGCCGCCGATCCCCTCCGTGAGGATACGGCGGTGCTCTGCCCAAGCCGGGCAGACCTCCACCGTATGCTCCACCGTGTCCTCCGGGCGATCCAAACAGTGGTGACACCCGGACGTTTCCTCCCGCTTTATCCTGAAATCCCGCAGTCTCCGTGCCGCCATGAGATCCCGCCGGAGCGCCGTCCACTGAGCCGTGATTTCTCGCGGCAGCGGAGTTACGCTCCGGCGTTTCGCCTCCTCGCGCCAATCCCATATGTGTGCGAGGACTTTTGCTGCCCGATCCCATGGCGGCAGTCCGGCAAGGAGGCCCGCCGCCTCACGGGAGATCGTGTGGTATCCTTGAACCAGCCTGCTGGCCATAACCCTTTGGGACGCGATCAATCGGTGGGCTGATCGCAGCCTTAAGAAACACGCCCACACCGGTGCCCCGTAAATGGCCATGGACCGCACGACCCCCGCGTAGAGCCTCCGGCAGGTGGCGTTTAGACCCCCTACATTGGGCAGGAGTTGCTTCAAAGCTCGGATTTCCTGGATTCATGTTCGGTTAGTGGCAGAAGGCTTGCTTTTTATAACATATGTATGACTTATAATGTCTAATATACACTGTTAAATTTTGATCGTTTTAATCCCGTAGAGGGTCGATCCGGTGCATGAAACACAATTGATTTGTAAAGATAAAATAAAAAAATTAAGTTTATTTTTCTTTTAAACTCGAATCAATTCTCGCATTAGTGAAAAACCAATGCAAACCATTTGTAGGTACCACTCGAAACTCATTTCGTACCATACGATGTGTGTGTGTGTGTGGTAGATAACATTCAAAGTGAACAACACTTACGAACCATTTCACAAAGGAAGCGTAAGCGCAGTCCACGTGGACTTACAAAAATTTGCCAATGATAGACAAGTTCCGCCCCCAACCCCATTTGATTGGCAGCTTTATTCTAGTGACCACTTTATCTTCGTTGATTTGGTATTAAGGCTCGTACAAACTGGCGCGATATCGCGGGCGCGACAAGGGTCTCGCTGCTTGTTGCGCCCGCGATATTGCGTCAGTCTGTACGAGCCTTTAAAGTATTATAATTGGACATTGGCAACATCGTACAAATTCGTAAACATCTCTCAAACGCTATGTGCAGGCAATGTTTGTCAAGACTATTGGCGTAGTGGCTAAGTGCTTGACTTTGTGTCGGCCAGGTTTGGAATACCAGCATGAAACAAATATTTATATTTTGGCCTACAGACGTTTGTTCCGAGTTTGATTGTTTGTGCAATGTGCACGTCAGATTTGTGGATAAAAATAGAAAATATCTAGAAAAAATTACGTCAGGAAATCTCCTTTTAAATAGAAACCTCAATTTAAAGAATCCACTTTCAAAGTCTTTGATAATTTGAAAGAAATTCTTAAGAACTAACTTATTAAAAGTATTTAAAGAAATATCCTTTTAAATTGAAACCTCAATTTAAAGAATCCACTTTTAAAGTCTTTGATAATTTGAAATAAATTCTTAAGAACTAACACATTAAAAGTATTTAAAAGTAGAGTAACTTCACATTTATTATACAAGTTTAAATTTTTAGATTTAATAACAATGTGAAATGGATTCCTGAGTATTCCAATATATTCTATTCATTAAAATATTTCTATTCACCCATCAAAATATTTAGATTCGTGTCAATCCTATCCGTATACAATAATATCGATGTAGTTCCAGTTGAATAATTGAACGCTCGCTGCATTGATGTGGGCTGACTGACGGCCCAGAAAATGGTTTTTCGAGTCCACTGTATTATGGAGAAGCTTTGAAATTAAATCCCACTATGGAGCGATTTTTTGCTCGATAAAAGGGGATTTTAACGGTTTCTTTTTTAAGGAATCTGTGGTGTGTGAAAACTGCTGCTGTGCTCTTAAATTCACTTTGCAGCAACAACCACGAATTAAATCCATAAAATTTAAAATACTCTCCTCATTGATATTATTTTGATTGATTTTTCTGTGGATAACAGCAACATTGGGCCTAGCCAAATGAGTGACATTATATCAGGATAAACAAAGCAGCCCACTAAAGTACCATAATTTGATAGAATAAGGTACAGATATACTATACTTGTAGCTGGTTTTAACCTTTAGAATACTTAATGCTCGTTTACGGAGACGCGGGGCGTCGCGCGTCGCCTGCAGCGTGGCGTCTCGCAGCACGTCGGACGTTTTTTTTTGTTTACAGAGAGGCGATGCGTGCAGCGGCCCGCGTCATCACACGCGTAAACACAAATATATGGCAATGTACGATGTTGTTTATGGAGACGCGGAGCGTGAAGCGTAGCGGTGTCCGCCGCTGCGGCCGTGGCGGAACTTCTAGCGTGTAGCGTAGCACGCGGCATCGAACGCGGAGGGCATCGCTGCAGCGCAGTAGCGGGTATCGCCGTATGCTCGTACGGGGGCGTGCGACGCCGCGAGTGTTGTTACGTTTTACCCTGAATGGAGAATTAGCAGAAACGCAACGCCGCGTGCGCCGCGCCGGCCCGATAAATGTTGCGTGCGACGCGGCGGTGCCATCCGCGTGCTCCGCCTGCAGTTCAAGCAAACGCGTGTAAAATCGCTTCTCCGTAAACGCTCTCATACAACGCCATATGTTTGAATTTAGTGCGGGCCGGACCACCCAACACGACGCGTGACGCCCCGCGTCTCCGTAAACAAGGCCTTAGGTACAATTTTGATTTAAGAATACCGCTACTTTCCCTATGCAGTTTGTGTGGGTGAGTAGCTAGATTGAATCAAAATTTGTTAGTAATATTTACAAAAAAGGCATCATCTGCCAAACCTTTTCCCAACTATGTTGGGGTCGCTTCCAGTCTATATGCCTATCTTGACCTCCACAACCCAGTTACTGGGTAACACGATACCCCTTGGTAAGACTAGTTGTCAGACTTTCGGGTTTCTGATTACCAGCAACGACTGCAAAAGATCCAAAAATGACAGCCGAGACCAACGGCTTAACCTGCTTTCCGAGGCACGGAAAGGTCTTCGTATGTAAAGATGGTCACCCATCCACGGACCAACTGCGGCAAGCGTAGCTTAACTCGATCGATTGACTCGTGCGGCTGATATTACTTAGCCACAAGACCAAGCCAGATATTTATAAAAAAAAAAACCGGTCAAGAGCGAGTCGGACTCGCACACCTAGGATTCCGTTCGTATATATGGTGTTGATGATTTCTGAAAAACTGTGCTATTTAGAGACGTAGTTTTATTTTTCCTGTAATTTTTACATAAACTTCTATGACATAGAATAATTTCAGATTAATATCTATGCAAACTTCGGAGATAAGGGGGGGAACGGTATTTTTTTTCACATTTTTCATCAAGAGTCGGAAACTATGCTGCCTAAAAAATGTTTGAGAATGTGCAAACGTCGTTCTTTCATATGATACCTCACATGCCCTAGTAGCCCCACTTCAAATTTTTAAGACCCAGTTTCAGTCCCTTTTGCAAAAAAGGTATATGTTTTTAAATTTCTTTCTTGTTTGTAAAATAGTTGGGCAAACGTCATCTAAAACTACTCAAAATTTTAAGTTAATAGCATTAGTAGATCTAAAGACATCAAACAGTGTGACAGAAAGACTTAGTCTCACCATAAGGGTTCCTTTTTACCATTTTGGTACGGAGCCCTAAAAAGTAACAATAAATAAGCTAAAATGAGAAAGGTGAAGGGAGAAGTTAAATTTTACTAATTTTATAATATTGTAACTGTCAATTCAGAAGCTATTTTCATTAAAATTTAATTAAATATCGGGCCCCATGTTACTTACTCTTTGAGAATAGACGGCTAATTGCACAAAGTGAGGAAATATTACAAAATGATTTGGTGATTTTCTATCGAGACAAACATCGACTTCAAAGAAAATGTTATATGCTTTGGCACTGTGTATATAATTACAATTACATATAATTACTACACAGGTACCGAGTGGTGCCTGCACCTCCTGTGTAATTTAATAATGATACATAGAGATTGAAGAAAATAGTTACTGGCAGTGCACCTTTTAATAATCTTGTGTAGTTCGCGAACGATCTAGGTCGCACAAGTGTGCTCCCACAGACGAACTACGCGAACTAGTTTTCAGATTCCTCGCTTCTTAGTTCACTAGTTCGTTCGATAAGACCGACCTGGAATAGCGAGAATGAGCAGGAGCTGATCACGTTACTACTGCCGCTCACTTGCTCACTGCACATAGTGCTCAATTGCTTCTCATCGTTCGTTCATTGGTTTGATCAGTGGATCTATGGTTAGTGACAAGACTGTTAAGTTTTGGCGAGTACAATAATCTGAAGTGTTTTTGGTATGGCATCACCGGCTATTTTTAACCACATTCCTAATTCAATAAAAACTTACAAAAATAAACTAACCGAACTTCTATTAAATAAATGTTACTACTGCCTTTTGGGCTTTCTAGCTTTTCTAGTTTGATAATTAATTCCATCAATATTTGCATGCCAAAATGGTATATCACAGGTGTGAGTACTATGTACAATAGAGCTACCATTTACCGGGTAATTATGTCTTTCATTGACTTAAATGTGCCCGGGCGGCTGAGAGTATGTCATGCTCACTCAGATGTCTCGCTGATGGTGGCGTGTGTGTTGGATCATTTAGCTCCCTTCAAAATGGTTGAGCTGAATGGTGCTGATCCATGCGTCATGTTCGTGAACGGGCGCTGTCAGTTGGGACTGGTCATCTCTTAGCTGCCACGGCTTGATTTTAATTATTTTAGTTTTGAATTGTTATCTTTTTATCACGGACGCTTCTGACGTATTGCATCGTTCTCACATATTTAACTTCATTATGAATGATGTAACCAATATTTTGTATCAATACTTTAATTTAAAAGAGTGTCCGTGGAGTTTCTTGCCCGTTCTTCTCCATAGGAACCTACTATTTGGAATGGGCAACTAGCTTCATATTTGTAACTGACCGACTTCTTGACAATTCAAATGTGCCTGTCAGTGGTTTAATTGAAATAAATGCTTTGAGTTTGAGTTTGGTAGAATGTAGATACGTGAATGTACGTGGATTCTTTAATATTACATAAACTCACGCCTTCTTCCCATGGGGGTAGGCAAAAACTATAGAACGCCACTTGCTACGCTCCTTACATACTCCTTTTGCTTCGCCTACGTTCATACATCTGGTCATACACGCACGCTATAGTACTACTAGTACTACGCGCTTGAGCTTTCTGAAGAACATCACCAATTTGGTCACTATTATGTCCTTCTAGGGCGTCCCCTCCCGGCGTTTCCACTCACCTTTGCTTAAATAATACCTTAACCTCTCTCTTCCTCTTACCTTCTTTAATATTACCTTATTGTAAATACCTATATTCTGAACAACTAAATGAATATTTCGAAACGGGAGCCGAAACTGCCAAACTAGAAGAACGACCTAGTTCGCTAAAGACCTACGACCTAAACTGGGTGGTCCAGGTCGCGAACTATTATGTGCAGACTACCCTTTAGGATACTGTAAGTTTGTAAGCACTCAAGTTTTTTGGTGTGTAACATCTGTTCGGGCGCCGTCGGCTATCTTCGTGTCTGGAGTCGAGCGGCTGCGCGGGCGCGCGGGACGGGCAACGTGGATGCATGAGAGGGCCCGATGCCTCGTCACTTCACCAACGATCGCTATAGACGACACGCACGCGTTAAATTCTAGCTGTACATTCGTTTCAATATTATAAGTTAGTTTTACAGTCCACTGCCTTTCATTTAAAGGTCCGATTAGGTCTTTACAAATTGGTCCTTCGAGCCTCTTTCACGCCGTGTTTTGGAAAGTACAAAACGGTCGGCGACTGGCAGTACAGTTGGAGAAGATTGACTTCGTCAACGTCAGTTCAAAAGCGCCGTGTCTTCGTTCATAACGGTTTATTTTTAAATCATCGCGTCTGGTTCAAGAAGCAAGAAGAGAACTTCGTACATGTTCCCGAAGTCTTCAAATACGACGGCTGTGCAAAAACGACTGCCATAGTCGAGTTACGCCGAGTCATCGCTTCGAGGGAACTATAATCAGTTCATCTTATGGATAAGGATAAGGACGTTTTGTGAGTTTGTTCCAATTATATCCCTTTTATTTCCTTTCCAAACATTTTTAACGATTACCGTGTTACATACATCCACTCTTTTGTCCATTTTACCTCATTAAATTTGAGTCAAACATTGCTGTAATCATAAAATAATCGGTGTCTCACTATTATATTGCAATCACGCATTACTTATCGGTCGCACTGCTTAGCAATAACTTACCGTTATAATTTCTAACGGTCGCATCCGCTGACTGTCACACAGTGTTTCAAGGTCACGCGCCTATTCATACTGTCTTAACGTATTTTCTTGGTGCAAATATTATACATTGCTCATTGTTCATCGCTTCGCTGATTTTTGAATATCTGCATTTTATTATATCTTTCTCATAATGGCCAATGAAGATTTACTAATTAGGAAACGTAGTTCTATGAAAGCAAAGCTTACGAACTTTTGCAATTATATCAGTGTGCTGCTTAGCTGTGAGAACATTTCCGACTTGCAGCGTATCGAGTTGGAGGGACGCCTGAGTAAATTTGATGCCATATACGACGAATTTGACGATTTACAGTTGCAAATTGAGGTGCAATCGGACAAGCCAGATGACGCGTATGCGGAGCGAGCCAAGTTTGAGGAGCGGTACCACGCACTAGCAGCGCAGGCACGTAGTGTGCTGGCCGGTGCCGCCGACGGCGCTGGTAATAATGGGTCTGTAGCGGGCTCGGCAGGCAAACAAACAGGTGAATCGTTCCAACGTAACTTTATACGCTTACCCAAAATTAATTTGCCTAGTTTTGATGGTGGCTATCAGTACTGGCTTGAATATAAGGATACATTTTTGTCACTAATCCATAACAGTAGTTGCATAGATGATATTAGCAAGTTCCACTACCTACGTGCGTCGCTTAAAGGTGATGCAGTGGAAGTCATTAAAAATATTGATTTTAAAAGTGAGCATTATGAAATGGCGTGGAGGTTGCTATGTAACCGCTATGATAATAGTAGACTTCTTATTAATAACCACGTGCAGGCATTGTTCAATGTTGAGTACATTCCAAGGGAGTCTTGTATTTTTTTGCGGCGTTTGGTCGACGTCATAAATAAAAACATAAGAGCCCTAAAAACATTGAATGAGCCCACGGAGTACTGGGACACGTTGATTGTGTATATGATGGTCGTTAAATTAGACTCTGTCACCAGTAGAGATTGGGAGGAACATCGGAACACTTTAGCAAGATCACCTACATTGACACAATTTTGTTCATTTCTTTGTAGAAAGGCCGATTTATTAGAAACTTTGGAACACAATACAAAGGCAAACACAGAAAACAATAATAACACAATACAAAATGAACCTAAATCTTTGGTTATAGCAACTAGTCAGAGTGATAATACAAATCAAACTTATAATCAAAACTCATTAAATAAAATAAAATGTCCCTTATGTGTAAAACCTCATCTTTTATATGTTTGTGAAGAATTCCGTGCCTTACCTGTTGAAACTCGTATAGCTAGAGCGAAAGATTTTAAGGTTTGCTTTAATTGTTTGCGTACTGGCCATTTAACAAAGCGATGTAGATTAGCACGATGCAAGTATTGTAAAGGTAAACATAATACGCTTTTACATGTTGAAGATTCCAAATCATCTAATATTCAGGATCCCATGCCTAGTAGTATTGCCTTATCTACTGACATTTCCGGAGCTGCCTTACAGAATTCTTGCCCCCCAGACAATTTCGAATTATCTAGTGATCTTTCTTTACAAGCTTATACCGCTTCGCATATTTTACTTTCCACAGCGTTGGTGACGGTGGTGAATAACCGAGGCCGCAAGGTCGACGCCCGGATCTTGCTCGATAATGGTAGCACAGCCAATTTTATAACTCAGACGCTATTTGATAAACTGGGATTGCCTAGACGCAGCACGAGCTCCACAATCACAGGTATAAACAGTCAGACTACAACTACTACACAGTCTTGTAATATAATTATCCAATCTCACAGCGGTGGTTATAAAACAAACATCAACTGTTTTGTATTGCCTGAAATTACAAAAATATTGCCGTCTGCGTTGATAGATAAAAATAGTATTCCAATACCGTCAAATGTACAACTGGCTGACCCTACGTTTCACGTTCCGTCCGTAATTGACATTCTTGTAGGTGCCGAAGTATTTTGGAACGTTCTAGGTTCTACATCTATTAACCTAGGTAAAAACCAACCCACATTACGTGACACTAAATTTGGATGGATAGTTTCAGGCTCAGTGGCTCTTCCTTTACGTCCATCTACGAAAAGTCAGTCATACCTGTGTAACATTTCTTTGAATGAACTCAATGACAATTTAGGTAAGTTTTGGGAGCTCGATTCCGTGTCTTCAAAACATTCCTTATCCCAGGAAGAACGAGCTTGTGAAGAAAGTTTCCGGTTAAATACAATCCGCGATGATGATGGTCGGTTTGTAGTAACCATGCCACTGAAGGAGGATCCTAGTATACTAGGTGAATCTTATGAAATGGCTAAACGCCGTTTCTTATCGTTAGAGCGTCGGTTCCAGCGTGATCCTGTCTTCAAGGAGAGATACATGACTTTCATGCAGGAGTACGAGAGTTTGGGACACATGACAGAGGATAGAAAGATGAGGAAACCTCATTCAGATGGTAACTTGGAATATTTTTTGCCACATCATGGGGTTGTTAAGGAGTCAAGAGTTACCACCAAGCTCCGGGTAGTGTTCGATGCATCAGCTGCAACCACATCCGGGTCATCGCTCAACGATATACAAATGGTGGGGCCTACTGTCCAGGATGACCTTTTTTCAATATTGTTACGTTTTCAGCAATATAAATATGTCATTTCAGGAGACATCGAAAAAATGTATAGGGCGATTTTGGTGGCACCTGTGCAACGTTCCTTGCTTAAAATAATTTTTCGGACTGATCCAAAACTTCCTTTAAAATCATATAGTCTTAATATCGTTACTTATGGTACGGCCTCCGCTCCTTATTTAGCCACGAAGTGCTTAGTTAGCCTGGCGGCAGCTGCCACTAGTGAAAACGCGAGATTGTCGATCGAACGTGACCATTACGTAGATGATTATCTTAGTGGTGGTAACTCCATTTCAGAGGTAGTAGCGATGGGTAAGGAGGTCAGTTCTGTTCTAGCTTCAGCGAACTTTCATATGAGAAAATGGCAGTCTAACAGTGAAAAACTTTTAGCAGAAATAGCAGGAGTTCCAGATAGTTCGAAAAGTTTAGATTTGTCCGTGAATAGAAACGTGTCTTCGAAGACACTTGGTTTACATTGGCTTTGTGAGTCAGATGTGCTAACATTCTCAATTGGAATCGACACCAACAAACATGTAACGAAACGTCATATTTTGTCAGTGATCAGTCAAATTTTTGACCCACTGGGTCTTGTAGGTCCTTGTGTTGTCGAGGCAAAAATAATGATGCAGATGTTATGGATGGCTAAGTGTGACTGGGATGAACGAGTATCGGATGACATAAATAGTCGTTGGGTTTCTTTTAAAAATACGCTCCCTCACCTAAATGAATTAAAAATAACACGGTGGGTAGTATGTGACAATTCAACCTCACACGAACTTCATGTTTTTACAGATGCATCTGAAAAAGCATACGGTGCTTGCGTGTATGTACGGTCGGTGGACGAGAATGGGTCAGTTAAAGTACAATTGTTAGTCTCTAAAAATCGGGTGGCGCCAATCAAGCCAACAACTATTCCCCGGCTGGAGCTATGTGGAGCGTTGTTGGGAACAAGACTGTGTACTAATGTACTGAACTCTCTTACCTTGTCTTTCAGTGGATGTCGTTTTTGGTGCGATTCAACAATAGTGTTGAGTTGGCTAAAAATGGCACCAAATTTATTGAAGCCATTTGTACGTAATCGCGTTGATGAAATACAGGAGAGCACTACTGGTTATACGTGGAGCTACGTGCCGTCTAAGGATAATCCGGCAGATCTTGTCTCTCGCGGGCTGAAGGCTGACCTTATCAGAGAGTGTCCTTTATGGTGGTCAGGTCCTAATTTTTTGTCCAAAGATGAAAAACATTGGCCAAAAATGCCCAATGAAAACGTGAGACAGGACTTACCGGAAGTTGTGTCATCTCACTTCACTGATCATCCAATTCATCAACAATCATACTCTAGTAATAGTTTAATTTCACATCATCAGTCACATACCAACCAAGCATTCATCAACCCTTTGATCCATAAATATTCCAGTTTCAATCATTTACAGAGAGTAGTTTCCTATTTATTAAGATATATTCACAACTTAAAAAGAAAACATGATAAATTTCTAGGTTCCTTATCTAATCAAGAACTTAAAAATTCCCAAAATTTTATTTTGCGACATGCTCAAACTGACATGTTTCCTGAAGAGTATGCCTTATTGCAATCAGGTAAATCATTGCCTCGTAAAAACAGATTTATGTCCTTGAGTCCCTTCATTGATACGGATGGCCTCATCCGTGTAGGCGGGAAACTTGATAACTCGCCCTACGAGTATAATGTCAAGCATCCAATTTTGTTATGTAGTAAGCACCATATCACTAAAATTATTTTCAATAAATATCATTCTGAATTATTACACTCTGGCCCTCAGCTATTATTAGCAAATATACGGCAAATGTACTGGCCTCTGGGTGGCAGAAATCTTTCAAAATCGACTGTTAAAAAATGCATTAAATGCTTTAAACACAGGTGTCAAGTTGTGCAACCTATAATGGGTCAATTGCCTTCTTCAAGGACACAATTAGAGTTTCCATTTTTTAAATGCAGTGTTGACTATGCCGGGCCTGTAATGATAGCGGACCGCAAAGGGCGAGGGTGTAGACTTATCAAGGAATATTTATGTATTTTTGTTTGCCTTGCAGTTAAAGCTGTCCATATCGAGCTCGTCACAGATCTTACTAAGGAAGCTTACATTGCTGCCTTAAACCGCTTTGTGTCTCGCCGTAGCAAGCCCCAAAGCATCTTATCAGATAATGGTACAAATTTCGTCGGGGCGTGTAACGAATTGGGGAAATTTCTACAAGATTCAAATCTTGAGTTCGAGGTCTGCCAACAAGGTATCGAATTTACCTTCGCGCCTCCTTACTCTCCTCACTTCAACGGCATTGCAGAAGCCGCTGTTAAATCGACCAAACACCATTTAAAAAGGCTTCTCGGTCTATCGCACTTCACATATGAAGAGATGGCCACATGTTTGAGTCAAATAGAGGCAGTCTTAAATTCCCGTCCTCTTACCCCGCTGTCCTCTGATCCTACAGAATTTACTGTCCTAACTCCTTCACATTTTTTAATTGGACGACCACTCATGTCTGTTCCACATCCACAGGTGACTGACATTGACATCAAGCGACTGGAGCGTCACCAGAGAATGGAACATATTAAACAACACTTTTGGAAGCGATTTCATATAGCATATGTTTCTCTGCTCCAGCAAAAAACGAAGTGGACATCTTCAACAGGGCAGCTGGCTGTGGGAACCCTTGTTCTTATTAAGGAACGGGGACAACCGCCACTCGTGTGGCCACTGGGACGAGTCACGAAGGTCTTCCCCGGCAGCGACGGGGCTTCACGCGTGGTCGAGCTGAAGACGAAGAAGGGGACAATGCTGCGGGCCTACAACAATATCTGCCCACTTCCTCTCACTTGAATACTTCAACCCGGGGAGGATGTTCGGGCGCCGTCGGCTATCTTCGTGTCTGGAGTCGAGCGGCTGCGCGGGCGCGCGGGACGGGCAACGTGGATGCATGAGAGGGCCCGATGCCTCGTCACTTCACCAACGATCGCTATAGACGACACGCACGCGTTAAATTCTAGCTGTACATTCGTTTCAATATTATAAGTTAGTTTTACAGTCCACTGCCTTTCATTTAAAGGTCCGATTAGGTCTTTACACATCAATTCCTCTCGCTTTCTGTGGGAGTGATTTCGTGAAAAGGGATGGATGTGTGTAACAGGAAGTGACAGCTTGAGCATGGAATTAGTAAGTACTATACAACATGTCCCAGAATTAACGCACAACAAAAAAAAAGTGAAAAAAGTGTTCCCTACATTTTGACGAACATAAATGTAGGGAACAGCTGATATTTTTTTCGCGATTGCAAGTTTTGTCCCATAGTAAAAGTTGTTCATAATGATGAGTACAATGACTCCTTAAGAGGTTGTGCGTTAATTCTGGGACATGTAGATTGTAAGTAGAGGGGGTCGTAGAAATTCGTAGTTATAAATAATTATTCGAATAAATATTGAGGTTAATTTCTGTCGCTGCTTGGCCTTGCTTATTACCAAGGTGAGATATCAGATGTTACACATCATATGCGTTATCTGTAAAGTCAAAGTCAAATTATTTATTTTGTAATAGGTACATAAATTACATACGTACATACTTTTGAACGTCAAAATTTACAAAGAAAATAGAATTGATTCTAGTCGCCCCTTCCAAAAGGTAGCTTCGTATGGAGAAAACTGGGCAAGAAACTCCACTGTTACTCTTTTAAAATCTTTTACAATATTTTGGATAGGTACATCAATTATATAATTATATGTGAAGACAATGCACCTAGAATAAAATGACTATACCACAATAGGTAAAAAGAATGAATAATGAAGCAATGACAGATAAATTAATTTTGTGATAGATACATGGTGCTCACATAATTATTTACGAAAATTGTAAAAAAAAAAAAAAACGTTTTCCTAAAAAAAATCATATCAGTATGTGAGATATGGTAATCACAGAATGTAAAATAAATGTCATAAAAATAATAAATTATACAATTAAAATAGCAACCTGTTTGATTTTGTCTAGACTCTAGATTGTCCTATGGAGCTGGACCAGCATGTTTCCAAGCATTGTTATCTTGGATATAATCCTCTAATTTGTAATAAGCTTTTTTGCAAAGTGTACTTTTAATATGAGTGTAAGGGTCCACAAATAATAATTAAGAATCACAATTTTTTTTATCGCATTTTGTGAACAATAGCTTAAAATTTTACGATTTCTAAAAATAATAAATATATAATTGAACAGTTCACGTTAATTCGAACCTTAAATCAATATTTCTCAAACTGCAACACCATCAATCATCCTAATCAACACACGGAGTCCATTTAACCCTCTAGTGTCGTGAGTTGGTAACAATTTGTGCTATTGCTAGGGTCTCTTGGACCCTACTTGTAAACTTGAGCGATTTGTCCGGGCATTAACCGAATTTAATACTCCTTTATGTAGGCCCTACGTCTGACTTACTGTTTTGTTACTGTGTCCATGAAATAGAGTACATTCCTGTTCGTCCTACTGCCGTCGACCCACTGGTGGGACCAACGGGAATTTAATAAATAATATTAAATTTCCGGTTCGTACCACTGATTTTGTTAGTGGGACGAACGGGAATAATTTTGTACAGTATTTTTTTTTTGTTTTAATTAATTTATAATTTCAATAAATATTACTAAATAAAATTGAAGTATCTATTTATATTGTCAAAATAAAAGCTTTTTACTAAATGCATGTGAAAGTTATGGTCTGTCTGTTTGTTCCGCCTAATCTCCAAAACGGCTGGATCAATTTTGTCGGGACTTTCACTGGCAGTAACTGACGTAATAAGAAGTAACGTAAGCTACTCTTATTATAAAAAGCCACGCGGGCAAAGCCGCGGTAGTAGTAGTACTCAATATATTTATTACAATCCACAATGTGAACATAGGTGGTAGGTTTTACAAAGACATGATCTTTGTGGACCCTGTCGAACACAGCAAAGTAGGAGAGAGGAAGAGGGCTTTAATTCGATGAATAAGTTTGGATTAGTAGTTGTTTGGGCGCCTGTTTTAGCCTTGCGACTCCCACGATATAAGATGGCTGTTTGGCGTCCTTTTTCTTTAAGAGGGCCCTTCCCGGTCTGTCTATCGTCAACGCGAGCATGGTCGAAAAACTTATTGTTTCATCAAAATAGTGTGCGGAAATTACATAAAGCTTGTTCCAGGAAATACGTGTTTTTGAGTAAGCCTTACAAGTTTGTGAATTGAATAGAATAGAATAGAATACTCTTTATTATGTACACCATAAAATTTACAGATATAAATGTTTAAAGTGAGATAAGTATTTGTCACAATGTAAATTGTTATTGAATAAATGAAATGAAATACTTTTACAATTTATGAATACATTATGAACAGCCAAAGTTCAGGTCAATAAAACAGTAGGTATTATGTGAGGAAGATTAGGTAGTCAAGATAAAATATTTCTTAAGAACCAAGAGACCACAACACTTCAATGACACAAAATTAAACTGAAATAAAATTTAACGTATTCTTTGAACAGTACATCATGGTTACCCTACCCAATATGTGTGTAACTAGTTAACATGTGCAGAAGGCTAATCTCATGTTCTTCAAGCCCTGACCTTTTGATTTAATAACTTTACGACTGACCAAACTTTGAATTACATTAATTAAATGTTTCCTTTATTAGTTTGAGGTGCCCTGCGGGTGAATTGAGGTCCTAACTTCTAAGTATCCGATTTCTGGGTGGCTAGAGGGTTTAAGCGTGCTCGCAGTTTGTTTTAAAGTTTTAAAACAATAATGTTGTTTTTCTTCAATGTTTGCTTTTATGTGTCGAACAGTTTTTAAAAGTTTAATTTGGCGTGAATTCTGAACGTGGCGTGGCAATGAAAGTTAAGTTGAACTTAAAATAAAAACTTAATAACTGAACTTAATTCCATGTAAAATTCAATCGACCCACCAACGGTGGTGGGTCGATTGAATTATATAGCATAACATCACGTCTGTAATCCCTGAAGGGTTAGGCAGAGGTGTACTTATAGTACACCCACATTTCGCCAGTTATGTTTAAGTCCCATGTAATAGGGGGCGAGCCTATTGCCATCATCCGGGTACAAATCCAGACTCCGGGCTGCTACTGAGAAGTTCCAGATGGAAAAACTCAATATCACACACCGGCGCGACACGCGACGCGACACAAAGGCCCCGCGTGACGAGCGGTGCCTTTGTGTCGCGTCGCAAGTCGCGCCGATCTATAGAAGCCTTTAAGAGTATTAGGGCACGAAGAAGTATTGACATACTGCCCATTTGGTAAGTCTATCAATTCGATGTCATAAAAATTATTTAAGTATTTTGTAGTAAAATGACAAAGCAATAACTGTGTACTGATAAAAGCCTAATAAAGAATAGGATTTTTATCATCAATTTCTTCAACCTAAATGACATTTTAGATATTATTCTACGATTCCCTGGATGATACATGTTGAATTATTATTTTTTCTATCTAAAAGCTGTTTTTTTACATCGGCTGTGCCATCATATTATACAAAGGTGATTGGATCTGACGTATGATGGTAATGTATGAAAATATTCAATGTAACGGTCCGTAGTTTGTTTGTCTAAGACTATACGAGTATAGGCGCTTTAGTAGAATATAATTGTTTCTGTACGCCTAATTCAATTTATAATAAAAACATCGTGTTTTTACTTCGTGATACATTTTTGTATTTTTTTTTTTATCTACAGTCACTAGCTTGTCAAGTTACCACAAACTGTCAAATTCTCTCATTCGACTTGGAACTTAACCATCAACATTTTAAGGTTTAAAATAATCTTATTTTGAGAAATTTGAGCGATTGGTATTGTGGCGGCATCTACATTGAACTACGCGTCACGCTAACGTCACGAAAAATAATGCATTACGCAAGCAGAGTTTACCGCGCAACTAGCATATATACAACGTCCCGACATCAATCGTGGGGCAGTTGCCCACCAGACACGACACCCGTCTGGTCGGAGGATCCTCCCTTTTCCATGGAGAATGAGTACACTTTACACCCTGTGTCTCATATCTCTATAGTTTATCCTGATGTTCTGGCGACTGTACATTTTGAATACGAAATTCCCGTTTTTTTACATGCATTAATTTAATTTATATCTGAAATCCCTTCACTTAGGCCCATGATATTTCAGTTTTTTTATTTTTATTTCCCCTGAAAAGGAAATGTCAAAACAAAATCAAACAACAAAAAATATTGGCAACCCGACACAGTTTGATCTAGATAGGCTTGCGAAATGGTATCTAATTGTGCATTATTGCGATCTGTTAAACCCGATACATTATCGATACATGTGCCTATTTGTGGCAACACCACTTCGCTACATGTGCCTTGCTGTAGCGACAGTAAGAGGCTGCGCAAACTGTGCGTCCTATCGCTGCGTCTAGAGGATGCAACCGATTTGAAACATCGACATCGATCGTTTCCATATTGAAATTCGCAATACAAATATAATAATGCATTCCGGGTATTGATGGGGCTGTTCCGCTGCTGTAGCGCATCGGGAATGTTTGTTGAAGCTGGTGTCGATTGCTTCTACGCTACGATGCGAAAAAGATGCGCCTCCCTGGTGCGCCGGGTGCGGGCCAGCCCCAACGTTATACTGCAGTGTGTCGCGAGCAGACTGGACTGCTTGTGTGTGAATCGCTGCTGCAAGCTTTCCACATCGGTATTGAGCTTGTAGCAGGGATTCTTATATCTATGGGGCAGGTGTTTGGTTAAGTTTGCTAACACAGATAATAAGAAATATTGTTACTAACACATTTGAGTCTCGTTACTTGTATATTAAATATAAATAAATAAATACGTCCACCTTCCTCAGCGCTCATAGCAAGACTGACGCTGACCTGTCGCATGCCACTGTCGTTGGATGTACGGCGTACACGTGTACGGACGCACGGGATACCGTGCGTCTAGTCGCTGCGACATACAGTAAGAGCGACCGACGCTCCTAGCCTTTCGTTGCGACTCTTCAAACCTACGCCAAATGTGCGGAGTTTTTTTTTTACTACATATTTTCTGTGTTTGTGTGAATATTGTGTGCCTTAACCTGGGTCAAATAAACTTATTTTCTTTCTTTCTTTAAGTATATGAAAATCGTCGGCCGCAGCCGGTCGTTGCGTCCTAGTCATCGAGCTGTCGCAGTTGCATAGTGTGCAAGGCAACTTAGTAATGGCGTCATATCTTAGTTGGTATTAATGTCTTCATCCTTCATCGCTCCTGCGGCATGGACATTGTGTCTGAGTGTCACTTCTGACTGTTAAAGATAACTGTTGCAATATTGTTCTGTTCACAAATCTCGTACGTATATGGATTATGATTTGTTAAAATCGTAGGGCTTCTAAAGGAAGTTTCCAATTAATTTTACTTTAACCTTTCGTATGCCGTAATAACAGAAACAATTAAAAACCATTGTGTCTTGTGTAGATCTGCGTTTCGGATAAGACTGCCTCGTTGGTATAGCTAGTGGTTGCAAGCGCTAGTGAGCTGAGCATGAGGTCCTGGGAATCGAACCCAGGACCTCATGCTCAGCTTATCGTGCAAAGTTATATTGAGTTTTTCCATCTGGAACTTCTCAGTAGCAGCACGGTGTCTGGATTTGTGCCCGGTTGATGGCAATAGGGTCGCCCCCTATTACATGGGACTTAAACATAACTGGCGAAATGTGGGTGTACTATAAGTACACCTCTGCCTAACCCTTCAGGGATTACAGACGTGATGTTATGTTATATAATTCAATCGACCCACCACCGTTGGCGGGTCGATTGAATTTTACATGGAATTAAGTTCAGTTATTAAGTTTTTTAAGTAAGATAGGGATAGGGATAGGTATTTTCTTTACCACTCTAAGATTGAATCTCAGCTGCAAGTCATTAAGCGACAAGTTGTATTTCTACTTGTGAAATTTAGATAGTTTCAACCTTATTTTATTTATTTAACAGTTTATGTACACACATAATAAACAGACAAGAAGAAAGGAACAGTAAAGTACGTACAAAGGTGATGCTTATTTCTAAAGAAATCTCTTTCAGCATACCTGCGATATGAAAGTAGACAAAGAGATGTAGAGAACGTGTGTAAGAGTAGAAGAGAAAACATGATATATAAAATAAAATAAAAATACTATTCACTATAAAGAATATACTTACATACTTTTAAAACGAATATCACTAAAATATATATAATTTATAACTAGCTGACCCGGTGAACTTCGTACCCCCTTATACCGTCATCAGCGCCACCTACCGGGTCCAATTATGTTTTCAAACCATCCAAAAACCCGTTTAAATATAAATACAAAATTTCAACCAAGTCGGTTCAGCCGTTTAGGTGGAGTTAGGTGGCAACATACGTACAGGAGAATTATATATTTTAAGATATACATAATTATATTATGTGAAGTTTCTGGGATTGTTGTCAAAGTTTAATGTGTTTAATATGTGTATACTGATTTATAATAACATTCCAATTGATTTGAAATTGTTGCAGGGTAATTAATCTATTTAAAAAAAAATTGACCGTTTGGCTACCAAATAGTTGTTTCTATAGCATTAAGGAATTTATGGAATATAAAAATTAATGTTAGGTACTATTGAATGAAAATGAATAATTTTTTTAAAACGTTGCCGCACACTAGGAATTTCTCCTGTATTGTGGGTGCGTTTACAAACATTTAAATTCACATACACAAACAGCCAGACCCGGAACAACTACTCGTAGGTCATACAAATATTTGTTCCGTGCGGGAATCGAACCAGCGACACGCAGCGCAGCAGTCAATGGCTTAACTAACTGCGCCAACCGTGCCGTCGAATTGATTTCAGAATAATTGTAATAATATTAATTGCATGATAATAATTACATAAATAGACGTATGTAAATAATTTGCACGCTTGCTTGCAGGCAGAATGCAAAGACTTTTAGGACATAAGATCTTTCCTTGAAATTGTATGTATTTTCTAACAAATAAACATTTTTGATTTGATTTGAAAGAGATAAAGGAATATGAGGTTAACTACACCTACCATCGATTTTACTTTTAATTACAAGAATACACATACAATACACCTTACCATTGCTGTAATAAAACCATCATTCCTACATTAAAATTAAAATTCCTGTTAATATTTCTGCGAAACTGTGTTCAGTATGTAAATGAAGTTTTACACGTAATGATATTAATTTCATTAAATATTCCTGGGGAGATCGGAAGTTCCGTGCTTTGTATTAAAATAAGCTTAAAATATTACAATGAGGATTACATTCATTATTTCGTTGATTTTCGTCAGTTTAATACTTTATTCACTGAAATATTAAACGGTTGACAATCAGCACGGTACAAAATCCAATAGCGTATCATTATCATCATCATTACAGCCGAAAAACGTCCACTGCTGGACATAGGCCTCCCCTAAAAGGGGGGTTTGCCATAATCGCCACGCTTGCTGAAAATCAGCGTCAGGTGGTACACCTTGTGTTGTCATCTGACATTATGCTGAGCTGAGGCCCTTTTGGCGTTATATGATATATATTATATTATTTATTACTATATTATATTAATAATTGTTTTCTGTATTATTTATAGTTTATAAGGTACATTTTTTTGCTGTAATGCCAATAAACGCATTTTTCTTTCTTTCTTTCTTTCTTGGCAGGCGGGTTGGCGATCGCAATATGGTGTTAAAATGCGTAGCAAGTGGCGTTCTATAGTTTCTGCCTACCCCCATGGGAAGAAGGCGTGAGTTTGTGTATTTAGTGTAAATTTTTTTTTTTTTTTTATATAAATTATCACAGCTGGTGATACCTTTCGCTAATAAGTAATTTAAATATAACCTAAACTGCTAAGTAAATATAAAATTAAGAAATTGTCCAATAACGTCTTTCTTATTCACTTTATGTTAAGGGGAAGACACTTAATTCACGTGTTCTTTAGTCAGCACTTGCACTATAGTTTAAGTTTACTCACACTGCACTAAACTAACTCAAAAGGTTTTACCCTTTTTAGTCTTCGCACTAATTCAGTGATGTCAAGGAGCTGGATCGCCTCGACATTCACGTGATGATGAAGTCTGTGTTCGTGAGCTTCTGCATATTTTTTTATTACTATGTTTACGACATCCATCTTGAGGTCCCGGTGGAGGTCGCTGTTTCTAGTGTACCAGGGCGCGTTGACTATATCCCTGAGTACTTTGTTTTGGAATCGTTGTATAATTTGCCGATTGCTTTGGCTGGTGCAACCCCACAGCTGAATACCGTAGGTCCATACAGGCTTTAAAACTTGTTTGTACAATAACAATTTGTTAGATATTGACAATGGCGACTGCCTACCAAGTAGCCAATACATTTTTTTGTATCTAATATCTAGTTCGGCTCTTTTCTTTTTGACATGCTCTTTCCAGCGCAATTTTGCATCCAGAGTCATGCCGAGATATTTAGCAGTATTCGCGTATGGTATTGGTTGATTATTCATGAACACCGGAAAGTATTGTGGCATTTTATTGGTGAAGTCAATGTGGATAGACTTGCTTTCATTGAGTTTGATACGCCATGTTGCAGTCCACTCGTAGACACGGTTTATGGACTCTTGAACGTTTTCTACGGCTTCCTCGTGACTATTTCCAACAGCCATGATAGCTGTGTCGTCAGCAAAAGTTGCAATGAAATTATTTTCTAGCTCAGGAATATCGCAGGTGTATAGTAAGTACAGTACAGGACCAAGTACACTCCCTTGCGGTACTCCAGCTTTTATCTGCCTAAGATCTGAATACGCGTTTCTTTGTCGTATCCTAAACAATCTGTTTGATATATAGGACTCTAAGATGTCTGAAAATTGTTGAGGCAACATTGTTTTTAGTTTATAAATAAGGCCATCATGCCATACTTTATCGAAAGCCTGTGCAACATCAAGGAAAACCGTGGAGCACACCTTCTTCTCCTCTAGTGTTTTTTCAATAATATTAGTAATTCTGTGTACTTGGTCGAGCGTAGAGTGTTGGTCTCTAAATCCGAACTGGTAATCAGGGATTAGATTTTCAGTTTCAATAAGAGGCTTCAATCTCTTTAGAAATAATTTCTCAAATAATTTTGACAACACAGGCAACAGTGAGATTGGTCTGTAAGATGTTGTTTCATGAGGTGGCTTCCCAGGTTTGGCTATCATAATGACTTCAGCTACTTTCCACATGTCAGGGACGTATTTTAACCGAAATGCAGCATTCATGAGCGTGGTAAGCTTGACTATGGCTTGGCGTGGGACATTTTGTAAAACTTCCCCTGTAATTAAGTCGTAACCAGGGGATTTTCTTCGATTAAAATTACACTTAATTTCTCTAGATACTTCTTTTGGGGTAACCAACTTTATATCTGAACTAATTTGTACACCCTGAATTATTCTCGTATTGTGAGTCTGGGCTTCATTTGGTTGGAATATTTGTTCTAAATGCTCAGCGAAACTTAGGGCTTTTTGCTCGTCCGTCACTGCCCATTTTCCATTTTCTTCCTTAATAGGAGGAATTTGTGTGATCGGTATTTTTATGTGCTTGGTTGCCTTCCATAGCGAGTAGCCTGTTTTAGTATCACTCGTTAATTGGCTAAGGTAGCTGTTTGTTGAGGACTCGTTGTAGTGCTGAATTTCTTTCGTAAGACGCTTTGTAAGGTTGTTCAGCAGTTTTTTATCTCGTGGACATCTGGTCTGATGCCATCTATTTCTTTGTTTCCGCTTTTCAGTTATAAGACACCTAATTCCTGTTGGGTATGCGGTTGCCTTAACCCGGTGTGTTTTTTCCGGAGTGTTTTTCCAGGCAGCTTGCTGTATACTAGTTGTAAATTTACTTATTTCCAAATCCAGCTGTTCTGGAGTTTTTAATGGAACTCTTAATTCTATTGTGTTATCCAAGTCTATTCTGAAACTTTCCCAGTCTGTATGAGTATTTACAAGTGTAGGATTGTTCTCTATGCGTAGGATCCGATGCCATACTGACAAAATTATTGGTGAATGGTCTGAATTCATGTCAAAACATTCATCGATGCTCAAGTAATTACTAGAGATATTTTTAGTTATAAAAAAGTCTATTAGGTCTGGGACTTTGCGAGGATCACTTGGCCAATAAGTTGGTTTTCCGGTAGAATAGCTTCACACTTTAGCTCTTTCATGGCACTCATAAGTTCCTTTCCTTTAGTGGTGGTTAGTCTTGACCCCCAATGCGTGTTTTTAGCGTTGAAGTCGCCACCTAAGATGAATCTTTGTCAGAGTTGCTGTAAGAACCTCACATATTGGTCTTTTTTTATATTGTATCTCGGAGGTGAGTAGATGGCCGCTACGGTGACTGGATACAGTTGAGATTGAATACAAATCGCCACAGCTTGAATTTCATGACATTCATACTTAACTTCTTCATAATGACAAAGATTATCTTTGACTACAACAGCGCTACCACCTCGGGCAGAATTGTCAGGGTGCAGTGCATGGTACACTGTATAACCTCGAAACTTTATGTATGATTGCTTAGTAAAGTGAGTTTCGGATATAAGGCAAACATCGATGTTTTCTGTGATCAGGACTACTTCTAATTCTTGTTGATGTTTAAGCAGTCCGTTTGAGTTCCATGCCATTATTTTTAATGGATTCATTTTTTCTGCCTGGAAATAGCATTTTTAGCGCTATTTTCTAGTCTATTCAAACGAGCGTTAAATGAGGACATCAATTTAATAATTTCGTCCAACTTTCCTTCCATACCTTTATCGGCATTAGCATTCTCACGAACATTCGCAAGGTTAACAGTTTTGGCTGTAATATGTGCGTATGTTTTCTTGTGAGGGTTTTGTGTCACGTAATGGGTTTGCGTTTGTGAGCTAGTTTGCACTTTTTCATTGATTTTATGCTGGCTTTTTGTTGCCTGCTTCTTAATAGTATCGTTTTTTATGCCTTGCATTTCCCGGGCTACTATACATCCTCTATAATTAGCAGGATATGGTTCCCCACAATGGACACTCGTCTGCCGGGTTTTTGCAGTCAGCAGTGAGATGTTTGCCTGTACATTTGACACATCTAGGTTCCTTTGAACAGTATTTGTGTGTATGTCCGTATGCCTGGCATCTCTTGCATTGAGGTACTAGCCTCGAAGTATGGAGAGGATGTACTTCTACTTTACATCCTAATATTGACTTAATGCTATAGATTTTATTTATGTCTTCCTCGTTTCTGAAAGTAAGCATAAACATGTTCAGGGGCTCCTTATTTTTCCACCTCAATTTGTTTGCAGCTTCTTCAATCTGGAAACCTTTATTTTGCAAGTCCTCAATAATTCTGTCAGGCTTGCATGTAAAATAAAGGTTTTTTACCATAACTCTTATTGGCCTTTCCTGCTTATTTTCGTACGAGTGCCAGAGAAAGTTATTTTCATTCAATAACTTTGTTATAGTCTTATAAGTGTCTTCGTTCACTGCATTTATTTTAACGCACTTTCCATTCAACATTTTAGTCGTGAATTTATCACCAGACTCAGAGCTTGACAATAAGTCAAACAAGGCTTGATAGTTCTCGACGCCGTCTACTACAATAGGCGGAGGTGGCGGAATCTTTTTGATCTTAACTTTGTCAGACTGAATAGTCTCTACGTGTTCAATGTTGGCAGTGTGAGTGGGCGATGTGTTTAATTTTCTTTTTTTTCTGCTCTTTTGCCTGATCCACTGAGTTTCCTTGGCTAGCTCCTCCTCGTCCATACAGTATTCAGGACACTGTGTTGGACTATTCATTGGCTCAGCTGGCTTACTGGTTGAAGCTGTACTTTGGTCTGCTTTATGTAGTAAGTACCTCACTTGTTGTTGGAGGCTTTCTATTTGTTTTTCCATATCAGAAATAACATTTCGCAGTTGCTCATTATCTGCTCTTTTTGCGCTGTAGTATTTGTACAGCATTTGTTCATTTTCGGTTTTCACCTTAATTTTGGTGGTCTCAGCCATTTTAGTGGCGAGATAATGAATAACAATTATAATTAAAATGTAGGTCAATTCTTACGTAATTGTGTGTGACATCGCGGCGAGCGCGGTGCGGCCGGCGCGGTTGGTTTGCTGCGTCTGCACTTTGCACTTAAGTAGAGCACGCGATCGACGCGACTAGTTTCAACGAATATCAAAACACACTTACAAAAATAATATAGTGAGATTTTAGTAAAAACTGCAAAAAAAAATGACTGATAAATAATTGAGAATGACGAATGTTCCTCCTTTCCTTTGTTATTATGTAAATAAATAAATCCTAGAGAAAACACTCCTTTTTGGGCAGTCGTGTAAAAACGTAAAAACAAGTATGATTTCTACATGATTGTTTAATGCAGCTGAATACCAGTATTTTACATGGAGCGACTGCCTATCTGACCTCTACCTGGGTAACACGATACCCCTTGGTAAGACTGGTTGTGAGACTTTTGGGCTTCTGACTACCCGTAACGACTGTCAAAGATGCGTGATTTCCGAGGCACGGAAGGCCGGTCTCGATATGTAAAGTCAGAGTCAAATTTATTTATTTCAAAAAGGCACAAATATGGCACTTTTGAACGTCAAAATTTACAAATAAAATAGAATTGATTCTAGTCGCCCCTTCCAAAAGGTAGCTTCGTATGGAGAAGAATGTGCAAGAAACTCCACCTTTAATCTTTTAATTTTTTTTTTGGTAATTATTTATTTACGTAATTCTTTGTATTACATAGTCACCCATCCACGAACCCCGACCGCGGCAAGCGTAGCTTAACTTTTGACCCACCTGTGAGGCCGTCTTCATTTAGCCACGTGTATAGTAGAATAAAAAGAAAAAAAAATGATTATACAATGAATCTGCACAAAAAGACAGGAACACAAGCAGAAATTATGGGATAGGTACAAAAATTGCCATCAACATGAGGAAAAATCCTTGCAATATTTTCCACAAACGTGAAACTATGTACAGGGTGTTAAAGTAACTGCATGCCATAGCTTAAGGGTAGGTTCAGTATCGATAAAGGAACCCAGGAAAAAAAAAATTTAAACACAATAGAAAATATACAAGATTAACTTAATTTAGTACCTACTAACTTAAAATAGCAATATTTAAAATTAAAATTATTTTATTTGATGGTCCTAAGCCTGTTAAAGTACGAAGAGTCTTATTTTTATTTATTTTTTATGATTAATTAAATTTTTTGTTTATGTTTTTTTTTTTATTTTTTTTTTTTTCCCTGGGTTCCTTTATCGATACTGAACCTACCCCTAAGCTATGGCACGCAGTTACTTTAACACCCTATATTTCAAAATCATGACTCAACAATTAAAGCTCCTAAAAAAATAACATAAGTCACTGGTACATACTAATCACAATATTTCATAATAGCGTGATACGGTTGGTGCGCGTACACTTGTCGCTGTAATCGGTTTGAACCGCCCCTAACTGGTAATATCACACTTCGCCCGCGAACTGAGCCCGATAATTTTGCAGCGAACGCCCTAGAAAATATTGTTCTCATTATTTTGTTCGATTTTCACTGCAGAAGTCACTGCAGGTGAAACGGATTTAGAAATGGTATTAGATTGTTATTGTGATTGAAATAAAGAATCAGAAGACATGAAAAAGAGTATATCAGAAATGCAGCACATGGCATTATGTGGTTTCTGTCTACCCCCATCGGATAATATAGAGAAGTTTATGCATATACAACTTTATTTTTAGTATATGCAAAACCTGAATATAGTTTGTTCAGAATAAGGAACTGAATCGATTTCAATAGTTTTTACACCATGTTATATTTTGTCCCAAAAATATTTAAGTGTGATCGAAAATGTTATCACCATTTAATTACTTACAAAACAATCGCTGTACGGTTAGGTGCCTACTGCCAAATTATTATCAATGAGCGCAAGACGACCCTGGAGGCGCGGGGGCGCCGTTAGCATGTTTTTGTACGGACAACCCGGTAACATAACAACCTTATAACTTTGTGATTTTTCAAGATACAGTTTTCAAATTTTGTACTTAGTTTCTTTACATAAAAATACTAGATACGTGTTTCGGGTTTTGCATATACTAAAACTAATATTGTATAAAGAAAATCAGAATCTTTTTTTGACAAATATGTGAAAGTTTACAGAACATAATAACAAATAAGACGTTCCTTGAGTAAATGATATCAACAAAATACAAGCAATTGGTAAGTACCAGATAACATAATCAAAAACAAAATCAATCTATCCAGGAATTCAAAACAAGCAAAAGCATAACTTATAAATGTTTTACACAAAACTACCACAAATTACAACAGGGCTTAAAAATCCATCCACAATGACGAAAGACTAACACTGAACAGAACTGCACGATCGGCAACATAAACAAGCATTATGTTAACGATGCACCGAAGAGTTCCACAACCAATAAACTATACTCATTTAACTTTTCGCATAACACCACTATCTCCGAGCGCATTAATGCATGCAATATCACCATGAGCAGTGTTTGTTCCCTTGTCTATAAGATTGATGTATTGCCCACGGCATGCTCTCACATAATTGGAGTGACTGACGGCCAGTGCCACACAATTTCATAAATCAATGGCAAGTGTGGCAGCCATGTCTTCGTTGAAAGCTGTTTGAGCGATAGTACTGGCTTTGAATATGTATGTAGGCATTTCATGTCTTTTGTTTGCTTTGTTTTATGATATAGGTATATTCGGTTTGTGTAAAATTAACTTCAACTGTCTTTGGAGACGAAATGGTTTTGAATGACCACGATGATAACAGGTATTCAAACTGAATGTTCAATCCTATTATTAGAACCTTGTGACGTGATTATCAATACCAATGATACCTAGTGCTATTTCAGTAAAGTTATCTCTAAATCGGTTCACTGAATATAATCTAATTTTAGATAAGTCCTTCAGTAAAATGGATTATGACAAAACTTAATATTAGAGAGGTCTGGTGTCCAATAATTCAATCTAACTTGTTTAACAACCCAGAAACAAGAGACGGCTTCAAAAAACTACCAGAGCTTTCCACCTGACCGCTTAACGTTAGCTGAAGCACCACTAAAACTCGACACCCAGTTCGAAACTTCACTAACCTTTCGTACAAAAGTAGTTAATTTTATCGGAACAAGACTAACAATTAGTCAGTGATTTCGCGCTTCGATTTAAGGTGTTTTATTGCGCTCACACCCGAAAGTTCCTAACATTCCACAACAATGTTACATTTAATGTGGACCTTAACAGATATATAGATACTAAACCTTATGTCTGGACAGCTAAAGTCCAAAATAAATCCCCAAAAAATCTGTTGAGGAACACGTTAGCTTGGTCGAATAAATATCTTTTTCCGGGAGATTCTTTATCGTGTCCGGAATGGTTCCGGTGCTGATGTAAAAATAATTGTTCAGAACCCGCTTTTTATGGGTTCCGTCAGTCGGATAAACGTGAAGCTGGATTTCTGAGAGTGGATTTAGATATTTTATCGTTTACATTGTGATAAGATTATTACGCAAGCTTATGTAAATGAACAAGAAAAACTCAGTAGTTATGTGTATCATGGATCTTAAAATTCTGAGCTCATTTTCGTAAATCGAGGTAAGCTTTTCTGCGTAATTCTTTTAGCAGAATTAATTCACTGTCTGCTTTTAAGTTTTTATAACCTTAATATGTAAGAGAAATGTTTTTGCTAGAAAAGTTAAAATGTTTCATTTTGTTGGATGGAATGGACGTAAATAAACAGAGTGTAAGATTTTATATAGATATGTTAGAAAAACTTTGTGAGTAGTGGAAGAAATTCTCGTTGGAGAATTATGAAAAGAAAATATTCTTTCAGAAAGGTCTGGATTAACTAGCGGATATTGTTTCAAGAGAAGAATTATTATGTTATCTGACTTCAAGAGTTACTTGTCTAGTTGAACTAAGTCGATTTCACAGCGGCTATTACACGAACTACCAACGGATTATCGAAAGTGCGAATCCAACTTCGGAACTTTCTCCTTCGGGAAGTGACTTTGGTACTCCGGCACAATGGCATACACTTAACTTTGTGGAGAGATTTATTTGAATATTTAATGCAACGTGTTCCTATTATTCTGGAAATGATTGTAATACTGTTGTAAGAATAAAAGGGTAACAGAAAGTACTCTAAAATAAAGGAATCAATGTACCTAAATAATACTTTATTTAAACGATGTTTGCCTTCTTCTAAAGGTAAACATACTTTCTTTCAACTACGTAGTAATGTTATCATTAATCACTACAAAACCGATCACAAAGGACGTATTTTTTGCTTAGAACCAAAACAGTGCATAAATGTTTTAAGATATCTCATGACTGCACAGTTTTTCATAATGCACTGCTTTTTATTTTCTAAATGTTCCAAATAAAAGAGAAAATTTCACTTTTGATAACTGCAAATTTAATAATTGTAAGTTTTAAATGTTTGAGGAGAAGATGAATTAAACTTTGTTTTCATTAACTTGAGTTTTTATTTTGAGTAAGTATATTTTATCATGGTGGGTAGATTGGTAGTTGAAAAAAAAGTAGATTACGCACCTTGCTAAAGTCAGTAGTTAATGCACTCGTGTTAATTTAGTGCCCTCGTATTCGCTTGGGCACCAACATAACACTCGTGCATTAATAACTCACTTTGCGCTCGGTGCAACAATCTACTATTGGTATGACCTTTTAGATTCCAGGTTCCTCGTGAAAGATATCATGAGAATTCGTACAATTCAACACGAGAAGGAAAGTTTCACTGTTTTTGATGTCATAACATCTTTCCTCTCGCATTCTGTGGGAGTGATTTCGTGAAAAGTAAAGTGTGTAACAGGAAGTAACGCTTGAGCATGGAATAAGTAAGTACTTTTTAATAGCATGGAATTAGTGTACTGATGGAATTAGTAAGTACTATATAGATTGTAAGTAGAGGGGGTTGAATTTCGACCAGTGGGCGACCACTAGTAATTAATAATTATTCGAATAAATATTTCGATATTTAGCGTTTTAAATTTTGAGGTTGATTTCTGGCGCTGCTCAGTTGCTTATTACCAAGGGGAGATGTCAGATGTTACACATCATATGCAAGTACTGCAGGCTCGTTCGTTTTTTTTTTTTGTAGTATACAGGGTGTTTGGCAGAACGTTGAACATACGAAAATGGTGGGTAGGTGGGGTCATCTGCTACTTACTCAGCCCTAATTTATTTGGCCCTGGCCGACTGGGTATTTAAAAAAAAAAAAAAAAAGTCTTTTTCTTGTTTCACCACTTTCCTAACTTTAAAGTGTATTTTTTTTATTAAAAATGGGCAATAAAACAGGCAATTTTTTTTTTTTAATCTTTGATGTTGGCAGATTCTTATAAAATTATTGCTTTGTTCAGATGTTAGCTAGAAAAAAAGTTATGAGTCCTCAAACTTACAGAAAGATGTAAAAAATACTTGAATGTTAATTTCAACTTGCATTTAAAAAAAAACAAAAAATGATTGAGGAGTTCCAATTCTAGCAAAACATCCCTAGTGTGTGAGCTTTCTAATGGTATGTAATTTGCTTTTATAAAAAAAAAACTTTAAGAGTTATTTCATAATTTTATCAAGCAGGAAATTTTTGACGAAACTCTACCTTTACGGAAAGTTAAATGTTTTGCGAAATTTAATACTGCAAAGTTGGTAAAAATTATGGATCGACGGCTTGCCAGTAGCAGTGGTGCAAATTGACATTCACTATTCCCTTGAGATGGTTACACAAAGCAGGTAGAAATTTTGTTTCACTCTTGCGCAGTCATAGCGTATTTTTGCTCTCTTTCGCTCTCGTGGCACCGTGACGCCTCAGAATGAATTCTTTTCTTTTATTCAGTCGAGACTTAACCCCCTCTGCGATCTCACGTGCCCGTTACGCTTACGTTTGTTTTTGTTCACTTCGTTTTCTTTTATTGTTATCACTAGTTAAGTTTAAGTTTAAGTTTGTTAAGTTTTTTGTTATTACTGTTACCTGTTGTTATTGGTAAAGAAATGGCTGCTTTTACCAGTGAGGAATACGCGGACATGTTGTTAGCGTATGGAAGCGCTAATACAAATTCGCGTGAAGCGCGAAGAATTTATCAAGAGCGTTATCCCAACCGCCGAGTACCCAGTCATCAGACGTTTGCGAGTACTTACCGACGTTTACGACAAACCGGTAACCTGAACTTACAAGAACCACGAGTGAACGCAGCACGACCCGATGCTACCATTGACGAACAAGTTCTTGCCGAGTTTGACGCGGATCCTACCAAAAGCATTAGACAGATAGCTTCAATACTTGGCTTAAGCATATGGAAAGTGTGGTCTGTTCTCCGGCAAGATGGTAGACATGCTTTTCACTACACTCCAGTGCAAGGTAAGATTAAGCCGTTTATGCACTGCATCTGATACGATTTTGTGGAATGTAGTAAATTATGAGACAGTTCAATTGATCGTTCCATTTAACCTTGATTTCGTCACTTTCTTTATTAGTTGTTTTGCCTCATGTTGTTTTTAGCGCATTCAATTCTAATTTTAAATTAAATTCAATAACCTATTCCTATTCGGCCGCATTCACGTAACAATCAGGCGGCCAGCGCTTACAGGATTCGGATTTCGGATTCGGTTTGCGCAGGTGGTCAGCGTAGGTAAACTTGCCAGCACTTATGGGTCCTTTTTAGAACAAAATTGGAAAGTCGCACGCCCTTTTGTGAATTTGGTCTTACGTCTTTATGGCTAAGCCATAAAGCCAATTAGTGTACTTAAAAATTGAAGATGAAAAATTTGGATAATTGTAGAATTTGAACTCGGAGGAAGAAAAGATTCAGTATTGAAATCAATTCTTAGACATGTTTTGTTTGTTCTAGGTCTCGATGACAGTGATTTTGGGAGACGTGTGCAATTTTGTCGCCATTTGCTGCATACCGATGTGGACGACGTTAACTTTTTAAAAAGTATTTTGTGGACAGACGAGTCCAAATTTGACAAAGAAGGGATTGTCAATTATCACAATCTTCACCATTGGGCACTTAAAAATCAAAACCCACACGTGAAGAGACAAAGAGGCTTCCAGAGGAGATTCAGTGTGAATGTCTGGGCAGGAGTGATTGGCGATAAGCTAATAGGGCCTCATTATTTGCCCGACAACATCAACGCGAACAACTACTTGGATTTTTTGATAAATGATATACCACCATTAGTGGAAGAAGTGTTCCAAGTAGACATAAACAGGCCTATTGTCTTTCAACACGATGGTTGCCCAGCTCACTTTAGTCTAGTTGTACGTGAGCATTTGGATAATTGTTTCCCAAATTCGTGGATTGGCAGGGGAGGACCAATTCCCTGGCCTCCGCGATCGCCCGACCTCACTCCGCTCGATTTTCACGTGTGGGGAAGGGCAAAGGAACTAGTTTACACTACAGAAGTAGAAAGTCGGGAAGATTTGATAAATCGAATTAATGCTGCTTTCGAAGTTATGCGACAGGAGATGCTGCTGCGCACAACAACTGTAGAAATCAGACGTAGATGCCGCACCTGTATTGCGAATGAAGGGCGTCAATTTGAACATCTAATATGATTTATTATTTAAATAAATTATTTAAAATTATTTAATTGTTTCATTAACGCACCTAACTGGTACAGCATAATTTCAATCGATCATTTAATTTTTACCAACTTTGCAGTATTAAATTTCGCAAAACATTTAACTTTCCGTAAAGGTAGTTTCGTCAAGAATTCATTCTGACGCGTCACGGTGCCACGAGAGCGAAAGAGAGCAAAAATACGCTATGACTGCGCAAGAGTGAAACAAAATTTCTACCTGCTTTGTGTAACCATCTCAAGGGAATAGTGAATGTCAATTTGCACCACTGCTACTGGCAAGCCGTCGATCCATAATTTTTACCAACTTTGCAGTATTAAATTTCGCAAAACATTTAACTTTCCGTAAAGGTAGAGTTTAGTCAAAAATTTCCTACTTGATAAAATTATGAAATAACTCTTAAAGTTTTTTTTTTATAAAAGCAAATTACATACCATTAAAAAGCTCACACACTAGGGATGTTTTGCTAGAATTGGAACTCCTCAATCATTTTTTGTTTTTTTTTAAATGCAAGTTGAAATTAACATTCAAGTATTTTTTACATCTTTCTGTAAGTTTGAGGACTCATAACTTTTTTTCTAGCAAACATCTGAACAAAGCAATAATTTTATAAGAATCTGCCAACATCAAAGATTAAAAAAAAAAAAATTGCCTGTTTTATTGCCCATTTTTAATAAAATAAATACACTTTAAAGTTAGGAAAGTGGTGAAACAAGAAAAAAACTTTTTTTTTTTTTTTTTAAATACCCAGTCGGCCAGGGCCAAATAAATTAGGGCTGAGTAAGTAGCAGATGACCCCACCTACCCACCATTTTCGTATGTTCAACGTTCTGCCAAACACCCTGTATATGCAGACAGAAGCAACGTCTTGCCATAACAAAAGACGCGCGAAATTTCCAAAAATAGAACAGCCTCGCAAAACAAAGTCCAGAAACAATAAACAGAATAAAATCCGTCCCAAAGTCCCCACTATAGCTAAAAGCATTTTAGCTTACTTTCAAAGTTGGTAAGTAAATAATAAAATTTCCTACCGTTAATTTTCCGTCTCGTCGCCGCATCGTTGGGCGACGTTGGGCCATCTAAAAACTTTGTCCTGTCGGTCTTCAAAAACTTCTACTATGGGCCGTTCAATCAATGGAATGACTGGTGTTTTAGTGTCACAGAACAGTTTTTTTTTCAGTTTTGATAGAAGGATGATGATGCTTTAAAATAATAACAATAATTAATTTGTTTCAGGCAACACAAGTCCATAGATAAATACCTTTTCTCAAACATGCTTGGAAATTCGAGCATTATTTTGACAACCTTCTTCGAGATAAATCGAAATCGCTGTACTGGCCAAATACATGTGAGCAGCGGCCACCAATAGTTGTTTGAAAATCCATACTATGTGTCGTGTTTTAGCAGCCAAATAAATAACACAGTAAACTCATATCTATTGTGTTATTTAATAAAACCGGCCAATTACGTGTCGGACCACGCAAAATGAAGGGTTCCGTAGTTAGGATGAATTCATCCCAAAAACAAACTTAACATTGTAGTTGAAAAACTGCTCTCCCATACATCTATATACGTTACGGTCAATTCTTCAACTGCAAATTTAAGTTGGTCGACGATTACTCGTTAACTTGTAACCCTACTTAGCTGTGATAGTTTTCCTTTTAATTTCATTATATATACTACTGCCATTAATTTTTTCACTTAACCAAAACCAACCATTTAGCTGGCAGGGACGACGACACTTGACTCTAACAAAAAATAACACTTTAAAGCTTAATATTACGCAAACGGATCTCAGAATTGAAAAATGTTTTTCACAGACCCACAATATTTTTGAACGGCCTATCCAACAATACCCCACACCATGTATTAGACGAGAAAAAAAATATCATCCCCGTTTTACGTGCAAGGGAGGCACCCTAAAAAAATATGATTTTCATGGTTTTATTTTACGACTTTCTCGACATGATTAATATGTACACCCATGCCAAATTAAAGCTCTCTAGGACTTAGCGTCTCTGAGCTAAGCCGGGGACAGACGGACGGACGGACGGACAGACAGACAGACAGACAGACAGACGGACATGGCGAAACTATAAGGGTTCCTTGTTTACTACGGAACCCTAAAAATGGAACGATCTTTTACTCCGAAACATGGCAACCAAGGAGGTAACTTATCAAAGGTTTTATTTAAATTTCGAACTGGCTTGCAAATAGAAAGCTGTTTATTGAAAAAAAAAAACAAATGAACAAATTGGCGCGTGAAAAATTATCGGTGTTCGTCATTGAATCTGGATTTTATAAATAATTTACTTGGTTTGAATTTCCGCGCATTATTTGAGAAAAGCACTACACAAGCCTTGGCCGCAACTAGGCATTGATGTACTCATGTATTACACGTTCCTCCATCAATGCTTCTGTTGCTGGCCGCTGCAGTAATGTACTAACCTAAACGTACATATTTTTTATTTACTTATACAAAACTTGTGTTCATAATAAGGCTAATGATACTTTAATTTTGTCTGGGCAAACTCAAAACTCAAACTCAAAGCATTTATTTCAAATAAACCTATTACAGGCACTTTTGAATTGTCAAGGGGTCGGTCAGTCAGAGAGATGAACCTAGTTGCCCATTCCAAAGCGTAGTAGGTTCCTATGGAGAAGAACGGGCAAGAAACTCCACGGACACTGGGCTATAAGAGGAACTTCATCACATACATGCATAAACTCACACACTCCAGAACGCCACCGGCCATCGTGAACGCCATCCTTACATACTCTTTTGCGTCGTTTACGTTCATACATCTGCAAGCTTAGCATGACTCTTTCTATTTCTACTCTACTCTAGAATAGAAATCGCTTGTCTACACGAAAACGTCATTTTTGTCTACTCTTTCGTCGACAAAACGCTTCTCTACGGTTCTCGTGATAAACTGGTCATATACGCACGCTGGTTGCGATTACTACCATAACCTGACCTTTCTGAAGAACATCACCAATAAGGTCACTATGTGTCCTTCCCGGTGTTTCCACTCACATCTGCCTTGTAAATACCATTTGTTAGTTTAGTAGTAGTTTCCATTCATCCTCTCTACTTGACCAAATAATCTAAGCATACTTAAAAAAAAAACTGGTGAAGTGCGTGTTGGACCACACATAATGAAGGGTTCCGTAGTTCGGATGAATTTATCCCAAGAACAAACTTAATATTGTAGTTGAAAAACATGTTCCCCGATACATTCCAACTGCAAATGTAATTTTGAGTGATTTACCAATTATTATTAAAATAATACCATAGGCCATAGATTTCATATAGGTTTTTCTGTAATTTATAAGTAAAGAACTATTTTATGTATTTTTTCTAAATTTTTTACCATAGTTGCGGAGATATGGGGGAATGCTCAATTTTCATCTATTTTCTTAACCCTCTGCGACTGACGTGCCGTAAATTTTACAATGCAAACTTTGACTGGTCATAAGTTTATAATTACTTTTTAATTCCTAACGGTGTGATGTTTTTTTGCAAAATTGTAGTATTTATTATTATTTTGATTAAATAAAAGTGTTAAAATAAAAAGCAATTTCCACTTATCAGTATTGATATACCCACATAATAAAATTATACCCACACAAAAAAAATAAAAATAAATTAACTATATCACTTTTCTTGAGAATGTTTTTTATTTATCAAAGACAATACTTATAGTAATCAGACATGAAAATTTGGGCAATATTAATTGGTTCAATTTAGAGTTATTAGCCCTCCAATTATTTAAAAAAAAATGGACAATAATCACACAATGTCTTTGAGCATTGGAGGCAAACCGGCTTTAGACAATCACAGCGACAATATCTTGTTACTCTTTCTATTTTATTTGGACATCTATGACATCACTTCCTTCTACTTGTTGGAAGAGATCAGTTTTTGGAGGTGGAAGGGAGAGTTCTTTACCAAAAACTCGACTGAAAGTCATACGCAGTTTTTTAGGCAATATTTCGTTGTATAACCGGGTTTTCAAGTGATCCAGCACTAAATCTCTTGCTAAATTCAGTATAAATGTCCCTCTTCTCATTTTCTCATCATTATCTGAAGACATCTGATAATAATATCACAAAAGCTGATATATCACCTATATCTATCAACTAACTAGCCTATAGCTAGAATTTTGCGAGATGGTCGTTGATTCTGACACTCTTCATCAGAGACTTCATCGGAGTACAAGTGTTCGGCTTCTGGTTGAAACTCCGGGTCGTCATCTTCAAAGTCCAGATCGCTGAACTCATGCTCACTTTCTTGTTCCAATCACTATTCTACAAGCTAGTCATGGCTTTTATAAGTTCCAGCCGAAGCTTTTATGGGCATTAGCTGTTACTTGAGCGAGCCATCTGAAAAACTGTGTGTGTGTGTTTTTCTTTAAATGTTATGTAGGAAACAATTTTACTGATGGGTTGTCTAGGAAACACTATAAAAATATAACTATTTTACTGAGGTGGTTGTCTATTAAACACATACCTTAACATTGACGTAGTGGTCTGCTAGACACCTTCCCCCATAAAATGGCATATGCACTTGCCTCAACTGCTTGTGGCACACTAATTGACGCATGGCCGCACGATATGAAGTTACTGAGAACCCGAGATTCGTAATATAAAAAATAGCGAGTCAAGACATATTTTTCGATTTTGCGGTGTCTGTGGTACTACCACGTCAGTCGCAGAGGGTTAAATAACTTTAAAACTATTTATTATAAAAATATATATATTTGAGACCTTCACAACAAGCCCTTTCTTGATATGTAACACAGTTTACAAAACTTTTTTTTTAATTTGCCCCACAAAAGACTCATAATCAAAATTAATTTATTTGCGTTACACGTCCGTGTTTGTGTCACAGAAATTAATATGTGTACTAAAATCAGTGCGTCCTACCTACGAATTATGACTTACGGAGCCGAAACGTGGACACTCACGGTACGGCTGGTCCATAAATTCAAGGTCGCTCAGCGAGCTATGGAACGGACTATGCTTGGAGTCTCTCTGAGGGATCGAATCTGGAACGAAGTGATCCGGCAGAGAACCAAAGTTGTCGACATAGCCCACAGAATAAGCAAGCTGAAGTGGCAATGGGCCGGCCATATTAGCCGTAGAACCGATGACCGTTGTGGTAGACGTGTTCTTGAGTGGAGACCGTGAATCGGCAAACGTAAGGTAGGACGCCCTCAGGCTAGGTGGAGCGACGATCTTTGCAGGGTGGCTGATGGCAGCTGAATGAGAGTTGCCGAGAATCGAGCTGAATGGGAGCAATTGGAGAGGCTTATGTCCAGCAGTGGACTGCTATGGGCTGATGATGATGATGATCGGTCCAGTAGATTCGGAGCAAATCGGCTGTGACAGAAGGACCGGCAGACAAACGAGTGATCCTATAATGGTTCCATTTTTTCCTTTTGAGGTACGGAACCCCAACAATTGTCACTAAAAAGTTTTAGATTCCGAAAAGTAAATCATTTCTTTCTTCAGTTTTATTACTTCTTTTTTCAAGCCTGTTTTGAAACACATTGTTATAGAAAACCACATTACGCCAGTATTTTCACAAACTAGCGTGTGTAGATGCCACTAAACACAGCGCTACTAGCTAGGAAAGAATAAAAAAAGATGGTGTAACTTACAAGACAAACTTCAACAACTAGATATCAAAATGAGATCTAGGGTGACTTTTTAGTTTTTATCATAAGTTTTCTTAGAACATTAACATGCGAACATGGACAGAAATACTTATACAAAAAGAAACATTTCGTCACATTTTAATTTGTACCATGTTATTTTACTCTTAGGGTTGAATTTAACTTAGCATCATTGAAGGTTATAAGTTCAAGGCCGTATGCAGCTAAAGTAGAACAACTTACAATTACTTAATTGTACCGTGTCAGACATTAACTACTTCTGTCAGAGAATTTAAACGGGTTGCTTTGTGTTCCTTATCTTCACTATATTTTATTGGATGCAGATGGTTTTTAGCAGTAACAACTATGATTTCCCAGATGCTTTTTCGTTTTTAGGGTTCTGTAGTAAAAAAGGAACCCTTACAGTTTCGCCATGTCCGTCCGTCTGTCTGTCTGTCTGTCCCCAGCTTAGCTCCTACACTCTTAGACCCGTATTTATAGAACTTTACTCAGTACTCAAGCATTACTTAAGACTAGATTCAAGCCATTGGATTGGTTGAATTAAGTGTTAAGTAATGCTTGAGTACTGAGTAAAGTTCTATAAATACGGGCCTTAGTACTCGTAAGCTGTAATTTAGCATGGGACTACATAATCATTACGACGACAAAGCGGTAAAATAAAATCTTGCTTTTACACATACAGGCATAAACTCACGCCTTCTTCCCATGGGGGTAGGCAGAAAGTATAGAACGCCACCTGCTACGCTCCTTACATACTCCTTTTGGTATCTCGCTATTGGTTTTTTTTTTTTTAACCTAACCCGTGTAGGGAACCCTTAGATAGGCCGTTCAAAAATATTGCGGGTCTATGAAGACCATTTACCGATTCAGGGATCCTTTTCCGTAATAATAAGCTTTATGGTGCTATTTTTTGTTAGGGCCACCAAGCAGGGGTTATGACAATGTCCTCAAAAAAAAAAAAAACATTAATTGAGAAGCCTCAGCGTAGCAATAAAGCTATACTGAATACCAACGACAATTAATAACACGAGCAAATAACACAGTATCACCACGTAGAACAAATAAGTACCGCGCAAGCTAGTCTTTCGAAACACCGACCATTTTCCACATATATTAAAACCACACGATTTATATCAATTAATCAGTCCACAAACGCAATCTGTTATCAGTCCGGCAGAAAGAAATCTGGTGGGGACATATTTTTTTATTGCCATTTAGAGGTGGACCCAAATCGGGCTTTTTAAAACTGTCATTAATCATAACCACAAAGCATCTATTGTCCTAGAGGATCGCAATACATTTATCATAAGCGATTCAGTTGAAACAGACCACAATGGTAGTAACGATTTATGAAATCTCACATATCCTTCATATCGTTTTTATGATAGCCGTTTGGACATAACTGGTTTGAAAGAGCTTTATGAATGTTTTAGGGTATTTTGGGACACTTTTTTGAGTTACAAGGATGTGTCTTTTGAATTAATTAAAATTCCGGAAATTAAAAATTGTTCACTTGGAACTTGGAATGTGAACCTTGGAATGCGCACCTGCACCGGATTCAAAGGGAGGAGACCCCGTCGTGCCACGACTGCGGCGCGGCGGAGGACACGGCACAGCACACCCTAGAGGTGTGCCCGGCCTGGTCCGAGCTGCGCCCCAGTCTGGTCGCAGCGGTCGGCCCGGACCTCTCGCTTCCCAGTGTCGTCAACTCGATGCTGGAAAGCGAGGAGGCCTGGGCAACAGTCGCCTCCTTCTGTGAGGAAGTCATGTCACAGAAGGAGGACGCGGAGCGACCGCGGGAGGACGACCCTCTCGCAGCGCCGCTCCGCAGGCCGAGGAGGGGTCGAAGAAGACGTCAGTACGAAAGTCATCTTCGACTCCTCCCAGGTGGAGGCCAGCAGGCAACGGGTGCGGGGGCACCCTTGCCTGTATTGCACAGGCCTCCACCAGTGTCGGATGGGAATGACCAGGTGTTCCCGGTCATTCCCATGGCCGGCATGGTCGGCATGCGGGGCCCGCCAACAAGGCGGGCATGCGCCGGGAGGGTTTTGGATGTAAAGGCTGCGCCGGTTTCCCATGCCCTCCCATCACGGCGTTGCGGGAACCAAACCATCTGCCATGTGGCATGAATGAAAAAACAAATGAATGTGGAAGTAGAATCTATCCCTAATGTAGGCACCACTAGTATATAAGTGGTAACTGAAGTAAGTCCTCTTATAAAATAGTTTCAGGAGCGGTGCCAAGAATGTTAAGAAAATATAGCCGAATAGAGATAGAGAAAAACAGAAATTGAAGAACTCAATAAGGATAAGATGTTCAAGTTACTAACAAAATATTGGTCGTTCTTCTAGAAAATATTGGCCTAGTAGGTACTAGACATAGATAAAAGGTAATGACTGCATAATGGAATATTTTTATTCTCTTATCATAAATATCATGCGATTATAGCAAGAATGTACGTATTATGTACATCTGGAAGAAATGAAATTTTCCAGAGGACTGGGAATAAATGATAATGCTCTACATTTCCACCTGAAGTAATTAGGTCAGCGACATATTACAATGGGGCAGAATTTTAGAAGATCGAAAACGATAAACAAACGAAGATGGTATTAGCCTTAAATGTATTTGTAATTACTTGTATAATAAGGGAGGCTTTACCATCTAAGGTATTAAAAAAAAAAATTGTATTGTCTTGTGACTTAAATTTTTATTTCTGTTAGAAGTGTAGTCATAACATAATTAAAGTACTTTATTATGATCCCATAAACCTATATCAAAGTAGAATCCATTTTCTTGTACTGCAACGTATAGTTGCAGTACGAGAAAATAATCCTAATAATGCTACCTTTCGAAGAAAGGAAAATGTCTAACAGCTTTGAGTTGTTTTTCCGGGGTAGTGTGCAACATAGGTACTTCACCTGTCAGACCCTATGTCATAACAAACGTCAAAACGCACAAGGACCAATCCTTATCTTAAAATGGCCGCCAGATTTATTGCCCTTTGTTCCCAATGTAAACAAAAACATCTTAAGTGATTTGTGAGAACATAAACATCCTTTATTTAAGCTGTATGGGTTTTTGAATAAAGTCACTGTAATTAACAATAAAAAAAATGGTTGTGGGAACTGTATTTGTATTTAATAATTACCCCTAATTACAGATAACACCTGTAATTGTTTTGGTCTTATGTTATGGCTATTTCTGATAAAACTATTGTATCAATTTACACAAAATTTTGCAAGTTACATTATGAATAGATAAGAAATCTGACAACAGCGTTTCTTTGAGAGTTCTATGTAACATTGTTGTAATAATAAATCACAAAGTTCATGGCACTTGAGGCCGGCCTCATGATATCTTTGAAACTTTGAAAATTCACATCGGAGTAACACCGAGTAGTTTCTTATACAAAAATGTTACTAAGATACTACATAAACCTTTATTGACTGATAGCTACCTATATCTTGTTAAATATACCACCATAATTAATTAATAAAAGATTTTCTTGAAGAAAATGGGGGGGTTAATTGATTTATTTATTAATTAATTAAAAAATAAATTTCCTTTTTTTTTTTTTTTAATATTAGTGATAAATGCACAAGTGGGAACTATACTGTCATATTAATTTAACACTTAGTCATTCTTGTGGAAAGAAATAATGATATTTAACCTCAAAGTTTAACAATTTTGATGCAGTTTTTGACATATGATATTTTGAAACTTTTCACAAGTATTTAGTGCAAATATTATCTAAAACGATGTTTCAAGCACTTATTTATGATTATTATTGATTATTTGCAGTCGATAAAACACAAAATAAGTCCAAATTCCAACGATAGAACGGTTCTTTGTCGAAACTTTTCTTTGTTCAAAAATTTCGATTTTATGATGCAGTTTCGTGTAATTATTATCTACAATGATGTATTAACAACAGATAAATGAAAATGTATCCACTTACCCGTGTTTTTATCACTAAAACTACACTTTTAACCTAAAAACACAACACATCAAAACACAACCACAGAAAACGTAACTGACATTCAATATTTTTTTTAAATGTTGTCATGCTATATTTTACGTTCGGGCGCGTTCCAAATCCAAGAATGTCTATTAGAAAATCGACTAAAACCACCACAAATAATACTAAACTTCATTTCAATTATATTTTGAGCGTCTAGTAGGGTGAGTCACCGTCTCTCAAAGAGAGTCACCCGGGCTTGACGGAATTTGACACTTTTGACAGGTGTCTCTCTTTGAGAGACACCCGGGCTCAACCGGTTCAGCAATTGTTTGGCTTAGCCCTATTTTGAGAAGCAGAATGACCTGATATATTCTTTTGAACCTGATATTTATTATGTTCAGCTGCTCTGACCACAGTGAAGAAATCAGAATGCACGTTGAAATAATATATCCCAGTTGCAAAACCACGAGCTCTGTGGCTGAGTCCTATAAAAGTGATATAATGGTCCTATAAAATGATTCAAAGCTTAAGAAATAATAACAGTTGATGTTAGTAATGTAACAAATAGGAATGAACCTATTAAAACTATTGTTAAAATTGTTAAAAAAAAACACCGAAATAATGTCCTACTCAATCACATAAAAATGAAAACTAACAAACACAAAAAAAAAAACAAAACGTAAGCAATAACATAACCTGAAAAAAGGGGTCGGGCGCTAAAGAAATGAAGCCCAAGTGGAACACAAATAAATCAGTTGGCGTGCGCGAAATCACGTCCGATCTAACGCAGCTTGTTAACGCGAGTAAACTTGTTCTCCCGCTTCAATGCGACTGAATAAAAGTGCGGTGTCGGTGTAAATGACGGTGTCGGTATAATTACACCGACAACGTCATTTACACCGTCAATGTTGCTTGAACTTGTAGATTGATATGACCTTTGGTACATTTTAAAATGTTTATGAATCACTAGAGCCTTCTAGTGTTTTTAAATAGCTTGTATTATGTCATCATGTTTAAATATCAGTAGTGTTAAATCATGTTCTATCGAATCAAGCAGCTTGTTAGCGCTAGTAAACTTGTTCTCCCACTATAATGCGACTAAATAAAAGTGCGGTGTCGGTGTGAATGCTGGAGTTGGTACTTGCACCGATATCTTTACCGTTACTGAATCTATTGCGTGTTTTTTTTTTAATCTGTAAGGTTCGTTAATTTTTGTGCTGTTTTGAATCCAACAAGTAGTAATGGTGATTTGATTTTCCAGTACCTGCAATACTGTATATTACTGCAAGTATTGTCTAATTAGCATAAGAAAATACCAATCAAAATCTATGTGTCACTGCATCCTTCCTTATAGTCCTGAATAGAATGTTAGCAGTGTCAAACGCAGCTTGTAAACTTGTTCTCTCAGTTCGATGTGACTAAACCAAAGTGCGGTGTCGGTGTAAATGACGGTGTCTGCCTATTTACACCGACATATTCATCGTCACCGATTTTAGCATGTGGTTAAATTTTTTAATCGATACCGAAAGTTGGTTAATATGTTTTGTGGCTTTGAATCAACTACCAGAAACGGGGGGGGGGGGGGGCTACCACCATCTCAAGCATGGCATTATTAGTTTAACTTTTAACTTTCGTCAGTGTAGGAAAGAGATAAAACGACCTTTTTTTGTTTGATTTTACAGTAGCAACAGACTTCATACCATCTTGCACTAAAGGAATAATAAAATGATATTAAAATATATTATACGTACGTATACTTATGTACAAAAAAAATCCATGGACGAATGATGTTACGAATTAGACAAGCAAAAGTGCGGCGTCGGTATAAATGTCGGTCTTTTCGGATTTCACGTGTCGCTATAATATGCAAATACGGATATTAAGCTAAATACCGTGATGGTTTCGAAATTGTCATACATAATATTTATTATTCTATGACAAGTTATCGAAATATAAAAGTAAAAGAACTGACATTTTAAATTTTTTGTTTGAAATGTCTGAAAGTAAAATGAGAATTTTGTTAGTGTTGTTGAAAGGAGCACAAAGGGCTTACTAAGAACATTGTTAGTTTATTGAAGTGCTTTCAATCTATTATGACATGAATAATGGGTTCAGAAATATTCCATCGAAGTTGAATGGAATTTATAGATTTGCATTTAGCTGCCTGCAAGACGTTTTTGATAAAATTAAAAAAAATGGGAAATCAAATATAATAGGGGGAAAAAATATTTTGCTGTTCGTAATAATTACATCCGTACATACTTTTCTTAAAAAGGTGAAAATACCGCGAGGAATCTTGACTTATATCAAAAAAATTAAAGACAACGTGATATTTACCACGCTTTGAGCCATGTGTATTCAATGTGCTTAAAAACAATGGCAGTAGAGTTGAGAATAGATTATGGTTAGGATTAATTGTGGTTTTGAAGTAGATGTTTTATTACTTTGTCTGCTAATGCCAATCACGATAATCAGTCAAATGGATTGCATCTCGGCGATGCCTACAAAACAGAGGGTCATTCCCGTATTTTTAAAAATGTCAGTCTTATTCTGTCAAAAATACATCTAAATTTCCTAAATTTTTTACAAGTTTTTGACATTGTCACTGAGGCGACATTAATACTAGTTTTTAATCGTTTTTAATTACAAGAATTAACCAGCAGAGTTCCATATGTTGGAACAATACCAGCTGATTACGTTTGCAAGTATGTAATCATTTCAGAATATCGATGAATATTCCTGTCCCACGGATATGCTGTTTTCCTCAAAGAGATCGATTGATACTAGGTAATCATTCAAAGGCTACAGTATTAATGTCCATTCTGTGATGAATACAATAGGGCAAGCCCATTCATGTGCACGGGATTAGCCAGTGCATTCGAATTGCCATTGACAAATTAATAATAGCTTTATGATATTGTGTCCTGTTTCATAGGGCGGATTATGGTTAGGATTCTGTTGGGTTCTAGTGTAAGTAACGTTGAAATTTTAATCGGCTGACTTATGTATTAACTTGAACATTTTTGTTGTGACTTGATGCCACTTAAGTTTCGTAATTCTTCGGGCTATGTCGGTTATCTTGGTTCTCCTGCGGATCTCTTCATTTATGTTTTAATCACGTAAGGAAATTCCAAGCGTAGCCTTCTCCATTGCCCTTTGGGTGACTTTTAACCTTCTAATAAGGCCCATTGTGAGCGACCACGTTTCAGTGCCATAGGTTATCACTAGCAACACACACTACACACACACACACACACACTACACACATACACACACACACACACACACACACACACACTTTCGTATTGTGACACTGCGGTAGATGGCATGAGAAGAAATTGCGTAGCTTCCTGAAAGGTGCACAACCGAGTCGGATTCCACGAATGACCTATTTCTCGAAGTTGAACCTGCCTAATTGGACAGTTTGTTCCATTTTTTGGCAACGACACTACCAGCCGCACTACCAGTAGTGTCGTTTACAAGTAAGGACACTACCAAACCTATTTTGGATTTAATTGTACAGTCAACACAGCAAAGTTCAGAAATATATATTTTTTTTTATTACTAAGTAAATCATGAAATAAAAGTAATAATTAATTCACCTTGATAATACTTGAGCACACTCCGACAGATGAGTAGTCGATTTATTGAGTACGTGGCGGTGCACAGCCTCGACCACAATTTTTTTGGAAATATTTTCATTATACAGAAACGCCTCTACAAATTGATTATACCTATATATAGAAGAAGATATATATATAAGACTAAATAAAAGCAAATTCATATGGAAAATACATAAATGTTGCCATCACCAAAAATTTCATGTCACTGGAAATTTTTTCACGCAATGTTTTATAATCACCGCACAAATACAGGAGCAAACACACACAGGAGAAATTCCTAGTGTGGGGCAACGTTTTTAAAAAAAGAGAAGAAAGAAAGAATCTGAGGTTCAATATTGAGTTTTATTTGTAAGTACTACAGTTTTAATGAGAAGGTAGTATACGATTTGCGTTAATTTTTGTTTTTCCACATTGATGTTTTTTTCCAAATACGTTTGCTTGTATTTATTCTTATATCTATATATTCTTCTATACCTACATACTTTTAATGTAGAGGCGTTTCTGTACATTGAAAGTATTTCCAAAAAAATTGTGGTCGAGGCTGTGCACCGCCACGTACTCAATAAATCGACTACCCGTCTGTCGGAGTGTGCTCAAGCATTATCAAGGTGAATTAATTATTACTTTTATTTCACGATTTACTTAGTAATAAAAAAAGAATTATATTTCTGAACTTTGCTTTGTTGACTGTACAATTAAATCCAAAATAGGTTTGGTAGTGTCGTTACTTGTAAATGACACTACTGGTAGTGCGGCTGTTAGTGTCGTTGCCAAAAAACGGTTTGTTCTAGGTAAAAATACTAATCTACAACTTCGAGTGTAGCTTCTCTGATCTTCATGAGAGTGGGTCCTACGTGGGCATTTGCAACCCACTCTTTCGGAAGCTCTAGTGAGGTCATCGAACATTGTACTGAGGTCCTTCATACTCTCAGCCATGACAACTATGTCGTTGGCAAACCAAAGGTGAGTGATGTACTCGCCATTGATGTTGATGCATAGTCCTTTCCAGTCCAGAATCTTAAAAACATCCTCCAGTGCAGCGGTGAATAGTTTTGAAGAGATAACGTCTCCCTGTCTCACACCTCGCTGCAGAAGGATAGGTTTCAAGGTCTGATCCAGGAGTCGGACTGACTTAGTGGCGTTTTAGTACAGACACTTCAGCACCTCGATGCAATGATAGTCGATCTGGCACCGTTGAAGAGACTGCAATACAGCCCATGTCTCGATCGAATCGAAGGCTTTCTCGTAGTCCACAAATGCTAAGCAGAGAGTCAGGTTGTACTCTTCGGTTTTCTGTTTACCCTGCCGCAGCGTATGTATGTGGTCTACGGTGCCTTTACGGAATCCGGCTTGTTTGGGAGGCTGGAAATCGTTAAATATGCGCGCCAGACCGTTCGTGATGACTCTTGAAAACAGCTTGTAGACATGGCTTAGAAGTGAGATGGGCTTATGATTCCTAAGGACGGCATTGTCGCCCTTCTTAAAAAAGTATCACCATACCTTAACTAATCATTAGTCATTTGCAGCTCTTTAAAAAAAATCTTTCCAGCAGTAGTTACCTGGCAGTAAAAGTTTAATGGTTTTAATTACAGCAGTAAAATCCTCCCTTGTAAAATTGATTACCCCTTTCACCCCGTTAGTGGTAGATTTTCGAAAAACCCTGATATTCGTTATTCTTTATTTTTTGTTTTAAGTATAAATACTGAGTTTTGAGTTAATCGGACTGCGTGTTAAAATTCTTCTATACAAACTTTGACACCCCCCAACCTAAAGGGGGGTTGGGGGGTGTCAAAGGGGGGTAATTTATAAAAACCAAAAATAACAAACTTTATAATTTACTTAGGTTAGTATTCATGCCAACTTTTAAGTTTATTAACTCAAGGAATATGAGTTTTCATACAAACAAAATCCCCCCTTTTACCTCCTTAAACGTCGAATTTCCAAAAACCCCTTCTTAGTGAATCCCTACATCGTAACAACATTCCGGGTGCCTGTGATAGACCAGTCAATAACGGTTTCCGTTTATTTATATAGATACATGAATAATGTTATCAACTATTAACTCGCTAGCCACATTACCACTTAACATAATTTCAGTAGTAATTGAATCTGCTTTAACACGTGTCAAACATATTTAATGTGTGTACCTACGTGGTAGTTTATTTACGAGCAATATCTATTTTAAAGTAGGAATACTTTATAGTAGGACAGCTGTTATTATTCGATCTGTTGTCTGATTCACAAATTAACGTCACGTTCGAGTCATGTTCAGTTACACCATAGCACAAGGAGACGCATCGGCGACTACTACTAGAGCGATTATTCCCGATGTCCTGTTAGTTTGTGTTGTTTTTCTGGTAGATTTAAGTACTAACACTAGTTTCTAAGTCTTGTGTACTTATACTAATCAAATGGATCTATGGGTCTGAAATAAAAGTTTTTTTTTTTACTGGTTTCTAGATAAAATAATTTACATTGATGGCCAGTGGGAATTGGGTCAAAAGTTGTGCCACTGTCCCCCAGCGGTGGCCATAGGGAATGTTTAAAAATCCTCCACCAGTGGTGGCAAATGGAAATAATTTAGAAAGTTGTGACGCTGTCCCACAGTGGTGGACAACGAGAATAATTTTTTAAAGTTGTTTCACTGTCTTCCAGTGGTGGCCGAACAAGTGGTGGACATCGGGAATAATCGCTGCTAGAGCAACACTTAAAAAAAAAAACAATTGCGTACTGCCGTCTCTAGGCATTGCCAGCTCGTTATTTTTCATTTATAATAAATACCATTGAATTTTCCTTATACCACATGGTTATTAATAACAATGTCCTGGAGCATTTACGATAAAAAGTAAACAATGATTTTAACTACTGTCAAAATCTCCTTTATATTAATTTCAGAAATAGCAAGAGAAGCAACTTCAAAAAAAATATTTTCATAACAAAAAAGTTATGATAATATTTTTTAAAGAGCTTTTACTTAGCAAGTTCATAGAACCGAAATTATAGAATTTTTAATGAATATTCCATACACTGGGGAGGGTGACCTATCAAGATAGAATTATGACTAGTCTGTTCATATTACGGACACTATTAATTAACCGTCTCGAGGGGAGGCAAATACTTTCACGAGTATCATGCGTTCGTGTAAAAGTGAATAATTATGCTTCAAAATAAAACAAGGAATTTATATTACAATATAACATAACATCACGCCTGATTCCCCGAAGGGTTTGGCAGAGGTGTACCTATCTATAGTACGCCCATATTTCGCCAATTATGTTTAAGCCCCATGTAATAGGGGGCGAGCCTATTGCCATCAACCGGGCACAAATCCAGACTCCGGGCAGCTACTGAGAAATTCCTAATGGAAAAATTCAATAAGAAAGAAAGAAAGAAAGAAAAATAATTTTATTCGTCACAGAAACACGTGCTTAGGAAAACATAGACTCGAGCAAGTAAACATTAAAGAAAAAAAAAAAACCTATCTACATTAAAATCACGAGTACAAAAATAACAAATAGTCGGCAACTGCACGTCATGACTGTGACAAAAAGGCTTGCACTCAGCATGATGCTGTGCTATGGGGGACCCACAACACAGCGCTGATTTTCAGTGGTTACCCGAAAAATACGTACAGAACCCAAGTCAGGTTTAATGAGTTGAACAACAAAATAAAATAAAATAAACAGTACTTATAATATACTTCGCCCGACCTGGGAATTGAACCCAGGACCCCATGCCGAGAGGTAGCAGTTGGGACCACTAGAACAGCAAGGCAATGCATTTATATTAGGTACCATAAAAAACGTCGTCGCTAATGTAAAATAACATCGCGCTTATTAAATAAGCGCGATGTTATTTTATATTTGTGACGAAACTTTTCTTGGAATAAATTTTAGGCCAAGAAAAGTTTGACAGAGGTGTATTGTATGGTAGAACCACATTTAGCTAGTAATGTTTAAGTCACATTGTAATAGGGACCCAGGAGTAATCAATCTGCCTAGCCTTTTCCCAACTATGGTACGGTCGGCTTCCAGTCTAACCTGATGCAACTGCCTATCTGACCTCCACAATCCAGTTACTGGGTAACACGATACATACAGTAGCGACCGAGGCTATTGCCATAAATTGGGTTTCTACTGCAAAATTCCTATTTCAAAAACCGAAATTCCTATCTAAGATCAACCTTTAAGATAGTACCATAGGAAAAAATATATTTAGTCCATGATTGCGAATTTGATTAGGCCTCATTTCATTTGAAGGCCTGTTCTATCGTTACGCTTTGATTTCATGAATAAAACCTTGTAATTTTTTTCAGGGCTTTGTATAATTTCTTCATTGAATTTATTTTGTTATCTGGATTGAATAATTAGCCTACCTTGTGTTTTTACTGAATAAAGAAGTCTAGGTCAAAACAAAACGTCTTTAGATAAAAAATTACAAAAATAAAAACCTTTAGCTCATTTCTTTAAGCGCAGGCCACACCGCCAGCTAGCGGGCGGGCGGGCTAGGCGGGCGAACATCGTTTCACCTCTTTACATATTTCGGTTCACACCGCGAGCTACCGACTAACCATGTAAAGAGGTGAAACGATGTTCGCCCGCCTAGCCCGCCCGCCCGCTAGCTGGCGGTGTGGCCTGCGCTTTATTGCCAGTATAGGTACTAAATACATTATGTATTTAGGAACAACGAATAGCGAAACAAAAATAACTAATACACTTAGTATACTTGTTTAAACAAACCTAATAATATATATAAACCTACACATAATTATGTACCCAACTAAACACATATTAATAATTTATAATAATAATGAATTGCTTGAATTTTATTGTTACTTAGCCCTCTTCCTCTCTCCTAATTTTTGCTGTGCCCGATATGGACCCTATATTGATCTTTTACTTTTTTATACCATCTATTAATACTTAAGGAATGCAATAAAGAATTAAGAATTGAAATACTTTTTTTTACTTTCAAAGTAATTTACAAATATTTTATTGGAATAAAAACAAAGATTTACTCATTTTTCGTGTTCGTTAACGGCTACATTAGTTTTAAACTATGTTGCAGCCATTAGCGCCGAACTCCGAGAGGGAGACGTCGGCGTTCCAACATTTATAATACTAAAGCAATCAAATAAATATAAAAAGTAGTTATAATAGAACCCAAGGTATAAGTATATTAACTATTTAACTACAATATTATTATTAATTACATTTAATTCCTATTATTTTTAATAATGTAATGTGCAAATTAAATCATGAGACATTTCAGCTCTCTCTTGCCTCTAGAATCACAATCCATCTACGATGCCATTGGTAATGCAAATGTCCATAGAAGGCGGCAACTGCTTAACATCAAGTGGGCCGTTGCATCGGTTTATTTGCCGTTCATCATCATCATCATTTCAGACGTCCACTGCTGGACATAGGCCCACCCAGGGGGGTTTTTCCACAATCCCCAAGCTTGGCTGGCGGGTTGGCGATCGCAGTATGGTGTTAAAATGCATAGAGAAAGTTGCTGCCCGTTCTATAGTAAGTCCCTTAGTCACCTTTTACAACACCGACGGGAAGAAATATGGTGGTGCTATTCTTTACGTCCGACACCCACACAGACAATTCCGCTCAATACCTAACATTAAAAAAATAATTTTCCTTTCCATTGCTCAAAAGGTACATTGAAACTGGTGAATGTCCCCAAACAAAAATAACCCAAATCTTTTCTCAAATTCATAACCAACGTACCTAAGTCCAGAAGGCATCAATTCCAAAGTAAACAAAAAACCTTTAAACCCATTTCTCATACGCACCCGAAACTTGTTAACACAAAAAATCAGGAGTCAATCGTGGAATGCAATAAATAAAATCCTCAAGTACTTCAACTGATGTGGGGCTACAATCTCATACGGGAAGCCAGCAGTAAAAAAGTCAAAGTTAGATGTTGTACACAATTTATATGCTCAACTTTGTACCACTCGGACGTTATCGCGAAATTTAAAACATTCGTACTGCGAGGTTTTATTTAAGTTTACCAAGTTTCTCTTGATACGGAGAGGTACAAATTAAAAAAAAATGTTTTGTTGTTTTTGTAATGGTAATGGGGTTTTTTGTTTGTTTTATGAGTTTTTGGTAAATTGATACCAGGCTGGATGATTGGATCCTGCGCTTGCGTCAGTTTCGTCATTATGAACACTCACTCACTTTGTCAAGGATCACTCTTGGAAATACAGTCACGGGACTCTATTTCCAGGAGTGATCGCTTCCCAGGCAATACAGTTACAAGTACATGAAATCTTTGTTTAAGTACCTCATTATTTTTACAATGCAATGATATACAACCCTGAAGGTTCTATTATACGTAATACGGTGAATCTACTTTGAACATTTTTGGTCAGCAAAATTACAAAGCCCTCATTTCTTTCGAATTAAAAAATAACCCAAGTTGTAATAGCATGCTTTTTTATAACCCGCTTGGAAGAAAAAACTAATGCCTTAAGAAAACAAACACAGTTAACCTAATTACATACGTAAGTAGCTCATGGAAGCACATGTTGGTATTGAGCTCAAACTATTCCTAACTTTCTCCGCATATGTGCATGAAATATAACTGATATAGAACAACTAACTCAATCATTGCGGCTCCCGGTTGGAAGAAGGCTACTCTGTTTCTGGGAAGAGGCGGACTTCACCAAGATATGAATACCTAAGCGTAGTGGGGGACGCCCGCCCACTAGATGGACCAACGGCCTTAAAAAGGTGGCTGGGGTAGACTGGATGCGGAGGACAGGGTGTTGTGATTGCAGTGTTGATTGCAGTGGACTGCGTTATGCTCAAAATCGAAGTTGTATTTCAATCAACATTGTTTAAGCCAAGAGTCATTATAAAGCCATTAGGTACTAGCTTGGATCGATCATCGTTTACGAAAGACTTGTTTAATTTAGAACAGTTTTAACTGAACAGTATTTAAAGCCACTCCCTAACTAGTTTAAAATGTTAAATTTAAGAACTGCGTGATTTTTTATACGTCGTATCTAAGATTCCATTTCCATAAATTTTATATTCCCACAGCGTGATGCCCTAGTTAGAAAGAGTGAGTGATTTTTCGTCACTTACGAGTAAGCTACACATCACACAATTCATTAGCTCTCTTGTTTTATCATGATTGTGCTATCTGATATAATTTTCCATCAGCAGTGTTAGTCATAGCCGTTAATATAAGCTTGTCAGCAAGCTAGCTGGCCTATGACTTCCAACTAAGGTAACCATTCCCGCACTCGGCATAAAACCAGGCCTCATACCGCTAACTCAACAATTTAAGGCAGCAGCAACAGTCGCGTCCATAACTCCCAATAATTAGTCTGTATTGCACATGCAGTGCGCGACTGTACCCAATTAAAGCGGCCCGTGATTTATCATAATCACATGATTAAAGTACATTTGCGTACACGCGCGTCTTAATTGTTTCCAACACGCTAATTAGGTTGACTTACGCTGAATTATGTAGTAGGGTTCTGTATAGAGATTAAATTGTTTTGTTTAGAATTGTGGTTTGTCTTGATTGTTAGTAGGGTGTGAAATTTTCGGTACGGGTTTGATTAAATAATGTTATTTTTGTTGTTTTATTCGATTATAAATTAATGTTTGTGAGTACCGCAATTTGATAGGCGCCAACCCACTTGCCTGTCAAACTGCCAATCGCCAACTGGGCCCGCGTGGTAGATTATAGCCCGGCCTGTAAGGCCTGTGTCCTAGCAGTGGGAAAATTAGAGGCTTATGATGCTATGCTATTTCTAGTCCAATGTACGACATATCAGAACTCTATCATTTAAAACATATTTGGATAAAATAAAAAAATTGCAAATCAGATTCATGAAACTATTAGTAGATAAAAACACAAAAAACCGTTGTAAAAGTAGTGATTACGAAGACTTATTTTTGGAACGTAAAATGCTGCCGGTCCATGAGAGGGTAGTGTTGTCAGTAGCTTTAGAACAGTATGGTAGCAATTAATTTAAAATAAAATACAGAAGTACCTCTTTCATATTTTTTGTGAAAACCTCGCTGCAGAGGATACATAAAAGGGAAAAATTTAATTGTTTGTATGTTTATACCTATGTGAAAGTGTCATTATAAAAACCAAATTTTAAACTTTAGTTATAAAAAAAGGAGCTACGTCTGCCAACAAACTGCTGTGCAGTTTGGCAGAAGTAAATGTTCTGTATTTATATTATTAATCTGAATAAACACTTCTTTTTTTTTTTTAACTTTCTTCACACTAGGAATTTCTCCTGTATGGTGGATGCGTTTACAAACATTTAAACTCACATACACAAACAGCTAGACCCGGAACAACTACTTGTAGGTCATACAAATATTTGTTCCGTGCGGGAATCGAACCCGCGACACGCAGCGCAGCAAGTAATCGCTTAACCACTGCACCAACCATGTCGTCAAAAAATTATATTATAATATACAAAAACTTAACCGCTCAAAAAGAACATTTACGACCAAAATAGAAACATAACTAAGCAAAAAGTCTCTTTGTTACAAAAACATAACTTTAAACTGTCCCAAAAATCCTTTGCAAACGGAATATGTATTCAGGTTTGACAAAAAAACTTTTAAACTTCCATAAACCAATATTTACATTGGTTTACCATACGCGGATCCCTAAAAACACAGAGCTTTCCTCAATTTTTCTGCCTTATTTGCATACTGTCACGCCGTATTTTGTTTTTTAAAGGGACGTTATCGCCGACGCGTTTTTACTTTTTTTAAACATTTTTATAATTGCTTTGATTAATTAGTTCACTGTAGTTTTCGGTACGGAATTTTAGGCATGTTTTTGGATAATGAAAATGCGTTTATTCACGTACATGTAAATTTCTTTTGTTTTCTTTTGAAATAAAAGGGGACGGTATATTTGTACACGGGCAATCTATGGGTCAATTATACTAAGAGATCGCTAGATGCCCTGCGCGTCCAATATAACAATGCTTTCAGGATGTTGTTGAGGCTGCCTCGATACTGTAGCGCACCGACGGCTTCTATGCTATTGTACGCAAAAAAACTGCGTCGCTTCTGAGGAGAGTGAGGGGCAGTCAAAACAGCATCCTGAAAACTGTAGCCGAGAGCTTCGGCTCTCCGATTATACAGCAGTTTGTGCGGAGGTTGATTGTTACTAACACTAGGCAATAAGTTATTTTTTGTATGTTACTACTAACACCATATGGATAATTGTGTCCGAAATAAAGCGATTCTATTCTATTCTATTAAATATGTTAAGCTCAAAAATTATGATGAACATAATTGAGTGACTTAGTTTCATAGGCAATTATAATTTTACCGGCAAGTGCTAATAGTAGGTACACTGTTTTAGCCTCACCACCGGTTCTTAGCTGTGTTTCTTAGAAAAATATAATTAATTAACCTAAATGAAACATAACGATTAGTTTACTTGGAATTTACCGTATAATGTCAGAAGAAGCCTTTGAATACTTTAATGTATAAAGTATTTTTAGACAGACTTTAGTTTTTTACAAAATACATACATAATCAGCCTAAAATGTTCCCACTGCTGGGACACAGGCCTGCTCTCTGTGAGAGGGAGTGGGCTGAAAACCACCACGCGGGCCCAGTGCGGGTTGGTAGATATCTGACATGTCTTCGAATTTTTAGATCCAGAACATGCCGGTTTCCTCACGATGTTTTCCTTCACCGTTTTGAGAGCAGTGGTGATGAAATAATTTACACAAAGTAAAGCACTTGTCAGGGTTCGAACCTACGACCTGCAACTCGTAAGTCGCTGCCGTTACCACTGGGCTACCACTGCTCGTTTTATACAAGGCGACGATCACCGACTTTAATGATTTTATACTGAAGATCACGTCTAAACGAATAATGTTAATGTTTTGAAAAAAATATAGTTAAATTAGAGCATTTCCTCAATAACTTAATATGTGAATATTTTAGATTATGTTTATATTACATAGTGAAATTAATTTGTAAAGTTACGCGGATAAAAAACTGAGAATGGCGCAAAATCTGCCAAGCTTGTTTTTCTGAAACCTTCACCAACTTAAAGATAGTTTAATTATTGATCTTTTAGTATACCCGTTTTATTAAAATACCTTTTGTTTTGTATATAATAAATTAATGCGTCAAATTGGGGACAGCGCCTTGATGGGCGAGTCCTATTACTGGCCGAACGTACGACGCGTTGCGTGAGCTCAGTACAGAACACGCAAGCTAACCACTCAAGGTCACTGACATATCTGCGTCTTAACTTGCTCCGTTCATGTGTGTTTCCGGTTACTGTCTTTGTCATCAATTTTTCGAGCATTTCCTGGCATCCGATTGAACTGAAAGTTAACATACCTAAGTAACATCGATAGGTATACCACGACCCAAACGCTGATGCTTGAAAAGGTCCAGAAAACCTTTCTAAGATTCCTCTTCCAATGGTTATACAATTTCTTTCCATATATGTACCCTACCATCTTTTAGGAATGTTAGGGTTTATTTCATTGGAGGTGAGGCGAGGCCTTGATCAGCTCACGGTGGCCTGTAATACCTTACGGGGACATGTAGACTGCCCAGAGCTCCACGGCCTTTTCTGCCGTTTATTTCCGCCCGACAAATTCATCGGACACCGTTCGAGCCAATCTGTTTGCGCAGCCTTCATCCAAAACTATCGCCAGAGCTGAATCCCCAGTGTGTCGTACTTTGAAGATGCTCGTCGCCCTTCTGGCTGCCAACCCTGAATGTGATGTGTTTGCGGATGAATGGAGAAAAATTATGCGTATATGTCTAGTGTTCTGCGAGAGAAAGTATGCAAGGGAGTCTACTGTTCCATGTTAGTTTTAATAATGCAAAATTAAAATCTGTATAACACTTATACAAAATATGTTAATATTAATATTTTTGATGCTTCTATGTTAATTAATGTAATTGGTGTTGTACCGTTTTGATTAACTATAATTAAAATTAAAATTTGGTTGGGTTTTTGGTGAGTTGATCTGATGATGGAGCCCGAAGGTGACCATCGGAACACCTCAACTAAATAAGATAGCGTTATTGTGTTTGAGCTTGTTTTGACAAGTACTATAGCCCAACATGGTGCCCAGGGTCTGATGATGGACCTGGCAGGTGGCCATAGGAACTTCTCAATCAAACAAGATAGCACCATCGTGTTTAGACTCATTGGATATGTATTGACAAGTGCTTTAACACTTAGTGGTGTCCAGGGTCAGATGATGGAGCCAGAAAGTGGCTATAGGCACTCCTCAACAGAACAAGATAGCACCATCGCGTTTGGACTCATTGGATATGTATTTGACAAAATGCTATTACACAAGGTGGTGCCCAAAGTCCGATGATGGAGCCAGAAAGTGGCCAAAGGAACTGAAATACGATGATGTATTCTAGTTCAGCGTTCTCTATGCATTTTAACACCACACTGCGATCGCCAATCTGCCTGCCAAGCGTGGCGATTATGCATGCAACTCCAAATGTTGGGGGAGGCCTATGTCCAACTGTGGACGTCTTTTGGCAACAATGAATGATGATAATTCAAGTTCAGCTGAGGGGTCTCAACTAAACAAGAAAGGATGACCATGTTTGAGCTCATTGGATGTATTGACAATTGCTTTTGACCTAGGTGGAGTCCAAGGTCTGATGATGGAGACGGAAGGTGTTTACATGCACTTCTCAATTAAGCAAGATAGCCTTTTTGTGTTTGGGTTCGTTTGGTCTTGCTCCACAACCATAACTAATTGATAAAAATTTGAAAATACAGTTGGAGCTGCTGAAGATTGTAAGACTATCTTTTCATTGTATAAACTCAATCTTCTTTGTATTATATAATTGCATAGCACAGGTGTTAGTACTATGTACAATAGTGCTAGACGCTAGCTAGACGTTTTTCATCGTTCTCACATGTATAATTGAAATAAATGCTTTGATTTGAGTTTGTTTTCTCTTGACACAAAGCTATAGCCCGAAGTATAGTTAGGGTCTGATGATGCATCCAGAAGGGCCACAGGAACTCCTAAATTTTACAAGGTAGCCCCATTGTGTTTGGGCTCGTTGAATACGCTACAAGTGAAGGAGATAGAACAGCTATTTCATCAAATTATTATGCTAATAAGTATAAAATAAATCACATTAAGAGCGTTTACGACTTACGGCATTTCATACAAACTTTCAAGCCCTTGTTTTTCGAAATGACTGAACCGATCTTAATGAAACTTCATACGCATAAGCAGGATACAAAGGACATCCAAATTAGACCGATTTTTAATTTTCCATAGAAACAGAGATTTCCAGATAACTGTTTTTAAATAAGACATTTCAAAAATGTTCTTAACTAACTTTATAGACCTTTGTATCCTGCTTATGCGTATGAAGTTTCATTAAAATCGGTTCGGTCATTTCGAAAAATAAGGGCTTGACATTTTTTATGAAATACCGTATGTCGTAAACGCTCTTAAGTAAATATATTTTTAAAAGCAAGATTTTAATTAAATAAAATGTACGAAATAAAACATAGAACTTTATTATTTTCTTAAAAGCTTGAGGCGTCAACGTCCTTCTTATTACACTTTCACTTCAGCCTCAAGCTTTTAAGAAAATGTTAAATAACATTATTATTAGTTTAGATAAAATAATACTGTACGCTAATATTGACCATGTCAGTTATTAGCAGTTGCTTGCGGACAGTGAACACGTTTTCCGTGGCACGTTTCAGCGCCGGAAACAATTCATTATATCGAAATATGTCGCCGGTGTGTTAGGCTCGCCTTGTAATGAGACGTAAAACTTTAAAGCTGTAACGGTTTTTTTTTTTGTGAAAGAGAAACAATTTTTTGATTCAATTCAATTCATTTATTTATTGCATCAAATATGGTATAGGTACTACATGAAGTTCTAAGATTTTTTTTTTTTTTTTCAAGAAAAAAAAATAATTATTTCCGACATTCTTCTACTGCCTCGTTGGTATAATGGTCGCAAGCGCTATTTCAGAGCATGTGGTCATGGGTTCGATTCGAAGTGTTATTGGGTCTTTAAATCAGAAATTCCTCAGTAGCAGCCCGGAGTCTGGATTTGTGCCCGGTTGAAGGCAATAGGCTCGCCCCCTATTATATGAGACTTAAACGTAACTAGCAAAATGTGGGTGTTGTTTGCGCTATATATCTTCCGCCACACCAGGTGTACTATAGCAACATCTCTGCTTAACCCTTCCGGGATTACAGGTGTGATGTTATATGTGTGTATGTTGTGTTTTTTTTTGTGTGAAATAATAAATGTTTTTTAAAAGAAAATATCCTGGGGTTTTGAACTGTTGTGATTTAATTTTCTATTCCTTTACTTTTTCTTGTATTGAAAATATAACAACAATTACTCCAATAAAGGAAAAAACCGGCCAAGTGCGAGTCGGACTCGCGCACGAAGGGTTCCGTACCATTATCTATAAAAAAAATCACGTTTGTTGTATGGGAGCCCTTAAATATTTGTTTTATTTTAATTTGATTATTTATTTTTAAAGTCCATATATATTTACATATTCTATGAATATTTCAAGCGTCTACCTGTTGCCGTTATCAATATAGAGCAAAAACGAGCAAAAAAATCACATTTGTTGTATGGAAGCCCCCTTAATTATTTATTGAATTCTGTTTTTTAGTATTTGTTGTTATAGCGGCAACAGATATACATAATCTGTGAAAATTTCAACTGTCTAACTATCACGGTTTATGAGATACAGCCTGGTGACAGACGGACAGACAGACAGACAGACGGCGGAGCCTTAGTAATAGGGTTCCCGTTTTACCCTTTGGCTGCGGAACCCTAAAAAGAGCTAGCAACCAATATCGAGTAATTTAGGCCAGCTATAGAAACAATAAAAGCCGCGCTACTATTGTTTCAAACTACCGCAATGCCGCAAACACTTGAAGCATTACAAAATTAAAATACAACACAATACCAATACATTGTTTTCTAAAATCAAACAAAGCGATGCGAACAGAGGCTGCCATAACACAACATAACATTGTGTACATTTGCAACAATCTCTTAGTTGGTATAATAGCATATTTTATGGTCTGACATGCTACTTGAGTGTTAGTTCCTTTGCCTTAAGCTGCGTTTTCACTAAGCATTCTGAACAGTTCTGAGCGAGCAAGCGTTTGTTCGCGTGGTAAATGAACACTTGAACGAGCGAATGCGATTTTTTTTTTTAAAACATTGAGCCACATTAGGAATTTCTCCTGTATTGTGGGTGCGTTTACAAACATTTAAATTCGCATACACAACCGCCTGACCCGGAACAACTACTTGTAGGTCATACAAATATTTGTTCCGTGCGGGAATCGAACCCGCGACACGCAGCGTAGCAGTCAATCGCCCAACCGTGCCGTCAATTGATCAGTTATGATCGGTTGGACTCGGTGAACACTGCTTGCTCGCTCATTCTTTCAGTCAAAACGACGTCACGGCGAGCGAGCTTTACTCTGTGAATTTGCTCGACGTTGAACGTGCTCGGTTGGTGACCGTTATTTTTTTTTTAACCAATTCCGGGAAGCTCTTTTCTGTTTCGAGCGAATATCGGCAGAACAGCAAACATTTGCTCTGAACAAAATGGTCACTCGGCAGGGTAGTAAAAACACGGCTTAAGGGACCTACTTAAGATTAGGATAATTTTGCTAGCAATATTGTAATAATAATAATCATTTTAAGGCCCATAGATAAAATACACAAAATTAGATTTTACAACAATAATAAACTAATACATATTGTAAACCAAATTAAATTATAACTAAACACACGTTTTCGGCGTCGTGTTTCGCTGCGTGGAGTCGCGTAACCGTCCTCGGAATCGTCGATATACGACACTTTTCGGCCAAAAGTCCTCTTTCATGCAGGTCTGTAGATGGTTGATTGGGATTCGTACCACAAATGACTTTAAGACAACACAATAATAACTATTAGTACGTGGCCTTGTAGACGCCGCCACATCACTCCCCCCGGAGACTGGAGGTCGATAGAAGGCTGAGTCGATACATCTTGAGATGCTTACCAGGGCCAGTAGAGGTTCCAGTCAGCCGGAACCGAATACCGCATAGTTCACGGTAAGTCGGAACTGTCTGTGGTGTTTCCCCAGTAAGTGGTGAGTAGGTGGTGCTGCATTATACAATTATTGGTTGCGCTGATTCGATTAGAATTATAGTATTGTCATTTCCTTTTTTTTTATGTTGGCAATTGAATTGATAGATACGGTTGGTTTGTAAATTTCTATCTCCTATCCCATTCCTGCACAATTGACTGTCATTCGCGTGGGAACAAAACGGCTACCCCAAGTGGCGCCACCTAGCGCAATCTCGTCAAAACATTTTGGAAAAGGAATATGCTGATTGTCTGTGTTCGAAATGCATCGCTCGCGCGTGTCTCCTGAGTCTCGTGCATTATACTTGAAGAAACAATTTAAAATTCTACCGTTGCTCCAGGCCTCGGGGGCAAATGAAGGAACACGGGTGGGTTTTAGTCAGTAAAAGTGTGACACGCCCTCCCGCTCCGCCCAGAGCGGGAGAAGTTATTTAATAATTTCCCACCCAGAAAAAAATAAAAAAAAGGCCTCCATCGCAACAAGTAAGGTATTGTGCACCCTTTCCTCTGTACAAACTGTTGTTTTCATCGCCCAATTTCTCTCCAAACAGTAATAATTGTACTTCATCCATTGTTTTACAACACCAACTACTAAAATCTATCGTAAGAAATCGCTTATTTTGCGTAAACAATTATAATTATAATGTACAACAAAGCACAAAAATAACTATAATAATAATTTAATTAATAATTTATTTTTTATAATTATAAGTATAATTTCTTTATTGGAAAAAATATTTTTTAACAAAAATAGGCACCTGTGTTACAGGAGCCAGTGTCTTCTCTCAATTACAAGAGCCGATTTTTATGCAATAAGAATTAATCTAAAACACATACAAATAATAAGAATAGAAATGAAAATAAATAAAAAAAGGTGTAAAACATTCCTTACGTGGAGTAATTTAAAAGTGTGTTTGGTGTATAGTGTATAAATGGTGTGTAGTGTTTGTGGTGTGTTACATCACACACCACATACCTACATTACACACTCACACACCACACAAGCACACGTTTTTATAACATTATAGAAACGTATGCTTGTGTGGGATGTGTGAATTGTTTTATTTGTACCTATTTTAGAAGGAGTTCGGTTTGCTTATAATATGAAATACAGGTATAGCAAGGAAAGTTGGTGGTGTGATAGACTTATTCTTCTCCTCCACCAGGTGTTGACGTACTGTACTTGCCACCTTGTGCGTGTCCCAAAAAATTTTGTTTCTTTCTTTCCTTTCTTCCCATACCTTTTTCTGCCGCCAAGGGGCGTTGTTGTATTCCGGTATGAAAGGTTCTTGACGGCTCAGCTGGATGTTCAGCTTTATCTTTGGAAGGTTTCTCGTATTACAGATGCTCATAGGCTGATTATGTATGTCCCATATTATATCGTTTTCATTATTTATCAGTCTTTTGTCTATCTGAAATAACGAATGAACATCGATAATATCTGCCAAAAATTGGAAAGTTTCTGTTTAATTTGTCATAAGAATTACAGATGCAGCAAAGATTCACAAGTTTTCTTAGAACAAAATAAATGATAATGATTTCATTTATTTTAAATATAAATTAACATTCAAAAATTTGATGATATTTACAAATCAATAAGCACGATAAAAAGGTATGCTGCCTTAAAAAAACATTCCAGAACTCAACATTAAAAATGGAACAATAATTTTACTACAAATTGTTCACGGTAAATGTATGGGGATCTCTGTCAAGCAATCTCTAGGAGATTGAAGTATTTTTCATTTAAATTTTACACAATATCTATGTTGTCACAGTTTTCTATCATTAGGATATTTATTGTCCACATGAAGGACTAAGTGTGGAAACCAAACCCTCGAACATAGAAAAAGACAGGGTATTTATTAATTTATTATACTTTCCTAGTATATAAAATTCAAATTCAAATTATTTTTTTATTTTAGTTGAAAAGGCGTCATTATAAAAATCATCGTAATATACTTTACTTACAAAAAAAAAGTAGCTACATCTGCCAAGAAACTGATATGCAATTTGGCAGAGGTAAGATATTTCTCTGAATAAACACTTTTTCATTTTCTTTTTTTTATAAATTTAAGTTAGGATGCATATTCGGTAGGCTCTAATAATCCTTCCATATCCCATGGGCACGTCTTGCCTACCTTTATCGCGCCCCCCGGTCTACTCTCTGATATACAATGGTCTCTGTAGTCCCATGAAACATGAGGCTGCAGGGGCTAGTGTGAATCTTTGGGTTCATTCGAGCAATCGAGTCTGGTCAAACCACGCTGGGGTCGGTGCATTTCATTCATTCATTCATTCTTTTTTTTATTAATTTAAGTTACATAGACCAAGTTATATAGAGGCATACAATTATTGTTGGCATTGCGGGTAGAACGTGGATGAGGCCGACGCAAACGTGGAAATTGGCACAAGAAGAGAGAGGCATAAGCGCATGAGTGGGTGAAGTCGGATTGTGGTTGATTATGATGATGATGTAGATGGCACAGTATCAACAAATCTATATATATAAAATTCAAAGTCCTGACTGACTGACTGACTGATATATCAACGCACAGCCTAAACTGCTGGTCCTAGAGACATGAAACTTGGAGGGTGTGTTCTTTGTAAAGAGTAGGTATCCACTAAGAAAGGGTTTTTAGAAATTTCACCCCTAAGAGGGTGAAATAGGGGATGGAAGTTTATATGAAAGTCTGTCAGTTTTGAAGTTAGGATCTTCAAATTTGGTAGGTGTATAGGCTGACAATTAAAAAATAATTTATACGTGTCTCAGCGTTTTTAATAATTCTACCCCTGAAGGGTTAAATTTTGTTGTTGGTTGGATGAAGTTGTGTATCAAAGTCCTTAATTTTCGAAGTAAAATACACTAAAATATATTATCTAGGCTTATGATTGGAAGCTCATGCAACGGTGTTGTTAGAATTTCAACCCTGATGGGGTAAAAACGGGAGAAAATAATTATTTTTCATGAAATATCTTTTTAAGTTAAAATCACTACATTACAGTTAGAATTACATTTTTCCCCGATTGTAATTAATTTAAATCATAATTTTACTTTGGTAAATTAAATTATACTTGAATAAATTTTATTTTATTTTATTTTACTAATATTTCGGCTTATAGTTGGAAACTATGCTAAGAAGGCATTTTTCGAAATTCGACCTTTAAGGGGTAAAAAAGTGGGATAAATCTTATTCCTTGAGTAAATAAACCTGAAACTTGGCACGAATACAAAACCTAAGTAAATTATATAGTGTGTCATTTTTTGTTTTTTTTTAAGCTACTACGTACCTATAGGGGGATTTGCGGATGTCAAAGTTTGTATGGAAGAGTTTTAACGCGCGGTCCAATTAACTCGAAACTCAGTATTTATACTGTCAACCAAAAATAAAGAATAAAATTTATAAGAGTTTTTCGAAAATTTACCATTTTTTTTTTTTTGGGTCGGCAATTATCAAATAACTTCTCCCGCTCTAGGCTGAGCGGGAGAGCGTGTCAGACTTTTACTGACTAAAACCCACCCGTGTTCCTTCCGTTGGCTGTGTGCCGGGGCCACGATATCCCTTTCGGACAAACTCGCAACCCTGGCAGGCGTTGGCCCTAGCGGACCCCGTTTGTTGGTGTTGAGATCTCTTTGAGGCGCGCGTGAAACACAACGCGCCATCGACCCAGGCCTGGTCCTTATCGGACGGCGAGCTACCCATCGCTCACCGTTCGCAGGCCCACGCCTACGGTGGCCGGAAATCAGCTTGCGACTCCCGACGCCCGGGGCGTCTCCTGCGGTGGCTAAGGTAATAATAAATAGTTAATAAAGATAATATAAAGTTTGTAATTTTTTGTATTTTTAAACTACCCTCTAAAGGGGGATTGGGGGATATTAAAGTTTTTATTTACTGCTTGGCTTGATTAACTTGAAAATTGGTATAAATAACCTATAAATCCAATAATAGAAACCTCAAAAAGATGTTTGAACAATTTACCCTTTTGAGTACCTACGTAAAAAGGGGCGATATAGTTTGTATGAAGAGAATCTTATTACTTTTGATATATAAACTTGAAATTTGGCCCGAGTTCTTATTTACATAACATCACGCCTGCAATCCCTAAAGGGATAGGTTGAGGTGTACCTTTAGTACACCCACATTTCGCCAGTTTTGTTTAAGTCCCATGTAATAGGGGCGAATCTATTGCCATCACCCGGGTATAAATCCAGATTTCGGGCTGCTACTGAGAAATTCCTAATGGAAAATCCAATCCCTTTTCCCGACCTGGGAATCAAACCCACCCTTCATGCTCAGCAGTCGCACTTGTGACCACTAGACTAACGATGCAGTCATTACTTAAATAACAAAGTTTGTCATAATTTTTGCGTTTTTCAAAACTACCCCTCAAAAGAATTTTAGGGAGTCAGGGTTTTAATGGGTTTTTGGGGATTTCAGTTTGTATTTAAGAATCTTAACGCGCGGTTCGATTAACTCATACTTTTGGCAGAAAAAAAAGAAGCAAATAAATGGAGTTTTCGAGAATCGGAAAAAGGAGTAATTAAGTTTTTGGGAGAATTTTATAGGTTCATACATCAATTATTATTTAAGAACAAAAACGTAGAAAAAATAAACAATACAAAATTTCTTCCAAATAGACTTAGACATGAAATGGAGGACACGTTTATTGAACAAGTATGTACAAAACGAAGTTGGTATTTATACGCTATCTATATCCTCCGTAAAGTTGTAAATCATACTGCACTCCTATCTGCTTACCACGCTTACGTTGCAGTTGGTTCCAACTAAGATATGGTATAATGTTTTGGGGGAATGCTGCTGATAGAGAAGCTGTTTTTTGCGACATCCACGCGGGCGAAGCCGCGGGCGAAAGCTAGTGTACCTATATACCTACTAGTCAGTTATATAACTTGATCGCAATGTGCGGTGCGGCTTATGGCCGGGGCCACAGCTCCTTACTATTCTAGGTCATATTAATACGGCCCGCTTGCATTTAATTTTCCTATCACTGTTATTATAATTAGTTCTTATTAAGTCGTTGTGGTTCATATGAGCCAATTTAGCTATGTATTACAGTTTTTAAATGTAGGTCTTTAGCAGTATAGTAAAAACCGGCCAAGTGCGTGTCGTACCACGCACAATGAAGGGTTCCATAGTTGGGATGAATAAATCCCAAGAACAAACTTATCTTTGTAGTTGAAAAACATGATCCCTCATACATTCCAATTGCAAATGTAAGTTTGTACGCACAATATTGATTCATTTACCATGTTACTTTAAGATCAAAGCCTCTTATAGATTTTTCTGTAATCTGTAGGTAAAGAACTATTTTCTGTTCGTTTTTTCATAATATACGATTAATAATAATGAGTTTATTTATTTTTAAAATAAGAAATTCATATGTGTACCAAATTTCAACTTAATCATTCCAGTAGATTCGGAGCAAATCGGCTGTGACAGACGGACAGACAGACAGACACACGAGTGATCCTATAATATAAGGCTTCCGTTTTTCCTTTTGCGGTACGGAACCCTAAAAATTGTGGAAGCATGTAGTTACTTCTCCAGACAAACCGTTTCACAAGAAGATCTGCTACTGGGCGCAAATGACACACCGACCACAGCCAAGCAACAAGCAGTTCACATGCTTTTTCATACAATCAACCAATCAACTCAGCCTATCGCATTCCACTGCTGGACATAGGCCTCTCCCAGGCTGCGCCACAACACCCTGTCCTCCGCCTTCCGCATCCAGTCTGACCCAGCCATCTTCTTAAGGTCGTCGGTCCATCTAGCTGGGGGGCGTCCCACACATCGCTTGCCGACACGCGATCTCCACTCCAGGACTCGTCTGCTCCATCGGCCATCGGTCCTTCGACAAACATGGCCAGCCCACTGCCACTTCAGTTTGCTTACTCTGCAAGCTATGTCAGTAACTCCGGTTTTTTTCCGGATAATTTCATTCCTGATTTTATCCTTCAAAGAGACTCCAAGCATAGCCCGCTCCATAGCGCGCTGGGGGACCTTGAATTGCTGTTTGTTTGCTGGCTGTTTGTGTATGTGAATTTAAATGTTTGTAAACGCACCCACAATACAGGAGAAATTCCTAGTGTGGGGCAACGTTTAAAAAAAAAAAATAATAATAATAAAAAAATTCATACATTTTGTATGAATTCATCGTACACGTGTAGCTGGTGGCAGCCACCCGCTACAGCAGTACCTACTCAAAGCTACCACACGACAGCCACCGGTGTCTGTGGTTGGTGGCTCGTGTTTTAGGGTTCCGTACCTCAAAAGAAAAAAAACGGAACCCTTATAATTTAATTTAATCACTTAATTCAAGTAACAAGACTCATAATGTTAGTAACAAAATACATACAAACTATGTTAGTAAAACATTAACACAGAAACAACTCGTGCTGCAAGGTGACAGGCCCCGCCGATACCTTGCAGCAGTGACTCACATACGCACAATCTAGCCTACTTGCTACCATAAATAGTATGCTGTTGGTGCTGCCCCGCACCCTACTAACCAGGGATGCGCACCGCTTCCGCATCACAGTGTAGAAGCAGTCAACGCGAGCTTCAGCAAACATCCCTGATGCGCTGCAGTATCGAGGCAATCCTATCAGCACCCTGAATGCGTTATTGTATTGAACGCGAAGGGATAGGATCATTCGTGTGATTAAGTTAGAATTTGGTACACATATTAATTTCTGTGACCCAAACACGGACGTGTAACGTAAATAAATAAATTTATAATATTGGGGTCACTTTTGGGGGGCAAATTCATCATTTCAGCTGAAAGGCGACCACTGCTGGACATAGGCCTCCCCCAAAGATTTGCCATAATCGCCACGCTTGGCAGGCGGGGTGAGTGCTGCTACCCATTCTCTAGTAAGTCGCCTTTTACGAAACTTACGGGAAGAAATAGGGTGGTGCTATTCTTTACGTCCGGCACCACACGGTACGGGGGGAAAATTAGTTAAATAAAAAATACAGTTTTGCAAACTGTACCGTGTTTCACATCAAATGAAAGGGCTTGTTAGGAGGGTCTGAAATATATATTTTTTATTATATTAAAATAAATAATTATAAAGTTATTAAAGAAAATAGATGAAAATTTACCATTTCCCCCTATCCTCCAAAGCCCAAAATTTTGAAAAAAAAAAAAAAAATATTTATAGATTACAGGAAAACCTATAAGAATTCTATGGTGTTAAAATAACTTGGTAAATCTCTCAATATTATGCGTACAAACATATTTGTGGTCGGAATGATGGGAGAATATGTTTTTCAACTACAATGATAAGTTTGTTCTTGGGGCAAATTCATCCCAACTACGGAACCCTTCATTATGTGTGGTCCGACACGTACTTGGCCGGTTTTTTTATTTGACATTTCGCCAAAAACTATCAACAGAAATAGTCTTCATAATCAGGTTTCGATGTTCAGCATACAAAGGGATAAATTTATAAGTTTAGTTCAGAACATAAATTCCAAATAAAAATTGTTAGTAAAGCTTAAAACTATGTTAGTACTTAAACCTACTTGTTTAAGGACACCACCAGAGCTGTGTACCTTATTCCAGTGCCCCACAATAGGACACTCAACCCTTTCCGTTATCGTGTTTAGAAGGTTGTTGGAGCTGCCCCGCACACGACGCATCAAGGAGGCCACTCTCTTACGCACTATTGCTCTAAAGCAGTCGGTGTTGGCCTCCGCAAACATCCCTGATGCACTACAGTGTCGCGGCAACCCCATCAACATCCTAAACCCATTATTGTAGAGGATCCGTAGGGCATTGAAAGTCTTCTGCGTATAGCGAACCCACAGGCTGCAGGTGTACAATGTCTGGCAGTACGCCTTAAACAGAGTAATTTTAACGTTTTTTGTGCACCTTGCAAACCTGCGCGCCAGCGTATTGCATCTCACTGCCAATACCCTACGTTCCCTCTCAATGTCAAAATCATCAAAGAGGTCCTCAGTGACCCAGTGTCCCAGGTACTTGAATTTGGTGACCCTACTTATCGGAATCCCTCCAAGGCTGACCGGTAGAATGGTAGTCGGAGTTTTATTGCCCGCCTTAAAAACAAGTAGTTCCGTCTTTTTGGAGTTATACCTGAGGCCATGTGACACTGCGTATCTCTCACATATGCCTAAGAGCATGTTGAGGGCTTTAACAGATGGGCTCAGCAGTACCATATCGTCGGCGTAGCTAATGTTGTTCACACAAGTGCCATGCATTGAACAACCGACCCCGGCCCTGCTGAGCTCATCTATCAGTCCATTCACATACAGGTTGAAGAGCCGTGGTGACGTCAGCCCTCCCTGTCTCACCCCACACTCCAACCTGTACTCTGTGGAACATGAGACCGCCCACTTAACATTATTGGTTTGATTGCCATACCAATATCTCAGCATGCTGATCATGTCCCTGGGTGTGCTAGTTTCCTCCCGAAGCTTATCCCACAGCACATTATAAGAGACAAGGTCAAATGCCCTCGACAGGTCCAAATATGAAATAGTTGTTCCCGTCGGAGGCATCACCCGTCTTATTTTTAATAATTGGAATTACTGTGGTCTTCATAAGCTCTTGGGGTAAATACGAATGTCCCAAGCACAAATTGTAGAACATACCCAACACCCTGGGCAAATGAGCCCCCGCGTGCTGCAAGTGTTCGATGCTGAGGTCATCGTGCCCTGGAGACTTTCCTCGAGTCATGCTCTTAATAACCTGAGAGACTTCTTTTATTTTGAACCTAAACCGCGCGCAATCCTCGACCTCAGCATCAAGCACCCGCCGCACACCTGGTGAGGGAGATTCAACCTTAAAACGTTCCCTAAACAGCTCGGCAATCTGCTGGGGCTCACTTCTACCCTCAACACACGCAGGCACACACAAACCAGCTTCCAGTTTCCTGGTATGCTTCCAAAAACGCTTGAAGTCCTTATCCTTGTGGTGTGTGGCTAAGATGTCCATTTTAATGTGCTCCACGTTGTCTTGACACCACTTGAGCTTAGACTTAAAGCGCTTTCTGGTTTCGCACATTGTATCATAAATATCACCAGACTTCGGTTTACCATATAGCATCCAGATCTGAAAGCTGCTTCGTGCTTCCAGATGAGCCTTTTGTACATGTCTATTCCATCCAATAACATTATTCTGCTTTTTGTGCTGTCTCAGTCTATTGCTGCTACGCGCAGCTACCGACAACACACTAACAATAGTGTTATACAAATCATCAATTATTGCGTAATGACAAGCGTTACTGCACACCTTATCAGCACACAGACCAAGTTCCACCGGAAAATCAATGTCCCTTAGTTTGCTGTTACAGAGTTCCCTATATAAGCTGGTCTGCTCAGCGTCTTTCTCACCCCATCTCACTTCATTGTATAGATTCCCATTACAATATTTTTTCTCGATAATATTCCCAAGTTACAATAAACTTCCAGCGGAAAATGATCAGACCAGTACACATCATAAAATACCTTAATATAAGTCACACATTGCCAAGCTGCCTCCGTAGTCAGACAGTGATCAAGCCATCGTTTACAATTATTGTGACTTTCACTAACAAATGTGTGCGTATCAGTTAACGTATTTAACTTCATCACGTCCGCACAGAGCCAGCTCCGCTCCATACAAAAATTAGTTAATTCCCTAAAGAATAACTCATTTGGATGAGCGTTGAAATCCCCGAGGATTATAGCGGATTCAATGTTACAACTCTCAATCACTGCATTTATTTCACTTAATACTTCCGTGAATTCTAACAAATTCTCTGCACTGTCTGTTGGCATGTACCTACACCGAAAACACTAACGAACTACGTTCACACACATTTACGAAAATATCAATCAAAACCGATGGAATTGCAAACATTATTGTAGTATATTTCGGTAGAATACAATTTCTACATGTTGTTAGTGATATTTCATGTAATGTGTATTAAGAGAACCGAACTCGTTCGAGAAGATTCTTGTAAGAAAAAATATGTGAATTGCTCAAAAAATACTAACTTTTTATAGGTCATAATGGAATATAAGACTAATATTCATTTTAGACGTGACTCTCGTATTATTACCGAAGAAAACAAAACCTAATTAAGACTAATCTTCGAGTTGGATATTTTAATGTTTTTTTTTACTAGCCTGGACTGTCCCTCTCCTGCACAAAGGCCTTGTCTACGCATCATCACCATGAGCGAGCCCACCACTACTGGACGGGAGAACGGATCGCGGGGTGTGGTACGGAATTCCTCCACGCGGGGGGCAGGCGTCGCTCGCATGAATCAATCGCCCGACATATGCACATAGAACATTGCTAATTTAGTAAAACTCAAAATCATTAATTATACGCCTAATTAGTATCGAAGAAGATTTTCATTCATCTCCAAAACAGGCCTTCCTCCACACTTCCATCTTTTTACAAATATAACAACAAATGACGTGGCTCAAAAGGCTGCCCAACTTAAACGGGACTGGGCAGGTCATGTCTACCGCATGACCAACTGTGGGTCCAAATGGCACAGAATTGGTGCCCTGAAACAGTGCGACGGGGTCGCGGTAGACCACGTAAGAGATGGCGGGACGAATTGGATAGGTTCTGGTAAAACTGGAAGGAGGACGCGTGGGCTCGCGAAGGATGGAAGGAGTGGAGAGAGAACAAATGATTTTGACAACGAATTGAACTGAAAAAGCCTCCCTGCACTAGGGGCCCTTCTATTGGTGTGCATTGTACATAAGCCTTTCTAAAAACACATAAACCAATTTTATTGTCTGACCATCTGCCTAATTTTCAAGCTAGACCGTAGTCCAGTGAACTCCCAAGTTAGTGGTTTACGTTCCTTATTAATATGCATCTTGTCGGTCGTGAGAACAAGCTCTATATAGGGTAATGTGCCCCTAGTGCCCTATCGTCTCGGGGAACACTGGCCATACCAGACCACATTCTAAGTACTCATTAACAGCACCTCTTAAGCAGATATCAGACGCTTCGTTTTTTGTTATTTTTTTATGATTCATTTAATGTTGAGTTAGTCTCGACACTAAATTAATCAAACGGATCCAACGATGTAGGATTTCGGGACTGGTATTTCACTCGCCTACCGAACACATGAACGTTGATTTGAACTATGTTTGTTTGTCGGTCTCATGTGAACATGGAATGAAACAAATATGACCATTCACTTGTGAGTGCACGATTAACTAGTGAAGCGTCTGATACCAGCTTTAGTAACAAGAACACATTCCGGAATACAAAATGTTGATAGAAAAAGATAGAAATTGCAATTTTCTTCAAAGTATAATTTATAGCAATTTTTATGCTACCATAAAAGTAAGCGGATAAGGAGGCTTTAATGAAATTTTGTGAAAATTTTATTGTTTTCCGTCTCCCTTCTTCCTTATTCAAACTTGGTGTGGTCAGGTGTTTTTTTTTGTGATTGATTAATTTATGTTATGAATGTTTGTTTGTGTTTATTATACACAAACAAACATTCATACCAGGAGACAGTTTGCGAAGTAGACATTTTGCGAATGAGCCTTTCTAAAAGTGTAACCGTGGAGTTTTTCTGCCGTGCTTTTCCATAGGAAACAATCAATTGGAACCATGCACCTAGCTTCTGACGTTTCATAAGTGCCCATGTAGACTCATGTGAAATAAAATATTTTCATTATGATTTTGAGCTACGCAAGTTTTTATTGATTGTATGTGTTGTTATATTTATTTTTATTATAGTATTTGTCTGTTACGGTATTTGACTGCTATTTTTAAAGGTGTTACTAAAAAAGACGATTTAACAATATGAAATAAAATATTTTGATTTGAATTTTGGTTTGAAGTATTTTTGTAAAAGTAGTGGCTAACTTAACTGTTGTACAGTTTTGGTAAACTCTGTGGACGAGAATAATAAACTTGGACAAGGTAAATTATAAAAACCTGTTCTCTTTTATATGATATAATCTGGTCATTTCTTAGCTGCCACGGCTTATTTTAACTTAGTATTTTAGTTGTTTTTTATATGTTTATTACGGACGCTTTTAACGTGCACGTCTTTCTACATTGTTCTCACATGTATAATTTCAACATAAATTATGTAAGTAACAAATACTATGTAACAATATTTTGATTTAAAAGAGTGTCCGTGGAGTTTCTTGCCCGTTCTTCTCCATAGGAACCTACTACGCTTTGGAATGGGCAACTAGCTTCATCTGACTGACTGACCCCTTGACAATTCAAAAGTGCCTATAATAGGTTTATTTGAAATAAATGCTTTGAGTTTGAGTTTGATTAGTTTTTGGCTCTGTTTAACTATCACGCCTGTAATTCCCGAAGGGTTAGGCAGAAGTATACCTTTAGTACATCCACGTTTCGCCAGTTAAATTTAAATTCCATGTAAAAGGAGGCGAGCCTATTGCTATCAACAAATCCAGACTTCGGGCTGCTACTGAGAAATTCCTGGTGGAAAATCGCAATAACATTTTGCCCGACCTGGGAATCGAACCCCGGACCTCGTGCTCAGCAGTAGCGCTCGTGACCAACGAGGCAGTTGTTAAACTACTGAACTAAAGAACCCACAAAACACGTATTTTGTAAGAGAACGAGCATTTGCTTCGTTTCTCATAACTTTGGTGTTGGTCCCGTCTTTGTTCATTTTGTACTAAAATTGAACTCGCCAGTGTCGATCACCGTAGTACAGTAGTTATTGTCAAGTAAGTTACAATTTATATAAATTTTTTTTTTTTCTTTGACTGGCGACCTGTGTGCGCGTCATTGTTGTGCATTTGTGAGCACTATGTGAGTAATTTTTTTTTCTTTAAATATTTTCCTTTTTTTACTTTTTCTTTTATGACGTGTAAAAGTGATCCCGATGTCCTATTTACAGAATAAACGATTTCATTGAGAACTAACATTATGTCAAAACTCAGGATTCCGTATTCCTTTTAAGGGCGGAACCCTAAAAACCGAAAAAATTAATAAGTTTTTAAATTAAACGCCAACTCAATAACTATTTTATTAAAAATGGTCCGAATACCTATCAGCTTTATTACTTTTTGAACGTCGAATACTACAAAAGACAGCTTCACCTCATAGTATCCCAGGAGAAGAAAGAATACTACAAATTCCTTAACAATACAGAAAACTGTGGAAACATTAAAACACCATCATCTTTTAAACAAGTGAACTCACGGTCCCCAGTTAGTTTACAAGAAACGAACAGTTGCAAATAAAGGAAGTGAGTTTATCAAAATTGTTGACTTTAAAAAAATATGATCCTCTTCCTCTGAGCTCTTGTAAGATTAAGTCTAAGATAATCCTACTTTCAGTTATTCCCGGCCGAGTTTCAGAAATAAGTTTCATTGAGCTTTTCTGTTTGTTCAATGTTATAAAAATGTATGAGAAAGACATTTTTTTTTTCTCTTACGTAATTATTTAAGTTGTTTTGATATGCCTGGATCCACCTACGAAGATGGTTTTCATTTTCTAGGAATTTAACCCATAACCTACATTGTGATTAATAAAAAGATTAATTTGTCATTAATAAAAGATTTAGGAAATTGTGCCTCGTTGGACTAGTTCTCATTAACTAGACTTACGAACATTAACCCCCTTATTACAAAACAAGGTTTATCTTCAGAGCCAGGTTTAAAAAATGGAGCCATTATTGAATTTCGAACTTTATTCCGACTACGGTAAAGTTCCTAAATACAAAACTGACAACTTAGTACCGATCTAAGTTTTCAGTTTTGTATAAAGAACGGTATTTCAATCACTGTTACGTTCTTATTACAAAAACTGGCTCCATGGTTTAAGTCATGTCAAAATATAAATCTTGTTTTGTAATAAGGCGGCCTAGGTTTGATTCCCAGTGTTATTGGGATTTCCTGTTAGATATTTCTAAGAAGTAACATGATAAATGATGAATGGTTTTTATTTCTGTAAGTACGTTTGTACAAACACTTTTACACGTCAATCATATTTTAAAAACTAGATGAGGTCGGCGTTTCCTATCTGACTACTCTGAGAAGAAAGGCCGAAACAAACTCAGAGGTCACAGCCTCTTTTAAAGTCCAGACATAATCTTGGTCAGATCATGTGAAGGCCATGTAGATTGGTATCTGAAATGGTCTTTTGAGGAAAGAACCACACAGATTGAGTGGACCTGACCAGTCAGTGCACGCATTTGTCAGTAATCGTGCAGAGCTCTACTCAGAACTTAAGGAGCTCAATGATGCGACGATCAATACCAAAGAAAGGACATTTGGGTAGGCTGCTTGTATGACTCAAACTGCCAGACCATGATTAACACTAACTGAGAATAAAAGAAAAGAAAAAAATATGCAATAACCCACATAGTCATAAATGATAAATGATAAATGATTTTATTTCTGTAAGTAGGTTTGTACAAACACTTTTACACGTCAATCATATTTTAAAAACTAGATGAGGTCGGCGTTTCCTATCTGACTACTCTGAGAAGAAAGGCCGAAACAAACTCAGAGGTCATAGTCTCTTTTAAAGTCCAGACATAATCTTGGTCAGATCATGTGAAGACCATGTAGATTGGTGTCTGAAATGGTCTTTTGAGGAAAGAACCACACAGGTTGAGTGGACCTGACCAGTCAGTGCACGCATTTGTCAGTAATCGTGCAGCTCTACTCAGAATATAAGGAGCTCAACGATGCGACTATCAATACCAAAGAAAGGCCATTTGGGTAGGCCACTTATATGACTCAAACTGCCAGACCATGATTAACACTAACTGAGAATAAAAGAAAGGGAAAAAAAAATATTATGCAATAACCCACATAGTCTTCACATTCACAATAATTAAAATAATATAATACTTTACAAGTAAATATTCCTGTCATTGTCTATAAAATATTAATTAAATGTCACTGTTTATAAAATAATAAAGTTAGCAAAAACAAAAAAAAAAAAAAAACAATAAAAATAAACTACCTCAATATGTACAAAAATTGGAGCAGCTCAATCCCAAGCCTTTTTGTCCTCAATATAATCTTTAACAGTATAAAAGGCTTTCTGGCACAACTTACGTTTAATGAATGATTTGAATTTATTAAGGCTTAGATCTTGAACGTGGCTTGGCAGTTTATTATAAAAGCGTATACATTGACATCGAAACGAGCCACCTATTTTCTTGAGCCTTGTTGTAGGTACAACAAATTTGTGTTTGTTCCTAGTATTTATATTATGGATATCACTGTATTTTTTAAATAATTTTATATTTTTATGGGCATATAATAGATTTTCAAAAATATACTGAGAAGGCACAGTCATTACATTAATCTCCTTAAATTTCTCTCTGAGAGAGTGTCTTGGACTTAATTTATAAATTGATCGAACAGCTCTTTTCTGCAAAACAAAGATAGTCTGAATGTCGGCAGCATTTCCCCATAACAGAATACCGTACGACATTACACTATGAAAATAGCTAAAGTACACTAAACGGGCTGTCTCTATGTCAGTTAAATTACGAATTTTTCTAACAGCATATGCTGCGGAGCTTAGCTTTTTTGACAGTTTATCTACATGTGGGCCCCACTGAAGCTTAGCATCCAAAGTCAAGCCCAAGAATACAGTGCTATCTTCAGGATTCAATTCTTCGCCCTTTATTAACACATTAGTTTTCACCTGCCTAACGTGAGGTAGCGTAAACTTAATGCATTTGGTTTTTTTTTCATTTAGAAGTAAATTATTAACATTAAACCAGTGAACTACTTTTGAGATCGCGCTATTTACATCGTCAGTAACCAGCTGCTGACGTTTAAGTTTAAACAAAAGTGAAGTGTCATCTGCAAACAACACTATATCATGATTATCCTTTATGAGGTAAGGCAAGTCATTAATATAAATAAGAAACAAGAAAGGACCAAGAATTGAGCCCTGTGGGACTCCCATTCTTACTATAGATCCGGGAGATCTTTTCCCATTGACGTCAACGCTCTGAATCCTATTACTCAAGTATGAAATAAGAAGATCCAGAGCGGTGTTCCGGATCCCGTAGTGGCGGAGTTTCCTGATTAACGTTTCATGAAAAACGCAATCGAATGCCTTGGACAAATCACAAAAAATGCCCAAGGCATCGCATTTATCTTCCCATGCATTATAAATATGTCCTAACAGTTCAACACCGGCATCAGTAGTCGAACGGCCCCTTGTAAAACCGAACTGTTTGCTATGTAGTAATTTATGTTTATTAAAAAATCTTTGCAATTGGTCTAAAATTAATTTCTCAAAAATTTTACTAAAGGTAGGTAGTACTGAAATAGGTCTATAATTTGAGGGGTCTGATGTACTACCTGATTTAAACAACGGTATTATTTTACTATTTTTCATAAGGTCAGGAAACTCCCCACAGTCAATACAATTATTAAAGATAAGAGCTAAAGTAGGTGCTACAATGTCTATAATAGACTTAGCAACTTCTACAGAATTACCCCACAGATCTGCAGTCTTTTTTACATTTAAAGTGTGAAAGGTTTTAATTATATCTCTACAGGTAATATGTTCAAAATGAAATTCCGACTCGCAAACATTAACATTTTCCTTAAGCAAAGACTCAGCAACAGAAGGTGATGAGTTTAGGGATTTAGTAGTTGAAACGGGAATATCTGAAAAGAAATTTTCAAAGGCCACGGCGACTTGTGAGTCTGATTTTATTATGTTGTCATTAATTGACAGGCTATAGTCAGTATTTCGGTTACTAGACCTTCCCGTTTCACTATTAATAATATTCCAAGTCGTTTTAATTACGTTACTACTGTTTTTAATCTTCGAACTCAAATAACGCGACTTTGCCATACAACAAACTTTTTTAAATAATTTTGAATAATTTCTAACATACAAATTGAATTCATCAGTGTTTACATAATACCTTTCATTGTATAGCTCATAAAGCCGTGTTCTACTTTTATGAATACCAATGGTAGCCCAATCACTGAAAGATGCGTTACTATTAACCGAGATAGTCTTGGGAATAAACGTGGAATTAAATTGTTGACAGTAAATATAAAAAAAATCATTATATAGATTATTATGATCAGTATGCATAAATGAAACTGGTAATTTGTTACTGAGTTTACCTTTAAAAGCTTCCAAGCGCCTAAGCGCCAAGTCACACATTCACAATAATTAAAATAATATAAAATGGATGCATGGATATTGGATTTGTGCCTGGTTGACGGCAATACGGCTATTTCATCTCGTGGGTGTCGTAAAAGGCGACTAAGGGACTTACTAGAGAATGGGCAGCAGCGTTCTCTATGCATTTTAACACCATACTGTGATCGTCAACCCAAATACCAAGCGTGGCGATTATGGCAACCCCCCCCCCCTTTTGCGGGAGGTCTATGTCCCGCAGTGGAAGTCTTTCCGCTGAAATGATGATGACGGCAATATGCTTGTCTCCTATTACTTGGACACTTAGACATCACTGGCGAAATATGCAGGATCATCAGCATTATTTTGACAACCTTCTGCGAGATAAATCGAAAATGCTGTACTGGTCAAATACATGCGAGCAGCGGCAATTTTAGTATGAAATTCCATAACTGTCGTGTTTAGCGCCCGAATAAATTACTATGAAAACTCATAACTGTCGTGTAATTTGTAATTTAAAAAATGGAACGAACTTTTTACTTCCATAAATGGCAACCAAGGAGGTAACTTATCAAAGATTTTGTTTTAAATTTCGAACTGGTTTGCAAATAAAGCTGTTAAAGTTAAAGTAAAAAAGAAACAAAATGAACATTTATTATTGGCACGTGAACATTATCGTTGTTCGCCATTGAATCTGGAATATAAAAATAATTTACTTAGATTTAATTTCCGCACATTATTTGTTAAAAGCATTATATATAAGCCTTGGTCGCAACCAGGCTTTTATGAACTCACATATGTGTGCATCAATGGCCCTTTTGCAGACCGTTATGTAATGTTCACACACGTGATGGGGTTCGATATTATAAAAATGATAAAACAAAAAAATACAGATTTTCTCAACTCATATTCAGTAACTTCACTACAAGCGGTCGTTGAACCCAAAAAAGAAAATGATCAATTCTTATTTATTTTATCGTGTTTAGATATCGATATTCATCACTTCTGCGGAGTTTTGCTAGCTGATTTAATTTGACCCTGTATGTACAGTCAGTGACCTGCATAACCGGACCCCTTTTCTCCTCTTCTTCTTTGTAAGAGGCGCCAGAGAATGCAGAACACTGACCGTACCTACGATTATGTCCTACACACCACTCGCCTAACCCTTTGAGGAATACAAGCGTGATAAAATTTTGTAGGTACATACATAGAGGAAGTGCTACCGCATGGTAACAGCTATACGTTCAGGATAGCTAACTTCGGTTTGTGGTTTTATCCGTTCGCAACAGATACCGCAGTAGACACTTGTTTATTGACAACTAATACGTTGTGGTGATGGTATTCATTGTAAGGGGTATTCAGCAAGGTGTGAATGGTAGCAGACACGATTTTTGGAGACCTGAAGGCACTGACCTCTAATATACAAGTTGTATCCTATCAAGGTCAGTGTCTGAATGCCATTTCTCATTTTCAAATTCAAGTCATCAATCAAGCAATCTCATCTCAGTGACAATCAATGTCAAAAACTTCTCAAAAATGTAGGTTTTATAGAGGTTTTTTTGACAGAAACAATCAATGTCCAAAACTTCTCAAAAATGTAGGTCTAATTGAGTTTTTTTGTGACAGATTGAGAGATTAAAATGTCAATTTTATTAAAAATACTGGGATTGTCCTTCTGCTAATATCAACTTTAAGCGGTTTATTATATCAATATTAACCATACATATAAATAGCTTCAACGTAGTCAAGTAGTGTTCCTAAAAAGTCCCAAAAATTGCATCCTGAAGATTCATGAAGACTTGTGTTATTATTCAGGTAATATAATCCTTTAAAAGGGACGTCAAAAACGTAATCCTTAGACAGGTGTCTAGTAAAAAACTCTTCCCGTCATTAACTGGTACATAGAAGCTGAAGGTAGCTGTCCTGAAGATATCTGGAACTATAAGTAGACACCACAAACGAGAATAGTATTTAGGCACATTGGACGATCTCTTAGCTGCCTCTATAAAAGTCAGGCGGTTTTCTCGAGACCGCTTTGTCTCGCTCCCTCCTCCCCAGTCCGATCACTATGTATGGCAAGCCGATCCCTTGGGGAGAAGCGAGCTAAATACCTAGGTGTGATCCTTGACCACCACCTTACCTTCAGTGAGTACCTAAAGGTGGTTCGTTCGAGCGCTTCTTTCGCCCTCGGTAGGCTCCACTTCATATTGACCGCACGCAGCAAGTGGTCACTCAAGTGCAAAATGCGCATCTACACCGCGGTCATCCATTCGATCATTACCTATGCTTGCATAGTCTTCGATCTCACTAAGCCACACCATTTCCATAAGATTCAGACCCTCCTGAACCATTTCCTTAGAAAGGTCACGGTTGCTCTATGTTCTGTGTTTGCAATGTGGATCTACACTTAGATCTCAAAATGCCCACCGTCCTGCAGTTCATGAAAGGCTTGTCAAAGTGTGGCTTCGACTCTGCTATAAAGCACCCCGATCCCCTGATTGCGGCAGCCACCCGATAGACTCCCTTCCGCTTATGTAGGATTCGCTGACCGAGGTATACTCTCTCCTTCCTCGCCGCCGAGGCCCATCGCGACGTCCCCGTCCATCTCCGCGCCGCTGAGCCTGTAGATTTAAATTCGTCCCTAATGAATCTTAATCCGATCCAGCCTATCCCTTGCTGTCCTCCCCCAGCAATGCCCTAAGCCGAGGTCCGTACCCCACAGCGGGTGAAACTTATAAACTAAGCGACTACAAGCTAAGGCTTGTAATCGCTTAGTTTATAAGTTTATGCCCTGGCTGGAGGCCTTAATTTATTGAAGCACCCACAAGAAAGTCCGTTTAAGAAAACGACAACCTCCTAGGTTGACCTGAGTAATGCCATTCACCATCATCATCATTTCAGCCGAAAGACGTCCACTGCTGGACACAGGCCTCCCCCAAAAAAGGGCCGGATTTGCCATAATCGCCACGCTTTGCAGGCGGGTTGGCGATCGCAGTATGGTTTTAAAAATGCATACAGAACGCTGCTGCCCATTTTATAGTAAGTCCCTTAGTCGCCTTTTACGACACCCACGCGAAGAAATGGGATGGTGCTATTCTCTAAGTCCGGCACCAAACGAAAAAAAAACTGTAATGCCATTGATAAATAAAAAAAAATCTTAGCTGTTATCGATAAAATTAGCCATTGGCTATTTATCAGGTCATTTTTTAAGAAGCATTTTGTTTAAATAAAAAAATATAAAAAAAAAAAAAGATTTCATCATCCTCCCGTAGCAGTCTACTGCTACTCAAACCATTCTCCAATGGTACGCTATTCAACTCGATCCTCAGCTACTCTCCAGCTGCTACCAGCTACCCTGCGAATATTGCCGCTCCATCTAGCCTGATTGCCTTTCTTTTACTTGTGCACTGATTCGCTACTAACAAATGGTATTTACAAAGTAGACGTGATTTAAAATGCCGAGACGTAACGCCCTAGAAGGACATAAGTTACCTTATTGGTGATGCTCTTCAAAAAGATCAGATGCACAACTGGCGTGCGTGTATGACCAGATATATGAACGTCAACAAAGCAAAAGGAGTACGTAGGATCGTAACAGGTGGCATTCTGTAGTTTCTGGCTACCCCTTTAGGAAGAAGGCGTGAGTTTATATTTATGTACGTATGTATCAGTCTGTACTCAAAAAGACGCCTGATCATTTAATATTTATAATAAACTAGCTGCGCCCCACGGTTTCACCCGTGAAAGCCTCAATCCCGTGGTAATATCAGGCTAAAAAGTAGCCTATATGTTAATCCAGGGTGTCAGCTACCTCCATAATTTTATCAAAATTGGTCTAGCCCTAAAGAATAGCACCATCCCATTTCTTCCCATGGGTGTCATAAAAGGCGACTAAGGGACTTACTCGAGAATGGGCAGCAGCGTTCTCTATGCATTTATAAAACCATATTGCGATCGCCAACCCGCCTGCCAAGCGTGGCGATTATGGCATATCCCCTCCCTTTTTGAGGGAGGCCTATGTCCAGCCGTTTGATCGTGAAGAAGTACCAAATACACACACACACACTCACAAACTTTCGCCTTTATTATATTAGTGTGGTTATCCATGAATTTGCCACATCGCAAAATTGCATCGCATTATTTTGACAACCTTCTGCGAGATAAATCGAAAATGCTGTACTGGTCAAATACATGCGAGCAGCGGCAATTTTAGTATGAAATTCCATAACTGTCGTGTTTAGCGCCCGAATAAATTACTATGAAAACTCATAACTGTCGTGTAATTTGTAATTTAAAAAATGGAACGAACTTTTTACTTCCATAAATGGCAACCAAGGAGGTAACTTATCAAAGATTTTGTTTTAAATTTCGAACTGGTTTGCAAATAAAGCTGTTAAAGTTAAAGTAAAAAAGAAACAAAATGAACATTTATTATTGGCACGTGAACATTATCGTTGTTCGCCATTGAATCTGGAATATAAAAATAATTTACTTAGATTTAATTTCCGCACATTATTTGTTAAAAGCATTATATATAAGCCTTGGTCGCAACCAGGCTTTTATGAACTCACATATGTGTGCATCAATGGCCCTTTTGCAGACCGTTATGTAATGTTCACACACGTGATGGGGTTCGATATTATAAAAATGATAAAACAAAAAAATACAGATTTTCTCAACTCATATTCAGTAACTTCACTACAAGCGGTCGTTGAACCCAAAAAAGAAAATGATCAATTCTTATTTATTTTATCGTGTTTAGATATCGATATTCATCACTTCTGCGGAGTTTTGCTAGCTGATTTAATTTGACCCTGTATGTACAGTCAGTGACCTGCATAACCGGACCCCTTTTCTCCTCTTCTTCTTTGTAAGAGGCGCCAGAGAATGCAGAACACTGACCGTACCTACGATTATGTCCTACACACCACTCGCCTAACCCTTTGAGGAATACAAGCGTGATAAAATTTTGTAGGTACATACATAGAGGAAGTGCTACCGCATGGTAACAGCTATACGTTCAGGATAGCTAACTTCGGTTTGTGGTTTTATCCGTTCGCAACAGATACCGCAGTAGACACTTGTTTATTGACAACTAATACGTTGTGGTGATGGTATTCATTGTAAGGGGTATTCAGCAAGGTGTGAATGGTAGCAGACACGATTTTTGGAGACCTGAAGGCACTGACCTCTAATATACAAGTTGTATCCTATCAAGGTCAGTGTCTGAATGCCATTTCTCATTTTCAAATTCAAGTCATCAATCAAGCAATCTCATCTCAGTGACAATCAATGTCAAAAACTTCTCAAAAATGTAGGTTTTATAGAGGTTTTTTTGACAGAAACAATCAATGTCCAAAACTTCTCAAAAATGTAGGTCTAATTGAGTTTTTTTGTGACAGATTGAGAGATTAAAATGTCAATTTTATTAAAAATACTGGGATTGTCCTTCTGCTAATATCAACTTTAAGCGGTTTATTATATCAATATTAACCATACATATAAATAGCTTCAACGTAGTCAAGTAGTGTTCCTAAAAAGTCCCAAAAATTGCATCCTGAAGATTCATGAAGACTTGTGTTATTATTCAGGTAATATAATCCTTTAAAAGGGACGTCAAAAACGTAATCCTTAGACAGGTGTCTAGTAAAAAACTCTTCCCGTCATTAACTGGTACATAGAAGCTGAAGGTAGCTGTCCTGAAGATATCTGGAACTATAAGTAGACACCACAAACGAGAATAGTATTTAGGCACATTGGACGATCTCTTAGCTGCCTCTATAAAAGTCAGGCGGTTTTCTCGAGACCGCTTTGTCTCGCTCCCTCCTCCCCAGTCCGATCACTATGTATGGCAAGCCGATCCCTTGGGGAGAAGCGAGCTAAATACCTAGGTGTGATCCTTGACCACCACCTTACCTTCAGTGAGTACCTAAAGGTGGTTCGTTCGAGCGCTTCTTTCGCCCTCGGTAGGCTCCACTTCATATTGACCGCACGCAGCAAGTGGTCACTCAAGTGCAAAATGCGCATCTACACCGCGGTCATCCATTCGATCATTACCTATGCTTGCATAGTCTTCGATCTCACTAAGCCACACCATTTCCATAAGATTCAGACCCTCCTGAACCATTTCCTTAGAAAGGTCACGGTTGCTCTATGTTCTGTGTTTGCAATGTGGATCTACACTTAGATCTCAAAATGCCCACCGTCCTGCAGTTCATGAAAGGCTTGTCAAAGTGTGGCTTCGACTCTGCTATAAAGCACCCCGATCCCCTGATTGCGGCAGCCACCCGATAGACTCCCTTCCGCTTATGTAGGATTCGCTGACCGAGGTATACTCTCTCCTTCCTCGCCGCCGAGGCCCATCGCGACGTCCCCGTCCATCTCCGCGCCGCTGAGCCTGTAGATTTAAATTCGTCCCTAATGAATCTTAATCCGATCCAGCCTATCCCTTGCTGTCCTCCCCCAGCAATGCCCTAAGCCGAGGTCCGTACCCCACAGCGGGTGAAACTTATAAACTAAGCGACTACAAGCTAAGGCTTGTAATCGCTTAGTTTATAAGTTTATGCCCTGGCTGGAGGCCTTAATTTATTGAAGCACCCACAAGAAAGTCCGTTTAAGAAAACGACAACCTCCTAGGTTGACCTGAGTAATGCCATTCACCATCATCATCATTTCAGCCGAAAGACGTCCACTGCTGGACACAGGCCTCCCCCAAAAAAGGGCCGGATTTGCCATAATCGCCACGCTTTGCAGGCGGGTTGGCGATCGCAGTATGGTTTTAAAAATGCATACAGAACGCTGCTGCCCATTTTATAGTAAGTCCCTTAGTCGCCTTTTACGACACCCACGCGAAGAAATGGGATGGTGCTATTCTCTAAGTCCGGCACCAAACGAAAAAAAAACTGTAATGCCATTGATAAATAAAAAAAAATCTTAGCTGTTATCGATAAAATTAGCCATTGGCTATTTATCAGGTCATTTTTTAAGAAGCATTTTGTTTAAATAAAAAAATATAAAAAAAAAAAAAGATTTCATCATCCTCCCGTAGCAGTCTACTGCTACTCAAACCATTCTCCAATGGTACGCTATTCAACTCGATCCTCAGCTACTCTCCAGCTGCTACCAGCTACCCTGCGAATATTGCCGCTCCATCTAGCCTGATTGCCTTTCTTTTACTTGTGCACTGATTCGCTACTAACAAATGGTATTTACAAAGTAGACGTGATTTAAAATGCCGAGACGTAACGCCCTAGAAGGACATAAGTTACCTTATTGGTGATGCTCTTCAAAAAGATCAGATGCACAACTGGCGTGCGTGTATGACCAGATATATGAACGTCAACAAAGCAAAAGGAGTACGTAGGATCGTAACAGGTGGCATTCTGTAGTTTCTGGCTACCCCTTTAGGAAGAAGGCGTGAGTTTATATTTATGTACGTATGTATCAGTCTGTACTCAAAAAGACGCCTGATCATTTAATATTTATAATAAACTAGCTGCGCCCCACGGTTTCACCCGTGAAAGCCTCAATCCCGTGGTAATATCAGGCTAAAAAGTAGCCTATATGTTAATCCAGGGTGTCAGCTACCTCCATAATTTTATCAAAATTGGTCTAGCCCTAAAGAATAGCACCATCCCATTTCTTCCCATGGGTGTCATAAAAGGCGACTAAGGGACTTACTCGAGAATGGGCAGCAGCGTTCTCTATGCATTTATAAAACCATATTGCGATCGCCAACCCGCCTGCCAAGCGTGGCGATTATGGCATATCCCCTCCCTTTTTGAGGGAGGCCTATGTCCAGCCGTTTGATCGTGAAGAAGTACCAAATACACACACACACACTCACAAACTTTCGCCTTTATTATATTAGTGTGGTTATCCATGAATTTGCCACATCGCAAAATTGAATTATTATTTTCGCTAACCACATCCAATCATGAAGATAATGATTATAATTAGCTTAGTGGTCACTTTGGTCACTTTGTTGGATATTATTAGAGTGCCTGTTAGCTGTAATTAGGTAATTACATCTTGCATCCGCTGATACTATTATCAACCATCTCAAGCGTAATGATAAAGGTATTCCTTATTCTAAAAAATTAGAAATTTCCTAATTTTGTTAAGAGCAAACAGTGATCGTCCAGAAAACTCTTCGATCAATTTGCAATAATTAATCGATCACCCTCTCTCTTTCACGCGTCTCATAAAAGGCATCTTTCTTTGCCTCACTTATTCTTGCTAAAGGTTCCCGCAGACGACTAACTCAACAGTTTAGTCGTAGACGAAAACGTTTTTTGAGTGTGTTGAGAACTTTAAGTGAGTGGTCTGACGACTCAAACTAAATTTTGAATCAGCAACGACTACAGTCGACTGAAATTGATGAGTTGGTTGTCCGGAAACGCCCTAAGATCGTTAATTCCAACAGGTAATTAGGGTTATGTTCAGCAGTGGACATTGATAGCTTACTGTTTCGGCAGCACACTATGCAGCGTCATGCATGAAGTTGTTGACACACGGACAGACTTGTTTACCTCGTCAAAAACTCATCAGGACACGAATGCTTAAATCCACAGGCGGGAGACAGGCAATTATAAATAGCTCCGAGAAATTGAGTCCAAGCTAACAACCGACCAAACTCGCCTTGAACAAAATCAAGTAAATTGGTCTGCTTCAAGCGAATGCAACGTTGCATCGATCAGGGGTACCTAAACGGTGCACCCACACACGAATTCCAACCTTATCTTAAAAAACTAAAGTTTACTTTTGCATGAGTGATCTGCAGAAAACTCTGATGAAATTTTCGTTGTGAAAGTACTTTGAATCTTTGGATAGTTTATGTACGTACACAGAATAATGTAGTGTATTAAGTAAGCGGTAACTCAGTGCTTGTTCTTTAATGAATTTTACAACGATGGATTTTCCGAGCGATGTCCCGCGGTGCTTGTCGTTTGAACTTTTTGATGAACAATGATTTGGACGTGTTTCACAACGGTGCGGACCAATTTTAAGTTTCACGATTTAAGTTTTGAGGAAGAATACGTGCATATTTTGTACATTTGACTTATGATTAGCATGAGTTTCCATTGACTTTAGTTTGTTTTGGATAGGTTTGGGTTGCATGTAGCATTATAAGTATCGCACCTTCTGCATGAGAATGTTTTGTGCAGGCAGGTGCTGCATTCTACAACCAAGCCTGGGGGTATACTCCGAACATAAATCTGAAGTATCGGCTGAATGTTCGGCCGTTGCTTGACTATGGCTAACTATGGCTGACTACGGCAAAATAAAAAATAAAAAACCAGTCAGGAGCGAGTTGGACTCGCACACCGAGGGTTCCAGACGTATATATGATGTTGATGATTTCTGAAAAACTGTGCTATTTAGAGACATCGTTTTATTTTTCCTGTAATCTTTACATAAACTTCTATCACATAGTATAATTTCAGATTTTTATCTATGCAAACTTCGGAGATACGGGGGGGAACAGTTTTTTTTTTACATTTTTCATCAAAAGTCGGAAACTATGCGGCCTAAAAAAAAAAATTTCATATTACACCCCACATGCCTTAAAAATTTTTAAGACCCCCTTTCAGTCCCTTTTCCCAAACAGGTATATTTTTTTTTATTTCTTTCTTGTATGCAAAATAGTTGGGCAAACGTCATCTAAAACTATTCTAAATTTCAAGTCGATAGCATTAGTAGTTCTTGAGATATCCAGGTGTGACAGACAGACAGACAGACTTAGTCTCACCATACGGGTTCCTTTTTACCATTTTGGTACCGAACCCTAAAAACGACTGTCAAAGAGATAAGCCAAAGTCAAAAATGTGACTTTAAGTCGGGTAAGGATTCAAAGTCAAAAAAGGAAACTATGAAAGTTATAAAACGGCCGAACATTCGGCCGATACTTTGGATTAACGCTTCAGAGTAGACCCCCGGGATTTCGTTTTTGCTTAATTAAAACAAAATATTTTTGCTTAACATTTTACTGCAATGTATTTCCGTAAAGTAACGCCTGATTCTATAACTAACTACTCTTTGGCCTTTTTAGGGTTCCGTACCAAAATGGTAAAATGGATATCTCAAGAACTACTAATGCTATCAACTTGAAATTTAGAACAGTTTTAGATGACGTTTGCCCAACTATTTTGCAAACAAGAAATAAATTTAAAAAATACAACCTTTTTTGCAAAAGGGACTGAAAGGGGGTCTTAAAATTTGAAGTGGGGCTACTAAGACATGTGGGGGGTATCATATGAAAGAATGCTGTTTGCACATTCTCAAACATTTTTTTAGGCAGCATATTTTCCGACTTGATGAAATATGTTAAAAAAAATACCGTTCCCCCCCCTTATCTCCGAAGTTTGCATAGATAAAAATCAGAAATTATTCTATGTGATAGAAGTGTATGTAAAGATTACAGGAAAAATAAAACGATGTCTCTAAATAGCACAGTTTTTCAGAAATCATCAACATCATAATTATGTACGTACGGAAACCGCGGTGCGCGAGTCCGACTCGCTCTTGACCGGTTTTTTTTAGTAGACTGTTACTTTTTACAGCGACATAACTTTTATGTTTCTAAAAACGAAATGCTCTAGACAAAGATACAACTAGTTCAAACAAGAACTATAAATCACTAAAGCTAGGATAAATAAAAATAGAGCAAGAAACAAAACGTAAGGCGATTAACACACGGCACCGCGCACCGCCGCGGTGGGCGGTGAAGCGGATCTCAATTTCGCATTGGCCTTTAATAAATCCATTGATGCCTAACACACGTACATCGCCCGACCGCGCGGTCGAGCGGTGCTCTCACCATAGGAAACCGCGGCGGTGCGCGATGCCGTGTGTGAATCTCCTATCAAGCTTATATCAAACGATGATGTGACACTGCTCATGACAGTTACAAAATAAAAACAAACGAAGAAGCGTGTGCTTTCGACTTTCTACAAACGAAGCGAAAACATGGAAAATGTTGAATAAAAATAAAAGAAAATCGGATTGTCCTAGCTAGTTACGGGCTCTCCAAATTAGAACAGCTCGACTACTCGAGCCAGCTTTGGATATCGATAGGAAAGCCTGCAAGTAACATGTGCTGCGAAAGTTTTCCCACAAAACTGAGTAAAATAATAAAAGACTGAAGTCTGTTTCAGAATAGTGAAAATTAAAATATTTGCTTTATTACACGACTGCCCAAAAAAGGAGTGTTATGTTTTCAGGGTTCATGTATGTGTTTTTGAGTTTCTTTATTCCACCATAACTTCTAAACGGCTTAACCGATTTTGATGTATTTGGTATTGTTAGAAGCGTTGAACTATTCCGGGTAGCATAGGCTAGTGAACATTTAAAAAAATATAAAGGGGGAGCCATGGTTCATGAAAAAAACGTTAATAATTTGTTTTTTCATGAAAATTTGACTACGTATACTATCATCGTCTAGAGCTTGCTTAGTACATAACAAAAATATACGTATAACAGAGTAGTATTCAATAAGCATTCGTTCACTAATAACAAAAGAAATTAGATAAATATAACGGTAGTATTCAATAACCCATAGAATATATATATATATAATTATTTATTTTCAGACCAAGATCTATAATACAATACTACCATAAATTATAATGACTAAAACAAAAACAAATCTATCTCACATATCTGACCATCGGTCCGCCCCATCCAGTGAGATAGCATTAGGCCATCCACCCTGCCTTCTATACAGTAGCAACGAGGCTGTTGGGGCTGCCGCGCACCCGACGCACCAGTGATACGATTCGCAGACGCAGTAGCGAGCCGAAATCCGGAACGCGTACGTCCGCGAACATCCGACCTCCGACTTCCATGAAATGATTGATTTTCAGTTTTCCACTTTTGGGCACAATGGCGTTTTAATTGCACAGTAAATATTATAATGTATTTAGTACCTACCTTGTGGCTATTCAACACTAAAATCATGTAACTTGTTTTTAATTTTTTAGTTCACTTTTTGATATGGCAGGCATGTTTTTTTATTTTTTTTATTATTTGTTTTTTTTTGTGTCATAAGTACATAAAACCCAATACAACCATCGATCGTGACGAATCTTACTTATATTATCCTTTATTGAATTTGCATACACATCAATTACATTTTTTAAATTTGTTAATATTTTTTTAACTTTATTTTTTTTTTCTCAAAAAATCTTAAAAATGAGGATGGGCATTTTTAAAATATCCGTCTATGGAAAATATTATGTCTGCAAGTCTAAATTAAAATGTTAATACAAAATAAAAAAGTGGCATAATTGATAAAGTTACATGACAAAGTCAACTCATTTAAATTAATTCGACATTTACAAAAACAGCATCACTAGGCTTAACATTTGTAAAACCTCAGCGTTCAATGATTAAGCTACCGTGTACTGACAAAATAAAATGTCAACGAACTGGAATCAATATAATTAATACAGCATGACGCGGCCGAAAAAATCTATGTCAATTATGGTAATAACATCACACATGTTGATGCAAATTTTATGAATAATTTAATCAAAATTTAAATTCTACTGTCGATTATTAGGTGTTAAACCGTTGATACAGTGGAGAATTAATCAGTATGTAATTATGGTATGATTTTAAATGTTTAAAGTGGTTTCGTGGTTGAAGTTATTAATTTTAATGGTTAGAGCGGTTTTTAAGGGCTATATTTTGTTGAAGACGTGGGATATTGGAGTTTACATTTTGATTATTACGAATAAAGTCGTCTCCAATTATTATTGCAGGTAGGTACGTTCGTTACAGATTTAATTTCAAACTATGACTCCATTTTTACCTTCACTTGAATTCTTCTTTACATTCTTTGCCTGTTGTAATTCAAGTTTTTTTTGTTCTAATAAATACACAACGCATTTAATTAGTCGATAAAAAAAAATCTTGGCCATAGGTTTTTACAACTAAACATAGGCATTACTGTTATTATGTAATTTAAAAACGATCAGACTTAATGTAATAATATTTAGAAGTATATACCTAAAAAAGAAATGCACTTAATAAAAAATTAAGGGCATCAAAAAAATTTAATCATTAAGGGCATCAAAAAATTTGTCCGCATCGCTGTCAACAGGAATAGTGCCCAAAAGGCTGACAGCACTGCTACGTTGTATGGCAATGCTGATTCTTTGGCCAAAAACTAGGCCAGTCCTCTGATCACGTAAGGAGTCGACCTACCGCATGGCGATGTCTCGAAAAACTAAGTGGGCATTCGGACCCCATGGTCCTACTGTTCCAACCCTAAACGGCTAGAACATTTAGGTCCCAATAAGATTGAAGTATTTGCGCCGTTTTAAGATTTCCGCACCAACAGCAGCCGCCCCAGTCCGCCGGCTAGGAAGATGGGATAGCGCAAGGGTGTCGACACACGTTGCATTCCACACCAAAGGCCCGTCTACCTTCCAAGGCATTATGGCCATTCCGTCTGATCTCTTCCCATCGTCGCCTGCCAAGCCATTGGGTCCTAAAACAGCGGGCATCCCGGCCGGTGACAAGAGCACGACAAATGAAGTCATTATTATGTTATATTTACTTTCACAGTTATAATTAAACACAGCTTTCCTCAACCCAAAAGGCAAAAACAAGCCTTTATCGCGTTTCTGCCCTATTGTATGCCAATTTCCTTTCAATTCGTTATACCTACCTACCATAATCAAATAATTACCTAATATTATTCCCAAATTCCAGTTCCAATTTTAGCTGTACACCGGAAATTACTAATAGGTACATATACGTATTGTAGGTACTTTGATTACCCTAGTTTACGATATCATAGTTAAAATGTGGTTTGAAACTCATACAAACCGGCAAAGTTTTATGTTTGATCAGTAGTTGCCAACAATTGTTCGGAGATTAGGGTCATCTCTAGGATTCGGTACCAATATATTTCAATATTGTTTAAAAACAATGCTTGGATTATTAATTTCTGGGTTAGTTTGAGTTTTATTGAAAACTAAAATGAAGGAGTTGTTTGGTTGCGGGTTATCTCTGTTATAATTAAATTTCAGAAATAGAATACAATGGAAATTTAAGGATAGTTGTGAGCAAATGGGCAGTTTATCTTATAAATTTGACGATTCAAACGTGACGGTAAATGACTTAGGGCGCCTTCAAATTTACCGCAAAGTGCCGCGCGGCGTCAGCCTGGCTGCAACGCTGCCGACGCGCTGCTTTGTTAATCCATAAAAATAAAAAACACGCCACTGCAGCGCTACACCCGCGCTGCAGGCGCGCTTCAGTTCATCGATCGACTAGTGATGAACTGATGATGCGCACGTAGTTTTTGTTCAAGTCTAAACATGAAAGAATAGAATAGAATAGAATACTCTTTATTATGTACACCATAAAAGTCAGGTCAGAATCAGGTTGAAGAATTTAGCGATGAGGTTGAGAGTCATCCAGCGATATGGAATTCGAAGTCAGATAAGTACAGTAATAAAATCGAAAAGAAAAAAGCTTGGGAAGAAATATGCAATATATTTATTGAGAAGTTCACAAACAAGACTCTTTCTTCAGCACAAATAGTATTTTTGGAGGATGTATTTTGTTTTCCAATATAATTATGGTTCTAAATGGGGAAGTAATTCGTACAATTTGTTCTTGATAGTCGTAAGTAATTCTGAAATTTTTGGTCACAGTAGCCTTTTAATTTACGAAATACAGTTCGTTGACTTATATAAAATAACGGCAACGTTTCATTAGCTTTCTTTTTTTTTTCTTTTTCCAAAATCTGTTTTCGTTTTAATAGTAACACTAAAAGCATTATTTCGTCGTCAGAGTCCATCGTGAAACAGTGAAACTAAATGTACAACACTGTGATGCTGGAACCTAGCGGTTGCAGCGCGGCGGTAGCGCTGCAGCCGCGCTTCCACCGCGCGGCACTTTGCGGCTAATTTGAAGGCGCCCATCCAATAAAATTGATTTTAAAACTAACCTTTGTGGTAGGAACACGAGAAAGGTTAGTTTTGAAAACCATTTAGTATCTTGACCTGTTGAAGAGCAAGAACAAGAAGAAGAAGAACAAGAGAAGAAGAAGAAGTCAAGAACCTTTTTTATACATCTCTGAATTTGTTAAATCTACAATATGCTTTTTACTTGATCTAAAATAAAACTCACAAAACTCTTCGCAATACATCCATTACCACGTGCTGAAACCCCATTGTGTAATTTACAATAGACTAACAAGATATAATTATAAATCAAGTTTAAATTATTGTCACACAGTCTTTTCTCTGTAACAGCTGTGCGCACAAAAATAACATAACTGTTTTCATTGTTGTACCTCTGCGCGTGCGTCTTTTATTTTATACAAAACACAGAAAATTAAAATAAAATGGCAATTAAATATAATAGTTTGTACAATTATTATTAGTGTTAGTATTCCTCTTCTTTATGTATTTTTTGTCGCAGCATTATGCTGAGCAATGGCCATTTTGCGCGGATGTGATGCTTATTTTTCCCCTATTAGTTATTTTTTTTCTTTTGAAATTCTTAATTTCATCATAATAGGCGCAAATAAATTTAATTTATTTCCTTAACTTTCTCGATTTAAAAAATGGTTTCAGTTTATCAACTTTTGTAATTTATCAAATGGTAGGCTACCTACAATACTTCATCCCAGTCATAAAAAAGTACTCAATAAATTCAGAACTGAATAAATTAATCTATGTCATCACTCAGTAAGCCTTCTACATAGACACAAAAATATGTATTACCTACGATATGTTTTTTTGCTCCGAAAGTAAAAATATATTAATAATTTATTTCACTGCCGCTTCCAACTCTTAACGAGGGCTGTTGACCAAGTGCAGTCAACGTATCGCCACTCATGTCAATATTAAAGCAGGTTTCAATTTAAAATCTCATATTATTCCCGTTTCAGTAATGGCTTTCATGATATCATTTATATTACGGAAAATTTGTTCTAGAATTTTATTTACGGAAGTCGGAAAAGGCATTCCTAATGTCAAGGTCAAGCATTGATCGTGTTACTGCTGATAAAAAGATTAAGAAATTAATAAAATAATATGAATTATTTTTTAGTCAAATATCGACCAACCCATCTTAAAATATGATAATTTTTTTCAAGGTAACCAATCCACTATAGCCACCCAAACCCATAGCTCAGTTTTTTTGTTTCCATGTAATGTAATGCAATATTCCTGCACCAACTGGGGCTGTCCTTGGATGCACTTGCCATTGTGCACATACAGATAATCGTCGGTTGGTGCCTCATTCCATTAAATATTGTCTAAGAGTCCTCTGCGAGTTAGCTTCGGCCCTTTGTACGCCTTCCAAAGGACCGGAACCTATGGTCCCGAGATATGTAAAAAAACATATAAAAAAAAAATTAAGCGCTTTATTCCGAAATACTGACATAGTCTGTAAAGTAATATGTGTTTATTGGGAACATTCTACAGTCTTATGTCAATGTCATATTAGACATTGACTTATATAGAATGTACCTCATTAGGTGTGTGTCAAATCTCGTCTCTGCTTTGCCGCGTATATAATATTATAGTAGTTACAAAATTTTCATTCCGTTGTTTTAGTAGTAATCCCACATATGCCATCGAACATCTCCATTTTCATTAAAACAGATAAGTGAAAACCCATCTGTGTGGTGCCGGACGTAAAGAATAGCATTCCCCTATTTCTTCCCGTGGGTGTCGTAAAAGGCGACTAAGGGACTTACTAGAGAATAGGCAGCAGCGTTCTCTATGCATTTTAACACCATACTGCCATCGCCATCCCGCCTGCTAAGCGTGGCGATTATGGCAAATCCGCCCCCTTTTTGGGGGAGGCCTGTGTCCAGCAGTGGACGTCTTTGGGCTGAAATGATGATGATAATGAGATAAGTGAAAACTTCTTTAAGCGTGTTCAGCGATTTTTGGTATGGGAAAATTGTATGGGTGCGCGTCACCGACATGCTAATGTTACCACTTTTTTTTTTATAATCTTTATTTAAGGAGCTTGGTCAACAAGACTAAGTCGCTCCGTAAGTAAGGCTTTCTTATAATATATTACACCATTTAGTTATCTTCTACGGATACCAACGCGCACAAGTTTATATAGTAGCCTCGCTGGTTCTGACAAGGGGAATGCTAAAATGGTATTGCATCTTCCCACCTATTTAACATCAACACCAAATTGTAATAGTAACTCAGCTCTGAGATCTTCGTTCCGGGCACATTCCGCCATGATGTGAAGAACGTCTTCCAGTTTTCCACACTCAGTGCAGTTGGGGGAAGGGACTTTTTTCATTAAGTATGCGAACTTGTTTAAGGGGATATGTCCAGAACGAAGTCTGAGAGCTGTCACAATTTCTGTTCTGCCCAAAAAACATGAATCGAACCATGGCGATTTCCATGGTTGTCCTTGTATCGTTTTATACCATACACCCTTCTCCACACACAGACCTCCGATCAAAGTGTTCCCTCCTCTTTAAAAAACAATGTTCACGTATATCTCATGCAATCTGTATAAAATGGCTGGATGTTCAATGGTATGCCGTCACTGGAAGCTAATCTTGCTAATTCGTCTACCCTTTCGTTACCTACTAAGCCTACGTGGGAGGGAATCCACTGTATGGTGACATTTTTTGAATTGGCCCTCAATCTGATAACGGAGTCTATAATTTTGTAAGCTATCGGTGTTCCTCTGAAGCCAGAGGTACATCGAGCTAAATGTTGGACTGAACTTTTAGAGACTGTTAAAATGATAAAGTTAGTATGTTGAATAGATTCTATGTATGCCAATGCTTCACTAATTGCTAAAAGTTCTAAATACATGATCAAAATATTGTCAGAAATATTCAATAGTATAACTGTAACTATGTATAGTTTTAAGTTCTCATTTCTCTCGGCAGTCCCCATGAATCCCTATGTTTTTATTTATTTTTATCAACCTTTATAAATTGTCCCACGGCTGGACAAAGATCTCCCCCATATCTTTCCACCGTACTTTGTGTGTTGCTTTTTCTGGCGAATCTCTAATTAAATATTAAACATAACTTAAAACACCATCTCTGGCAGCCCTGTGAGATAGTTAATGCATAAGAAAGTTTGCTAGCGGAACTTAGCTGATATAATAAGTTTGTGACTATTCATTGTTTTAGTTTTCACATTATCAACAGTCACACACATTTTTGTAGTTGAATGTGTAGTGTATGATGTTTGTTAGTGAAGTTTTAAGAAGTAAAAATGGAGTTCTAGTTTCGTTATTCTGAATATGAACCTGGATCTGTAAGGAATCATGAGAGGCATATTTAAAGTTGGCATACTTGTAGTGGCATCAACATCGCCACATGCGACGACGCCCGACGGTTGATGTCAGGATGTTGTATATATGCTAGTCGCGCGGTAAACTCTGATTGCGCGATGCAGGATTTTGCGTGACGTCAGTGTAACGTGTAGTTTGCATGTGGCGATGTTGATGCCACAACATCCTTATCAGACTTTAATGCTGGATCTTAATCCTATATCCCTAAATTTAAAAATAAGTGTTACGATGATTGGAAGGAGTATTTTGATAAACGTTCATTAGAAAAAGGGATCTGGTATAAAACAATGCAGGGTCAGCCTATTCGTGTGCTCTCGTTCATGAATAGTAATTTAAATAGAAAATTAGTTGTTACCGCTCATAGACTCAGATCTGGACACATTCCATGTAATAAGTTTTCCTATATGATGAAAAAACTATCTCGCCTAATTGTGAGGAGTGTGGAGTTGTGGAAGACTTACATCACTTATTAATGGACTGTGTTCGATATGAGTCTGATAGAAATGAAGTGTTCCGGGTGTTGAGGTTGAATCGACTTGATTTAGGCACATTCTATAGAATTTTGTCTCAACCAAATGGTGATGATTCGAAGAGTCTGTTCAGGTTCATGGCCCGAATTTAGTCGATAACAGTGTGTATTTTTTATTATATAATCAGGGTATGACGGTGCTGTCATAGGCATTGCGATTATAAAAGTCCCTAAATAATACGAATTAAAAAAAAAACCTTTATCAAATATTGCACCACCTCAACAACCGCTTCTGCACGTTTCACACGAGGGTTTAAAGTGGTCAGTAGCATATATCAATCTGCCCGCCTTTTCCCAACTACGTCGGGGTTGGCTTCCAGTCTAACCGGATGCAGCATAACATAGCATAACCGGTCAGTAGCATACATAAAGAGTTTTTTTGATAATGATTAACTAGTTGATGATTGACCGAGCGAGCGAAGCGTTTCTGCATCAAGTCTGGCAAAATTTTCTTTCCTGTGTCAGTTTGTTGCTACTCCTGTACAGGTCGTATTTTACAATCGATCTTGACGAAACTTGGTACGAGTATACAGGTTTTACAATTCTATTTATAGTTTTTTTTTTGTCGTCGCGGATTTTTTATTGGAGAGGTACTGCCTCCAAAAAGGGGCAAAATGGAGGCTACTGGATATCTCCGCCTTATGCTATCCGATTTAAAAGGTAGTAAAGGTAGGTAGGATTTTTGAAAGGTAGTAACTTTAAGTTGGTCTCATAGAAATTTTTAAAAGATTTGATGAGGATCTTCGGCGAGATGAGTAGAATAGCTCCTCAAAATGGAATAAATTGCTCACTTATAGATTTCTACCAGTGGAATTGGCTTCTTTTTTTTTTCTCCCGCTCTGGCCGGAGCGGGAGGGCGTGTCAGACTTTAACTGACTAAAACCCACCCTTCCGTTGACTAAGTGCCAGGGCCACGATATCCCTTTCGGACAAACTCCCAACCCTGGCAGGCATTGGCCCTATCGGACTCCGTCAGTTGGTGTTGACATGTCTTTGAGGTGCGCGTGGAGCACAACGCGCCGTCAACCCGGGCCTGGTCTTTATCGGACGGTGAGCTACCCATCACTCCCCGTGCGCAAGCCCACGCCTACGGTGGCCGGAAGTTGGCCTGTGACTCCCGACACCCGGGGCGCGAGGGCGCAAACCTTGCCTCTCCCTCACGCGTTCCGACTCCTCTTTCGCGCGCATTACTGCTTTGCAGAAGAAGGTGACGGCCACCCATGCACTCTCGCTCCGAACCATGGCCTGAACCAGGGCCGGACGCGAGAGATCGCTGCCACCGATCGCCTCTGTGAGGACCAGTGGAACTGGCTGGCATATTAATTGTTGCAAAAAAGTTTTTGCTCACGAGCTCTACTGCTCGCAGAACAACTAGTTTATCTTTGTTGTTATGCAGACGCTATTCTTATTTCTATGGCTAACAGTGCACATAAACGTCAGCTCTATTGAAGGCACATAGAGAAATCAAAATGACATTTGACTGTCATCTTCCTAACCATTATCATCCTGTTCTATCCCAAACTTACACTTCAACCACATAATAGAGGGAACTTCATAACCCAGCAGCCACATTATAAATCAAGTCTTTATTACCGACCTTTATTATAACCCGACCGAACAACAAAGTAACCCAAATAGTTAAGAAATCCTTCCGACCAACGTATCACAATACTTGAATAGTTTAATAGAGACAACAGGACGGATGTGGCAAGAGTTATTATCCACTGATTTGTTTGTAAGTGTCTTCCAAACAATGGGGCCCTTTCAAAGCCCTTTCTTGAGTGACAAATGGAAGGTATATTTCCGTAATCCACTGGGAGTTAGTGTTTGAATGTGGGTTGGGGTTATAGGTAGGTTTGGTTTGGCGAACTGAATAAATAATAAAACGCCATCGGCACACACGTGATTTTTTGATGATTTTATGACTAGCCGCAGAATGTTACGGGCTAGGATTTTGTTTAGTCTTCACAGATTCATATTCATACAAAACATTATGTCATTAATGAAGAGATCCGCAGGCGAACCAAGGTAACCGACATAGCCCGAAGAATTGCCAAGCTTAAGTGGCAGTGGGCAGGGCACATTGCTCGCAGAACTGATGGCCGATGGGGCCGAAAGGTTCTGGAGTGGCGAGCGCGTACCGGAAGACGTAGCGTTGGAAGGCCTTCTACAAGGTGGACCGATGATCTTGTGAAGGCCGCAGGTATCCGCTGGATGCGGGATGCACAGAACCGGTCGAAGTGGCGGTGCTTGAGGGAGGCCTATGTCCAGCAGTAGACGTCTTTCGGCTGAAATGATGATGATGATGATGATTATGTCATTTACTAACACTATTGAATAACTAAAGTGACCGACAAACGAGCTGGTCATTCATAACTGGGATTATTAGTACAGTTCAACAAACTAAAGTAAAAAAAAAACATCGAGCTAGCCTTGCAGTAGTCGCTTCTTGGTATAATTATAAGAAACTGAGCAGCGACAGAAATTTTAAAAGCTTAATACTGAAATATTTATTTATTCGAATAATTATTCATTACTAGTGGTCGCCCACTGGTCGAAATTCGACCCCTTCTACTTACATCTATGTAATACTTACTAATTCCATGAGTACACTAATTCCATTCCATTATAAAGTGCGTACTAATTCCATGCTATTAAAAAGTACTCACTTATTCCATGCTGAAGCTGTCACGTCCTGTTACACACTTGTCCCTTTTCAAGAAATCTCCCACAGAAAGCAAGAGGAAAGATGTTACTACGACCCCCTTTACTTACAATCTTATCAGTACTTACTAATTCCACGAATACACGATTTCCATGCTATTATAAAGTACTTACTAATTCCATGCTATTAAAAAGTTTAAAGCATGTTACACATAAAAAGTGTATCTAGCAGAGTTGATAGCTGCTGAGTTTGACAGATAAGATAATTTAGTCCTAGTCAATATACATAAGTAAAGAAAAGAAAGAAAGAAAGCTATTTTATTTGGGACACCCACAAGAACCAGCTACCAGTTACTGTTAGTTTGCCACATCCCATGATTGGGCAAAGGCCTTGATTGTCCAAGAAGGCCTGGGCCTTCTACTAAAACAGCTAAATTATCTAGAAGTTCTGGAACTTCTAGATAATTTAGCTGTGTTGGTCAAATATTTCAATCATCGTTCATCATCATTTCAGCCGAAAGACGTCCACTGCTGGATATAGACCTCCCCCAAAAAGGGAGGGATTTGCCATAATCGCCACGCTTGGCAGGCAAAAAATATAATAAGCAGGAAATATTTCAATAATTAATAGAAAATTCCAAAATCTGTCCCAGGGTACAAATTACCATAATCACCTTAACATCCATCATATACAAACAAAAACAGATCGTCACCGCCCCAACATGCTCGGTACAGCATAACAACGGCCCGTATGTTTACAGGAACCGGTCCGTTTTGAATACGTTAGTCCTACATGAGCCCCAACGCCTCAGGGTGACCGCAGACATGTTAAGTTCCTGACGGGGGCTTAGGAGATTGAGACATTTTCTATTAACTTTGTGCTATTAAGTGGGTTTCGTTTGTGTAGTTCTGTTTGTAATTAGTTTATTGATGTAGCATTGTCATTAGAGCCTTATTTGTTGAGTGTTGGATGCTAGATCATCATCATCATCTGCCTGGCGTTTTCCCAACTGTGTTGGGGTCCGCTTCCTGTCTAACCTAATAACAGTATTTTACATGGAGCGACTGCCTAACAGACCTCCATAACCCAGTAACTGGGCAATACAATACCCCTGGGTAAGACTGGTTGTCAAACTTTTGAAAGAAAGAAATAAAGAAAAATTGTTTATTCTGCACAAACAAAACGCACATTACACATGCACGCACACAGCAGCGCGATGCAGGCATGCATGCTTTGTTTGTATTTTTGGGCTTCTGACGATAAATGATTTTATTTCTGTAAGTAGGTTTGTAAAAACACTTTTAGACGTCAATCATATTTTAAAACTAGATGAGGTCGGCGTTTCCTGTCTGACTACTCTGATAAAAAAGGCCGAAACAAACTCAGAGGTCGCAGTCTCTTTTAAAGTCCATACATAATCTTGGTCAGATCATGTGAAGGCCATGTAGATTGGTGTCTGAAATGGTCTTTTGAGGAAAGAACCACACAGATTGAGTGGACCTGACCAGTCAGTGCACGCATTTTTCAGTAATCGTGCAGATCTACTCAGAACTTAAGGAGCTCAACGATGCGATGATCAATACCAAAGAAAGGACATTTGGGTAGGCCACTTATAAGACTCAAACTGCCAGACCATGATTAACACTAACTGAGAATAAAAGAAAAGGAAAAAAAAATGCAATAACTCTCATAGTCTTCACGACTCAAAGATCCACGAATGACAGCCGGGACCAATGGCTTAACGTGCTTTCCGAGGCACGGAGGGGTCTCGGTATTTAAAGATCACCCATGCACGAACCAACTCCGGCAAGCAGAAGCTTAACCAGATGGATCGACCCATGTGGCTGTTATCACTTAGCCACGAGCTCCTCTCGGACGCCATATATGATGTGATTATGAAACGCAACTTCAGATATGCTTTTCCTGTACCGCTATCCACCACACAAGAAAAACCAATTTAATGTTTCCTGTTGTCAAAATAACAATTTGAATATTTTAGCTTGTGATTAGTTTTAGTTAAGTAAGGATAGGATATAATTTTGTTATTTTTATTAATTGATTAGGTATAAATATGATATATATATTCTATTATAGAATAGAATAGAATACTCTTTATTATGTACACCATAAAAGTTACAGATATAAATGTTTAAATTGTACATAGGGTGACACAATGGGCGCGGGCGGTCTTATCGCTAAAAGCGATCTTTTACAGACAACCTTTGGATGGATTAAAGGGAGCAGGAGAGAAAATACTGCAGGTAGTCACTGGTGTACCATTAACATATACAATAAATACATACATACACAAAGCATACACTTATCTAATAAATATATACATATATACAATAATACACATGAAACAAGAGCAGGGAACTGTATTATGTAATGATGATGTTTAAGGAGAGAGGAAGTGTTTTTTTACCTGAATCTTAAAAGTGGACAAAGATTGAGCACGCCTTACCGACACGGGCAAGGCATTCCATAACCGCACTGCTTGAACTGTAAAAGACTTGTCATAAAAGCTAGTGGAATGCATCGGCATCTCTAGTCTCAAGTTTTCCGATGACCTCAGATATCTATTATGTGTGTCATGAAGGAACTTGAAACGTTCTTTAAGATAAGAGGGTGTTATTATACCATATGAACGATTGTTGTTGTGTTGCTGCGGGATTGGCCTCGCCAATCCCGTGGTGTTTGAAGACTAAGGTCTTCAATCAGTGCGTCCTGCCCATTATGACATACGGTGCCGAAACGTGGACACTGACAGTCGGGCTGGTCCACAAATTCAAGGTTACTCAGCGCGCTTTGGAGCGGGCTATGCTCGGAGTTTTTTTGAAGGATAAGATCAGAAATGAAGTTATCCGGAAGAGTACCAGAGTTACCATCATAGCCTGCAAAGTAAGTAGTGGGCTGGCCATGTTTGTCGAAGGACCCATGGCCGGTGGAGCAGACGAGTCCTGGAATGAGACCGCGTATCAGCAAGCGTAGTGTGGGACGGCCCCCAGCTAGGTGGACCAACGACCTCAAAAAGGTGGCTGGGGCAGACTGGATGCGGAAGGCGGAGGACAGGGTGTTGTGGCGCAGCCTGGGAGAGGCCTAACTCCAGCAGTAGACTGCTATAAGCTGACTTGATTTATATGTTATTATTTTAAATCTAAATAAATAATGAAAAATAAAAAAGACTTTGACTAGATTGTTGACAATGTGAAATCACTTTACTCTACAGAGGGTGTCTAGGGTTAAGTGACTTGATATTGCGGTCACTGTCGTAAAAGATAAGTAAAAGACGATGCCATGAGAATAAAGAAGTGTCCTTCAAATAATCTGTTACGAGTATCTCCAGTATTCTTCTAACAAGACTTACACATAAATTACATCACCACACCTATTCATTTCCCCGAAGTATTAGGCTTACATCCACATTTCACAATTTATGTTTAGGTTCCATGTAATATTAGTTTTCTTTTTTCTGTCTCCATGAAATACTAAGATTTAATTTTAAAGGATGAATCGACACACATTTTGTCATTAATAATGTTTAACAGAGATCATGGCTGATCACTGTCTCTTAAGATACAGGTTTACCTAGTTTAATAGGCAGGGTTTTATATTATACTTGAGTACAGATTTTAACATAGAACCAGATGTATACAATGTACACTATTTTATAATGAATCCTATCTGTATTTTAATGGCAAATAAATTTATCATGATCATTAATATAGGACGAGTTTAATGCCATCAACTGGCACAGATCCTGACTCCAGGCTGCAACTGAGAAAATCCTGGTGAAAAAACTGAATATCACTTTGTCCGACCTGAGAATCAAACCCAACACATCATGATCAGCAGTTGCGCTTGCGACCACTAGAACAACGTGGCAGTTTTTTAATAAAAATCTGGCTATAATTTTAATATATTTTGGTGTCTTAAGACTTCCACGTGAACGAAGTAACAGGCAAAAGCTAGTATCATTAAAATATTTAATACATCTCTCTAAAACGTCAGATGTGACAGATAGACGTTTCCCGCCAAAAATGGCTGACAATGAAGACGATAAGAGACATTTTTTTCTTATGGAGCTAATCTAATTCAGAAGATGTATTAATGAATTTTTTACTAGACCTAACTGCGCTAGAATAAATACGATTAATTAAGAAGCCCGCCCTGTGGCGGTTTTTATTATCATTGGTCATTTGCCTACATGATGATTGTGATAATGATAACGTAAAAAAATCAGTCTATAACAGCTTACAAGCGTATTTCCAGTTCGTAGTTCAACGCAATGCGCCTACAATCTGACCTACAAAACTGTTTTCGCAGCAGATGATCTGGCCTACATTTAGTTGAACAACACGACTTATTTGATAGCACAGCTGTCACGGAGATATTGTTCGTACTGTGACAAAGGGGCACATGTAGGCATAGATGTAAATGAACATCAAATATTTTAAGCAAGCCGTTTGCTACATTGACATTATTAATTTAATGTATTCATAATAAAAATGTTTCATCATCATCATTTCAGCCGAAAGACGTCCACTGCTGGACATAGGCCTCTCCTAAAGGGGGGTTTGCCATAATCGCCACGCTTAGCAGGCGGGTTGGCGATCGCAGTATGGTGTTAAAATGCATAGAGATCGCTGCTGCCCATTCCCTAGTAAGTCCCTTAGTCACCTTTTACGACACCCATGGGAAGAAATGCAATGGTGCTATTCTTTACGTTCGGCACCAAACGGACACCAGAAAACAAAAACAATTTTTTTTAGTATCTAGTAATTGAAAAATGGCAGAAACGTTATCACGCAACACTGTGACAGCACAAATAATCAATAAAATAATAATTAAGAAAAAGAAAAATCGAAAACAATTAGGAAAAGGAGCAACAACACAGTCCACAATTATCGATACAAATTACAAATGGGTGTACTATAAACGATGTTTAAAATTAAGATAAATGTATGAATTAACAGGCGTGAATAACATCAAGAACTTTCAAAAATAAATATACAACATTAAATTAAATACAACCGGAAATTAAAATGAAGCAGTAGCCACATTAGTACTACTCTACTACATTTCGACTACATTTTCTTTTAGTTAGACCATAATTAGCAACAGCCTTTCTGGGTCATAAAGTCCAGGGTATAAACTAAAAGATTCACGACACGATTAGGCAGTCTCGCCGCAAACAGCACAAGTTCTTGATGCATCGCCTTAAAAGTAAAAGAAAAGTTCTACGGACGAACTCAAAAGAAGGAAGAAAACAACTTTACTTCCTATTTTAGCGAACAAATGGCGTTGTACTAACATTTTCAAGAGAAACACTGAAAATACAGCGTTCCTCGTAAAACAATGTTGATGTTACATTAAAATATCAAAAAGGTTATGACGTATGCAGTTCTAGTTGAATCCGGTTCAAAGAATGCTTTTGGAGGTGTGCAGCGTTTGTAGGGGCGGTGAAAAATATTAAAATTGTTTGAAGGTTCCCAATTTCGGGAAAAAGGCTGAATTTGCATTACAGTTGTTCTAGAAATTTTTACACTTTGGGATTTTGTTGTGGGTATTTTTTTAAACTCGCTCTACATAGGAAATTGGTTTCGTCTGTCCCATGTATGCACTTTGACTGATTAACAAATTGCAAATCCTCTGTTGCTTTATTGACTGAGCGAGCGAAGCGTCTCTGATTCAAGTCAGGCAAAATTTGCTTTCCTTGTTGCTACTCCTCTACAAGTCGTATTTTACAACCGATCTAGACGAAACTTGGTATACGAGTATTACGACTTTATAGAATCTCTTTTTCTTCGTGGGATTTTAATCATAATATAATCATACATCTTTATTTATCTCAACATCATATTACAGGCACTGGTTAATAAAATGTACAATCATGTCAATGTAGCTGAGTTACAGATCACCCGGCTCTCAATAGGACATGTTAATTTACAAAAACAGCTATAATCAAAAATTTTGATTGGGATCTGGACATCTCCGCCTTATGAGATCTGATTTCAATGATTCTTTTTTTATTTTAAATGTAATTTTAAGTTGGTTTCAAAGAAACTTAGTGAAGATCAAATGAGGATCTTCGGCGTGATGAGCAGAATAGCTCCTCAAAATGCAGTAAATTACTCTCTTTTAAATTTCTACCAGTGGAATCGGCCCTTTAACTTTTAGTAGGGACTGATGGAGCACCTAGGACCACCTTCTCATCATAAAACTAGGCTACAGTTTTACCTCTGCTAATTAAAACAATCAACTTTAGTGGTATATTAATTGTTCCAAAAAAGTTTGTGCTCGCGAGTTCTACTGTTCGCAGAATTACTAGTTTTATTTTATTTTTAGGCTGTGTTATCCCACTGTAAGGCTGTGGTCTCTCTTCCTCCATTCCAATCTCCTCTGTCTTGAGCTAGTATGGACCAATCCTGTCTGTAAGTGTCAAGCTCGTTTCGCTATCTTCTCCTGGGTCTGCATCGATGTCGACGGACGTCTTCACCTATGTAAATCTTTTGAAAACCGTAAACCGCAATAGTACAGGAGCTTTAAAACAACACCACAGGACCATCCTTCCCTATTGCAACTTGCAAGAAGTGTCAAGCAAAGAGACCCGCTGTCCCCTAAGCTGTTCATTGCCACCGTTGAAAAGGTTTTTAAAAGCCTATCTGAAACATCTGTACTAATATACAACATAAGTTTTTGTTTGCACTAAATCCGAAAACGGGTCATTGTACTCATCATTTTGAACAATTTTTTCTATGGGACCAACCTTGAAATCGCGATAAAAAAATTTGCTGTTCCATACATTTGTGTTCACTAAAATCGACAAAATGTATGGAACAGCTGATTTTTTTTTACGTGAGTTCAAGGTTGGTCCCATAGAAAAAGTTGTTCAAAATTATGAGTACAATGACCCCTCTTCGGGTTTAGTGTAAACGAAAACTAATGTTGTATAGAGGAAAAAATTGTTTGTAAGTTGTTTGTATGTAGGGGGTAATCTCCGGAACGTATGATCCACTTCTGGTAAAAATCCACTGATAGAAAGCTACATTATTCCTGAATGCGCACATTCACTGCGTGTTAGTACACTTGGATACCACAAGTAAACCGCGCATCGCCACGTGAGAATAAAAATACTATAGAAACAATGGTGATTATTTCATGGAGAACATAATAAAATACCTACATTGTTATGTTTAGAAGCCAAACCAAAATTCTCAGTAAAACAATCATAATTCTGTGAAGCAGAATCGCTTGTGGCTAATTACGACAGCTGGAAAGTTCCATCATAAATATCCCAGCAGTTATTATTTCATGTAAAAATATTGTCAGTGTGCACCTACTAAATAATCACCTCTATTAGAAAACATGAACAAAAACCCACAACTTTATTTATGCAAGATAAAAGGAGTAAAAACGTTTACTCATTGTGCTCACAAATGCATAGGTTTTAGGGTTCAACGCGCGCTCAGACTGAACCTCACAATCGAATACGAAATAAACGAGCAATATAACGCGTGTAAATAGAATTGCACGTTGTATGAATGCTGTGTGGCTGTAGTTTTTTGTTTTTTAGGCTTGTATGGAAATGTTTTGCATACATACATGCGACATCACACTTTGGTCTAAATTGTGCTGTGGGACGGCTGGTTTTTGTTTTGGGAGGCAAGTTAGATCCGTATATTGGAGTAAAATTACAAATCGTTCAGTGACAAATATTTTTCTCTTGTTGGCTAATAACGAAAAACTTGAGGTATGGGATACTCTCTAACTAATAAATAGATCACAAGGCAATAAGGCCGATAGGATGTTTTGTCGTCGTTTCAGCCGAAAGGCGTCCACCGCTGGACATAGGCTTCCGCCCAAAGGGGGGGGGGGGGGTTACCATAATCGCCACGCTTGGCAGCCGCGTTGGCGATCGCAGTATGGTGTTAAAATGCATAGAGAAACCTGCTGCCCATTCTATAGTAAGTCCCTTAGTCGCTTTTTACGACACCCACGGGAAGAAATAGGGCGGTGCTATTCTTTACGTCCGCCACCACACAGACAGATGATTTGTAGTGATGTTTAATTTATTTTTCTCAAAAGTGCTTGGAAATTCGAGCATTATTTTGACAAACTTCTTCGAAATAAATCGAAGATTGACAATTTGGTATTTCTGGCCAAATACATGTCATGCGAGCAGCGGCCACCAAAAGTTGTACGAAAATCCATAATGTGTCGTGGTTTAGCGGCCAAATAAATTACATAATAAACTCATATCTATCGTGTAATTTAAAAATGGAACGATCTTTTACTACGAAACGTGGCAACCAAGGAGGTAACTTATCAAAGGTTTATAAACATTTCAAACTGACTTGCAAATAGAAAGCTGTTTATTGAATAAAAAACAAATTAACACATTGGCGCATGAAAAATTATCGTTAATCGTCATTGAATCTGGAATTTATAAATAATTTACTTTGTTTGAATTTCCGCGCATTATTTGAGAAAAGCACAATACAAGCCTTGGCCGCAACCAGGCATTGATGGACTCACGTATGAGTGCCTCGGCTCTTGCGCCGCTGGCGATGTCGCCAGTGGCGCAAGATTCGTTGTGCTCAGTTGTGTCCATTGTAATTTGTAGATATTGTGCAAATTTGTGATTTTGATAACCACTGTGTATCGCACCCAGTGTGTTTTCAATGCACCAAACCCATCTTCTGCCCACATGATGTCTGAATATAGCGGAGTAAATAAAAAAAAATATATATATATGTACAGACAGCTGTGCTGCTGGGGAGTTTGTTGCGCCGCTTCTTCTTCCCAGCTAAAGCACTAGGAAGTGGTGAAGGGTGGGAGTTTTTGGGGGACTGTCTCATGTAATTTTTGACGTTCGAAAGTGCTGATTCTCAGCCTAGTTTGAATAAATTACTTTTGATTTTGATTTTGAAATCTTGACGATCTTGCATATTTATACATAAATTGATATCTGTAAGGTTATAAATATATTTTATTGTGTACGAAACGATTGGCAAACTCAAAAAGTATCACTTTCTACCTTTTTTCATAATATGGGGGTAAATAAAAAATATACTAATATAATCACGACATCTCGAATAAGTCAAAAGTAAATAAACAATATCACTCCTGGCAGGCACAACTTTGTTACACTACTTGTGGCAAACGATAAGCAGCTTATAGGCTGTATATTTCTCGTTCATGTACTTGGGTACACATTTTCGCGTGTTTTTATCGTACATTGCATCAAAGTTGTAGGGGAAAGTGGTAAATACTTACTTTTTCATCTTGGGATTATTGTAAATTTTCATTGATTAATCAGCTGAAGAATATTGCCGTAAGATAGAGAAAGCTGATGACTACATAATATGAATTATAATTGTAGGCTAGTATTTTTTTTTTTTTAATTCAGAAAATTCATAATTTCATTAATAATATTAATAATTTTAGTAATAATAATAAGTATTATCATTTTATTCATAATCAAGTTAAGTATTTTAATTTTTTTTTTTTTTTTGTAGTCTGAAAATTCATAATTTCATTAATATTGTTAGTAATAATAATAAGTATTATTATTGTTTTCATAATCAAGTCATTTTAGTTTGAAATCCACAGTTTTTTTTTTCACACCCTGTATTTATCACAAGAGCTTTATCCTCTTATAATTCAACGTTGACCCGTCACAAAATTACTACACTTAATAAAAACTTCGTAATGTAAGTAAACAAGGATAAAAATAAAACATAAGATGATCACAATATCGACGGCACATGAAATTTTATTCACCCATTCGAGAAAAAAAGGCGTAAAGCTAAATATAATTTATACACTTTTCCAGCCATATATTGTCGTTACGGAACCCCTTCTAATACACACGGTTTACCAACCTTTTGGTTACCAGTTATTGCTGGTCATAAATTTATATTTACGATGCCTAATGCAGGCTTCTGGTCAGTGCGCAGTGCATCTATGCCGATGTCCGATATAATGGTTTTTAAATAAATATCACGACAGGACATAACCCTTTTTATGTTAATAGGGGTTTTGTTTGTAGATGTTAGAAAAATTGCTTTTTTATTGTAATAGATTGAGGGTTGGAGATGTTTGTAAAAGTCGTAATGAGTTTGTGACATGCATTCTAAATTAATAGTAATTTTTAAGTGTTTTTTTTTTAAGTGTAGTTCACTTTACAAATACTTGCACAAAAAGCGTCGATGGCAAACTCGCTCGTTGAGCTTGCACAGTGTTTGTGTCGTGTGATGTGTGGACTGTACCGCTCGAGCCCAGTTCTTGAGAGTAAAAATATGGACCCTACTATTTGCTGTATGTAATAGATTTTATAATGCCTGCGATTGTAGTTTTTCTAAGAATTGCTTAAACGATGGCTAATTTTACTTAAATAATATTAAAGCAATAATAACCCGGGTGTATAATATTCACAATACCTCATAATAATTTACAATTTTCAAGTAAAAAAATATACTTAGTCAATTTATATTAAGAATTTATTTTAATTTAATTAAAATATATTATATATTCCCATCGCGGAATCAGACACGTTTAACCGGGCTATCATGTGGATGCTTTAATAACATAAGGCCTCCAAGTCTTGAACGTAACCAAAATCTCATCGACATTTTACACAATGCTAACTATTAGTTGTTTGTACGAATATCCGCTTATTTTAAATGAAATGAGACTCTAAACAACTTTTTGTACCGATAGTAGTGGTACAGAAACTCGTAGTGCAGCTAAATCGCGACTCAATTTAGTGGTGAAGCGAATTGCTGTTCCTAAAAACGGCGCAACTCAAAGCCGTTTCATTTTTCAGTTGAAAAATTGCATTTTTTATTTACATTGTTTAAACTCTACTTGTTGCGGTCTCAATAGACCGAGTGTCTTGAAAATACTTGTAGAGTTCTGTTCTATTAAGTGTATTACTGTGACGGAAGATGACAATTCGAACATGGTCTTCAGATAATTCATTTCAGCCGAAAGACGTCCACTGCTGGACATAGGCCCCCCCAAAGGGGGCCCGATTTGCCATAATCGGCACGCTTAGCAGGTGGGTTGGCGATCGCAGTATGGTGCTAAAATGCGTAGAGAACGCTGCTGCCCATTCTCTAGTAAGTCCCTTAGTCGCCTTTTACGACACCCACAGGAAGAAATAGGATGATGCTATTCTTTACGTCCGGCACCACACGGGAACACGGGATTCAGATAATTATGTAAAACTTACTGCCGATAACTAACACACACAAACTTATGTTGATAATTAAGTTTATTAAGTTTATTTTGCGATAAAGGCGTTTTGACCACTTTGTTTCAATATTGTCGTCACAAATAGCATGACTGTAATTTTGGCAAATGTTTAAAAAGCGTAATAAATTATTTTTTTGATTTAATTTGTTTTTAATAACTAAACGGTTTGTTCATATTGAGAAAGAGCGTTTTAGGCATCGCACCGTGCCTTTACAATAAATTACCAGATTTAATAAAAAAATTAAATGTTACACAATTCAAAACAATATTTTTTTTTTTAATTTAAACTGTTATTAATTGAAAAATGTTATTATACGACAGATGAATTTCTAAATGATAAATAGACTTATATAAGTACTTGACTGGAGAAACAAATTTGAATTGAATATTGTGACTAAGTAATTGTAATTTATGATAATTTATTTATGCATTGACTGTAGAAATTATTCCATATTGTGACCTTTATAATTTTTGTTTATATTTATTTATCATCGATCTTGACCTAACTACTCGTACCAAATAATTTGTTTACCTCTCGCATGATCAATATTTTATTTCGTATGCAACCATATTTGTACGCCTCTTGGCATAACATAGCGACCTAAGAACTTTAATTTAAGAACTTTATTCACTACCTATGTTAAACAAATAAAAAAATATTATGATTATTATGATTCATAAGCGTTGCTTAAAGTTAAGAGATGTATAAACATAAAAAAATATGGTTAACCAGACGTTAATCATCACTTACTTGTGAGCAACTAATATGGCCTACATGTGACCATTATTTAAAACGCCAAGAAAAACAATTAGCACATTTCGTAAATTAATTGATGTAGATGTGTTAAACGGCTCCAAAGATTATGAAAAAGATACCAGCGCAAATAAAACTAAAAAACTAAACTGATGGAACATTCTCATATGATGTAGTTTTTGTTGTGATTACAGTTCTCGCTAGAAAACATTTCACATTTGTGAAGTAAGAAATGAAAGAAAGAAAATGTAATAAAAATGCAATTAAAAGAACACTTGGAAAAATACTTGGTTAAGAGATACTTGAAAATTCTTCAAAAATAATTCATTGGAATGATAAATGGCGCATTGTGTGTTTTTCTTTTAAAAAGCCAGTTTGTATAATTTAATGACAGTCTCCTGCTATAGCTCGATATGCTTTATTAACGTCGGGTACAGTTACAAGCATAACTACCTTACATTTACGTAAATTTAAAAGTGATTTTCTCCTAAAGTATTGATACATATTTTATGGTGTTACGATCATAATATTATCCATACCATACTATTACGAAATATGTTTTTTCTCAAAGTAAAAGTCAAATTATTTATTTAAAATAGACACTAGGCACTTTAAAACGTCATTTTTTTTTTTTAAATACAATTGATTCCAGTCGCCCCTTCCAAAAGGTAGTTTCGTATGGAGAAGAATGGGCAAGAACCATTACTCTTTCAAAATATTTTACAATATTTTGTTTACATTAATTATAAAATTATATGTGAAGACGATGCACCTAGAATAAAGTTACTATACCACAATAGGTAAAAAATAATTAAAAATGACGAAGTGAAAGATAAATTAATTATGTGATAGGTACATATACGGTGCTCACATATTTACAAACATTGTAAAAAAAATACAGGGTGTAAGGGACAGCTCTCCGCAAATTAGCAGAGTACATTCAGCTCCTTATTTTGAATCATATTCCATTTTTTTTATCGTCATTTTAGTTACTATTCCTTTATTTCAATGTAAAATTACATACTCTCTACGCAGTACTCTATTAATGTAAATAACACACCTTAAATAAAATAAAACAGCAATGTATGTTGAAATTCTCTAACGAAAGATGCCTGAAATCAGCGAGCGCGGCCTTCCACCCCCGCCGCGACAAATCAGGTTCATTGGATTCCCATAACGTTCCTGAAATAATTTCATATACCGGTCATCTTAGTACGATATACTGAATTCACCCCATCAGTCTGCGGAGGGCTTTCCCTTACACCCTGTATATACCTTATATAACTTTTCCTAAAAAAATAAAGTAATAATAGGTCAGTTAAGATAATCACAGAATGTAAAATAAATGTCCTAAAAATAATAACTATTAAAATAGCAACCAGTTTCATTTTGTCTAGACTCTAGATTGTCCTAAGGAGCTGGACCAGCATGTTTCCAAGCATTCTTATCTTGGATATAATCCTCTAATTTGTAAATGCTTGTTTACAAAGTGTACTTTAAATATGATGGCTCATCTCAAAGTTCAATTATGCCTTGACCACATTGTCACGAGTGACCTAAGCGATGATATAGATATAGAGAAGGAGCGCAGGGCGTTGTCTGTGAGGAGCAATATGCTTGCCCGCAGGTTTGCTTGTGGTACTACAGACGTCAAAGTTACCCTTTTTAAGGCGTTCTGTCAATTCTTTTCTACAATATCCTGTTCAATTTATTATTGATTTTAGAATGCTCTTGGGACTGCCATGGAATTGTAAATTGTAGGGCTTCGAGAATGTTCGCGGAGGCTCGTACATATCGTTTTCATGCCATCATGCGAAAGAAAGCGGCCTCCTTACTACAGCGCCTGCATGGTAGTGACAAGAGCATTCTGAAAATGATCGCTGCCAGAGCGGACAGTCATAGGTCTGAATAAATAATAATTAATTTGTGAAAAGTAACAATACTAACCTAAAATAAATAATAAAAATAATAATAAATAACCTATTTACCTAAGCACTATTGTTACTAAAACCAAAATATTAATAAAATTATGGACTTTAGTCTGAAATAAAGTTTAATTTAATTTAACTATTTCACAAGAAAAAATCTTATGTTTTTTGTATAACTGCTATTTGTATTTATGCTAGCGACTGTACTGTACAATACATACATACATGTCATGACTAAAACCAAATCAAAGAACCTCATTTACTGCTGCCGAGAATTTTAATCACCCCTAGAGTAGTTACAAATTCACGCAAGTTTCAATTAGCGAACACCCTAATTATAACTTCTTGACGTTCTCCGTTTGGTCCCTAGTAAACTCAGTAAGGAACAGTGGAGTAATTGTGTAACACACTATCAGTAAATAGCAATGGGTTTAATCTTCATAGTTCAACAACATTCATTGCGCTACTTACGTAGTTGAGCAAACAAATTTTTCGAACATTTATAAGGTGTATCTATTCATACAGGAAATCTCTTAAGGGGTCAGTGAAAACTTCAAATAAAACTAAAAAAAAACATAAATAAAACATAACCAAACTTGAAATCGCGAAAAAAAAATCAGCTGTTCCCTGCATTTATGTGCGCATAACTTGTCAAAATGTAGGGAACAGCTGATTTTTTTTTTCGCGATCTCAAGTTTGGTCCCATACTGAGAGTTGTTCATAATGATGAGTACAATGACCCCTTAAGACATTTTGTGTATGAATAGATACACCTTAAGTAACAATGGAATAGCAATATCAAAATAATTCAGATTGTGATTCATAGTGTTTTAGAGGTATGAGGAACAGGGTGTAAAGTTAACTTATCCTCTAATGAAAAGGGAGGATCCTCCGACCAGACAGGTGTTGTGTCTGGTGGGCAACTGCCCGACGGTTAATGTCGGAACGTTGTATACAACGTTAGTTTTTGTTCATACTAAACCCGAAAAGGGGTCATTGTACTCATCATTTTGAACAATTTTTTCTATGGGACCAACCGTGAAATCGAGAAAAAAAAATCGACTGTTCCCACATTTGTGTTCACTTAAAACGACAAAATGTATGGAACAGCTGATTTTTATTTCACGATTTCAAGGTTGGTCCCATAGATTTTTTTTTTTCAAAATGATGAGTACAATGACCCCTTTTCGGGTTTAGTATAAACAAAAACTAATGTTGTATATGTTAGCCGCGTGGTATACTCTGCTTGCGCGATGCAGGATTTTACGTGACGTCAGCGTGATGCGTAGTTCGCATGTGGCAATGTAGATGCCACCACAGTGTGGTACGCATTTAGGGTGCTGTTTACCCGTTTACCTTTCCAATGTTGTTAGTAGTAGTTGCATTGACAAAGATTTTTCATTCAAACAGTAGGCCTAAGCACAAACGCGTGAAGTAAACGTCCTCGTATCTCGTAAATTCGAACGATTTTAACATTGAAAATACTCGTTTCTCGTAATAATCTTTATTTAGTTAAAGATTTGTTTCTTATCGATAGGATATGAAGAAGAAAGAAAGAAAGAAAATACGTTTATTTGCGGTAAACATGACGCAACAAAGAACATAAACACAAAAATAAGAAAAGGTTGGGGGAAACATGCGTCACATCCACGCAAAACGGCTATCGCTCAGCATTATACTGCGACCCTATGCAATACAGAGCCCCAGCGCTGGTTTTCAGCGACAGCCGGCGCCGACATATGACGTCGTACGGTGCAGCAAACAATTAATAGGATCATAGATAAAGAAAAATAATATAATAATAAAAATAAGTGGTAGAATAAACTAAACAGAAATATTAATAAAAATAGACATACATGCTATGAGAATATCATCCTCCTTAAACGTTTTACGCTTTATGTAGTGGCAACATTTCGAAAGTTCACATCTCCGTTAGGAGTTTACATTGACATATAAACCTACTCAATGGGAGTTTATGTGTTCTGTGCATTTGACGAGTACTACGTAATCTGTGATTTGACGTAAGTACTTCCTAAATAATAATTATGATGTAAGGAATTACAAAATGGCCAATGATATAATACGTTGTTGTTATTATGCAAAAGTTATTTGACAGTGCTTTATACGTTTGTGAGTGAATGTGAAAGATAAGATGAACCCAATAAAATGACAAAACCTTGGAAAATGGAGGGAGACCCGACATGCCGAACACTATGAAGAGCTTCAGAGCTCCAAAAACAGGAAGGTATGAAAAAAATGGAAATCAGTCACGAATAGAATAGATATGTGCTTGTCATTTTAATTTAAACTAAAGGACCATAGGACAGCTGTAGGTATTTTCAATTCAACGTAACGTAAAATCGAAAGATTCGCGTTCGTGCTAACGCTTCTTGTTAAATATTAAAAGATAACAAATCAAAAAATCAAAATCAAAAATATTTTTATTTCACATAAGCCTACATGGGCACTTATGAAACGTCAGAAATTAGGTGCACGTTCGTTTCCTATGGAGAAGAGCCGGCAAGAAACACCACGGTTACTCTTTTAAAAAGTTCCAATTGGTCGTTTCCTATGGAGAAGAGCCGGCAAGAAACACCACGGTTACTCTTTTAAAAAAAATGGCTTTTAAAATGTTTTTAAATTACATTGTTAATAGGTATGAGAGGACAGCGTAGGCCCGTCAAAAGTACCAAGTACTTAGAAAATGGTCTACCGATCTACAGTCTATTAAGCCTACAAACATTGTATTACTCTAACAACTGTCTCAGTCTTTTCCCAACGAAGTTGGGATCTGCTTCCAGTCTAACCAGATGAGCTGGATATCATTATTTTAAATGAAGCAACTAATATCTGACCTCCACAACCTAATTACAGGGATACCCCTTGGTAAAACTGGTTGTAAGTCTTTCGGGCTTCGTACGACCCGTAATGACTGCCGAAGATCTACATATGACAGCCGAGACCAACGGCTTAACATGCTTTCCGAGGCACGGAGGAGTCTTAGTATGTAAAGATGGTCACCCATCTACGGACCAACCGTGGTAAGTGTAGCTTAACCTTATCGGTCGACTTGCGGTTGTTATTACAAGCCCCTCAGTATATTAATACTTAAGAAGTTAATTTTGTCATTATTAAATGTCATTAGTAATTTTGTGTATTTATTTTTCATCAGAATAATCTGATTTTTTTTTTGGATGGGTTTGCTCTTGACCTTAGTCTAGGGCAGAAGTGACAGAGACAACGTCAACGATGGAGTGAGCTTACCCAGAATAAGGCTGTTCACTCTAACTTTGAAGAGATTAGGGTTGTATGCGTTCGGAAACACAGAGAGTTCCACTCTTTTGCTGTGCGCATTATAAAAGACATTTGGAAACGCTTAGTGCGAATTGGTGGAATAGCAACAAGGAAGGAATGGTAACCTGCAGTGCATCTAGATGTCCGATAGTAGAAGGGGGCCGGTGGAATGAGGTCGTGGAGTTCTTGGGCACACTCACCGAAGTACAATCTGTACTCTGGAACTGTTAAAGTGACAAGCAGTAAAAGAACTTGGGGATGTCTGGTACTTCTTCCCATGGGGATAGGCCGAAACTACAGACCACCACCTGCTACATCATCTCCTCAAAAAGCTGTAAAAGAAGTCTAAGCTAGCCCAATTTATAACTATGCTGTTATGGCGTTACAGTTCTTCATGACGCTCATATTCAGTACACCATAATATTATGATTTATTTATTTATTTAGGGTTCAGTACACCATAATATTAATATTTATTTATTTATTTGCTTTGGAAGACTTACAGCTAAATACAATGGTGATAAATAACAGTATGATAATCTGACAGCCAATTACAAGTCTTCACGTCTAGAGCTTGTCTGGTATAAAAGTACTGTGGAACAAAATGTACACACTACCAAATATTGCCAAAAAAATAACAAAAATAAATATAAAAAATAAAATTTGAATTTGGTCATCATCCTCAAATCATCATCGTCAAATCATCACCTAAATTAAATATGTTAAAACTAATATAATTGCGAACAACAACACAAGGTCTAAATAATTTAAGCTTCAAAGAAATTTTCAGAGACAAATCCTCAACAAACAAACCGCGACTCGAACGTTTCTATATGTAGATGATTGTAGATCTTCCACTACGATCTACATTGGAAATTCCAACAAAGCTGCGCACTCTGAATTATATTTTGCATTATTTACTCAAGAATAGAGTACAAAAATTCCTAGATTCATCTACTACCGCATTTCTGGGAAGATTGGCTCTAATAATGTAGGGGGAAATTTATTACAGTGCTGACCTGGTTATGATATACTCGTAGGAGAACAGCGAATCAGATGCTTCTATCCGTGCAACTGAGCGTTTACTTATTTATTTAAATAATACGATATTAGACCGAAATGATGAGGCTGCAACGAGATTTCTTTTATTCAGTTTTTCATTACTTTTATGATCTTCTATTTTTATTTGAAAATCAGCGCAAAACCTGTTCTTAGGTTTGGTTACGTAATTTTTTCGTCAACGTCATGTCGTAGCCAGGAGTTTGGCGTTCTGCATAAACTCTTTGATTCAGCCGCTAAACGAGTTTAAAGGCTTTTGAAACATGTTATTTCTAGAGTTGATTGGTTCAGAAAATCGAGATTTTTACTTAGCGGTGAACATCTCAACATCAATTCATGTTTAAGTTTAAGACATGTGATCGACAAGTTGATGACGGAAATTTCATGTAAGTATAAGCTTTTACAACTTCTGAAATAAAATAAAGCTAAGTGCTCATGTCATAGTGAACAAAATATGGTAGGAAAGTCTTAGGGGTACTAATTATTTAAGAATCAACACTTTCAAACGTCAAAGTCGTACATAAGACAGTCCCCCAAAAACACCCGCCCTTCATTACTGCCTAGTGCCTTAGCTGGGAAGAATAAGTGGTGCAACAAACTTTCTAACGGAACAGCTGTCTGTTCAGTTAGAAAAACTTGATTATACAACATTAGTTTTTGTTTATACTAAACCCGAAAAGAGGTCATTGTACTCATCATTCTGAACAATTTTTTCTATGGGACCAACCTTGAAATCATGAAAAAAAAATCAGCTGTTCCATACATTTGAGTTCACTTAAATCAACAAAATGTCGACCATCTGATTTTTTTTTCGTGATTTCAAGGTTGGTCCCATACAATGACACCTTTTTTGGGTTTAGTATAAACAAAAACTAATGTTGTATACAACAGTATGTATATAATCAAGTTAGTTTATTTATCCTCTCACTGGAACGCGAATTGCTGTATGGCACAGCAATTACAACAACGTGCAACGGAGCAAAAAATATTTCACGTACTGCTTTCCATCCATACTGCACGCTTGGCCTTTTCGAGCTAAGCCGAGCGGATTTTCCCAAATATACATTATGTATATTATTGCCCCATTGGTCCAGTGGTCGCAAGCGCTACTGCTGAGCATGCGGTCCTGGGTTCAATTCTCAGGTCGGGCAAAGTGTTATTGGGATTTTCCATTTGGAATTTCTCAGTAGCAGCCCGGAGTCTGGATCGGTTGATGGCAATAGGCTCGCCCCCTATTCCATGGGACTTAAATATAACTGGCGAAACGTGGACGTACTATAGGTACACCTGCCTCTCCACACTCTACCTATCCCTTCGGGAATTACAAGCGTGATGTTATTTTATGTGTTATATTATTCGATTTTGTTGCCCGGCTGTGTTGAAACTTACCCAAAAAAGTGTGTGGCACACTTTACTGAGGTCATCTTTTGAATTTTCTAACAAAACAAGACCTAAAAAAAGGTATAGAATAATCAGCCGATAATGTTCCCACTGCTGGGACACAGACCTCCTCTCAGCAAGAGGGAGTGGACCGTTATTCACCACGCGGGCCTAGTGCGGGTTGATGGATGTCACATGACGTTTTTAGTGGTTGTTGGTTGGTGTTGGTGTCGCTCATGGTTTGGAGCGAGAGTGCATGGGAGGCCGTCACCTCCTTCTGCGAAGCAGTAATGCTCGCGAAGGAGGAGGCGGAACGCGTGATGGGTAAGGCAGGGTTCACGCCCTCACGCCCTTAGCCGCCGCAGGAGACGCCCCGGGCGTCGGGAGTCACAAGCTGATTTCCGGCCACCGTAGGCGCGGGCCTGCGGACGGTGAGCGAGAGAAAGAGATGTCAGCACCAACTGATGGGGTCCGTCAGGACCAATGCCTGCCAGGGTTGCGAGTTTGTCCGAAAGGGATATCGTGGCCCTGGCACACAGGCAACCGAAGGAACACGGGTGGGTTTTAGTCAGTCAGTAGTTTGACACGCCCTCCCGCTTAGCCCAGAGCGGGAGAAGTTATTTGATAATTTTCCACGCAAAAAAAAAAAAAAGTCGTAATAACTTATTAAACGCATATTGAAACGAACCCTGGCTTGGCAGTGCCTTTTCACAGACGTCCGCTGCGAAATACTAGGAGCCGGGTACCCAGCGGCTTTTACCCAGAAGTCGTAGCGTGTGAGCAAGGCCTTAAAGATCGTTGACGATGCGCTAAAGTTTAGGTTGTGTCTAAACCTAAAGCGGCTGTCGCACGAGTACGCGATTGTCGCGTTCGTTTATATGAATATGACATTAGTACTCGCGCGATCAATCAAGTCGTACGTCTTATTTCAACAAACGTTCGCATCGCTCGCGTACTCGTGCGACGATCTCTTTTTTAAGACGTATGGCAAGGCTGATCTCAACTTACCTTGTAAACAAAAATTATTAAAAAAACAGCACTACAAAGTGAAAATAACTTTAGTTTCAGAAGTCAGTGTCTTTGTATTTTCGTTTGCCACCACCGTCTTCCGAAATTAAAGTTATTTTAAATACTTTTAGGTGTTTTTTTGGAAGTCAGTTGTTTTTTTTTTGTAAAAACGTTTTTATTTTTCAGGTGTTAATTGTGGTACTGGTACGTACCTTACCCAACACAAATACGAATACACTACCTGCTGTGTAACTAGTGACAGAAGGTTATTATAACAGAAAAATACGTATTATTGAAGCAACTCAAAAACTACGCAAGCAAAGTTTATAATTTTTTTATGAGACCACCGAGCAAGCTTTCCCTACCAAATGAAAAAATAATTTTCAAATCTGTCCACAATTGACGAAAATATCGGTTAAAATAGAAAAAAATACAGGTGAATAGAGAACCTCCTCCTTTTTTAAGAAGCTGATTAAATATAGAATAATATTTTTCTAGAAATCTGAAAGTGGCACATGTTTCACTAGTTACAAAGTATGCCATCCGGGATTTAATGCATATATACGTACATACATAACGGTTGATGGTTCCTGGCGTTTCGTGGAAATATTGCCTTTCACCACGATTTTCATAGGCCTATTTATGGTGGGGTATGGTAGGGTTTAAATCATACAATTTAAACCCTGCCAAAAACAAAAAAATAACTTAAAAATATAACAGACACCATCCAAATTGAAGAAGTAGAAGAATTCAAATTATTGGGTATTACATTAGACTCTCATTTAAATTGGAAAAAACATGTCGAACAGACTAAAATAAAACTGTCACAATTTTCATATGGACTTACTGTGCTAAAATCAAACAAACAAAAACTCACTGTGCCCTCTCTGCATACTACGCTTATGCCTACGCGTGGCTACGCTACGGTATCATCATGTGGGACACAGTGTGATGCGAATGATTTATTTATTGCACAAAAGAAATGTATGCGAATATTATTTCAAATAAAACCATAGATAGATAGCTGCAAACCCCAATTTATAAAAGAAAAAATGATAACTCAGCCCTCCATTTATATATTAAAAATAGCCACTTTTGTTAAAAATAATCTAAAACTGTTTAATTTTGACAAGAACGAGCGTCGCAAAAACAAGTTAATCCTACGAGCACCTAGATTACAAATGTACAAAAATAGCCCAGAATACCGAAGCATACAAATCTACAATAAATTACCTGAAAATATACGGTCCACAAAAACAACATGTGTATTTAAAGCTAGAATAAAGCCATTGCTCTTAAAAAAATGTTACTACAGTATCCAAGACTTTATGGAAGATAAAATGTTAAAATAGAGTTCAAATATGTATAAGTGTGTTAATTATAATATATAATATTTTATTTATAAAACTAAATATAAGTATATAATTAGTATAAGTCTATAAAACTAGATATAGATATTAATATAATATTTTAAATTGTAAAAGTTCCTAACCTACATGATACTCAGTACTAGTTTTAAGTTATCTTGCTGCGCCCTAACAGGGTCATGTACTCACTAGTTTAAGCCTGGCGTGTAACTGCTCTAAGGTGTAACTATGTTGTGTACATTATGCATTAAATAAATCAATATTTTGTAATAATGTAATGTGCAAATTAAATCATGAGACATTTCAGCTCTCTCTTGCCTCTAGAATCACAATCCATTTTCGATGCCATTGGTAATGCAAATGTCCATAGAAGCGGCGGCAACTGCTTAACTTCGGGTCGGCCATCGCATCGGTTCATTTGCCGTTCATCATCATCATCATTTGAACCGAAAGACGTCCACTGCCAGACATAGGCCTCCCCAAGGGGGGTTTGCCACAATCGCCATGATTGGCTGGCGGATTGGCGATCACAGTATGGTGTTAAAATGCAAAGAGAACGCTGCTGCCCATTCTCTAGTAAGTCCCTTAGTCGCCTTTTACGACAACCACGGGTAGAAGGTGGTGCTAATCTTTATGGCCGGCACCACACCGTACGATAATTTAATGGCAATTAGTAAATGGTGAAATGTCTCATTAATGGGTCATGTCTTAAATGGATATAATATTTTCAATTCCAAAAAATATTATTTTTGGCTTAAATCGAAAATAAATTAATATATGTATAGGGCTATAGTCAAACACATTTTTGTCAATTACATGGAGGTTAATTTAATTCTGAGAAGAACAAAATATGTAGAAAATTCTTATATACACATCATCCTTCCAGGGATCCTTAATTTTTTAAATTTCTCCCCTTCCACTATTGGTTGGTTCGACTGCTATCTTAGAGGCCGCTCGCAGCGGGTTCGTCTCGACGAGTCGTCTTCTGATTGGTGCTCTCTTACCGCAGGTGTGCCTCAGGGTGGCGTTCTCTCTCCTCTTCTCTTTTCTATTTTCATTAACTCTGTCACCAGAGTCATCTCTTCCTACTTCCATCTCTATGCTGACGATCTGCAGCTTTACAATAACTTCTTAAGGGAAGATGCAGCTGCTGCCGTGTCTGCTATGAACAGGGACCTGGATTCGATTAGCGAGTGGTCGCGGTCTTTTCGACTGCAAATCAACCCTAGGAAATCCCAGGCCATGATTATTGGCGGCATATATATGTGGAATAGGCTCAATGTTGCGTCGCTGTCTCCACGCTGTTTGAATGGAGTTCAGATTGAATACGCAAATACGATTAAAAACCTGGGGGTGACCATGGATTCCTACTTATCGTGGACTGCCCATGTTTCTCAAATCAGTCGCAAAGTGCACTACACGTTCCATTCGTTGAAATGTCTCTAGAGCTTCTTGCCCTTGAACACCAAAATCTCCCTTGCTCTCATTCAGCCCATTATTGATTACGCTGATGCCTGTTATTTGGATGCCACCGAGGAGCTTTTAAATAAACTTGAGCGTTTGCAAAACATCTGTATTCGTTTTGTTTTCAACCTTAAAAAGTATGACCACGTTTCTAACTTTCGCATGATACTCATGTGGCTCCCTATTCGACTTCGCAGGAACTCCCGGATTTTGTGTCTGTTATTTAACCTCCTTCACAATCCTAAAACGCCATCCTATCTGCGGGAACGTTTTTCCTACGCCCGTCCTTCTGATGCGCCTTGCAGGTCGCATCTTAGAAACCTTCTTAAGTCCGGTCCCCACTCCACTGACTTCTTCGTTCGACGTTCCAAAGAACACTATCTTTCCACTTCGTCATAGTTGCGTATGTATTTATTATTTTAATTGAATTATAATTATTAATATTCTAGTGATTTTATATTATTTTAAAAGAATGTATCTATGTATTTAAGTATGTATATTTGTAAATACTCATATTATTTGTTGTATTTTAATTAGTGTATTGTTTTTGATTTTATGTATTCTATTTACTCTTTTACTCTTACACACGTTGTCTACATCTCTTTATCGACTTTCCTATCGCAGGTATGTTGGAAGAGATTTCTTTAGAAATAAGCATCACTTTTGTACCGATTTTTCTGTTCCTTTCTTCTTGTTTGTTTATATATATGTGTGTACATAAATGGTTAAATAAATAAATAAATACATAACAATTATTTCTTTTATAATTTATAAAAACAAATGCTATACACATATCAATGCTGAGTTAACAGAATTAATTAGTCCAGATAATGCCGACAAAGAGATGTTATCAAGTTAAACGGATCATTTGCATTGTCAAATCTTCCATGAAAGGCCCGTGATGGCAAATCCGGGTATAAAAACGGAAGAAAAATTTTAGTGTCAAAACTCGACCTCGTAAAGACCCGGAGCAGTATCTGATGGATTTTTTATGGTTCTATTTAGTACCTTTAGTATTAACTAGCTTTTTCACCTTGCTTTACTTTGAAAGAGGTTGGTAGAACGTTTCGGTAAGATTATACATACATAAACTCACGCCTTCTTCCCATGGGGGAAGGCAGAAACTACACGGAAAAATTAAGCTTTAGCAAAGTACTGATTTGGTTTGGCTAAACATTATCCGCATTATTACAAAACAAGATTAAAATGTTGACATGGCTTGAACCATCGAGCTAGTTTTTGTAAAAAGAACTGCTTGACGTCTGTCCATATGTCACTTCACAGATCTAGCAAAATATCATATTCAGCCTGCAGCATTTTTGCCTGACACATGCTGAGCTGGACTCCCATTTGGTGCAATATTGAAACGAACACCGCACTTTTTATATTCGTTATTTCATTTATAGTGTGTATATGTCGCAGCCTACTAACATTATTTTTCGTTTCAGTTAACCTAGCATTTTTCAACTGGCGGCCTGACTGATATTCATTATAGGCGCGCGAGTTGAATTGGTCACAGGAACTAAGCCAGGGCACCCGGAGCAAGGGTTAGTTTAAAATATAAAGGTGACCAAAGAGGCTAGGCTGTTAACTAAACGGCTAATTAAACTAGTTGGCTGTGACATTATAAATGTCATAAATATGTATAATACTGTCTTTAGTTGTTTCTTTTTTTTTTGGTGTATATCTTACGTTGTAGGCATTCTCTTAATATTCATGTAATTTGTTATTATAATCGTGATTAATAAATAATATTTTTATTATATAATATTGTGCTTTGTCTTTTACACAAAGACAAAGCACAACATAAAAAAATACGTACCTACTAAATAAACGATTTATTTAAATATCTGGCTGTATAAATAACTCAAGTATTTGTAATGAAACGGCACAAAATCATACCTTTGAATGAGTGCACTGCGATAAATTATTTGCGATTGTAAATTTAATTGTTTGTAAATATCCATTCACCAAATGATCTCGGAATTAAATTCAATAAATCCGCCCCGAAATAATTAAAACGCTATTAAATTCACATGAAACATAATTATTGAGTCAGTAACCGATAATTATTGATTGCAGCATATGACAGATGCATAACTGTCGAACATGGACATCATTTGAGTTGTATCAAAATTCGTGTAATGCTGGGATGTTTTAATGATTTCGTCACCATTGAAGTTTTATTGATTAATTGCTTCATTCATTATCGTCATTATTTTAATTATTTATCAAGAAGCGGTTATAAAAAGAGAGCAGCCTGTAAATTATATTTGACGATTATTGTAACTATGAAAATGCTTTATGTTTTATTAACCTAACTAATAGCAGTCCTGCCCTTAAGTTGTACAAGTTCCCCGTGTTTACCCCAAGGTATAAAATATGTATTTTAAATGATGTGTGTATTATTTTCATTTATCGTTTACACCCAAACCAAATTGTTAACCAAACTAAACCAAATTGTTGTGTGCAAAAAGTGTAGGAAACTTGTCATAAATGTGAACAAAATAATTAACAAAACATGTCTGAAACAACGTCAATACATGAATGATATGTACATTTTTTATAAATACACGACATGTTTTTGACAAGTGTTGTTAACCGACTACCCCAGAAGGAGGTACATATATGTTTATGTGTATAATCGATTATTGCTTTTTAAATGACACTACATAGATTTAGATTTAATATTTGACATTTTGTATTTCCTTATAATTATTATGCTCGATTTAAATTCTATATAATATTATTTTATTGCCAATTTTTATTTAAATTTGACTAACGTGTTTTTTGTTTTTAATTAATATTAATGATTGCATGCCTAATTTAAGGTAGATTGTACAGGGATCACAGCATTATTAAACACCTTTATTTTATGTACCTACTTTCTAAGAAACTAATGATTATTTATTTATTTATGATTAGTAGAAGGATGGTGCTGATTGGTGAAAACATACAAACTTACATACATAAGTACACAAACTCACGCCTTCTTTCCATGGGGGTAAGGAGAAACTATAGAACGCCACCTGCTACGCCCCTTACTCCTTTTGCTTCGCCTACGTTCATACATCTAGTCATACACGCACGCCGGTTGCGAGTACTACGCACCTGACCTTTCTGAAGAACATCATCAATTTGGTCAATATATATTATGTCCTCCTAGGGCGTCCTCCCAGGGTTTCCACTCACCTCTGCTTTATAAATACCTTTTGTTAGTCGCCTTTCACTCATCCTCTCAACATGGCCAAACCATCTAAGCATACTTTTTTCATTTTTTGTTATTATATCTTCTACATACAAACATCCACGAACATTTTCCATTTCTATCGGTTTTACGAGAGCATTCCATATAACTGGATGGGTTTGTACACACTCTGCATCAGAACAATGAATTTATCGGGCAAGTTTTACTGCACTTGGGCTATAGGCAGGCAATTACAGAACTTACATTGTTGTGATGGTTTATACAATGTTGCATGTAAGTAACCGTTTTATTAGAACTTCGTATGTGTTAAATTTTTAGAGCTCAATTTAATATTGGTAGAGGAATATAAAGTTATTTTGTTGCTTGCTTGTTTACTTTTCTGTGGTAAATTAGTTTCTGGTAGGGTTGCCAGATTTTTTTTGTTTCTTGTGACTCTTTGTGTAGACTAGAATTATGTTCTCTTCTACCATAACGTTTTTGAAAGAATTTTGCATTTCAGTCTTCTCCTATTGCATGCAAAACCAGCAATCAATTTAGTCATGAATGGCTGTAATTCGTCTCGACAAGATATTAGGTAAGTACCAACTATTTCTATAATAAATGTGCAATCTATTATTTACCTAATTAATTTTGTCACCACCATCAGAAAACTACAGCCCTAGAAACTTTTTATTTTTGAAGTAGAATTTTACATTACTAGGATTAATTAATTTTGCATAATATGTGCAGTTTGCACTGTACTTTCCGTGTGGTGCCGGACGTAAAGAATAGAATCACCCTAGTTCTTCCCGTGGGTGTTGTAAAAGGCGACTAAGGGACTTACTAGAGAATGGGCAGCAGCGTTTTCTATTCATTTTAACACCATACTGCGATCGCCAACCCGCCTGCCAAGCGTGGCGATTATAGCAAACCCCCTTTAAATTGGGGGAGGCCTATTTCCAGCAGTGGACTTCTTTCGGTTGAAATGATGATGATGATGACCAGCTTGGTAATATCTTAACTAATATTATAAATAAAATATATATTATAAATAATATATATTATAAAAAAATCAAATTGATTGTTTTAGTGTATAATATTTTAATTAATTATATTTAATTTAATTGTGACATTGGTTTTAAAATCTAACGTGTAATGTGTATGTGTTGTACCTAATTTTATTTATTGTTGATTATTTGAATGATATGTGTTTTATTGAATTGTTTTTTTTATAATAATGTATGGACTATGTCTGAAATAAATGAATTAATAATAATAAATGCAAAAGTGAGTTTGTTTGTTTGTTACGCTTTTTCGCTAAAATGGCACATGGGTAGACCATGACCTGAATTAGGACATAAAAGACTTGTGATCCCGATATTCTCCAGGGATCGAGAATTATGCGGGTGAAATCGCGGGGCGCAGCTAGTCAATAATATACTGGCTTTATTTGGATTTATACCTGCTTATAAGTCATAAGTCATCCAATCGCCCTATTATGACGTGCAAGGAATCTTTCTGAACCCATTATTACGATGTCATTAACATCGTAATAATGGGTGCAGAAAGATTCCATCGATTTGCATTTAGCTGCCTGCAAGACGTATTTGATAAAATTTCGCAAAGGGGAATAAAATATTTTGTTGAAAAGGTGAAAATACCGCGAAAAACCATTGTATAAAAAAATACGCGTAGTGGAAAGAAGGCATGTGTTCATGTCCTTAAAAACAATGGCAGTAGGGTCGAGAATTGATTAAGGTTAATTACGGATGTCTAGAATCAATCAAAAGGATTGCATCTCGGCGACGAGATACCTACAGATCATCATATGCTAGTCTTTTCCCAACTATCTTGGGGTCAGCTTCCAGTCTAACCGGACGCAGCTGAATGCATTTTACATGGAGCGACTGCCTATCTGACCTCCACATCCCAGTTACTGGGTAACACAATACCCTTTGGCAAGACTGGTTGTAAGTCTTTCTTTCTTCTTTCTTTCTTTTGACGACCCGTAACGACTAAAAAAGATCCACGAATGACAGCCGGGAAATACGGTTTAACGTGCTTTCCGAGGCATGGAGGGGTCTTAGTATGTAAAAATGGTCACCCATCCACTGACCAACCGCGGCAAGCGTGGCTTAACCTGATCGATTGGCCCGTGTGGCTGTTATTACTTACACAAGTAATATATTATTATGTAAGCTGGATGTAAGGCAGTCAATCGCTTGGTAACGCCTGGATGGACTTAAATCTAATTTGGTATAGAGGTAGAAGAAGAGAATGAGCTAGATAAGCATTTGTCGGTTATTTTCACAGATTTAGAGTACGCTAGAAACCGCATGTTCATTAGATAGTACGAAAACCGAGAGTGTCATCTTTTTTATACCTACGATGACGTCACCCCAGCCGTTTAGTGATGTGCTTAACGTAAACAGAATCATTTCAATCGCTAAGTGCATGTGTGAGCTAAAAGACTTCGTCAGGATTGGATGTCCGTTAATTTTTTTTTATTTGAAATACAATAGAAAGTCACTAAAATTCAAATTTATTTATTTTGGGACAACTAGATCCAAAGGTACAATTGTTAGTATACGATGATCGATGACGATACGACCCAGTGGCGCGACATCATCATCTACGTCACAAAACTATTTTTGCAAGGCGTTTCTTTTGCTATCTTGGTGGCTACTTATACAATAAAACTCATAAGATGTTACATATCTTTAATCTCACAAAGAATAAAATATGCAAAGGAGGCTAACTGACTGGCTACTAAAATTAAACTATAATGATAGTGAAAACATCCTTATAATGACCTAAACACACTATCACACACTCTCAAACACCCAAACACTGACACACCCACACACTCACACACCCACACATCACCCACACTACACATCTACTAACATTCGTCTCGCATACCTACTTAGATATTAATCATATTATATAAAACTATAAAATGTCGTATGATTTCTTACTACATTCTGTCAGCGCGCTTAGTACATAATTTATAAAATGAAAATGTAAAGGGGTGGGATCCTGGTGTCCTGAAACACAGGCCACGAGCCTAGCTTAGGCACCAGTCTCCCACAATATATACTTACCTGAATTGTGTATCATTGTCGAATCTGACCAATGTAAAATACTATGTATATCGTGGTGAGAAAAATAAAAAAATGATTGAAAAGTTGATTGATAATAATGCCCGACGCTTGCCGACGGCACGCTTGGTTGGTCGGCATGTAGTATCTAGCTTACTCTAAATCTGTGGTTATTTTACTCTGAAAAGCTACATATCTCACGGGCTATGTTTTAGCTAGATTTAATGTTGATAATTCAATGATTGCATTCTGGAAATCAGATAGTCATATTTTCCATTAGACCGTATAACAATCAGGTATTCCGAAAAATATTTTCGAAGCAAGTCTGGTTTATAATACCAGAGGTTTAGATAGAGAACATAACATCAGTCCCTGTTTCCCCAAAGGGTTGGGCAGAGGGGTACCTGTAATACCCCCACATTTCACCAGTTATGTTTAAGTTCCATGTAATAGGGGGCGAGCCTATTGCCATTGCTATGTAAATAGAATATTCTTTATTATGTACACCATAAAAATTACAGATATCAATCTAGAAAATTTAAAAGGGGTGACAATGGGCGGTCTTATCCCTGAATGCGATTTTTAAAGACAACCTTTGAATGGAGTAAGGGGAAAGGAGAGACAATATTGCAGGATTAGAGATTTAGATTTTATACTTTAGCAGTTGATACAAGCCTCTATTTGGCATCAAAAAGGCTTCCTTAACAAAACTTAGATAAGATAATATAGTTGAGACAACTCTAGGCTAGCTTTGAGCACATGCAACTGACCTGCCAAATTTCCAAATTTCCATGTAGTTTGGAGCCCTCTCGAATTCAGATGTACGTAATGTTGTTTTCACACTTCATATGGACTCCGTGACAAAGAATATTAACATTCACCGGGCACGATTCCAAATGCGGATTGCTATTGAGAAAATTCTTTAACAGAAAATCCTGCTAACATTATTTGTGTGGATTCAACTCGTAACCTTATGCTGGTAGCTTAATGTACTTTTCATCTGAAGTAAGATGTAATTACATTTTGATGGTATTGATGCTGTTTTTTTTTTCTTAAATGAGACCAACATACAGGTTGTTTGCTGCATCGTATACCAAATTGAAAGACCTCTCATGCCCTGTGATTTTTTTTAATCGACTTTTTATATATGTATTGTTAAAAAAGACCCAAATTGTACATTAAAATACAAATTAAAAAAAAAAGTATAAGGCGCACAGACTCTTAATTTTGAATTTATTTAGATGTGTATTGTTTTAGAGTACTTTTAAATTCAAAATCAGTGACATTAGTCATCTACTTTTTTTTAAATTTACTCGCTAAGTTTCGGAATATGTAAAACTAAAATTAAAACTGTACATGTTACAGCAGCTAATAAATAAGATGAAGATGATGTGGCAATGGGCCGGCCATATTAGCCATAGAACCAATGACGGTTAGGGTTGACGTGTTCTTGAGTAGAGACTGCGAATCGGCAAACGTAAGGTAGGACGCCCTCAGGCTAGGTGGAGCGACGATCTTCGCAGAGTAGCTGGTAACAGCTGGATGAGAGCTGCTGAGAATCAAGTCGAATGGCGTGGAATAGGGGATGCTTATGTCCAGCAGTGGACTGCTATGAGCTGACGATGATGATATATAATTATACTAGCTGCGCCCCGCGGTTTCACCCGCGTAAGTCTCGATCCCGTCGGAATATCGGGATAAAAAGAAGTCTACAACATTAGTTTTTGTTTATACTAAACCTCTTAAGGGGTCATTGTATTCATCATTATGAACAACTTTTACTATGGGACCAAAGTTGAAATCGCGAAAAAAATATCAGCTGTTCCCTACATTTTGACGAGTTCAGCGAACTTAAATGTAGGGCTAGGAGTACAATGACCCCTTAAGAGGTTTAGTATAAACAAAAACTAATGTTGTATATGTTAACCCAGGGTGTCAGCTACCTCGATACAAAACTTTATCAAAATTGGTCCAGTCGTTTGAGCGTGAAGAAGTAACAAACACACACACACACATACTCACAAACTTTCGCCTTTGTGATATTAGTGTGATGATGATTTATTCGTGATTGTTTATGAAAGTTACCAATTTGCTCTAGAATTTACTGTTAAATTTAATATGTCACACAATTAAAGGAGATAGCGTATAGCTCTTAGAAATCAGCACTCAGAGTAAAAAAAAGTTTGTGGAAAAACTATAAAGTATTTTTACATTTTTTTTTTATTACTATTGAATGTGTTTTGTATTTGATTTGAACGACATGGTCATGTACTTTAATTTTATTTGTTTTAAATGTTTGAGTATTATTTTATTGTATCTTTATATACATTTTGTGATTTAATTTATAGTAATGGAGTTTTTCTGAAAATATAATATATGAATTATTTTTATTAAAACCCGTCGAAGTCAATATGTCACACAATTAAAAAAAATAGCGTACCTATTTATAGCTCTTAGAAATCATCACACAGAATAAAAAAATAGAGTGGAAAACCCCATCGAAGTCAAAAGTCCCATAAAAAGACCATATAAAAGTTCTCAAACAAAAAGCTATGTGTATCGCGTGACACCTCACATAAAACGAATGGTTCTCCGCAGGGTAGTTTGTAAAATAAAAATAAAGAGTGAGAAGGAAATAACCACTTGTAATAAATAATATCAAATGTAAATAAAGTTTTTTTTTCCAACTTTAAGACCTTGTTTATTAGCGGGTTGTTTTAGTGCGCTCTTAAAATTTACAAGCGATTTTTTTATGTTTCGATTCAAGTACGGCATTGTAATTGTTATGAACTGCGACCAGTTCATTATGTAGAGGAAATTAGAGTGGAATAATGTGAAATGCAGTGTGGGCATTGGATTTTGTTCTTGTTTGATGGCCATATGCTTGCCTTATACAACGTGTTTTTTTTGATATCCCATAACTCTAGGGTATGATTGAGGCCATATCAAAGAATCAACAGGCATATGAGTTATGTTCCAATCCTTCGTTATTTTTTTTTTTCATTTTTCATACAAAATAATTCGGCAAAGTCACGATTATTAATGTAAAACACCCTTACGTGAAATATGACAACGTCGACAAGGTAGCTTTCCCTTCACTAGCTGCCACCGGGAAGCCCCGATACCAACATACCTACATATTTTATTTTACTATTTATTTTACTACACTACTGCGAAGTTTGGCAACCTCGCAAAAGTAAAGATTCGTCATACTGGTGACAATTTTTGACCTTATTTAATTATGATTGATGATATCTCCGAAACGATGCATTTTTGGACCACCTATTTTAGGAGTTTTAGTATTATTTTTACCTACAGAATATAACCCTAGAGTTATGGGATATAAGAAAAAACAGGTTGTATATTTAATACTATATTGTACAGAAGTGTACAGAGGCGTACTTAATGCCATAGGCTTTTTTTACCAGTCAACCTTTGAGAGCAGAAATGGAGACAAACAGTGGTAGGTGCAATAACGAAAATTGAGGAGCAAACATTTAAACGCGGCTTCATGGAGGTCGGAAAATATTTCACGGGAACATACAACCGGGATAAAAAGTATCCTAAGTCCTAACCGAATTTTATTAGATATTTTTTGGATTTTCAGAAAAACGATGAGATGAAAATATTTGAACATTTGGTTTTTGAAGTTTATTGACATTAAATACGAGGTAAGGCGAAACAGAAAAGATTTCACAATAATAGAAAAATAAATATGTCTGATTTTATCTTCATTCCAATTTATTTTTTCCTTCGGATACCTAATATTTATTTTAAAATATTCTTCTGAATAACTATTGACTATAAAAAAAATTGATACGCAATCTATCAGGAAATGCGGGATATAATGATTCAATGGTTTTCAAAGTTTTCCCTACTATCAGATATTATCACTCTCAGAACACACAAAAAACAATTAATAATTTTCTATTGTTACGCGGTTTCCGGCGCCTGGTTGCAGTACTTATCTCAAACTCAAAACATTTATTTTAATTAAACCTATTACAGGCACTTTTGAGTCGTCAAAGAGTCGGTCAGTTAGTCAGAAAGTTAAAGCTATTTGTCCATTCCAAAACGTAGATCTCTATGGAGAAGAACAGGCAAGAAACTCCTAGGACACTCTTTTAAATCAAGATATTACAAAATCCTGGGTACATTATTCTTGTTGCTTCTTTATGTGAAAACAATGTAAAAAAATCAATTACTTATTTAAAAAAAAAACAATACAAAATATAAGATTAAAGGATTACAAATTATAAGCCCTAGCGGTTAAGAGAAGACCAGTCTCAACTGACGGCGCCCGTTCACGAACATGACGCGTGGATCAGCACCAAAATGGTTGAGCTGGATCTCAACCATTTTGTAGGGTATTTATCTATATCTATATCTATACTATTTACAAAGAAGTACAATTTGTGAGTTTGTAAATTTGATTTTAAGGGGCAATCTTCAAAACTACTCATACAATTTTCATCAATAATTATTTCATTAATAGAAAGCTAATTGCCAAGTGCCACAGGATGTTTAATGGCTATGCGACTTTCACGCGGACGAAATCGCAGGCAGAAACTAGTAAATATAACCAAGGAAACCCACTTTCAATTACCTTAAAAAAAAGAAATCACGGATACTTCACTAAAATCTCGAACAATAAACTCGAACTCAGACCACCAAGAACGAATTACAGGAAGAAAAATATTTTATACAATGGAGCGGCACTGTACAACAAATTATCGGACAAGATTGTTAGTAAAAAAATAAAAATCATTTATTTCAGACATAAAAGTCAATGCAAGGTTGTTAGTAACAAATAATAATATTCAAATATTTTTAAAGAAATTTCAAAAATGTATGTTTCAAAAACAACGTAAAAGTATACGTACATACTAACATCCACTACGAGCAATTATACTCGTTATTGCCTCGTCCTCGATGATGATGGAAAACTAGTGTAGTCTCGACTTTATAGTCTGTGGCGTCACATAATTTGGAAGAATATAGTAAAAACAAACACATCCTTATGCGGGTGTGCTGTCATCTGTAACAATCTTCATTCGGTTTTTATGTCTAGTATCGGCGTCACGTATTCCTTAAAATTTTATTCTTTTGTGTAAAAAACTGCTTATCAAACATAAAAATGGGGAAAAGGAAGTCAGAGGAAAAGACAAAAAGGTCACACTTACTGAAAAAGATAAAGAAACTCGAAAAACAGATTAAATATTTAAATTCCGATTCGAGTGACGAAGGTAAGAAAATGGCCGCTATGTTTAATGGGTCGTTTAGTACTTTAGTGTGTTAATTCAACTATCCCCTGCTAAGGATATTGAAAGCAAGGGCCTAAGGCCCTGCTCTCCAGTGCTTAAAAACGCTACGCCGAAAACGTGTGTTTTGTGTCATACGCTGTGCATGTGTTTGCAACCTACGAATACGCGTGGTGTACAATGGCTCTATTGGGAGCACGGTAACTTGCCTAACCTTTTGGGGCGTTCTGTGGGAACGCACATGGTTTATAATGGCTATAGTGTAAGCGACTTGCCTGACCTTTTGGGGCGTTCTGTGGGGACGCACGTGGTTGATAATGGCTATATTGTAAGCGACTTGCCTGACCGTTGGGGCGTCCTGCGGGGACGCACGTGGTTAAAAAATGGCTATGTCAGCTAAGCAACCTGTGGGGTGTTCTTTAGGGACACACGTGGTTGACTTTTCATTATAACCTTCAAGGGAAGTTCTGTGGGAACTTACATGGTTATATGATGCAATGTTTTGTTGCCTTTACAGCATGGATTATATATGTTTTCAGACGATGTAACAAGTCCAGTTAGAGATCCACCTGATATACAGGAAAATAACGAAAATATACCTCCGGCGTTGGTTGAAAATGTTCCTCCGGAGTTGATAAAAGATGTTCAACCAAATGTTGAGTATGAAAACATTGAGTTGTTAAATGAAATGGTTGAAGATGAAATGCCTCAGGAAGAGACATTAGATGATCAGGTTTTGGAGATATTAGGTGTAGATCCACAGCCGGAAAAAGTAGGAGAAGACCTACACAAGCAGATAGCTCAAAGGTGGGATATGATGCTCAAAAAAGGCTTGACAAAAGAAGAGAAAGACAAGATAGAAAAGGAAAATCCACCATTTACCAATTTAAATCATATGGTGCCACCTATATTAAACCCAGAGGTTAGCGCTGCAATTAATGAGATGTCTAGAAAGCGAGACCAAATTATACAAAAAAGACAACATCAAATTGCCACAGCCTTGTCATGTCTGGGCTCGAGCCTTCAGATGTGTCTAAGGGATGCTCAAGGACAGAAGATGGACATAATTAAAAAGCTAAATGATGCTTCAAGGTTATTATGTGACTCTATATGCCTAGATACAAGGGCACGTAGATCCCTCCTATTATCTGTCATAAATAAAGACATGAAAGAGTTTTTGCTGCAGTCGGAGTCAAAAACATTCTTATTTGGTGAAGACCTTACGGAAAAAATAAGAACAGCTAAATCGGTGAAAAAATCTGGACAGGATTTGAAGATAGTGGAAACCAAAAAGTTCACCCCTAGACAGAACACATGGGTACCTAGACAGAACACTTCTAAAAATAACAAAGCTTTAAACTGGCGGGGCCCTCCTCGCACAGAAGTGAAGAAGAGGGGGGGGGCCATCACCCAGGGCACCAGCAATGGACAGAAAGTGGGAGGACAGGAGAAACAATCAGCGTCGTAAATAAACTCACAGGTGGGCAGACTTAAATCTAATTTTTGTGATTGGAAATTAATCACCACTGATCCGGTTATTCTTGATTGGGTTGTAGGGTATAAAATTCCATTTCACACTGAGCCACACCAGAGTTACACCCCTGTTAATGACAAATTTTCCAAACTGGAGTCCTTACAGATAAAATCCGAAATTAATAAATTACTTTCTTTAAAAGCAATAGCAATGTGTCAACCTATAGATAACCAGTTTTGCTCACCAATTTTTCTGGTTACAAAGCCCAATGGAACTTTCCGTTTTATCTTAAATTTAAAAAAGTTAAATGCTTTTGTTAAAACAGATCATTTCAAGTTGGAAGACTACCGAACAGTCTGTAAACTTTTACAGAAAAATGATTTTCTTGTAACATTAGATTTAAAAGATGCTTATTACATGGTCAACATAAATAAGGATAGTAAGAAATACTTAAGATTTATTTTTCAAGGAATATACTATGAATTTAATGTTTTACCTTTTGGATTATGTACGGCCCCATTAACATTTACAAAAATAATGAAACCAGTAATAGCTTACTTAAGAGAAAAAGGCTTTATATCAGTCATATATTTAGATGATTTTCTATGTATAGGAAATAGTTACTTACAATGTTTAGAAAATATGCAGTCAACAGTAAATATACTAGAAAAATTAGGATTTATAATTAACAAAGAAAAATGTGATCTTATACCAAAACAACAGTGTAAGTTTCTAGGTTTAATTTTCAATACCATTGACATGACTCTTGACATCACTGAAGAAAAAAGAAATAACAGTTTGAGGTTAATAAAAGAATTATTAGCTAAAAGTCAAATTAAGGTTAGATTTCTAGCTCAGGTTATTGGAACTTTAATATCTGTTTGCCCAGCTATTAAGTATGGTATTCTCTATACTAAAGAACTCGAGCGACATAAATATCTTATTTTAAAAGACAATAATGACAATTATGATTTAAACACAACATTGAATGCTGCATGTATACAAGATCTTGAATGGTGGTCTATAAACATAGCTAAATCGGGCAATCCAATTAGAAAGAACATTTTCGAGTTAGAAATATTTACAGATGCCTCCTCCACAGGGTGGGGAGTGTCTTGTGACTCTCAGACTGCCCATGGCCGATGGACTGCAGATGAAGCTCGGCTTCATATTAATTCTTTGGAATTATTTGCTGCTTTCTTTGGGTTAAAATGTTTTGCCAGACATTTAAGAGATTGTGAAGTCCTATTAAGAATTGATAATATGACTGCAGTATCGTACATTAACAGATTAGGAGGAGTTCAATATCCCCACTTACATAAAATAACTAAGAATATTTGGCAGTGGTGTGAATCTAGAAATTTATGGATTTTTGCTACTTACATAAATACCAAAGATAATGTGATAGCAGATTTTGAATCTAGAAGAGAACTAAGCAATACAGAATGGGCACTAAGTGATACAAATTATCAAAAGATCATTTCTTTATTTGGTGAACCTTCAATTGACCTGTTTGCATCACGGACCAATACAAAGTGCAATAATTATGTATCATGGCACCCGGACCCAGGGGCTGTGGCAGTGGATGCCTTTACCTTGCATTGGTCTCACTATCATCAATTCTATGCTTTCCCTCCATTCTCTATGGTTCTTAAAACCATAGAAAAGATAATAACAGATAGAGCAACAGGGATTGTAGTAGTTCCCCAGTGGATCACTCAACCATGGTTCCCAATATTTATTAGATTGCTGATAAAGGAACCCATTATATTCCAACCTTCTAAAGATCTCCTCACTTTGCATAATTCCAGATTGTCACACCCCCTTCACCAGAAATTGACATTGATGGCAGGAATATTATCAGGAAAACATTTATAGACCATGGAATCAGTGATGATGCAGTGCATATTATGATGAACTCAATATCCAAAAGTACATTGAATCAATACTCACCTGCAATTGTAGCATGGGCTAAATACTGTAAGTCAGAAAAGATAAATATTACCAAGCCCACCATTACTGAGGTTATTCAATATCTCACTCTGAGATTTCAGGAGGGAGTTTCCTATGGAAGTTTAAACTCCCTTAGATCTGCTCTAGCTTTAATTATAGGACCACATTTAGGTACAGATGACAAAATCAGAAGACTCTTCAGAGGTTTCTTTAAATTAAGACCTCCTAAACCTAAATATAATAATACTTGGGATGTATCATACTTACTCAATTATATTGAAAATAATTACATTCACCAAACTGATTTACAAATTGTAACCAAAAAAGCTGTGACTTTATTAATGTTAGCCACAGGTCAAAGGGCACAAACGATCTCATTAATTAATATTAATAATATAGTGATCAAACAAGACTGCATAATGATTAAGATTGATAAGTTAATTAAAACTTCAGGGCCAAATAGATGCCAACCTTTTTTAACTGTTCCCTTCTTTAATACTAGAATTGGAGTATGCCCAGCTACGGCTGTGGTGCATTATTTAGAATCAACGAAAGGTCTGCGAGACTGTAATAATTTGTTTATATCAACTAAAAAGCCTCATAAAGCTGTGAGCTCCAGTACAATCAGCCGTTGGGTCAAAAAAGCTATGGAAGAGAGTGGAATTGACATTAGCACATTCTCAACGCACAGCACTCGCCATGCAACAACATCAGCCGCCTACAGTAAGGGGGTTAATATCGACGATATAAGAAGAGCGGCTGGTTGGACTGGGGAGTCAACAATTTTCGCTAGATTTTATAATAGACCTATAATCAACAATAGAAGCTTCTCTGAAGCAATTTTTTGTAGTAACGAAAATAATACAACTTGAATTGTAATTTTCTTTTGTATTAATAAAAGAGGACTAATTATCTAAGTACATTTATGATTGTAAGAAACATTAAAAATAACTCGTGTTATTTTATGTATAAAAATAAATAATTATTGATTTTACAACTGGTCTTTGAACATCTACACTAGTTTTCCATCATCATCGAGGACGAGGCAATAACGAGTATAATTGAATAGTCAAACGAACTTACCTGTAAGTGAAGTTCGACGGTAATTATACGAAGTTATTGCCTCGTCCGAAGATGATGAGTCCCACCCGACCCAAACATTCCATGCTATATAGTTATATGAGCATGGACCCTATGTTGTAAAACCAATAAATTGCTATGAACTTAATGAAGATTGTTACAGATGACAGCACACCCGCATAAGGATGTGTTTGTTTTTACTATATTCTTCCAAATTATGTGACGCCACAGACTATAAAGTCGAGACTACACTAGTTTTCCATCATCATCTTCGGACGAGGCAATAACTTCGTATAATTACCGTCGAACTTCACTTACAGGTAAGTTCGTTTGACTATTCAATTTTTGAATTTCACAATATTATTTATGCCAAGTTTTTTTTTATTCCATTAAATTACCTATGGGTACCTCTATACCTACTGTTTATACTTAATGATTAATACCTACTTTAATATGAGAATTAAAAAAAAAATGTTTTTGGTTTCAAATTTTTGATAACAAAACAAATAATGCTCGAAAAATCCGAATTCTTTAGTGTCAAGCATTTGATGTTTTACAAGCAGGTAAATAATATGTGTGAAAATAAAATTCTCCTACACTATAAAACCTGTGCAATAAATAATTTCAAAATATTACAGTAAAATTACGTACCTATGTCTAAGGTAAACTTGTATTGAAGCCTCTGATAAGCGAATTCCAAACATTGCATCGTATCTTGATAACTTTACCGTACGGTGTTATGTTAAGGTTTACTATGGGTGCCTACAGGAGTTCTGAGAAGAAATTCCCACAAGTGGTAGCTTCTGATATAGACAAAAGATGTAAAAAATAGTCTCGTGCAATGATATTATATTAAACAGATATGTTGTTAGCGCGCAATCGTGAAAACTCGAAAACGTCCTAATTGGGACGTATTGACTTTAGTCTGCGACACGCATGGCGACGAGTAATATGCTTAGTTGAAGAAGCTAAAAAAAAAAATGCCATCGTGTGTATTTAGAAAGTGTTCCAATTATGATACCAAAGTTAATAAAACACAAGGAATCTCATACCATATGTATGAGCGATATACTTCGATTTATAATATTAATATATTTCAATGATTTTCCTAATATTCTCATATTTAGAAAAAAGGAAATACATTTTTTGTCGTGAGGACGACAAGGGCGCATGCATTCCATTCACATTTGTTAGTCTATGATGCCAACATTCGGTGATTGTTGGCCAGAATAATGTTTGTTTACATTCACGCGCAATTGACAATACTAGCTGTCTCTTTTTTTCTTGTGGTTTTTATCAAGCTATCTCTTTTCTATCATTTTGACTTGTAGTAAAATGTAAAATGAATGAAAAGTGGGTATGTGTGCTGCCGTTGCTGAGCGGAACACTTTTTACGGTTGTTTTATGAGTGTATAACATTTATCTGTTTAATATAATATCATCGGTCACGTGGGATTACATCCACATACATAAACTCACGCTGACTTCCAATGGGGGTAGGCAGCAAGTACAGAATGCCACCGTACGATCCCTACATACTCCTTTTGCTTTGTTTACGTTCATACATCTAGTCATACACACATGCCAATTGCGAGTACTAAGCACCTGACCTTTCTGAAGAACATCACCACTAAGGTCAGTGTATGTCCTTCTAGGGCGTCCCCTCCCAGCGTTTCCATTCACATCTGCCTTTTATTAGTCGTCTTTCACTCATACTCTCAAAGATCATCAAACCATTAAGGCAACGATAACCGACTTTTAATGATTTTATACTGAAGATCACGTCTTAACGAGTAGTGTTAATGATTTGAAAAAAATATATGTAAAATTAGAGAATTTTCACAATAACTAAATATGTGAATATTTTCGATTATGTTTATATTACATAATGAATTTAATTTGTAAATTTATGTCTTACGCGGATAAAAAACTGAGAATGGCGCAAAATCTACCAAGCGTATTTTTCTGAAATCTTTACCAATTTAAAGATAATTTAATTATTGATCTTTTAGTATACGCATTTTATTAAAATACCTTTTGTTTTGTGTATAATAAATTAATAATGCCTCAAATTGGGGACAGCGCTCCTTGATGGGCGAGTCCAGAACACGCAAGCTGACCACTCAAAGTCACTGGAATTTATATCTGCGTCTTAAAGCAAATTCTTTATTTTTTTGATACTACATCTTCTTCTAAACTGCATCGTTGCCTTATCACATAATTCCTCAGTCAATAACATTCATAGTCACACATTCTTCGCAAGCAACGCATGTCCATAGCATTTAAAATCTGTGTACCATAATTTGCGATCATTTTAGTTTATTCCTTAAGTTTAATAATTATGATTGAACCCTAACCCTTAAAATTATTGCTTTTACATTTGCCCAATCTAATTCAAAATAACTTCCATTTCAAACAAAAGTTTATACTAAGCGTACAAACAGTAATTTCGAGAACTATAATTTCTCGAGTTTCACGCAATAATAAACAATTGAGAAGTTTAATGCTAAGAAATAATAAGCTGAACGCTTTAATTAACAGACACCACAAAGAAAATTATTCTTCTACACGAATAATTTGTGAGTCACACACTGAGTTATAAGTGTTGAAATTTGCTTGTAGCTGTTTTTATACCTAAAGGCCAGTTCCTCAAAATCTTGGTCCAATCTCAACGGCAATCAATGCCAAAAACTTGTCAAAAATGTGGATAAATTAGAAGGACTGAGATTAGAATTCGACCGAACCACCTCACTTTTTATCTCGCTCGCAAGCTACTGCTCGCGATCACGCAAGCAAGCGAGACAGGTCGGCAGCAAGAAGGCTCCAAGGCGCCGATAGTTTAGGTAATTTCTTTTTACTACCATTATTTTGGTGAAAATAAAAGTATTATAAAAAAACCATAGTACTTGCTTTAGATTTAGTTTTGTTATTATGCAAGGTTGCATTATCTAATTTGAAGTATTTTCATATTTATTGTTTTTTTTTTTTGTTTTTTTTATTTAATGTTAAGTACTATGTTTTCGTCAAACATAGTACTTAACATTAATCCTCTACTTTACCATACATTTTATTTTAAAATTAATGCGGCAGGTTTTTCGATATAATGGAGGATCATGCTAAGCAATTTCAGCTATTTTAGACTCTTAAAAACCGGCCAAGTGCGTGACGGACCACGCCCTTCTTTTATGGCGTAATGTCTAAAATGTTATAATAAAATGCCATTGCCACGCACACTGTGTAGACAAGGATATTATAAGTTGGATGATTATATCGTAGATAAAAATGCTTGGCTTAATGCTGGCCCTGCTCCACTTGGACTCACTTTGGAAAGAAAAAGGGGAGCATCTCACTATTTATCGTTTATTTTTATGTAATCAATCAAGTTTTAGTTCCTTTTCTAGTAAAATTTTATTAATCTTTGAAATAAATTTCAAGCCATGGTTTTGTATAATTAAAGCATTTTTTCAATTTTGTAAATGTGAGTACAACGGAGCCGTTTATTATTTATCATGTATGTTGACTTAAAAAAGCTTGGCAGTTGATACTATGTAATTCTCACTTAAATGTCTCGCTGATGGTGGCGCGAGTGTTGGATCATTCGGTTCCCTTCAAAATGGTGGAGCTGGATGGTGCTAATCCACGCGTCATGTTCGTGAACGGGCGCCGTCAGTTGAGACTAGTCAACTCTTAAGACGCAGATATATGCCAGTGACCTTGAGTAGTTAGCTTGCGTGTTCTGTACTGAGCTCACGCAACGCGTCGTACGTTCAGCCAGTAATAGGACTCGCCCATCAAGGAGCGCTGTCCGCAATTTGACGCATTATTAATTTATTAGACACAAAAAAAAGGTATTTTAATAAAAAGCGTATACTAAAATATCAATAATTAAATTATCTTTAAATTGGTGAAGGTTTCCGAAAAATACGCTTGGTAGATTTTGCGCCATTCTCAGTTTATTATCCGCGTTAGACATAACTTTACAAATTAATTTCACTATGTAATATAAACATAACCTAATAATAATTCACATATTAAGTTATTGAAAAAATACTCTAATTTAAGATATATTTTGCAAATCATTAACACTATTCGTTTAAATGTGATCTTCAGTACAAAATCATTAAAAGTCGGTTATCGTCCCCTTAACTGCCAGGGCTTATTTGTAATCTTTTAATCTTATATTTTGAATTGTTTTTAAATTATTTATTTTTTTACTTTGTTGTGACATATAAATAAGAGACAAGAAATAATGTACGCAGGATATTGTAATATCTTGATTTAAAAGAGTGTTCTTGTAGTTTCTTGCCTGTTGTTCTCCATAGAGATCTACGTTTTTGAATGGGTGAATAGCTTCAACTTTCTGACTAACTGACCGACTCCATAACAATTAAAAACTGCCTGTAATTAGTTTAATTGAAATAAATACTTTGAGTTTTAGTTTTGAGTTTGCACAATGAAGTGTTTCGTAGTTGGGATTAATTTATCCCTAGAACAAACTTAACATTCTTGTTGAAAAAATTGTTCCCTCATACATTCCAAGTGCTGCAAATGTTAGTTTAAACCAGGGACCGTACAACCCCGGTTCGTTTCGGTAAACGACCTTACAACTCGTAAGTTGGGTAACCACTGGGCCTCTACTTCTCTAATACTACCTATATAATACTGTCCTATCATAATGTGATAATACTGCCCTATCAAAATATTATTTCAATTTGTCGAGCAAGCCCCACAGCCTACAGCGAAGTGTGTCCCCATTTAAAGTGTCGCATAAAAATGCAATTTAAAACTGTCACAGTGGGGCGAGAAGTTTAAAAACACTGACAGAAACATAAAGTATATTAAAATAGCTTTCTTATCCCAAGATCTTATACGGAAGTTTTCATTGGGGAATCTCAAGGGTACCTACTTGTGTTTAAGTATGCATGAAATGTCCTTGAAAATCTTTTTATTCCCCCAGTAAGATAAATCAATGAAATGAATAAATTATAAATAATTACTGTAAGCATAATTCTTGTAAAAAAATCGGTTTTTATTCCACCAGTAAGATAAATCAATGAAATGAATAAATTATAAATAATGATTGTAACATAATTCTTGCAAAAAAATCGATGTTTATTTTTAGAATATATTTTTAGTAAGTTTATAGTGGTTTGATGTTAAATAGTCACGTAAATCGATTGATCAATGAGGTTCAGCTGTGCTTGGCACGGCCATTTTGTTGATGGGTGACCAGTGACCGTTCTACGTATACACATCGATTCCTTTTCTACCTCCGAAAGCACTATACTCCAAAACTGGCCATCACAACTTTATTTATAAATATACCTTTAGCAACAATAAATAACATTATATTCTATTCTACTGTTGCCAGTCAGTTTTCAAAAAATCTGAAAGTTACATAACTAATCGTTAGAATATCGGAAATTCGGAATGGGGTTAGATGGCAATTGATCCGAATAAAATACCGATATTTAGCCCAGCTCAGTAAACTAAAGCTGATCCTAACATGGTGACCTTCTAGATTACCAATCATTACATTATCATACAGTTGCAAATCGCTTTGCATCACATGAAACAGTTGAAACAAACTCGCCTTGTTGTGTTAAAATTCATGTCGCACATTTCATTAACATGGACGGCTCATTTGTCTTACATTTGATGTTACGTTTCTCCAATTGAATCTGTACCCGGCGTTAGATAACCGACAAAAATTTTGTTGTACTGAAAATGTTTATTTTGTGCTTAATTGTACATGCATCGGACGAGTTGAGAGTTAATAAAACTGACGAGATGCTCAAGGTGACGTATTAGTGAATGTGACCTATTAGGGATAGTGACGAAATAGCGAATGTGACGATCGGTCATCATATCCCCACAAGCTTCGGCCACCGCTGAAAAAAAACCGGCTAAGTGCATGTCGGACCACGCACAATGAAGGGTTCCGTAGTTGGGATGAATTTATCCCAAGGACAAAGTTAACATTGTTCTTGAAAAACAAGTTCACTCATACATTGCAACTGGAAATAAAAGTTAGAAAGGTAAATCATGTTATTTTAAGATCAAAGACTTCATATAGATTTTCCTGTAATCTATAAGTAAAGGACTATTGTCTGTATTTTTTTCAAAGTAGTTTTGGAGATAATGGGGGGAATGCAAAATTTTCATATATTTTCTTATATAACTTTAAAACTAATGTTTTTCAAATTATAAATAAATATATCTGAAATCAAATTATGTAACACGGTACAGTTTGAAAAACTTTTTTACATTTTCTAATTTGCCTCCCCAAAGTGACCCCATATTCAAATTTCATTCATAAATTACTTTTCACGCCCGTGTTTGGGTCACAGAAATTCATAATTATGTGTATGTGTGTTAAATTTCAACTTAATCGCTCCAGTAGATTCGGTGCAAATCGGCTATGACAGACGGACAGACAGACACATGAGTGATCCTATAAAGGTCCTGTTATTTCCTTTTGAGGTACAGAACCCTAAAAACTCACATTCAAATTCAGAACCTCAGCACAAACGATCTCTAATTAATTCACATTACAAAGTCACATCCATAATCACGCCTTAATCAGCCGCATTTCAAGCACCGAATCGTAGCACCCGCAGCGGCGCATTACACATACAAATCGAATGCACATACATTGAGACAGAACAAAAGTAGGACATGCAGATCTTCGTTCTGTACGGGATCAAAACCGCGTCTTTCTGAAAGTGGATACTGTTGTTACGTAGTCAGTGCGCTAGTTGGTTAAGCTGTCGTTTGTTTGTTTTGATTAGTTTGAATTATGATTCTTAAACGATATAATCTAAATTTGGGTAGCACACTCGTTTAAAATGAGGATCGTGCGAGGCACTCTTTTTACACTGTGCTACCACGAATGAGGCGAGGCTGCGGTGGTCTGTGAGCACGTACTTGCTGTGAGTGTGGGAGTGTGTCAGTGAGTCGCGTGACTGGCCGCGCGACTGACCGCGCGATTGGCGAGTTGTGTCGTGTCGCGTTGTCGTCACTACACACCCCACACACGAGTGTGGTGTGTATTGACGACAACGCGACACGGCACACATACTCAGTCGAGCAGGCACACAAGGTGACCAGTCGGTTAAGCGCGTCACACTTCGTCGCACGAATGATGATGAGTGAAAGAGAAATGAGAATGGTTACAAATGTTCTGTTTAGCTAATCTGTGCCCTGTAGTGTGTGCTAGCACATCAAAATAAAAAGAGTGAGTGACTCTTTTTATCCAAGTGAGTAGCTACAACTGTGCTAGCACATGTGCTGTGTTACACAACACTAATATAATCTACCCTTAGGTATTTTTAAGGCTACCTCTATACTCCATTTGAAATAAGATTAGAAATTTCAATAAACTTTTTTACAATCCGTTCAACCGATTCTGACTTCTATTTCGAAGGCATAAGGATGGCATTAAAAGCAATAACGTGGTTACAACACCAACTGCTTATTACAGCTGCCATTTGTCATGCCGCCAACGCAATAGAAGTCAAAATTGGTTGAAAGTCTTTACAAAAGGTTTATTTAAATGTCTAATCTTATTTCAAATGGAGTATAGGTTTCGCCGTTTTAATGTTGATCCGTGGTGCACGTCGTTGAAGAAAACTAATACGCGACTCTCGACCTTTATTGGTCTAAGCTAAATCTTGTTTCGATCTGGACGATAGAGATTTGGTAAAAGGATAAGCAGCACCGTCCCATGTTTTCCCTAATAAATGCTATTAACCGCAAACCGTCTGCTTAAAGGCTTCTACATACTGGCGCGACACAAAGGCACCGCGTGTCGCGCGACGAGCGGTGCCTTTGTGTCACGTCACGAGTCGCGCTGGTCTGTAGAAACTTTAACCACGGGGGCGAAATTCAAATGTTCTTACGTTTTTTGCAATGTTCAGGTCAGTGTCAGGTTGTATCTTGATCAAAATATTATGATTCGCGACTATAACAGATAATTATGTATTTAATTTTACAGAATTATAATATTTAGAATTGTTAATACATACCTCTCTCAGTTAGATTTGTTCCCCTTGTCATGATTTCATACAAAAGTAATTCAATGGAAATAGCAAAAAACGTAAGTAAATTAGAATTTCTTGGGCTACAGCGGTGGATCATGACATAAACAAAGAAAACATTTAGTTATATTAAAGAGTGAGTGTATTTCTAAAACCGGAATAAGTAAAAAATCATATTACCTAGCAATTTGAACCATATTGCCACCACCAATAATAGGAAACTAGTCTGTGATGATTTATTTGAAAAAAATAAAATTTATGATTGCTGTGTGTCTACCAGGAGGCAACAAAGTGTGGGATGGCCGAATGTCATGATCAAGATTTGTAGTGGATTTTAAATACTACATTATAAAATTAAAAGTATGTAATTTGTCTCAAATGATTTTTGTATCAGTGTAGTCATGAAGTTTAAAAGTATCTCATTTGACAGTTACCGTAAAAGTACTGGTTTTTTAACGGAATGGAATGGAAACATGATGTCAACGTCAACTAGTTTCTAAGTCAATTCTTTTCGAGCCTCGGAACCTGAAGGTTGTCTTCAAGAAGTTTAAAGCCTATACTGATTATTTTATTGAGTCTTAATTAAATAGTATCTACATATATTGCTATTTACCAATTTTGTGTGTGCAGGAAGATAAAAAAATCAGAAATATTCGTACTGAAAAGATGTTGCTTTAAAAGTCTAGTGACACAAAAGTCCTTTAGACAGTGAAGAAGCCACGCAAGCGATTACCGCTTAAAATGTAATACGCTATAAAATTATGAACAATATTCATTACTTCATAATTCAGCGCTCTTTTGCTGGAAGTTATTATATTCTTGATAGTAATAACGATTTGTTAAGCCATTACTGGACCACTTAAAGTCATTGTTGTGCTTATCGCAATCTTTTGCGATTAGTTTTTTATTAGCAAAGCGTTTAGAAGAGAAATATGGTTTTTATTTTATATTGGATAAAATTCTGTTACTTACATATTTTTTATACGAAGATTTTTTCCTTTTAATATTTTTGCGAAATTGCTTAGCCCCTGCAAAAAGACTTCAATGAACATAAGTGCCTAAAATTTGATTTTGTTAAGGCGACTTAATATTAGTGTTTTTTTCTCGAGTAAAGTAACGTAAATAATTTTAGTATTGAAGTCCGAACTTTATAATATCTAGCTCGTTCTGCGGTGCCTTGGGTGCCTTCACATTTGGTGTTGACTGACGTGCCGTTGACTTCGTGTAGGCGCTGTCTAATAGCAGGATTCACAGAGTGCACTTTGACTTTGCTTAGTAAAGCATACTAATAGGCACCTAATTTTAATGCAACTAATATTCGTATAAACAAATGTGAGGAAGGGTTTTTTATGAATATGAACATTACAGTAACAAGAAAGAAAGTATAAGATGCTTACTTAACAAAATAAAGTCAACGATCTTGCCCCTAGCGTCGCGAAGACGTGATTGAATTCGCATTAACGCGGCATTAAAGTCGCGTTACCGCAGCGTATACGAACACTGACGCTAAAGCCCCATTTACAAGATGAAAATTTCTTTGTTCAGTGCATGAAGATTCAAAAATCCTTTCGTAATCAATTTCATGCTTCTAGGCCCATTGATTTAGGCCGTGGGTTGTCTGTCCGAGAATTTATGATATATGTTAAGAAAAAAAAACCGGCCAAGTGCGTGTCGGGCTCGCACACGAAGGGTTCCGTACCACCCACCCACCATAATTTAGCAAAAAAACGCACATAAAAACACGTGTCTTGCATGTGGACCTTTTAAATTCTTAACTTATTTTTTATTATTATTTGATGTTGTAGAGGCAATAGAAAAACACAATCTGTGTAAATTTCTATCTGTAACTGTCCCTTACGTACCTATTACGGTTCATGAGATACAGCCCGCTGACAGTCAGACGGATGGACGGACGGACGGTGGAGGCTTAATACCCGAAGGGTGCCAAACGAAATCCCCGTTTCGGGTACGAAACCCTAAAAACAGGAAATAGTATCCAAAATAAAAAAAAATCGACGACGGAAATCGGCGACTAACAAACGGTATTTATAAAGCAGAGGTAAGTGGAAACACCGGGAGGGGACGCCCTAGAAGGACATATAGTGACCAAATTGGTGATGTTCTTCAGAAAGGTCAGGTGCGGAGTACTTGCAACCGGCGTGCGTGTATGACTAGATGTATGAACGTAGGCGAAGCAAATGGAGTATGTCAGGAGCGTAGCAAGTGGCGTTCTATAGTTTCTGCCTACCCCCATGGAAAGAAGGCGTGAGTTTATGTATGTATAAAAAAATCGTCGGCAATTAACACAGAAAGCGTGTAAAACATTATCATCGTAATTGTCTCTATAATAACTCAGTTCTTTACACGTGCGTGTTCACACCCATTATTTAAATAGAAAAATGGGAAGTTTTTAGATGTCACAATAAATAATTTGTTACCATGGAATATTTGTTGACAAAAAGAACTGAGGTAATGTGAAAACTGACTTCGTTTTAAATTGACTGTAATAATAAGTGATGGTTCCGTGTGGTGTCAGACGTAAAGAATAGCACCATCCTATTTCTTCCCGTGGGTGTCGTAAAAGGCGACAAAGGGACTTACTAGAGAATGGGCAGCAGCGTTCTCTATGTAGTTTAACACCATACTGCGATCGCCAACCCTCCTGCCAAGCGTGGCGATGATGAAAACCTCTCCCTCCTTCTTTTAGGGGTTGTTTCCGTGTGGACGCCGTGCCCGGCGTAAAGAATAGCACCATCCCATTTCTTCCCGTGGGTGTCGTAAAAAGCGACTAGGGACTTACTAGAGAATGGGTAGCAGCGTTCTCTATGCATTTTAGCACCATACTACAATCGCCAACCCGCCTGCCAAGCGTGGCGATTATGGCAACCCCCCCTCCTTTTGGGGGAGGCCTATGTCCAGCAGTAGATGTCTTTCGGCTGGAGTGATGATTCTTACAAAAGTGTTTTTTTCACTCTCAAATCGAGTCAAAGTCAATGACAGTTTTCGTTCTTTGAGAGGAACATATTTAAAATGCTAAATTATAACGTATATCAACAATAAGCATAAAGCATTAGCATATTTAGCCTATAATGTTCCCACGGCTGGGACACAGGCCTCCTGTCTTCGAAAGGGAGTGCCACTAACAAAAATATTTCGGAACAAATGCTATTTGATTCATAAATTTATTACCAGTCCAATATCGAAGAATTGCACATATTGCATACATTTGAAGCACCTATGAAATATGTGCAATTTTTCGATAGTTCAGATAAAAAGTTGAAATTCGCATTCACTAGTATTTTAGTTTGCTCTGTTATCAATACGTTAGGAGTTGTTCAGATTAGTAAATATAAATAGAATGATTGACTCTGGTCGCCAGTGCAGGCTGCTGCTGACCTTGATGTCCTGGGTTCGATTCCTAGGTCGTGCAAAGTATTATTAGGTTGTCCATCAGGAATTTCCAGGAAGCCCGGAATCTGGATTTATGCTCGGTCGATGGCAATAGTACCTACTACTATATGGGGCTTATCTAATCCGGTGAAATGTGGGAGTAACTCTTCGGTGATTACTGGTTTGTTGTAATGCTATATTAAATAGAATAACCTAAGTTTTCTGAAGCTGTAATTGTAATTAGAAAACCGAAAATCTCTATTTAAAACCTATCTTCAATTTATTTCCAATTCAAAATAATTTGCTGGATTTTATTTACGTATTATATTTAAAATTCTCAAGAATTCTCATGGTAAACCGTGATTCCGAGCCGAGATTAATTGAAAGGAATTGGAGTTAGTTCAGCTCGGTTTTCTCGAGCCATGATTCCCTATGTTTATATCTCGAGAAATGCGGGCTGAGTGGCGCAAATAAGAAATAATTGAGTTGATTTTAAGTAATACTGGAATTTTAAATTTAAAAGTTAGATAATTGTTATTAAATTTTGTATTGATTATGTAGATACATTCACATTAAAATAATATTCTAGAAAAAAAACCTTTCATAAAATGTACTTAATGGAATACCAACGTTCCCTTTTAAAAACGTTATAATATGATTAGGGAATATTACAATATTTGTAGTACAGACAGCTACACATCAAGCTATACATTTCTAGTATCAGCTGATCTCTCATTGTACGGAAATCTTATACAATGCGAGATCAGTATATACTGGAAATGTATAGCTTGATGTGTAGCCATGTGTACCTAATTTTAATTGGAGACCAGACTATTCATTAATATATTATTTTTACTTCTGTAAAAACATCAAGTTACTTAAACCACGTGGGATGTTAAATGAAAACAAAGTACAATAATTTCAGGAAAAGCGACCTTGTGACGCATTCATCAATCAACAAAGATTAATTAAATGGTAACCGTAACTTGAATTTCAATTTAATTCAATTTATTTGATTTATTCAGTAAAAATACTCATTGCGTTCGAATAAAATCCAGCATGAAACATAAGTATTAGATGTACCTACAAATAAAAAATTCGGCTAAGTGTGAGTCGGTCTCGCACACGAAGGGTTCGGTACCATTATCTATAAAAACGGCAAAAAAATCACGTTTGTTGTATGGGGGCTCCCATACAACAAACGTGATTTTTTTGCCGTTAAGTATTTATTTTACTGTTTTTTAGTATTTGTTGTTATAGCGGCAACAGAAATACATCATCTGTGAAAATTTCAAATGTCTAACTATTACGGTTCATGAGATACAGCCTTGTGACAGACGGACAGACAGACAGGCGGACGGACAGCGGAGCCTTAGTAGGGTTCCCATTTTACGCCTTGGGTACGGAACCCTAAAAAGATTACATGCAATTCAATTTATATTAGAAAAGAAAAGACGACGTCGACGTTAGTTTGATAAAAAAAAACAACAAAATTTGTAGAATACCAATCAAATATAAATTATAAAATCTTAAGTCTAATAAATAATAGCAATTTACATGATGAGACAATATTCAAAAAATTTAAGTCATATGAACACGATAGACAAAAAAAAAAACAAAACATGTCACTGTTTTAAGAGCACTAACCGCTAGTTGCCATTAAAATTAGTTTCCGATTAAAAATAATGCTATATCGATCTAACGGAACGTATCAGAAAGTGACAGCATTACTTTTAATGAGGAATTAAATTTAATGGACTTACGTGCAACTAGAGAATGGGCAGCAGCGTTCTCTATGCATTTTAACACCATACTGCGGTCGCCAGCCCGCCTGCCAAGCGTGGTGATTAAGGCAAACCCCTCCTTTAGGGGAGACACTATGTCCAGCAGTGGACGTCTTTCGGCTGAAATGATGACGTGCAACTAGCGGTAAGTCTATTTCGAATAATGTAATGAGTAGAGACATCTTTTCAATAGGAATGTCTTGATCCTTGCCTTGAATCATGAGCCTGTATACTGTATGCTTTTTAACTCAAGCGGTAATGTGTTAAATATTTTAACTGCCGATACTAAACAAAAGCTGGAATGATTTTGTTTCCAAAGGTTTTTTTACGCGATTCTAGGGTTCCGTACCTCAAAAGAAAAACGGAACCCGTATAGGATCACTCGTATATCTGTCTGTCTGTCCGTCTGTCACAGCCAATTTTCTCCGAATCTACTGGACCGATTAAGTTGAAACTTAGTACACATATGAATTTCTGTGACCCAAACACGGACGTGTAACCTAAATAAATTAGTTTTGAATATGAGGTTCACTTTTGGGGGGCAATTGGAAAATTAAACAAAAAGCAAATTACACCGTGTCAAATATCTAATGAAAGCGTTTAATGTAAGGATTTTAAATATATCATATTTTATATAATTTTAAAATATATGTTTTTTTAATTATTTAAGAAAATAGATGAAAATTATCCCTAACTCCGAAACTCATGAACCTATTTTTTTTACTACAGAAAGTAGTTCTTTACTTATAGATTACAGGAAAACTTATAAGAAGTCTATGGTCCTAAAATAACATGGTAAATTTCTCAATATTGTGCGTACAAACTTACATTTGCAGTTGGAATGTATCAGGGGACAAATGTTTTTCAGCTACAATGTTAAGTTTGTTCTTAGGATAAATTCATCTCAACTACGATCTTTATCTATGATCCTATTAATTGTTTGCTGCACCGTACGACGTCATACGTCGGCGCCGGCTGTCGCTGAAAACCAGCGCTGGGGCTCTGTCTTGCATAGGGTCGCAGTATAATGCTGAGCGATAGCCGTTTTGCGTGGATGTGACGCATGTTTTCCCCAACCTTTTCTTATTTTTGTGTCTATGTTCTTTGTTGCTATATGTTTACCGCAAATAAACGTATTTTCTTTCTTTTCTTTCTTTCTTTCTTTCTACGGAACCCTCTATTGTGTGTGGTCTAACATGTACTTGGCCGGTTTTTCCCGTACCTGCCCATTCTTGCCTGTTTCGTAGTCACATACATATTTTTTAAAGGTATTTAACAGTAGGTACCACTGCGTAAATACTAGGTACTGTGAGAATACCAAGTACTTTAAAACGTGGAATAAAAACTTGAATAGCTTTTGAATTGGATAAACTATTCGTAGATTAATTGATTCTGATTTAAAGCATAGTTGATCCAACGAAAATGTTCTACATTTAGTACGAGGTAATATTTGTTAACAAATTCATCATAAATTTAACTTCACTGTGTTATGTAACTACGTCCCAGAGTTAATTTCGCTCCATTCGAAACTAATTTTAGAAATTGAATGTATGAACTTGTACAATAAATAACCTAACTTAATAAATAGTTAGCAAAGCACACTTAAGTTTTAAACGAACTCGATCGTAGCACCACGCTACGGCGTAGCCGGAGTACTACGAGGAGCTACGGAAGCTACGCGGACGCTACGAACGGTAAACAATTTTGTAATAACTATCACTTACACGATAAGACGATACGACGGTATAAGATCAGTTCCATAAATGTGTTTGAGAAACTAGCATTAAGTGAGGAGACTTCCTGTCCCATTCAGCCATTAAGGACGGCTACTAATTATTATTCAAGCTAAATACGACTGAAGTTTCTTAGTAAATCTAGTATCAGTCATCTTAATCGTATCATTGTTAGCTGTCTTCGTGCTTCCCAAGTTAGCATAACTGTTATTACAATGAATCTTTTTGTGACATAGCTTGAATAATTGCCGTAGGTATAAATACTGTTGGGCACGCCACAATTGTGGCGATAAGTCCCCTCTTTGAGGGGTGGCTAGAGAGGTGCCACGGCGTCATCACCTTCCGCATGACGCAGGTCCTCATCGAACACGGTTGTTTCGGGAGGTTTCTGTTCAGGATAAAGCGGGAGAAAACGCCCGGGTGTCTCCACTGTGTGGATCGCCCGGAGGACACGGTGGAGCATACGGTGGAGGTCTGCCCGGCTTGGGCGGAGCACCGCCGTGTCCTCACGGAGGCGATCGGCGGCGGCGATCTCTCGCGTCCAGCCCTGGTTCAGGCCATGGTTCGGAGCGAGAGTGCATGGGAGGCCGTCACCTCCTTCTGCGAAGCAGTAGTGCTCGCGGAGGAGGAGGCGGAACGCGTGAGGGTGAGGTAGGGTTCGCGCCCTCACGCTCTTAGCTGCCGCAGGAGACGCCCCGGGCGTCGGGAGTAGCAAGTTAATTTCCGGCCACCGTAGCCCAGATCGGGAGAAGTTATTTGATAATTTCCCACCCAAAAAAAAAAAGTATACATACTGAAAATTTGTTAGTTTTCCGTGTATAAAAATAATGTTTTACTACAAATAACTACTGCAAAATATAATCCTAATAAACCTAATCATAAATCGCCTGTCGTAAACAAATTGAATATTTAAAATTTTCATCACAACGTATTGTCGGATAAATTAAATTAACCCTTATAAAGCTGTGAAATTACACGGGGCAATTAGGTCGAAACGGCTGAGCAATTTGGGGTTAGAATTAAAATCTCACGACATTCCGTTGGGTACCAACCCATCTCGCCGACTTTTTTCGAAGCGCAGTTGACGGGTTGAAATTTTAATTATGCCGTATGTTTTGGAGAACAAAAGAAATGTAAGGTGACGTTAGAAAAAAAGTATGTTGATACCAAAATGTTAGGAATGTATGCACAGAGATTACATAGTACGTTTTTGGGTTTTTTACACTTCTCGCCCGACGGGTTAAGTTCTCTGTATTTTTATTGTTTTTAATCCTGATGACATCTGTCAGCTAGGCTCAACTCATTCATATTTAGGTCGAAAAAAATCACATTGTGTTAGGGCGGATTATTCAATTGTATATTGCGGTTTCACAGCTATTGTGTATTGTATATTATGTCAATCTGTCATATTTATTCTTCAGATATAAGTTATCTGGCCATTGCAAAGTCAACACTTACGGCCTTATTATAAAACAAGATTTATATTTTGACATGGCTAGGAGCCAGTTTTTGTAAAAAGATTAACAGTGAGTAACAGTGATTGAAATACCGTTCTTTATACAAAACTGAAAACTTAGTTCGGTACCTACTAAGTTGACAGTTTTGTGTTTTGGAACTTTACCATAGTCGGAATAAAGTTCGAAATTCAATAATGGCTCCATGTTTTAAACCTGGGTCTGAATATAAACCTTGTTTTGTAATAAGGGGGTTAGTGTTTTAAATTAAAATAATATATTAAAATAAGATTTTAAATAGGTTATTTTTTATTTTTATTATTTTAAATTGGTTTTTATTGGTTTTATTATTTTAAATAGATTTTTATTTTTATTATTGTAGTAATATTTTATATAGATTTTTATTTTTATTATTGTAGTAATATTTTATATAGATTCTTTTTTAATTTGTGAATGTGAGAACTTTGTAACGGCTTAATAGGCTGTAGGTTTGTAAACCATTTTCAAATTTGTTAAGTACTTGGTACTTGTTGATGGGCCTACACTATCTTCCCATACCTATTAACACTGTAACTTGAAAACATTGTAAAAGCCAATTCTTTTCAAAAGAGTAACCATGGAGTTTCTTGCCAGCTCTTCTCCAAAGGAAACGACCAACTGGAACCGTCACCTAGCTTCTGACGTTTCATAAGTGCCCATGTAGGTAAATGTGAAATATTTATTTTTTATTTTGATCAAATACAACTAGGTTTACCTAAAATACCGCTACAAAAAGCAGTCGTTGCCATAACAACAACCACGCAATCGGATTACCGAAATTCAGTATGATTCACAAACGAAGATATTACCGCCCCACTTCTTAAAGTAATCCCCTTTGCCCACAAAAAAAACATCTTACGACGCAATTTTAAAACAGCCTCCTTTTCCCGGTCCGTTAGCCCAAAAATACTTGAGTCATTAGACCGATATATCGTGGAGATTGAGTTTCGTTCAGAGCTCCGGGGCAAGTAAAAACTTGTTCGGGGCCGAGGTGCCCAAGGAATTAATTGGGTTTCGACCCAACCCTTGTATATGTGTGCTCGACAAAATTCGACCCTTGCTTGTCCGCTTAATTTCACCCCGATGTAGTACTTTTTAAGTACAGATGTTTGGGCCAATTTCTTTTAGAGGAAATTAGGGATTTAGTTTTATTTTGGCACTAAAATGTGTATCAGTAGGGGGTGCGTCTCATAACGTATAAACTCATTTGGTCTAATTTCATTTTATTATCGTTCATAAGATATTATCAACGTGAGATATACCAACTGTTGATATAATTTCTTTACATATAACATTTATTTATTCTAAAACTTAATTAGTATAACGTTGTTTGATATAACGTTCATGTAATCAAAATCATTTGGTCTAACGTTTAATATGTATATTGTTTATTTAATCGAAAACCATTAGGTCTAAAGTTTAATATATATAAAAAACGTCATTATGGTTAACACCCCGACTCGGATATGTTAGGCTAGAATGGTAAGGCGGGAGCGAAGCGGAGCGGAGCTCCCGCCTTAGCCTTCGTGGTAATTTTTTTTTATACCACCCAGAAATAGAAGCCCCGTCTCCGGAGCTCCGTCGACCTATCTTAGCGCAGGTGGTAATCAGTTACTAGTAATTATGGTTAACACCCCGACTCAGAGAGTGTATTCCCGTTGTCCCCGTTTGCCATATCCCCGTCACGGGGACAGCGGGACGTGATTAAATTTATTTCCCGTTGTCCCCTTATCGTACGAAGTAAACCTTTTTTAAATCGAAACAGCTAGGTTAGGTTAGGTTAGAACTGTGACCACACAACGCACGAGCCGAGCGAGCGAAGCGAGCGGTGCCACGGCAGCGGCCGGCGAGTGCCAGAAACATATTTTTGAATGTAAAACCAAACCACAGCGACAACGGGAAGTATTTTTAAATATTTAATTGAAGTACCGCTGTCCCCGTAGGATGGGGACACGGCGTACGGGGGCAACGGGAATACACGACTTAGAGTACCCCGACTCGGATAGGTTAGGTTAGAACTTTATTACTTTATTACTAACTTTTATTACTTTAATACTAAATAAACTAACCCATGTCTATGCAATTTTGCTATGTGTTTTTAAGTAGGCGTTTTCATCATATTAGACCAAATAAGTTTTATATCTTTTGAGTGGTATGTCAAACGATTTTATATTTAATGTATGTTATGTCAAACGATGTTATATTTAATGTATGTTATGCCTATAAAAATTAATTATCAATCGTTCATTATATTAACTAATCGCTATATTAAATAAAATTATAGGTTTCGTTGTTATATGTTGTTAATATTAGAGATTTTGTTGTTATATCATCTATTACTTACCCATCAGTAGGCAACTACTGTTAAGCCTATCCCCAGCAGTGGAGATCGAAGTACCATACTACAGGTATGTGCCCGACCCAGTTCTGGAGAATGGTCATGCCACATTGTACTGGGATCGATCTATCATCACTGACAGGACTATTGTAGCCAATAAGCTTGATATTGTGGTCGACGAGAGCGCCGTGCAATGATTGTTGATATCGCTGTCCCTCATAACGAGAATCTCGTGAAAGCTGAGAATGATAAAAAAATAAAGTATCTTGACTTAGCACACGAGGTTGTCGACATGTGGGATGTGGTATCATTGTACCGATAATCATTACGGTCAATGGCCTAATAGCGAAGAGCCTCGACCAATACCTCAGGAGGCTCTCATTACAACACTATTATAGGCTCTCATTGCTACATTAAAGCAGTACTCCTCGACACGGCACGCATAGTGAGGAGGTTCCTCTCTCTAGAGCCCTAACCACCGGCAGCTTGGACCTTGTTCCTGATGCCGATGGACTACTGTTTTTTGTATTTCTAAATGTTTTTTTATAAATATAATCAATATGTATGTATAAGTAATAAATAAAAATTTAATTAAATAATATTATAATAATAATAAAAGCAATTTTATTTTATCCCAAAGCAGTTCAAATGACTGAATTTGCTTATGTATAGGTATTCTATACGAATTTCAGCCCATTAGATAGATAGATTTTATATGAAAAACTCGCTCTGAGAGATAAATTGCTTAAGTGCTTATTTTATTTTAATTTAAAGTCAAATTATTTATTTTAAATAGACACTTATAAGGCACTTTTAAACGTTAACATTTACAAAAAAACTAGAATTGATTCTAGTTTTAGTTTAGGAACATAAAAATACGCATCAGATTACTAGAAATTAATTTCAACTCTACGTTTTTAGGGTTCCGTACCTCAAAACAAAAAAAACGGAACCCTTATAGGATCACTTCGTTGTTCGTCTGTATGTCTGTCCATCTGTCTGTCTGTCCGTCTGTCTGTCAGGCAATCTGCCAAGACCCTTTTTCTCAGAAACGCGTGGAGTTCATCATCATCATCATTCCAGCCGGAAGACGTCCACTGCTGGACATAGGCCTCCCCCAAAGGCCATAATCGCCACACTTGGCAGGCGGGATGACGATCGCAGTATGGTGTTAAAATGCATAGAGAACGCTGCCAGCCCATTCTCTAGTATGTCCCTTAGTCGCCTCTTACGACACCCACGGGAAGAAATAGGGAGGTGCTATTTCGTTACGTCCGGCGTGGAGTTCATCAGTTATCAAGTTAAAATTAATATTAAATACGAACTTTTATGATCCCTTGAAGCAATAAAAAATACGGCGATTTATGCCACATATTTTGATACTCGCAAATAAATCAAAACCTATAAAGTACTTCCAGTTGACCTCATGTTGATCAAGAAATTTGGCAAGAAGCAAAGTCACGGTCAAGGCCAGGGTCAACACAAACAAAGGAAAAAGTCCGAAAATTGTTAATTTGTAGTTTTATCACATAAATAGTTTTTTTTGCGATTACAAACTTATAGCTTTTTTGCAGATGAAAAGTTGACCGTGGCGTATATCATAGTTTGGTTTTAGGATAAATTTACCCCAACTCCGGAACCCTTCATTGGTCCAACACGCACTTGGCTGGTTTTTTTATTTTATTTTTTAATAATCACTAGTCATAATTACAGCATAATAATTATATCCTTTACGTTTTACACCGAGGCCCACTAAAATAGCCCCCTCGAGTAGCGATTTCTTAATTAAAACGAACGCCGGCGCCCCCTGGACCAGAACTCTTTGAGCTGTTCCCAATTAGGTCGTGCGGATACGAGAGAAGGAACATCTTAGGGTATATTCATGTAGAACGCCGATAACCGGCGCCGATATACCAGCGGAACACTGGTCGGCGCAGAAAGTTTTCATACTTTTTGCCAAATCAGCGCGAACCGATGCTGACTTATCAGATATGAACTAGTCGGCGCTTAACGGCGACGGTTGGCGAAAAGTATGAACACTGCCTGTCCGACCAGCGGTGACAACCAGCGCTTGTCGACGCCGAGAGGCATATCGGCGACGGTTATTAGCGTTCTACATGAATACACCCTTACACCAAAATAAATTGCCTTAAGCAGGCCGCCTTATTGCGTGTGGTGCCGGACGTAAAGAATAGCACCACCCTATTCCTTCCCGTGGGTGTCATAAAAGGCGACTAAGGGAATTACTTTACTAGAGAATGGGTAACAGCGTTCTTTATGCATTTTAACACCATACTATGATTGCCAACTCGACTGCCAAGCGTGGGAATTATAGCACCCCCCTCCTTTTGGGGGAGGCCTATGTGCATCTATGTGTGAATGAAGCAGGCCGCACACCACATTTATACAGTTATATTACAACAATTGTGGCGCCACATTTGAAACGCGACGCATTTAACGCCCCTGTAGGTATATCTGCGCGTAAGCACGCAAACCAAGGATACGTTTGTAGCGGTGCAGTTTGAAGGCTTCTACATACCGGGGCGACTTGTCGCGTGACGTGACGCGACACAAAGGCACCGCACGTCCCGCGACACACGGGGCCTTTGTGCCGTGTCGCGTAGCGCGACAAGTCGCGCTGGTATGTAGAAGCCTTGAAGCGAGACGTTTGCCACGCTGCCGCTACACGAATTCAAGATCGAACACGTTCGTATTTTGTGGCGCAGTGATTTACAAAAATGAATTTTACTTTGACTTTGTTGCCGAAATTGGAAAAAAATACATATATTATACAACTATGTAGGTATTTGTTTTGAGACATTTGATGATGTAAATGAAACTTTTGTTGACCGTAAATTGTAGTATCTTGATTAAACGGTTAAACCCAATCCCCCTTATTCCAAAACAAGGTTTATCTTCAGACCCAGGTTTAAAACATGGAGCCATTATTGAATTTCGAACTTTATTCCGACTATGGTAAAGTTCCTAAACACAAAACTGACAACTTAGTACTGAACTAAGTTTTCAGTTTTGTATAAAGAACGGTATTTCAATCACTGCTACGTTCTTATTACAAAAACTGGCTCCATGGTTTAAGCCATGTCAAAATATAAATCTTGTTTTGTAATAAGGCGGAATATGTCTTTTTGTCTTATTAATTGCCACATCAAGAAATCTGTACCGATGATGACGTCGATATTCTGGAAGCTGCCCTACGGCGATGTTAATGTAGGGTGGATGTAGCGCGTGACGCCGGTGTGCGGCCTCACTTAGATGTTCTATCTAGTCATGTTCATAGACACCTTTCCATTTATAACACTTACAATGTCTTGGAGGTTTTATCCCTAAGCATAAGCAATAAATTATTAACCCACATAAAATGCCCGAAAAGTGTTGATTCTGCAAAGACTTCACTCACAAATTGTAGCACATAATCCCAAATCCCAGTTTCACAAAGATTAATATTTCAAGAATCTTTAACGAGAGTCTCAGCTAAATTGCAAGCCACGCGTACATATCAAATATTTTCACTCCACCCTCCCCCCGCACCCCCTCCAAAAACAATAAGCTTGTTATAAAGACATCACGTTCCAACAACGTGTATCTTACAGCGTAATGCTTTCAACCCTGTTTGTGCATGGCCGCGATAAAATATTTCAAACCTCCTCTAATATTTACACGAGTACAGAACCGGTAAAGTGTGCGGGAAGATAGTACCTAGAATACCCAATTATAGAAACAAACGTTATACTTCGAATCATAAATTTTAGCTTCTATCTCTCTCACATTCACGCATCCACATTATCATAATTATGACACAAAGAGAGGACTCACACACTGTCCAGATGTTACTTTATTTTTATTTTTGTTTATGATTTAATTTTTATTTTTATTTTGGCAAATTCTGATAGTATTGTTTTTAATGCTTATAACATTTTATTGTATCGAATCACTTTTTTATATCTAAAAAATATTAGCATATCTACTTGATCGCTATTTTTAAATGTTATTAATTATTTGAGGGGTTTGCCGCTGATAGCCGAAACACAGGCTCTTGCCTAGTTCGGCTACAGATCTCTAATTCTTTTGTAACAGGAAACTAGTATAGCCTTTAAACATGTGTATCATTGTAAACAATTATTGAAATAAGCTTTATTTTTTATTTTTGTATCATACATCATCATTTCAGCCGCAAGACGTCCAGTGCTAGACATAGGCCTCCCCCAAACGGGTTGCCATAATCGCCACGTTTGGCAGGCGGGTTGGCGATCACAGTATGGTGTTAAAACGCATAGAGAACGCTGCTGCCCATTCTCTAGTAAGTCCCATAGTCGCCATTTACGACACCTACGGGATGAAATAAGATGGTGCTATTCTTTACGTTTGGCACCACACGGACAACGGATTTCTCTCATATAATACATCTGTACATTATTATAAATTAAAGTCACTTTTCGTGGACCTGTCTGTCTAACCATGATGTTCTTGTAAACTACGCAACGGATTTTGATGCGGTTTTCACAATCATTCACTTATTTAAAACTTCTCGCACACATTATGATACAAAGGCGGACTTAATGCCTTAGGCATTCTCTACCAGTCAACCAAGGGTGGTGAAGAGATAAGATGGCGGGTGCTCTGATGGAGAGAAAATAATAATATTAAAAAATATTAAATTCTAACCTATAATAACTATTAATAAAATAGGTGCTCAAGTACATAAATAGATTATAAACTTATAATACATATACATACTACATAATGTAATGACTGTGCCTTCTCAGTATATTTTTGAAAATCTATTATATGCCCATAAAAATATAAAATTATTTAAAAAATACAGTGATATCCATAATATAAATACTAAGGAACAAACACAAATTTGTTGTACCTACAACAAGGCTCAAGAAAATAGGTGGCTCGTTTCGATGTCAATGTATACGCTTTTATAATAAACTTCCAAGCCACGTTCAAGATCTAAGCCTTAATAAATTCAAATCATTAATTAAACGTAAGTTGTGGCAGAAAGCCTTTTATACTGTTAAAGATTATATTGAGGACAAAAAGGCTTGGGATTGAGCTGCTCCAATTTTTGTACATATTGAGGTAGTTTATTTTTATTTTTATTGTTTTTTTTTTGTTTTTGCTAACTTTATTATTTTATAAACAGCGACATTTAATTATTATTTTATACACAATGACATGAATATTTACTTGTAAAGTATTATATTATTTTAATTATTGTGAATGTGAAGACTATGTGGGTTATTGCATATTTTTTTTCCGTTTCTTTTATTCTCAGTTAGTGTTAATCATGGTCTGGCAGTTTGAGTCATATAAGTGGCCTACCGAAATGTCCTTTCTTTGGTATTCATCGTAGTATCGTTGAGCTCCTTAAATTCTGAGTAGAGCTGCACGATTACTGACAAATGCGTGCACTGACTGGCCAGGTCCACTCAACCTGTGTGGTTCTTTCCTCAAAAGACCATTTCAGACACCAATCTACATGGTCTTCACATAATCTGACCAAGATTATGTCTGGACTTTAAAAGAGACTATGACCTCTGAGTTTGTTTCGGCCTTTCTTCTCAGAGTAGTCAGATAGGAAACGCCGACCTCATCTAGTTTTTAAAATATGATTGACGTGTAAAAGTGTTTGTACAAACCTACTTACAGAAATAAAATCATTTATCATTTATCATTATTTTATCATACGTACATATTTACTATAACATATCCCTATATTATATATATATATATAAATATAATACATACAAATTCAAGGAAAGGAGGTAATTGAGATGACTACGCTATTTGTTTTGTAAATAACTCTGCAATTTCCGCTTAAATGCATACCCTTCATTTAGAGAAATGATTCTGGAAGGGTCATCGGGATGTATATAACATTAATCGGTATGTATACATCTTGTATGTTATCTTACATACAAGATGTTTCGGAATTAATGCACAACACCAAACATCCCAATTAGAATATTAAGATAAATTCATACATCCATTTTTGCTATTATGTATAAAATATTGTTTATTTATTAAATTAGAAAAACTGTTTGTGGGAGAAATATGGGGTCCGCGCCCACTCGACCCGCTTAAACTCGACCCGAATAATAAAACCAGATGTTTTACTACCAATTCAGTGCCATTTGTACAGTCAGGCAAAGTGATATTAACTTATTATACATAGAATATTTAATATTTTGTTATGATACATATTTTATCCTAGTAGTCAGTGATTTCGTTTAAAAAATGTAGCTTTATAAATATAGCGTGCCACCAGCTATAAGATTGTAATGATAATTAACAATAATCTGTGATTTTTGCTACAAAGTACAAAGCGTATACAATATAAAAAAAAAACGGTCAAGAACCAGTCGGACTCGCGCACCGAGGGTTCCGTACATACGAGTATATATGATGTTGATGATTTTTGAAAAACTGTTCTATTCAGAGACATCGTTTTATTTTTACTGTAATCCTGTAAGGATCAACTTCTATCACATAGAATAATTTCAGATTTTATCTACGCAAACTTCGGAGATAAGGGGGGGTAAACAGTATTTTTTTTTTTACATTTTTCATCAAAATTCGGAAACTAAACTGTCTAAAAAAATAAAAAAATGATTGAGAATGTGCAAATAGCGCTCTTTCATATGATACCCCACATGCCCTAGTAGCCCCACTTCAAATTTTTAAAACTCCCTTTCAGTCCCTTTTGCAAAAAATATATATTTTTTAAATTTATTTCTTGTTTGCTAAATATTTGGGCAAACGTCATCTAAAGCTATTCTAAATTTCAAGTTTATAGCATTAGCAGTTCTTGGTAGGTGTGACAGACAGACAGACAGACTTCGTCTCACCATAAGGGTTCCTTTTTACCATTTTTGGTACGGAACCCTAAAAAGGATAAATACCTTGTTTAACAAAAATAAAGAGAAAATAATTATTGCTAAAAATATTTATACTTTTACGAACAACCTGTATCAATCTAAGTCACATTCCTCTACCACTTTTGTTTGAAGGACGGTCAAATTGGTCACCGATGTTCGCTCGTTTGTTTAATATTAGATAAATATTTCGCTAAATACCCTCGCTGTTATTTTTGTTGTTGTTTAATTTTAATTATTTATTTATTTATTTAATACTTTAAGCACAGAAATGTACAGAGGCGGACTTAATGCCATAGGCATTTTCTACCAGTCAACCTTTGGGCGATGCAGAGACAAACAGTGGTAGGTGCAATAGTGAGAATTGAGGAATAAAATAATATTATTTAAATATAAAGATATACATATACCTATTAAAACTATAAATATAATATATACACCTAATAATATATATATAAATCTATGCACAAATAAATATACATAAATATATTAAAATAATTAAGACAAACAATGGGAAAACATTACCGTTGTGATGATACTGCCAGCTTCTTGCGAATGTGCTCGCGAACTTTAACTTTAAAGGATAATCGGTTGGTTGCCACCCTGATTTCCTGGGGAAGCGCATTCCACAGAGAGATAGACTGAACGAAAAAGGAAGAGTGAATGAAGTCTGTGCGGTGAGTGGGACATTGCAAAAGACGATTGTGAGATGAACGTAAATTTTTATTATGGTTGGTGCAAATGTACTGAAAGTGGGGGGCTAGATAACTAGGGGAAGAGGGAGAGTCAAAAAATGAAAACAAGGTGGTTAGCGCCCTTTGCTCTCTGCGCTGGCGTATGGGTAACCACTTTAGAAGCGACCGATGCACAGAGATATGATCATATTTACGCAGATTGAAAACGAATCGAATGCAGTTATTTAGAAGACGGTCAAGTTTGTCGAGGAGATCTGCATTCAGGTCATAGTAGCACACATCACCATAATCGATGATAGGTAAAATTAAGGACTGCACAAGCATTGTCTTCGTACTCGATGGTAATACATTTTTCAACCGGTACAGAGTTCGCAGCGTTCCAGTAACCTTCTGGCTTACCTAATACCTAATAATTAGAAACTTAAGTTGGTTTATTCTCTAAATTATGTGGTCGATGATTTTGGTGCACGGTAAAACTCTAATGAGTTTATGTTTGCGCCAATTTTGAAGTATATAATGTAACTGTTTAACTGAATAAATAAATAAATTAAAATAAAAATAAATTATTGAATTATTTATCCAAAAAATATTTAAAGTTTACACTCTCTTTCTCCCTTTTACACTCTTCCTCGACACTTTTCTGTCTGTCTGTACATCGACTTTTCTACGCCTATCAAAACAGAAATACGCGGGCGGACGGCGAATATGCGGGTCGAGTAGGCGCGGACCCTAAAATTGTGGTCACGATACAAATCTACACACTCACACAAATGCACACGTATCAGGTTCTAGCGTAATATGTACTTCATCCATTTTTGGTTTGTTTTCACTGTACAGCGGAAGTGTGACTGTAATTTAAATAAGAAGAACTAGTAGTAGATGTAGTCGTATTTTCAATTCCTTTTGGGAAAACAAATACCTATTTAAATTAAAAAAACACAGAAATATATTCAGTAAACGATTCTGAACAAACTACTTCCATAATGTGCATTAATTAAGTTACATATTGTATATTAATGATTTTTTTTTTGTTTTGTTAAATCATAAAAACCGTGCAAAGCAGGGATGTGTCGCTGGTTCAGCATAAGACTATGGGGTGCTCCGGGACCTGCCAGGGTTGCGAGTTTTTCCGAAAGGGATATCGTGGCCCTGGTACGCACGGCTACAGATCAAGCTATACATTTCCAGTATAAGCTGATCTCGCATTGTACAGGATTTCGTTACAATGAGAAGTCAGCGTTCACTGTAAATGTATAGCTTGATACGTAGCCGTGTGTACACAGGCATCTAAAGGAATACGGGTGGGTTTTAGTCAGTAAAAGCTCAGGGGGAGAAGTTATTTGATAATTTCCCACCCAAAAAAAAATGGGGTGCTCCGACAAAGGCGATTTTCAGAAATGTATGCTCAGGGTATTCCCGGTCAATAAACCCCCTCTATCACAGCTGGCTAATATTTTCACCGTGGCAAGCGCTATTCTAATATAGTTAATACCATTGTGGTATAAGTTCATCTCAAAACTCACATCATATAGCGCAGTGGTGGCTCAGTGGTAACGGCCCCAACTAACGAGTTGTAGTCGAACCCAGGCGCTTTACTTTGTGTAAATAATTTAATCATCACTGCTCTAAAAATGGCGAAGGAAAACGTCGTGAGGAAACCGGCTGGTCCTAGAACTAACAATTCGAAGACATGTGTTATCTACAAACCTGCACTGGGCCCGCGTGGTAAATTACAGCCCACTCCGTCTCAAAGAGAGGAGGGCAGTGTCCCAGCAGTGGGAAAATTATAGGCGAAGCATTATACGAGAAGCAGAAGTGCGGTATGCCCTTTTTTTGGGTGGGAAATTATCAAATAACTTCTCTCGCTCTGGGCGGAGCGGGAGGGCGTGTCAGACTTTCACTGACTAAAACCCACCCGTGTTCCTTCATTTGCCTGTGTGCCAGGGTCACGATATCCCTTTCGGACAAACTCGCAACCCTGGCAGGCAATCAGGCATTGGCCCTGTGTGCGGTATGTCCACCATCTTTATTACCATACAGTGATACTCTAGACTTTAATTTATACAGTCTTGACTAGATCTGCGCATTGCCTAGGCATTTTAATCTTTAATCTGCGGAATCACAAAAATACCAAGAAGGTTTTCTTAATACAAGCTATGGCGGAAGAAAAAATACGTCGGCTTTTCACGGGAAAATAGAAGGATATTTGCGCAAGGCTGAGTCGAGGTATTTAGGCAAACCTACTCAGATTTTTGGAGCTATTAAGGTACTTAGGTGGGCGGTAGTGTAATACAGTGTAAATAGAATTGGTGTACAAGATTACAATGTTTGCTATTTCATATTCAGAGTTTTGAGGAAAACCTTTCTTCATCTTAAACTAATTAGGGTTGAAATGAGGGCTTAACCTTTTGATGAAAAGATACAAAATGGCAAATGCAATTTTCAACAACAGCTTGGGGAAATTAAAGAGAATTAAAAGTAACAATATCTTTTTTAAACTTACGTAGGTATTGTATTTTTAGTAATAAAAGACAGGAAATAATTCGGAACGCTGCGTTCCAAAATAGGTATAATGGATGTAGGCAAGAAGGCTGGCAGGCTGAAATGTAATTGGGCGGGCCACATCAGTTGCATTCATGATGACCGCTGGGCAAATTAAAGTCCCCACACAATGGGTGCCTGAAGATGAACGGCACCGCCGAGGCAGGGCCTGAAAGAGGTGACATGACCTGGACGCGTACCGCGAGGGCGGGTTTTAGGTGGCGCGGAAAATGAGTTCCTGGAAAGACTTGGGGGAGGCCTTTGCCCAGTAGTAAGACAGCAAAGACCACACAAAAAAAAAACATCTCTGCTAAGGCCAAATATGTAAGTTTCATGGATAAACAGACTTACTCGTACTATACATACATACATATACAACATGTCCCAGAATTAAAGCACAACCTCTTAAGGGGTCACTGTTCTCATCATTATGAGCAACTTTTACTATGGGACCAATCCGGAAATCGCGAAAAAAAATCAGCTGTTCCATACACTTTGACGAGATATTCGAACACAAATGTAGGGAGCAGCTGACTTTTTTTTTCGCGATTTCAGGTTTGGTCCCATCGTAAAAGTTGCTCATAATGATGAGTACAATGCCCCTTTTAGAGGTTGTGTGTTAGTTCTGGGACATGTCGTATAAACTCACGCCTTCTTCTTTTGGGGGTAGACAGAAACTATAGAACACCAAGTGCTACGCTCCTTACATACTCATTTTGCTTCGTTTACGTTCATACATCTGGTCATACACGCACGCCGGTTGCTAGAACTACGCACCAGACCTTTCTGAAGAACATCACCAATAAGGTCACTATAATAAATGTCCTCCTAGGGCGTCCCCTCTCGTCGTTTCCACTCACATGTACCTTTTGTTAGTCGCCTTTCATTCATCCTCTCAATATGACCAAACCATTATTATTAATATTTATTTATCTTTATTAATCAAGGTAAGTGCAACTTATAAACTAAGCCCCACAAAACAGTAGTAGTGGTTTGACTGTGGGGTCGGTGAGCCTCTATCTATACACTCAATAAACTTTTTACTTAAAACTAATTATAAACATACTACACACAAACACACTACATCACAACACAACACACACACACACTAAACACACAACACACACACACACTAAACAAGCAACACACACACACACACATTACACACACACTCACTACATCTAAACTTACTATACACCTTTGCTACTCGTATAATCGTTTACCGAATACCTCTGTGGTCTGAGGTTACGTTTTGTGAGTCCAGTACCTCCTATAAGTCCGATAATATACGATAATTATCAATCCACATGGTTACCAAGCATGTCATTCATTACCGTTGAATCATAAATAGCTCGACGGGTTAATTACGGTAGTACACCAGCCTTTAATGAGTCCATAAATTAGTCTAGTCATATAGGTTTATATGACATGCACACGTCACACACACATAGACACGCGTCACTTCTACTGCTTAACAACTAACTATTCAGCAGCAAATGTGATTTTAGTAAATTATAATGCCCTGGATGATGAAAATATTTTTTCCTGGGCACTACTTCACTCCATTTGAAATAAGATTAAACATTAATATTAACCTTTTTTACAGTCCGTCCAGGCGATTTTGACTCCTATTTGTTGTTGGCATGACAAATGGCAGCTGAAATAAACAGTTGGTATTGTAACCACGTTTTTGCTTTTTAATGCCATCCTTATGCTTACGGAATAGAAGTCAAAATCGGTTGCACGGACTGTAAAAAAGTTTATTTAAATTTCTAATCTATTTCAAATGGAGTACAGAATAGATCACAATATACAAGGTCAAATTAAGTTAGCTAGCAAAACTCCGCATACGTGATGGGTATCGATACATAAATACAATAAAATAAAACAAAAGAAATGGGTTGGTGCTATCGCACCATCCTTCCCGTGGGTTTCGTAAAAGGGGACTAAGGGACTTACTAGAGAATGAGCAGCGCTCTCTATGCATTTCAACACCATACTGCGATCGCCAACCCGCCTGCCAAGCGGGGTGACTATGGCAACCCCCCCCTCCCACCCCCCCCCCCTTTGGAGGAGACCTATGTCCAGCAGTGGACGTCTTTCGGCTGAATTTAATCGGTGTCATCAAGGGCTATCGTATTACCCAGTAACTTGGTTGTGGCTCCATATTATAAAATACAGGTACTCAGCTGCATCCATTTAGACTGGAAGCTGAAATCCCAACGTAATCAGGAAAAGAGTAGGTAGATGATGATGACCATCAGACCACGTATCCATCTATTGAGAACCTATCCACCTATCCAACAGACTGAAAAAAATAAAAAGTGGAACAGAAAAATATAAAATTATGTGGCAGAAAAAAGGCATTTTATTTGGACTTGAGGCCAAATTTGCAATACTCTGTTAATTACCAAATGGATGTCCCATTTATGTGTCCCAAAGTGCCTAACATGACATTAACCCATTTATTAATAAACGTTGCTTAAAGTTAAGTAATGATTAGAGACTGTTTAACCGTACTTTTTGACATTAAAATGAACGTTAATGAACTTTTATAAATAAAACCCTTTATTACTAACAGACTTTGGTGAAATTGGCCCTTAGTAAAACAGGACAAGACAAGCGAGATTGGTTTTAACCGAGTCGCAAGTAGACTGTTTCTAGTCTACTATGCGAAAACGGTGTGCATGCCTGGTGTGCAGGGTTCGGGCTCTAGGTCCAACGGCATCTTGAGGGCATTCGCGCAGAGTTTCGATTTTCAGTATCGGAACCATTGCTGTATGGTTCATATACTGAGCAATCGAAGTCTGTAATGTTTACCTTGTCTTTTTATTGTACGTTTCTGTTTTTAATTTTTAATGTGTTTCTTTGGATTTTTTGTGCCTTTGATCCAATTTTTATAAATGTTTTATTATTATTGTTAAATAATAAATTATTTATTTCTGTAAGTAGGTTTGTACAAATACTTTTGCACGTCAATCATATTTTAAATAATAACACTAAATGAGTTCGGCGTTTTGTATCTGACTACTCTGAGAAGAAAGGCTGAAACAAACTCAGAGGTCACAGTCTCTTTTAAAGTCCAGACATAATACTGGACAGATCATGTAAAGATTGATTAGATTGGTGCTTGAAATGATCTTTTGAAGAAAATTTGAGGGGACCTGTCCAGTCAGTGGACGCTTTTGTCAGGAGTCATACAGCTCAACTCAGAACTTAAGGAGCTCAAGGATTCACGAACGTACGTACAAACAATACCAAAGAAAGGACATTTGGGTAGGCCGCATAAATTACTCAAACTGCCAGACCATGATAAAAACTAACTATTATTAATTACACCCAAAATTAGACCTTACCGATTGAACTATAAAAGAAAATATTAGTTCAGACGTCTGACGCAAGCGCGGGCTATTCATATAACTACAATACCAATACGATGAATTTTTGATTCGTGGCCGGCCGCAACCTAGATTCATTTACGACTATGTGAACACGGCTTTATATTTATTTTTGCTAATAATTTATTGGTACTAAAGCTAGGCAATTCTAGTAATGCTTTATGTAACCTTAGATCGTATGAATTGGATACGACTAGGGTATGTGTGTAATTGTTTCGAAAACCTAAATAAAAAAAATACTAATCCAAATCTGTGTCTACAAATTCCGAGATAAAAATATATTTTGTGTCATTTAATTATTTTGTTATTTTTTTTTAACATTTATTTATTATTTATTTACTAGCTTTTCCCGGCCCGGCTTCGCACGGGTAGCGCTAAGTATCTACCCTACCCACCTACCCTTAGGTAGGGTAGGTAGGTCCTACCCTACACAAAAGAAAAAAAAGTAAAAAAAAAAAAATAGGTATCTTATGTCCGTCTGCTGGTTCTAAGCTACCTCCCCACCAATTTTCAGCCAAATTGGTCCTGCCGTACTTGAGTTGTAAATGGTGTAACTAACAACTTTCTTTTATATATATAGATAATAGCATTACCACTAACATTTGTTTTTACACATACCCAATGCAACAATTTAGTCATAATAACATAAAATGGCCAGGGCCAATTACATTAGATAAAGACACAAGCACATTATTTAAGTACAATAACAAAAGTATACAACTTCCAGACAATATTATGTTGACAAGATCTTCTTCCATTCATTCACGATCACACCACATGACCACAGTGAAGCTTAGCGTCCAAGAGAGCGTAGAATATAGAGAGGGTGTGGGGGACAGGAGACTGGGCTCCAGCGACCGCGACGGTTCAACTCCGAGGCACTGCGAACATTCTGGCCTCCTGCTACGGTTAGAGTTTATCGGAGCAAAAAGATGAGACAGTTCGTCATGCATCTCTTTTCCGTGAAGGATCTTACTTGCGGTTAATATCACCATATTAACCGCAAACATTGAATTGATTGGCAGTATGAAGTTTCAAGAGACACCGCCAAGACGACCCCACCCCGGGCAACAGCATCCCTCGTCGTGAGGGCTTGAACGCGCACGATGGCATCCACCGTAGAGCGCTTGCGGAAACCAAACTGGATCTCCGCCAAATCCAACCCACTCGCACCAGCCGCCCGACATGGCGGTCTGCAATAACTTTTCAAATAGCTTGCCCACCTCGTCAAGCAGCACGATGGGCCGATAAGTGGACGGAGAGTCCGCCGGGCACCCTGGCTTCTTAATGAGGACCAGTTTCCACGTCTTCCAACGAAGTGGGAACTGGCCCCTCTCCAAGCTTGCGCTTAACAGCCCCCTTAGTCGAGGCCCGAGAGACACACATCGAGATCCGTAATAGAATATTTCCACCAGAAAATTCACAAACAAAATAAAATATCGTCTACATTAATTCATTCCAATCAGTATCCAAAAGGCTTTCACCTCGCAAACTAAATTTTAACTGCAAAATAACGTTCCTACACGGTAACGGTTATGAAAACTGGCAGGAAATTGAAATGGGCGTACCATTGAATATTGGCGGGCGGGTTTCACCGGCTTCCAATAATTCACAGGATGTTGTCTGAGAGACGGCAGACTGTTTTATACAGCTCGATTGAGATGAGCGAGGATAAAAGGGAGAATGTATGAGGAATTACTTGAATGGAGAGTATGAGCGAGGAATGCGTGAAGCTGAGCTGAAATTGTGATGCACAATTGGAATCATCGGTGAGAATTCTAAGGTCATAATCTGCCTGTTAGCGAGCTTATTATTCGATAATCGATAACCACGTACTTATCCGATTCCAGTGATTTTGTTCTTAGTACAAAGATATATGCAGGTTCTCTTGATCGGTTTTTACATAATAATATTAGAAATCCACGCGAAGAAAACCGAGGAGCTAAACTAGTGACGCATAATTCGAATAGACGGCGGTATTCGTAAGGCTATACAGACAAGTTGAAAAAGGTTTCTTAAAAATATTTGTAACAGAATGAGGTAATACCACTTAAAAGTTTATTATACACTTTATGTTAGTCCTATTTGTTTCTTTTGATAACATTTTCTAAGAATTACTGAAATATTTAGTGCTTACTGTTTTTCTTCTTTTCATTAAAACATATTTTGTTTCTCTGTAAGATTATAATGCAATGATAAAAAGATTTAGGAATGATAAGTTTTTACTAATGAACTTTTATTCTACGTTTAGCAGATCGAACTTTAAACAAGATTCAAATCAAATCTCTTTCATCAAGGAGACAAAAGAGTACATTAAACAATTTTATTTGTACAATCACTTACTCACATTGCTAAATCTATTATTAAGTAAATCATGTAAGTAGGTACGGATGTTTGTGATAATATTGACCGAGTGAGCGAATCGTCTGTGCTTCAAGTCTGGCAAAATTTTCTTTCCTCTGACAGTTTGTTGGTACTTCTCCACAAGTCGTATTTTACAACCAATCTGGACGAAACTAGGTTTACAGGTTTTACGAATTTATAGTTTTTTTTTTGTCTACGGAGATTTTTGATTGGAAGGCACTCCATATAGTCTCCCAAAAAGGGGCTAGTGGATATCTCCGCCTTATGAGATCTGATTTTGATGGTTCGTTCTTTTTATTTAGGTTGTAACTTTAAGTTGGTCTCATAGAAATTTGGTGAAGATCTGGTGAGAATCTTCGGCCTGATGGGCAGAATAGCTCCTCCAAATGCAATTAAATTGCTCACTTTTAGATTTCTTCCACTGGAATCGGCCCTCTTGACTACTAGTTAGGGATTGATGGAGTATCTGGAACCACCTTCTCGTCACAAAACTAGGCTGCAGTTACTTCTGCCAATTAAAACCGATTAGTTAATTTTTCTAACAAAACATTGGAAATTATGTGCTATATTAATTGATGCAAAAAACTTTGTGCTCGCGAGGACTACTACTAGTGACCCTCTGTTTTAACGTCTTAACAAAACATCGAGATTTCTTAATTATTACAATACTTATAAACCTTTTGGAATAAATTCTCTAAGTTGAAAACCGCACCAAAATCTGTTGCGTGGTTTAGAAGAACAATGCGATCAGACAGACAGACACGAAAAGCGATTTTAATTTATAATACGCATAGATTTAGAAGATATAATAATATATAATATAACCATATATACCAACCTGCACTGGGCCCGCGTGGTGGATTAGGGCCCTACTCCCTCTCATCGAGAGGAGGCCTGTGTCCCAGCAGTGGGAACATTATAGGCTGATTATGTTAGAAGACATAGATAATGATACGAAACGGTTACCGAAATTGTAGCCAAGTAGATATTACTGGAAAGTAGCTACAAAAGTCACTGGCCCAAACAATCCCCCTTATATTTTTAACTGAAAATCAATCGTGTGTCTGAAGCCTAAAGCGTCGTCTAGCGGTTCCAAGCACCATTATACGGCAAAGTATACACGTAACAATATTCCGAGGAAAACCCTAAGAGGCTATTTATTATAATAGATTCTTTTGCGGAGAAAATGCATGCTCTAAAATTTAGAGGGGAACGTATTTCGTCTATGGATTTTGTTCTTCATTCTAGTTCTACTTTGAGCTTGGGGAGGTTATGTGTGTATATGCTATTAGTAAAACATTAGTACATTGAAAGAAAAGAAAGAAAATACGTTTATTTGCAGTAAACATGACGCAAAGAAAGAACATAAATACAAAAAGAACAACTAGGGGGAAAATATGCGTCACATCCACGCAAAACAGCAACCACTCATCATAATGCTGCGACCCTATGCGAGACAGAGCCCCAGCGCTGGTATTCAGCGACAGCCGTCGTTGACGTGATGACGTCGACCGGTGCTGCATACAGTTAGATTATAAATAAGAAACAAAATAATTACAAACTACTTAGATAATTAAGTTAAGAAGGAAGGTAGTGACCTTATTAGTCATGATCTTCAGAAAGGTGAGTTGCATAGTAGATACATAAATAAATAAATGTTTACCCTTTGGAAACATACACACAAGGATTAAATAAATGTTGTACAATAGAGTCACATTAAAGGGCGAACTCATGCCTCCTAAACTAGGCTAAAATCCTATGTTTTAGGAGTCCATGTTCCTCCAGATATAATGGCATACAACTGGTGTTGAGTGTCATGCAAGTACTTAAAGACACAACAACATAAAAACAAAAATAAATACAAATTCAAAACAAATAGTGGCTTATTCTATTAATTTATTTAAGGATTACCAACGAGATACATTACAATTATAATTATCTTTAGAGAAAATTGTAATAAGATTCTCGGTTTTGTCATACGTTAACTTCTGCAACCAGTTTGTTAGTTTGATTTTAACTTCGTGTTTAGTCAGGGAGTATATGGGTATAAGTTTATTTATTTTATTAAACATAGATGCTCGCGACAGCTGTGGGTATGAACGAAAACGAAGCAAAAGGAGTATGTAAGGATCGTAGCTGAAAAAAAGGAAGATAGAAAATACGTTTATTTGCGGTAAACATAACGCAAAGAAAAAAAAACAAACACGAAAGAACAAGTTGAGGGAAAATATGCGTCACATTCACGCAAAACGGCCATCGCTCAGCATAATGCTACGACCCTATGCGAGACAGAGCCCCGGCGCTGGTTTCGTGGAGCTGGTGGCGTTCTGTAGTTTCTGCGTGCCCTTGGGAACAAAGCGTGAGTTTATGTATGTATGTATTGAATTTATTGACTATACGTTTCCCGGAAAATAGGATAACCTTGATATTATTGGTGTCTGCTAATGATAGCTTAGTTACATTTTTTCCAATCATCCAAACGATTACATTTTAACGACTATATTTTTTACAGACTAATATAAATTTTTGACTGATAAAGATAATGATTAAGTTATTGGATATTTCTTTACCAGATTGCCTCGAAGAATCCAATAACACTTTGCCCGACCGGGGAATCGAACCCAGGATTTTTTTCTTTCAGCATTTGCGACCACTAGACCAACGTTGCAGTGAAATAATGAATAATTCATTAAACGATATTGTCTTTCTTAAAAAAAAATTAAGCCGTCTCGGGACGACTGGAAGATGTGAAACATAGCACTACACACACACTTACACATAGAGACTGTATAAGTGTATAGTGGCCGATCGCCACACGGGCGTCGCCCCGCCAGCAATCGGTTTTACGTGCGCCTACAGATGTTTCACATAAAAAGCCGTTCAAGAGCGAGTCGGACTCGCGCACCGAGGGTTCCGTACGTATATATAATGTTGATGATTTCTGAAAACTATTAAGAGACATAGTTTTATTTTTCCTGTAATCTTTGTATACACTTCTACCACATAGAATAATTTCAGATCTTTATTTATGCAAACTGCAGAGAATACTGGTACGGTATTTTTTTTAAATTTTTCATCAAAAGTCGAAAACTAAGCTATCTAAAAAAAATAAAAATTAAGAATGTGCAAACAGCGTTCTTTTATATGATACCTCACATGCCCTACTAGCCCCACTTAAAATTTTTACGCGGTCCCTTTTTGCAAAAAAGATATATTTTTTTAAATTTCTTTCTTGTTTGCCAAATAGTTGGGCAAACGTCATCTAAAACTATTCTAAATTTCAAGTTGATAGCATTAGTAGTTCTTGAGATATCCAGATGTGACAGACAGACAGACATACAGACGTAGTCTCACCATAAGGGTTCCTTTTTACCATTTTGGTACGGAACCCTAAAAATGTTAACATTTCTAAAAGAAAACAAGTAAACAGTTTCTCATCCTATTAATGATAAAAGACATTAATTTATTATGAAGAAACATTTTTAACGTTCATTTCTGCCTGTAAACTGTCACGGAGTAATTAGGCGTCTTTACACAAAAATGGCCTTTGCAATAATTAACGAATTCCTTCCGGGAGGTCAATTAGCGATGGCTTGATCAAAAACAACGCGAAAAGAATATTAACTAAAACAATAGGAGACAGGATAATTATTATGATCTCGAAATTCACATCAGACGAAATTAAAAGCATTCACATCAGACGAATCAACTTTTCGTATTTAGATTTAGCAAAATTTCTAAGAATAACCGATTAATAACGAAATATTGTATTATGCAAGATCATTGATCGAAAAGGCATTTTAATGCTACGGTAAAAAAAAATAGCAAATTAATTAAAATTAAACTGTTTTCTTTAAGGTAGATCCACAGTGGTAGCCCGCAAAATTCAGATTTTCTTACATTTTTGCAATTTGCAGGTCAGTGTCAGGTTGTATTATTACTTTAATTAGATTATTATTCATTATTATTTTATTATTACTTATGATATTTATTATTTTATTTAGATACGTTTTGTTTACGTTACTTCCGCTTGAGTATAGTTTTCGACGATTATTATAATTATATATATATATATTTTTTTTATATATAGTTGTGTGTGCTAGCTACTTATGTCAAATAATTTAATTTAATGTTTTGTGTTGCGTAATGCAAATTATTTTACATTTTATTTTATAGATTCAAGTTTTATATGTGAACAGACAGCTGTGCTGCTGGGGAGTTTGTTGCGCCACTTCTTCTTCCCAGCTAAAGCACTAGGAAGTGGTGAAGGGCGGGCGTTTTTGGGGGACTGTCTCACGTAATTTTGACGTTCGAAAAGCTGATTCTCAGCCTAGTTTGAATAAATGACTTTTGATTTGATTTGATTTGTTTCTTGATCTAAATATTTTTTGCGGCCATAACAAATATGTATAATATCTACAGAATTATAATCATATAAATAATTATACATCTTTCTAAGTTATATTTGTTCCATATTAGAACTTTTCCATAAGAGATTTGTTCATATACAGGGTGTAATGGACAGCCCTCCGCAGACTGATGGGGTGAATTCAGTATATCGTACTAAGATGACCGGTATATGAAATTATTTCAGGAACGTTATCGGAATCTAATGATCCTGATTTGTCGCGGCGGGGTGGACGGCTGGCTCGCTGGCTCACTGATTTCAGGCGTCGTTCGTTAGAGAATATCAACATCCATTGCTGTTTATATATTATTTAAGCTGTGTTATTTACACTAATGGAGTACAGCGTACAGAGCATATAATGTTACATTGAAATAAAGGAATAGTAACTAAAATTACGATAAAAAAATGTAGCCACAAAACTAACCCACTAAAAAGTGAGCCAAAAAATTTTTTACCAAAAAAAAATAACCGGTTTCCAAAAAAACACTACAAAGTGAAAAATAACTTTAATTTCGGAAGTTGGTGTCTTTGGATCTGTATTTTAGTTTTTTGCCACCGACTTCCGAAATTAAAGTTATTTTTCACGTTGTAGTGTTTTTTTGGAAGCCGGTTATTTTTTTGTAATAAGTCTAAATTACAATACCCTAATGTCAACTGCTCATCAAAATTTTACAAAATATTGCTTTTCCCGATGCAAGGCCGTCAATTGTTAAAGAGTTCTGCTGGTAAGAACCAGCAGGACTGCCACTCACCTAGCATAAATTGCTTAGCAACACTATTAAACTACGTACTCGAATCGCAACCCGTTTAATACTTATTGTTAAGTGGTTCCGGTGGCCATCTGTGGTCTCCATCATCAGTTCCACTTCACCAAATAATGCTTTGCCGAGTTTTTTTTTTTTTTTTTTCTCCCAGAGCGGGAGAAGTTATTTGATAATTACCCACAATTATCAAATAACTTCTCCCGCTCTGGGCGGAGCGGGAGGGCGTGTCAGACTTTTACTGACTAAAACCCACCCGTGTTCCTTCATTTGCCTGTGTGCCAGGGCCACGATATCCCTTTCGGACAAACTCGCAACCCTGGCAGGCATTGGTCCTAACAGACCCCGTCAGTTGGTGCTGACATCTCTTTGAGGCGCGCGTGGAACACAACGCGCCGTCAACCCGGGCCTGGTCCTTATCGGACGGCGAGCTACCCATCGCTCACCGTCCGCAAGCCCGCGCCTACGGTGGCCGGAAATCGGCTTACAACTACCGACGCCCGGGGCGTCTCCTGCGGTGACTAGGGGCGTGAGGGCGCAAACCTTGTCTCTCCCTCACGCGTTCCGCCTCCTCCATCGCAAGCATTACTGCTTCGCAGAAGGAGGTGACGGCCTCCCATGCACTCTCGCTCCGAATCATGGCCTGAACCAGGGCCGGACGCGAGAGATCGCCGCTGCCTATCGCCTCCGTGAGGACACGGCGGTGCTCCGCCCAAGCCGGGCAGACCTCCACCGTATGGTCCTCCGTGTCCTCCGGGCGATCCACACAGTGGTGACACCCAGGCGTTTCCTCCCGCTTTATCCTGAACAGGAACCTCCCGAAACAACCATGTCCGGTGAGGATCTGCGTCAGGCGGAAGGTGAGGACGCCGTGGCACCTATCTAGCCACTCCTCAAAGAGGGGACTTATAGCCACAATTGTAGCGTGCCCAGCGCTGGGTTGCGACAATCGCACTCTCCATGCCGTCATGAGATCCCGCCGGAGCTCTGTCCGGTGTACCGTGATTTCTCGCGGCAGCGGAGTTTCACCCCAGCGTTTCGCCTTCTCGCGCCACTCCCAGACGTGGGCGAGGACTTTTGCCTCCAGATCCCAAGGCAGTAGTCCGGCAAGGAGGCTCGCCGCCTCACGGGAGACCGTGCGGTATCCTCTGACCAGCCTGATGGCCATGACCCTTTAGGACGCGTTCAATCGCTGGGCTGGTCGCAGCCTTAAGGAACGCGCCCACACCGGTGCCCCGTAAAGGGCCATGGACCGCACGACCCCCGCGTAGAGCCTCCGGCAGGAGGCGTTTGGACCCCCTAGATTGGGCAGGAGCCGCTTTAAATGTGTCCCCCCCCTGCCAGCTAAATGGTTGGTTTCGAATATGTGAAAAAATTCATGACAATATTATATATAACGAAATTAAAAGGAAAACTATCACATCTAAGAAGGGTTTACAAATTAACGAGTAATAGTCGACCAATTTAAATTTGCAGTTGAAGAATTGACCGTAACGTATATCGATGTATGGGAGAGCATGTTTTTCAACTACAATGTTAAGTTTGTTTTTGGGAAAAATTTCATCCTAACTACGGAACCCTTCATTGTGCGTGGTCCGACACGCACTTGGCCGGTTTTTGTAGTGCGTCGGAAATGTTTGCACAGAATCGAACGGACGGTTTTCATGCGATCATTCTAAAAAAGAAATCGCATCATTAGTAATTAAAACACGGGCCTGTAGCAACAGCATTCTGAAAACAGTGACAAAGACTTTCTATTCTCCCATTTTGTGGCCAAGATAGAAACTTGTACCTTACTTGGTCATCTTCTGTGCAAAATTCTTCAAATTCAAATAATAATATAAGTATACTTAACAATAGGAATCTTTGTTGTCATAATAAAGAAATTTCGATTTGATTAAGGTGTGGTTTTCACAATTTTTTTGTCTGAAAATCGGCTTATCTGCTCACTGAGTGTACAAACCTAATTTCAAAAAGTGTTATGAATGAGTCACAGGAAGAATAAAAGAGGATATATATTGAAAGTTGGGATCGAAATTCAGTTGAAAAGCTAAAACTGAACTTATGAGAAGCACAATAGACGATAAAGCCGATACTAAAAGCAAAACCAAATCATTCAATTCTAAGGAAAACAAATCTCAACTTCGGCGAACCAAATTAAGTCTTCAACGCCAGAAAGAATACCAGGAGTTCAGATGATGAAAGGAGATATTTCTTTCTTGATAAAAGACAGAAACGTCGTGACGTAAGGTACATCAAATATTACTAATCGGGTAATGGCTTTGAGAATGTTTGCAAGAGAAAACTTGGATAATAACAAGACAGCTGAAAATGTTTCTTGTTTACCAATTCGAGATAATGTCTTGAGCGTCTTCGCAGTTAATGTTATTAAACTTTCAGCTAATTATTAAAAGTGTATGGTGGATGAAGCTGATAAAATTGATTGATAAATTCATACGACTGTTACTCGTATAGGCTTAAAAGCCTATAACAGTTGTAGAAAAGTTGACTCAGATAAGTGTATTACTTTTAAACTGAATTATTTGATTTAGCTACAAATTGTTGTTGCGATCAATGAAATCAATTTCTAGAGGATTTAAGTTTTTTTTTTTTTTAGGATGGGTTTGCTCTTGACCTTAGTCTAGGGCAGAAGTGACAGAGACAAAGTCGACGATGGAGTGAGCTTACCCATAAGATGCCTGTTTACTCTAACTTTGAAGACATTAGGGTTGTATGCGTTCGGAAACACGAACGCAGGTAGAGAGTTCTACTCTTTTGCTGTGCGCATTATAAAATTCATTTGGACGTAATCATCATAAAAGAAAGACGTCCACTGCTGGACATAGGCCTAGGGTTTGCCGTAACCACCACGATTGAAGTAATACAGGCTTGCAATGAAATGAATTCTAATCAAATAATATTATGAAGATGCTTCTAAATGTGCCAACTACTTTGAGAACGGCAAACTCATAAAAAAGTTTCCTCAGTGCCTACATAATCCAAATCCTGAGTACATTTGACAAATTCAATGATGTCTCGCTTCCCATTTAGAAATATACCTGAATTATTTATATCACGCATATTGCGTCTCCTCCACTACCGTTCTTGATTAGCAAAGACGAAACGAAGAAAAAAAAAATGAACGAAATACTCAAATATGAACATGAGACTGCGTTGCTTAATTTTTTGAATAAATAATAAGAACACTTTGAGTGGGAAGTGTAATGCTTTGAAATATTCAAGAATTTTGTGAACGCCCGCTGTGCGGACTTGGCGACAGAGCGACTTTGAATACAGTTGAAGTTGAAAGGATACTTTGAAAATATTGCGGTAGTGAAACTTTCTGAAAGTTCCTTGTGCTGACTAGCTTTGCGTTTATTTTACAATTTATTCGGCGTGAATAAGCGTTTCATTATTGTATTAAAACTATAATGCCTTTATTTCTGTACTGCATTTAAGTTACATAATTTTTTCCTATATCTCTAACCCGTGGAGACCAGAAACCCGATAGAAATACGACTATCATCAACACAAAAAGTCAATCCATCAAAGTTGGAGCAGAAAGCGATAAAATGTATCGCTCTCAGTGTACCAGTTCGAACACGGTTCTGTCGCAATGCGTGTCCGGTATCCCATGGGGCGGGTTTACCGTACGGCCCCAAGGTAGGTACACAAGTAGTGGGTAGTGTAGTGACCCCGGGTTTGATAAAGTCAATCTAACGTGTTCTTGCTGGGGTCATAAAAATATGTTTGTTTGGCAAGTACGCATGCAGTACTTCCGAGTAGATATACTGATAAGGGTTGATGAATCATGCATAAAATGCTGGCATAATTTAGTGCTGCGGCAATATTTATTATTTTGGTCACGTGACGCATGCCAGAAGAAATGCAATTAGGGCGATGATAAATACTGAAAATAAAAGTTGCACATGTACGGCTGTGGTAGCGCCAGACAGTGGCGGCATTAGGTATGCTTTGACAAAGCCATACATATATTTTAATACAAGGTGTGAAGAAGCTTTTTTTTCTCTCTTTCTAGTGTAAATAAGCTGGTATGCAGTGTTTCAGTACGGCGGCAATACAAAAACGGTCGTTAGTTTTATTTTATTTATAACATTCAAACAAATTTTAAGCAAGACCTCATATTTTTTTTATTTAGTGAGAGACAAATATATGGTGTTAATGCACTTTAAACTCATAATTGTACTTGACGACTTAAATAATTGATGACACGGTTGGCGCAGTGGTTAAGCGATTGGATGGGGTGGTTCAGTCCCTGTTCCCGTGCAGGGGCAACTTCACCCCACCAGTGATGGACCCACCGCTGGGGATAGCTCCGCCAGCTGAGGAGGAGGAGGAGGAGGAGGCCCCTCCTGTCACGGAGTCGGAACTTGGCGCGGCGATTCTCCACATCCGCGCCAAGAAGACAGCTCCGGGCCCCGACGGTGTCCCAGCAAGGGTGGTGGCGATCGCTGCCACTCAAATGGAGCAAAGGTTTCGGGACCTCTTCAGCGCATGTCTTGCGTCTGGAAGGTTCCCGAAACCGTGGAAGGAGGGGCAGTTGTGCCTCCTTCGCAAGGAGGGCCGCCCAGCAGACTCCCCCTCGGCATACCGGCCCATCGTCCTGCTCGATGAGGTCGGTAAAATGTTCGAGGGGATAGTCGCTGCTCGCCTAAAGAGCCATCTGCGGGATATCGGGCCGGACTTGTCGGACGCTCAGTTCGGTTTTCGGGCTGAGCGTTCCACGGTGGACGCGCTGGCCTGCCTTAAGGGGCAGGTGAAGGAGGCGATGGAAGCGGGGGACGGATTGTTGGCCGTGTCATTCGACATAGCCAATGCCTTCAACTCCGTTCCCCACTCCACCATCCTAGAGGCGCTCCGATTCCACGGAGTGCCTCGATACCTGCGCAGTCTGCTGGCCAGCTACCTGGAGGATCGGGCGATCCTCCTGGTGGATAGGACTGGCCAAGTCCGGCGGTATGCCGTTGAAGCCGGCGTTCCACAGGGGTCGGTCGTAGGACCTCTCCTCTGGAACGTCGGCTATGATTGGCTCTTGCGGGGAACTCTCCTCCGAGGCACGAGTGTCATCTGCTATGCGGATGACACTCTCCTCACCGCCCGGGGGGGGAGTTTCAGGGAGGCGGCCAACTTGGCCTCGGCGGGCGGATCCTTGGTCGCAGGGAGGATCCGCCGCCTAGGTTTAGCGGTGGCGCTGCACAAGACCGAGGCCGTGTTCTTCCACGGGCCTCGGCAGCGCCCCCCACCTGACGCCCACATCTTTGTGGAGGGCGTCAGAATTGAGGTGAAGGCCCAGATGAAATATCTGGGCCTTGTACTCGACAGCAGGTGGCGCTTCGGCCCGCATTTTAGCGGGCTGTCGTCGCGCCTGCTGAAGGCCGCGGGCGCGCTCTCCTGGCTGCTTCCCAACTTGGGGGGGCCGAGCGCGCGATGCCGGCAACTCTACGCCGGCATCTTGAAGAGTATGGCGCTCTACGGCGCTCCCATCTGGGAAGACTCCCTCCATAGGAGGGAGAACGCCGCGGCCTTGCGGGCGCCTCAGAGGGCAATAGCCCAGCGGGTGGCGCGAGCCCACCGCACGGTGGGCTTCGCAGCAGCATGTGCTCTGGCGAGCACCCCTCCTTGTGAACTCGAGGCGTGGGTGCTCGCCAGAGTGTATGAATGGACGGCGGGGCGGAGGGCGAGCGGAGAACGCCCTGCCCCGGAAGAGCGGGCCGCCGTCCGGCGGGAGGCGAGGGACGCCATCGTCGTCCATTGGACGGGCGACCTCGCCACAGCAGCCTTCGGCCGCCGAACCCTTGACGCGATCGGGCCGGTCTTGCGAGACTGGCTCGAGCGGTCGCATGGGTTCCTCTCGTTCCGTCTGGTGCGGGTGCTGTCCGGACACGGTTGTTTCGGAGCGTACCTGCACCGAATCGGACGGGAGGAGACACCGTCGTGCCACCACTGTGGCGCGGCGGAGGACACGGCGCAGCACACCCTCGAGGTGTGCCCGTCGTGGTCCGAGCCGCGCCACAGTCTGCACGCGGTGATCGGCCCGGACCTCTCACTCCCCGGCTTGGTTAACGCCATGCTGAGGGATGAGGGGTCCTGGGCGGCAGTCGCCTCCTTCTGCGAACACGTCATGTCGCAGAAGGAGGAGGCGGAGCGCGTGCGGGAGGACGACCCTGCCGCTGCGCCGCTCCGAAGGCGGAGGAGGGGTCGAAGAAGACGTCACTTTGAACGTCATCTCCGACTCCTCCCAGGTGGAGGCCAGCAGGCAACGGGTGCGGGGGCACCCTTGCCTGTATTGCACAGGCCTCCACCAGTGTCGGACGGGAATGGCCAGGTGTTCCCGGCCATTCCCGTAGCCCCCCAGTAACGGGGGGGCATGCGGGGCCCGCCAACTAGGCGGGCATGCGCCGGGAGGGTCGTGGAAGAAAAGGTTCAACCGTTATCCCATGGCCCTCCCAACACGGCGATGCGGGAACACCGCTGAGTTTTAGTGGGTATACTGTCGGCTTTACCGACAGGGAGTCCCACATACCCCGTCTCGTCCCCCACGAGCGGGCATGCGTAATTGCATTTCTCAGCGAAAAAAAAAAAAAAAAAAAAGTGGTTAAGCGATCGACTGCTGCGCTGCGTGTCGCGGGTTCGATTCCCGCACGGAACAAATATTTGTATGACCTACCAGTAGTTGTAGCAGTAGTTGTTCCGGGTCTGGCTGTTTGTGTATGTGAGTTTAAATGTTTGTAAACGCACCCACAATACAGGAGAAATTGCTAGTACGGGGGCAACGTTTAAAAAAAAAAATAATAATAATTGAGGGGGTTTATAACGATAATGTCTTAAGATTCTTAGCGTCATTTTCAAGCCAACCCTAGTTGGCAATAGCTGTTCGTATTGATTCGTGGAAGAATTTATAAATGGCACTCCAAGTAATTTTTCTTCGAACCAGGTATAGCAAGACAAGTTTCCTACCAGGGTTGCGAGTTTGTCCGAAAGGGATACCGTGGCCTTGGCACACAGGCAACTGAAGGAACACGGGTGGGTTTTAGTCAGTTAAAGTCTGACACGACATCTCGCAACGCCCAGAGCGGGAATAAGTTATTTGATATATACATCCATCCCACCCATTCACCCATTTGGTTATTTGTTTTTTTGTTTGTTTTGTTTTTGGGTGGTTTGTTTGGTTTTATTTTTATAAACCCTTAAAAAAAAGTATACAAGTTTAATTAAATAAAGCAAGAGTAGGATGATTTTTTAAAATCATCGCTTCCTCGTTTCAATATTTTTCACTTCACAGTAAGTATCATAGTTGGGATCCGGCACAACCGGGGAGCAAAATCGAATATAAAATATTTCGTATTTTACCTGCTCGGAAAGCACATCATTGCTTTTTGAAAAATGAGACAAAATTACTGTGCTGCTACTGTTGTATAAATGTGCGGGTCGAAAAAGTGTTTGAAAGTCCATTGTTAACGTGCTGTTTTTTTTTCATTTAGGGCAATTCAATACTACTAACCTAATTAAATATGTATATTGCCAAAATACAAAACTTTTTTATCACCAACTGCAAACGTATACTGGTCACATACTTGCTGAACATTGATAAAAAAAAAGAGAAAATCGTGCGCGCGTATAGCTTTCTTTTGTTTTATTTATTTGAATTTTCAATTTACGAACTACTCGAAATGGCGTCTAGTAGTGATAGTGAAGATTTGATGACGCCGCCAAAATTAAAAGAAACTGTCCAAGCTGTTAGTGAGAACCTATTGCCTGAGAAATCCAGAAATAAATATAACAAGACATATAAAGATTCTTTACAGTGGAAAAGCGAGAAAACTGCGTCTTCTGTTTCTGAAAATTCAAAAATATAGACCAAGTATCTGGTGGTGTTTGTATTGTATGTTTTAAAGTACTATTATTTTATAGTAGTATAAAGTTTGAAGTAGTATAAAGCACTATGTATCTGTCGGAAGAAAGTGCGATTCCAAACTCACACACGAGTTGGGAATCGTACTTTCAATCTATACCCTCGTTAGTAATCGGTCACTTTCTCCCCTCGGTGAACAAATGTACTATTGCCACCCGGATGTGCCGAATCATGCCGACCTAAACAAGTGTGTAAGACGCCTGAGGCTATTCGCACACCTGAGTGAAGACTATCTTCAGGTATGAAAATAATGATGAAACAATCTCAGACTCCTAGGTCATAGTCAAAAATTGTTCTGGCACAAAACTAAAGATTGTATTATCTAAGGCAGACAAAACTATATTGCCGCTGGTGTGCACACTGTCTTATTCACTTGACATAAAAACAAAAGCCTGCAAATAATTAAAATGTTAACGGTTATAACTAGGCCTTAAAAAACCGCAATTTCATCACACAATATTTGACTACACATAAAGAAGTAACGTCGCACTTAAACACGTACTGCACATTAATATTCGTAAAAAGTATAATAACTCGGAATGGTACATCAAATACAGTTATGAAGATTTTAGTGGTTTCATCATAGAGCCCGTTTACCATCTCTATTTAGGTACATCGATTATTTAGATTAACTTTGCAAAATGTCTGAGGTGGTCTTTCAGAAGGATCCACGATCAGGTACGTTTTAGCCCCAGCTATATCTTTCTACCAAAATTCTATACGAGCCTTTCGTTAGTACATTTCCCCATAATTCTGCAATATTGGGTTCGAACCTATGAAATTGGCGTTTTTTCTCACAAATAGAGAACCTCGTCACTTCTATGATTTAAAATATTCATCAATTGCTTGGTATTATATCGAATAATGACCATCATAGACAACTACCAGTAGTAAAAAACCAAGTTTTCTAAACATAAAATGACTCCTCATTTTGTTAGCAGAAATGACCACTAGACAAAAGCAATCAGGTTGAAGCTGTTAAATATCTGGGTCACATTGTGACAGGTGACCTCAGGGACTATGAGAATATTGAGCTCCCAGGGCTCTGGCGGTGAGAGCTAATATGCTCACACGCAGGTTCGCACGATGCACGAGAGAAGTGAAGGTTACACTATTCAAAGCTTATTGCCAGTCCTTCTACTCAAGCGGCCTGTTGGTAAGATATACGCAGCGAGCCTACAGAGCCCTGCACACTCAGAACAATAACGCGTTCAGGATGTTGTTAGGTCTGCCGTGGCGGTACAGCGCGTCTGGGATGTTTGCTGAAGCGCGCACTGATGGTTTCCAGGCCGTCATGCGCAAAAAAGCAGCTTCCCTGCTGGCCCGTATACGGGATAGCAACAACGGCATTTTGAACGCAATAGCTGCACGATTTGACTGTCCCTTTCAGAAGCAGTGGGTCATGCTTGTCTTGTGTGGGTGTAGCGAGTCATAGCAAATAAAAATGTATTAGGTTAAGGTTTATATGGGTTTATGCCACCCGAAATAAAGTATTTTTATTTATTATTATTTTTATTAAAAGCGCTTGCGCTAGTGCTTAATTAAAAAAGAAACATTAGTGCATAAAAGTTTTAAAACATTAGTGTTCATGGTTGTTATAGAAATTAAGAAAATGTTAGTATGAAAAATGCAACTTCTTTAAAATTTTCCGTACAAAACGCTGATTTCATAGGTGGGGGACCTATTATTATGCCGTTCTTCTTATACAGTGGTGGCCCAGTGGTAACGGCCTCGACTTAAGAGTTTTAGGTCATGGGGACGAACCCAAGCAGGCGCTTTACCTTGTGTAAATAATTTCATCACGACTGCTCTCAAAACGATGAAGGAAAACATCGTGCGGAAACCGAACCTGTTCAACTGTCTTAGAACCAAAAATTCGCAGATAAAAAATAAAAAGTTTTTTGTTTCTATTACAATTGTTCCACAGCACAAATTGATGCAGCCCCGGTAAGTTATAAAAATACTTGTGATGGGGTTACCTCGCAACTTCCCATGGGTTACTATCTACAATGTTGGGACATAATTAAAAAAGAAAAGAAATTGTTTATGTTCTAGGATGTTACAAAAATTGTTGTAGCAGATATGTGACATCCACCACCAGAGGGTGGCGATTTAGTCACCTGCATCCGTTATGGGGGTAATTCTACCCGTCATACTGAACACATTTCGCTATGAAACTTTGAGTCGACTCGGGGACAAAAAGAACAAATTCCTATAAAACAGTAGACAGACTAATCAATTAGAAGTAAGTATGTATGTTTTTTTTTTCTTTTACGATTTGGATATGATATTCATAGCGAAACGTGTTCAGTGTGATAGGTAGAATCATCCCCTTGACGGATGCAGGTGACTAAGGGACTATCCATATCATTAACATTATCATATCAGTTTTTGAAAACAACGATTTTGTATGGACAAAAGCTGAACAGAGCTGAATAAGTGTGGTTAGTGCCTAAATCGCCACCCTGTGTAATAATTGCAGCGTTTCCTAAACTAGAGCAATTAAAGAACGTAAGAGCAATTCCGATACTAGAAAACCAATTATGGAATTCAAATTGAGGCGGGCAGGACACCTGGCAAGGCGCAGTGATGACAGATGGAGCGAGGCTATGACCGAATAGAATAGAATGTCTTTATTATGTACACCATAAAAGTTACAGATATAAATGTTGAAATTTTACAGGGACACAATGGGCGGTCTCGTCTAGTGGTGGGTGACGGAGAAGCATTTAAGGACTGATAGATGAAGTGTCGGTCACTCGGTGGCGAGATGGGTGGACGAAATTGTTACGAACGCGGATAGAACCTGGATGAGGCTGGCTTAGGAGCGTGAGGATCGGGACAATCTTCTGCGCCCTACCACCGACCTCCTACCGAGGGCAGATAATGCCCTCTTCCGGCCCTCTAAAATGGGTCCAGGGACGGTAGACTCTGGGACATCCGTCACTGTTGATAGGGATCAAAGAAGATCCGAGGTGTGACACGTAATGTTACACGTGCGCCTCTTTATGACGTCGCGGAGGGAGTCAAACGCCTCACTCCCCCGCTTAATAAGACGGGATCCGCAGGCGCGGGCCGGCACCAGTCGGGAATGCGTTGAAGAGTGCTTAAGTACCCCCGTAGCCTCTGGGGCAAGTGTGCGAGGGAACACGGGGTGGTTTTAGTCAGTAGAAGTCTGACAGAACCCAGTTCACTCAAGTTAACATAAACAAGAATCTGCTCCAACTCTAAACCACATTCGAAATATTCCCAGTTTCCCCGTTTATATCACTAAAACGAATCATCAAACCGGTTACGAACGCGTTTTAATAAGTAATACCGGGGTACCAAGTTTTTAGTATTGTGAGAATAAAATTTTGTTTAACGATGTCTCGCGGCCCCGAGGAAAATGGGCCATTTGATCCGCGAATAATGGGTCCAGCGCAACAGACGTTACATCAATGTGGTATAAAGATACTGCTGGTGTAGAACACGGAAAGGTAGATACGGTATTTCGGACAACACTATGATAAAGCCAGGTTTACGGTGAAATGTGACACAATAACTAGACGAATTTGTTTCAACGTGTGTTACATTTCTTGTTACATTTTCGGAATTAGCATAGCATAATCAGCGTACAATATTCCCACTGCTGGGCCACAGGCAAAGAGAATTAGATGCTGTATCGTCATTGGACTCAGGCTTCCTCTTTCTGTGAGCCAAGACTGGGCCGTAATCCAACACGCGGACCTAGTGCGAGTTGGTAAATGTCACTTGTCTGCGAATTTTTAGTTCTAGGATATGCCGGTTTCCTCACGATGTTTCCCTTCACCGTTTTGAGAGCAGTTGTGATGAAACAATTTACACAAATTAAAGTGCCTGTCTGGGTTTTAACGACGACCGTGACGGCCGTGACTTACGAGTAATAACTCGTAAGTCACGGCCGTCACCACTGGGCCACTACTGCTCTTTTACCACTAAGCCACCACTGCCCGGAATTACATGAACCCTGTATTTCATAAAAGAATAGGCACGACACACACATATTTTAGGCCCAGCCTATTTCCATTAATCGCGTACAAATTCAGACTCCTGTTTGCTACTAAGGATTTTTAATAGAAAAATACTATACATAAACAATTTGAGACAAGGCTTGTAGTAACTGTAGATTTTGATAGGCGGAGTAGATTGATTCATCCTTTTAGTTCATAAATGAGAAATCCGACTACAAAAGCTTCAGCGTCGGCATTATTCAATAAAAAAAACATAATCACTTTTCCTAAACTTGCAAGATTTTTTGTACGAAAAACACACTCACTCTTCGAGCTACTCGTAGTCTATTTGCAACATAAATTAAACACATTTGCATCGCTTTGTCATATCCCGAAATCATGAAAATAATGTGTGGTCCGGAGAGTTTTTACCGTGCTATTTTAGTCACAAAACGGGTTAAAGGGCATTACAAAAAGCAGTTTTGGGTTGGCTGCATTAAAAACATGTTGTATGCTTGTCGTAATTAAAAATTCAAAAGTGAATTTCGTGGTTGCATTTCGGGATGAATCGTGTTTTGTATCGCGATTCTTGAGGATGTTTGACGTTTTATAAATATGAAAATCGCGATACAATTATATGACTAGCTGGTGGAAACTAGGTCTATGAATAGTCAGATTGAAGCGTAGGGTGCTACAAAGATCATTTAATTTTGGTGTTGAAATTGTTACAGAATAGCCACACACGCGCTAAAAGATCCTCAAAACGTCTTATATGACGGCGCAGAAAGTGGTGCCGCCTGTTTTGTTACGAAGTTACTGGAATCACCGAAAAGGTCGGATAAGAGTGACACTGGCTGGTGACAGTCACTCTGGCATCGATGGTTGCGTGGTGGCTGTCTTCTGATGACAGAAGACGATGTTAGGGAAGCCGCTGTTGTACCACGAAGTGCTTTATTTCGGCACAATCCTGATGATATTGAAGCTGCTAAACCTCTAAAACGATGACCACTAACTAGTAAAGGCTATCTTGCGCCATTATATTTTTTTTGAGCTTGACGAAAAATTAGAGTAATAATTAATCAATGGTATCAATGATGATGATTTAGATGCGTTACCCGCGCTTAATAATGGCAAAGTAAAAGCAAAGCAATTGCCCGACTTGGAATAAGTCGCGCGAGAGCCAGTGACGTGTCTACACGTCACAATCACTCGCAATTGTCAGCAATTATTTGTGAAGAAAATGCCTTCCCGTGTCTTTAAACGATGTACAATTTACATTACTACTGTGGGAGTACAGATAAACGTCTCATTTCATGCATAAATACTTATTGTATTTTTTTATTATAACAAAACGTTTTTGTTTTGTACTTGTACAGCCATTTTTCCTGACTGCTGCGACCGACGCGTACGCGCCAATGAATATGTATGTTCATCTCTTTCTAAAAACAGTTATCGGTATAGGTCTTTCCTTTTCTTGGCGCACTTTATGATTATACGCAAGTATGTAGCTACATTCATGGCTTACACTGTTTTTGAGTGCACTAATGTTCGTGTATGACGCATCTATTTATAATACGTCATTGATGGTCATCATGGTCATTAATAATTAAAAAAATACCATATCCAAATCAATATCATTTCACGTAGCACCAAATACGCTACTGTTCAGACTTTATTGCACAAAATACGTAACTATCTATAAGCAGTGTACACATTTGCAAAATTCCTCTTTAACACTCGTCGTTTGCAATGAGACTGCCTGTTAATGTCCTTATGATAGTCTATAAAAAAAACTGGTCTTAAGATGTTAGTTTAATGTTTCGAGATGGCTATTACAAGGTAGTGACTCGGAATGTGAAGATTCCCTAGTTACAAAGTGAATAAATTCTGTATTGTGGAAGCAGTTAAGTGATTATAATAATTTAAATAGTTATTAATGTCGACACTTTTTGTCACAAGGTCATTTTCACCATGGTTATATAACCATCGCATGAAACTTGCATATTGTAAATGGGGCTTCAAAGAAATACACACTACCTTAAGAATATGTTTGATTTATGAATTATTTTGGTACATATAATTATTACGTTTGTATGAACTACGCATGCTACGCCGGCCCCTTAAACACGGTACAATTTGCAATTTTTTGTTTAAATATTTTTCTCCCAAAAGTAAATCCTACATTAATTTATATATTTACCTACTGTTTTTCGTTCGTGTTTGGGTCACAAAAAATCTATTGTGTACCAAATTTCAACTGAATGGACCACTAGATTCGGAGCAAATCGGCTGTGACAGACAAATAAACAGACAGACAGACACACGAGTGATCCTATAAGGGTTCCGATATTTCCTTTTTAAGTACGGGACCCTAGAAAACCTACAAAGACAAAATTTAATCACCATCATTGAACAATATTGAAGAATTCAATTTCTTCCCACTTTCATTAGGTACACTATCCTTAATTGATTCCAACCAAGTCGCGAAGTTGTAAAATAAAATCCAAAAGTACACTTCATTTTTCCTTTCGTTCGCACAGTTTCAAAGAAATATGTTTGAACTAGTTTCACGATATTGTATAAGAAAGTTCTCAGTTGATATTTCCAGGTCGGGTTCTTTGCGGCCTGACAATTTGTTATCACTCGCGATGAGCGCAGGTTCCCAGGAATATACGCGTTTAGAATTTATTATTGCTACAGTGAACAGGTAGTGTCCTTTTGTATATCTTCCTGTAGAAATTCTAATTACGTTCGTTAGGTTTTCTCAAAAGACAGGACAGTCCAGTCCTGTTTTTTTCCAAGAGACCCTTTATTTATCAATCATTTAACTATTTATGTACATACATTTATACAGACAATAACATAATAATTAAAACTAGTGGTCGCCCAAGGCTTGAAATTCGACCCCTCTACTTACAATCGGTATAGTACATACTAATTCCATGCTATTAAAAAGTACTTACTTATTCCATGCTCAAGTTGTCACTTCTTTAACCTGTCTATCTTAAAGTAGGTACAAAGTTTTCGCTTTACGTATGCTTTCTTTTGTCGTTGTAGGAAAATTCGATTCATGCGCCACCTTTTACTTAGATTCTAACAAAATTCAACAAGACTTGAGCTGTCTACCAGACACTGAAAATGAATAAAAAAACCGGCCAAGTGCGAGTCGGACTCGCGCACGAAGGGTTCCGTACCATTATCTATAAAAATGGCAAAAAAACACGTTTGTTGTATGGAAGCCCCCCTTAAATATTTGTTTTATTTTAATTTAATTATTTATTTTTAAAGTCAATATATATCTACATATTCTGTGAATATTACAAGCGTCTACCTGTTGCCGTTATCAATATAGAACAAAAACGAGCAAAAAAATCACGTTTGTTGTATGGGGGCTCCCATACAACAAACGTGATTTTTTTGCCATTTTTATAGATAATGGTACGGAACCCTTCGTGCGCGAGTCCGACTCGCACTTGGCCGGTTTTTTTATTCATTTTCAGTGTCTGGTAGACAGCTCAAGTCTTGTTGAATTTTGTTAGAGTTTAAGTAAAAGGTGGCGCATGAATCGAATTTTCCTACAACGACAAAAGAAAGCATACGTAAAGCGAAAACTTTGTACCTACTTTAAGATAGACAGGTTAAAAAAGTGACAACTTGAGCATGGAATAAGTAAGTACTTTTTAATAGCATGGAATTAGTATGTACTATACCGATTGTAAGTAGAGGGGTCGAATTTCAAGCCTTGGGCGACCACTTAAATATTGTTAAATATTTATTTTATTCTATTTTTTTGTATTTGTTGTTATAGCGGCAACAGAAATACATCATATGTGAAAATTTCAACTGTCTATATCACGGTTCATGATATACAGCCTGGTGACAGACGGACAGACATACGGTGGAGCCTTAGTAATAGGGTTCCCGTTTTACCCTTTGGGTACGGAACCCTAAAAACGGTTGGCATTGGTGGACCTGTACTAAAAAAGTTAATTATTATTTTTACACACTAATGAAAAATATACTGCGAAAGCTTATTTAATCATTGTCGCTTCTCTTGATTACTTTATTAAAACGCGAAAGAGCGTACCACTCAAATTATATTTCTTTAGGTTGAATAAAAAATTCCAGAAGCACTTAATGGATGCCATCTTCTGTTTGGTTTCAAGATTTTTTTCAGCCATAATTTCATTACTTAAAATAATTGTTTTCACCCTGAGTACTGCTGTAATTTGAAAATATTGTTTTTTCTTCTAATCTTGGTAGTTTTCATCGAAGTAATAGAAGCTATTGGATTAATTTATGCGCAATTTATTTTTAAATTAGGTTATATTTTTGGATACTAAAGTTTTTTATGCGTTTAATAATAAGCAAGAATAATATCATAGAAACTAAAAATTGAAAGGAGTTCTTAGCTCAATAGAGTGAAGTGAATTATCTGAATAGGTACCGTTTTTTGTACGGATAAAAGCTTTTGAAGTCTTATTTATGTGTGTATATTTTCTAGGAATAAAGTTTTAAGTTTCGGGCCGGGCAAAATGTTACTTGATTTTTCCAGTAGGAAATTCTCAGTAGGAACCCGCAGTCAAGATTTGTGACCTGTTGATGGCAGTATACTCGTCCACTAGTCTTTGGAACTTAAGAGGGCCCTTCCCGGTTCGTCTATCAACGCAAGCTTGGTCGAAAAGCTTGTTGTTTCATCCCGCGCAAGTGAGAACTAAACAAGCAAGTGAGAACGAGAACGAAAAATAGTGTGCGAAAATTGGGTATACGTGTTTTTGAGTAAGCCTTACAAGTTTGCGAAATAAATGTTTATCAGTTAGAATATCCGTTACATGTGCAAGGTGAAGATTTTTTCTTTACTTTTACTATTTATGAATACATTATGAACGGCCAAAGTGAAAAATAGCAGCTTTTTGCAGGCTTACACTGAATTTGTAAATCCAAATTTAAATGTTTTGCTTTCATTGAAACCTAGATATAGTGCACAAGACACTGATTAGTTAAAAAAATCCAAGAACATGTTACAACACCATAATCACGTACGAGCGTTTGTATGAAAATTATGACGGGTTGGCCGCTCTTAAACACAACTGGCAAAATGTGGGTGTATGTGTCTCTCATCTGCTTACCAATTTCGGCGAATAAAAACGATTTTATTTATTATTCATAAGAGTTGCCCAAACATGATTCTTATTTCATATTTTTCTCTATTTTAGGGTTCTGTCATGTTCGAATGAAAAAACGAAACCCTCATAAGATCACCCGTGAGTCTGTCTGTCTGTCTGTCCGTCTGTCACAGCCAACTTGCTCCGAATCTAATGGACCGATTAAGTAGTGCTACACATATCAATTTCTACTACCTAAACATGGTTATGTTACGTAAATAAATACATTTTTAATATGGGGGTCACTTTTGGGAGACAAATATGAAAAAAAAAAGAAGTTTTTTTCACTGTAACGTGTGACATATCAAATGAAATTGTACGTGGCTGTAACACACACATGTGTACAAACGGGCCTCACTTTATTGTTCCGCGCGGTCTATCTGCTTCTTTCTATAATCTGAGTGTATAACCTACAAGTAGTTGTTCCGGGTCTGGCTGTTTGTGTATGTGAGTTTAAATGTTTGTAAATGCACCCACCACAAATTCTCAATACTCAATCCTAGTGTGGGGCAACGTCATCATTCATCATCATTTCAGCCGAAAGACGTCCACTGCTGGACATAGGAATCCCCCAGAAAGGGGGGCCATTTGTCATAATCGCCATGCTTGGCAGGCGGGTTGGCGATCGCAGTATGGTTTTAAAATGCATAGAGAACGCTGCTGCCCATTCTCTAGTAAGTCCCTTAGTCGCCTTTCACGACACCCACGGAAAGAAATAGGGTGGTGCTATTCTTTACGTCCGGCATCACACGGAACTAAACTAATAAAATCGTATCGAGGTCAAAATTATACATTGAATATTCAAAAATAAAAGAAATTGCTACGAGGTCTGGGGTCGATTCTAATGCCGAAAATGTAGTTTTTAGATTTTTTGTCTATCTGTTTGTCGGAATGTATGTTCACGCAAATTCTACCCAATAGATTCTATTAAAATTTTGCATACTTATTTCCTATAAGTCTGGTCAGTCGGTAGACTATTATCACGCTAGTTGCTATGGGGGATGAGCAATATTGCATTATGTTTGTATTCCTTTATGGTTTACAGCAAATTGTAAAAAAAAACGAGCCAAACGGTTAGAACATTGCAGATAGTTACAGATTTAGAGCTAGTTTCACATATACTCTGTTAGTTAGTTTTAACGTCCAATTGAATAGATAACGGCCGTAGGCGTAGGCGTAGTGAGTGTTTCACCACGTACTAACGAATGGTTAATTCTCTTAACTAGCCGTTAAACTTAATCACTGTTCTGAAGGTCTGTTAATGCTTGTCAATTAGTTGTCAGTTGGTCAATTAAAATGGAAGCGGTGCGGCGTATAATTTTAATTTTGAACACGAAAATGAAGATATTTTAGTAAACTCTTCCATGAGCACCTACCAACCCTCATTTTTATGAGCTATGCAATCGTCACTGCATCTGTTTTTTTGCTTTCCATTATATTTTTGTTCTATAATGAGTCCTCAAAAAGAAATTTTAATAGGACTCATTATAGAACAAAAATAAGTAGCTGACCCAATGGTCAGCTACTTATTTTTGTCATTTTAAAACACACAAAATTGTAAAAATTTCAAAGTAACCGAAAACGTTTGACGTATAAAACGACTAATTTTAAAATTACACATACTTTCTTTATGATATTTCAATTCAGTGGCATTACCTAACATTACATTATTATACGGCTAGTTCCAGTGAGGTATGTTTAGAGAACGTTTTGTTTAGACGACATAACATTTTATTTTGGTTTCTTATAAATTACAGTGAATGACAAGAATCTATTAAATGATTATAATCACGCTTTATCTTTATGGGGCTAAACAGTCAATCATCATGACATATACAGGATGGATTTTTTAAATGGGAAAATAAGGGTATCTTAACCGTTGTAGCTACACAAAATCACGGAATCACGACGGCACGGTTGGCGTAGTTAGTTAAGCGATTGACTGCTGCGCTGCGTGTCGCGGGTTCGATTCCCGCTCGGAACAAATATTTGTATGACCTACAAGTATTTGTTCCGGGTTTGGCTGTTTGTGTATGTGAATTTAAATGTTTGTAAACGCACCCACAATACAGGAGAAATTCCTAAAGTGGGGCAACGTTTAAAAAAAAAAAAGATCGGTCTTAGGAGACTGTCCTTAGCTTTTTGAGACATTTTGATCTACATACACAGATTTTGAAAAAGTGAGCTATTTTACCAAAAAAAAAATGCAAATTGCAAAAATGGAAACTTTTCGTTATGGGTATCGGTTCATGATCGCGCCAATGAAAATTTGCAATCGGCATGGGTATCGAAGTCCCCTAGGGGACTGGTCTAAAGGATTTTAGTGGAACGAGCGTTATTGACGACGATAATGGGGTCAAAATCAAAATGCTAGAAAAAAATATAATAAATATAAGGAATAGGATCACTTCGTTGTGGACTTCCGTCGCTCCGCCCTTTTTCTCAGGTCATGGGTGTCATTTTCATAGTTTTCGTGGGCTATTTAAAAATTGCTAAAATGCAAATTTTTCGTTATGGGTATCGGTTCATGATCGCGCCAACGAAATTTGCAAATTTTTCGTCACGGGTGTCGTTTTCATGGTTTTCGAGGGCGCTCTCGAAAACCATGAAACACCCTTATTGACGACGATAATGGGGTCAAAATCAAAATTCAAGAAAAAAAGGAATAGGATCACTTCGTTGTCCGTCCATTCGTCGGTCCGCCCATTTTCTCAGGTACGAATGGAGGTATCAAGTTGAAATTAATACCAAATACGAGGCTATGGTCCCTTAGAGCTCTAAAAAAATTAAGCTTCTAAGTCAACGCAATAAAAAATACTGCCATTTATGCGGCATATTTTGATGGGATGAATTTATCCCAACTATAGAACCCTTCATTGTGCGTGGTCCGACACTTACTTGGCCGGTTTTTTATAATTAATACACTGACCGCTACAAAGTCAGAATTATTAAAGTCAATGCATGTCATAACAATATACCCATACAAGTCTAAACCTTCTAAATTATTTGAGGTCCTAATTTTCTTCAGAATGTCAGAAATCACAAGCAACATTCTGTTCTTAAAGCAAATAAAATGATATAGCGCCTATTTATTATAGGTAGAACTGTTATAATTATCTAGACTGGTATGTATAATTTCAACATAAATTATGTAACCAAAACTATGTAACAATATTTTGATTTAAAAGAGTGTCCGTGGAGTTTCTTGCCCGTTCTTCTCCATAGGAACCTACTACGCTTTGGAATGGGCAACTAGCTTCACCTCTCTGACTGACCGACCCCTTGACAATTCAAAAGTGCATGTAATAGGTTTATTTGAAATAAATGCTTTGAGTTTGAGTTGAGTTTGAGTTTGTTATTTTAGTGATAGCCATTCTTCAGGAAAAAATTGTAAGAATGCATCAATCAATGAATCAGTGATAAGACATTAGGCAGTTTAAGCAGGAACGCAGGCGTTCATTAATTGACTAAAAATGAAAAAAATTGCAAGCAATGGGGAATTGCTACTGAAGACTGCGGGGTTGCACACGGACAACTATTCGTCACTTGCTCCCGCGTCACCAGTCCTGAGTCTGTATATTTTGGCTGCTGAGATCAAAACTAGAAACGTAGTACTTATGCAGGGTTTTTTTATAAAAATAACATAACATCACGCCTGTATTTCCCGAAGGGTTAGGCAAAGGTGTACCTATAGTACATCCACATTTCGCCAGATATGGTTAGGTCCAATGTAATAGGGGGTGAGCCTATTGCCACGAACCAGGCACAAACCCAGACTTCGAACTGTTACTGAGAAATTTCAGATGGAAAACTCAATAACACTTTGGCTGACCCGGGAATTGAACCCAGGACCTCATGCTCAACAGTAGCGCTTGGGAACACTAGACCAACGAGGCCGGTTTATATGGCTGTAATTTTAGTATATTGTGACATCTTAGGACTTCCACGCTAACGAAGTCGCGGGCAGAAGCCAGTCTATCATAAAATAGAGCTTGTCCATTTGAAGTGTAATGTTTTTGGTTGGAGTAATATAAGTCTTATATGTGCAAAGGCAGCAACATCTAATTTTTCAATGATAACAACTTTGAATGCAGATTTTTTTTGTTACGCGATTACTCCGCCAATTAATAATTGATTTTGATGATTCTTTTTTGTTTGGTAGGTCATAGTTCAGAGGTGGTCCCATATAAATTATATCGAAACAAATTTAGTGCTTTTTGAAAAAATCAACAAAAATAAAAAAAAGATACACTCATGACGTTTTCGTTTGTACGTTTTTTTTAACAAATGTTTTTCTAATATGTGGATGATGTTTTTTAACTTCCTGTCACTGTTATTTACATATCAGGTATTCGATTTTGTGTGGGGTAGGTTACTGCAACTAAAAAGTGAAAAGTAAATGTTTTTTTTGTATAACTCGATGTTGCTACCTTTGCATATTTGTGACACAATTATTTTAAATTATGTAACTAGCTGCAAAAGTGGTGTGAAGGAATGTGTTCTTTGGGGTGATACTCTCCCCAAAGATTCTACGTATAAACTCTTCACAACGTTTATATAGACAACTAGCTGCGCCCCGCGGTTTCACCCGCGTAAGTTTCGATCACTTAGGGGTATAAAAAATAGATAGTAGCCGATTCTCAGACCTACTGAATATACTTATAAAATTTTATAATAATCGGTCAAGCCGTTTCGGAGGAGTATGGTAACTAACATTGTGACACGAGAATTTTATATATAAGATTATACCCTTTCCGTTACACGGCGAATATAGGTACCTAGGTACACATAAACGTAGTTTAATATTCCAACTAATGGTAACATCAGATAACCATCACTATTCAACGTTTAACCCATCCCTAATATCCCATTCAATACATTTGGAATATTTCAAAGCTATTCTTACAACTTGCACCGTCCCATTTCAAATGCTTGATTGATTGCTGGCGATTAGCGATTGCTTGACCGTCAATCCGTCGTCATGACAACCGACCTTCCATGTTAGAACCATTTTAGAAAGAGACCTCAGTTCTCTACCAAATATTTGAATGCAGAACACTGTTGCAGCTCACATGCAGTTGGTAGTTACAATGAATTGGCAAAAATGTAAAATGCTGTTCAGACGGTCTCTATTATGTGAGGTTTAAGGTTGTGATTCGCTTAAATTGCTGTTGATTTGAAATTAAAGCGAGTTCTACATGTGCGTTGATTGGCTCAGCTGACAGATAGGAAGATAAACGATCGTTGTCATTTGTCATTCGTGTCCCGAACGACGCTGACGAGTTCTTGCACTCGCCGTATTAAATGCATATTATAATGAGGAATTTCGTACGATGATTGATGATTGGCGCAGTGTACTGACTATTTGAAAACTAAGGCATATGGATTTGTATTGTGCAGCTGCTAGTACTGGGACTTATCCCTTCTGTGAAAGCATAATCACTCTTAAGTGCCAGCGCAAACTGTGCGTCTAGTTGCCATCTAGTCACTGCAACAAGACGCAGAGTTGTCGTTTGCATCTGCGTCTTGTTGCTATGACTATGCGTAGAGCTATCGTTTGCATCTGCAACTACCTACTTATTCGTTACGGCAAACGTCGTACAGGAAGCGATCATTTTCTTTGAGTAATCGAGGGTCGGTCGTGTGGTTCATCTTGTGAGTGAATAACAATGATGTATTGTCTTTAGATGCGTTACCCGCGCTCAATAATGGCAAAGTAAATGCAAGGCAATTGCCCAACTAGGAATTAGTCGCGCGCCATCCAGTGACGCGGCTACACGTCACAATCACTCGCAATTCTCAGCAATTATTTGTGAACAAAATGCCTTCCCGTGTCTATATACGATGTACATATTACATTACTACTGTGGGAGTACAGAAAAGCGTCTCATTTCATGCAAGCATGCATTTCTTATAATAAAAAAATACATTAAGTACTTATTACTTAATGTATTTTTTTATTATAAGAAAACGTTTTGTTTTGTACTTGTACAGCCAGTCAGCCATTTTTCCTGACTGCTGCGACCGACGCGTACGCGCCAATGAACATGCATCAGCTAGTGACGTAACTAAATGTGTACCATGTTTATCTCTTTCTAACAACAGTTATCGGTATATGAAGGGTATAGGTCTTTCCTTTTCTCCGCGCACTGCACGATTGTACGCAAGTATGTAGCTACATTCATGGCTTACGCTGTTTTTGAGTGCACTAATATTCGTGTATGACGCGTCTATTTATAATACGGCATTGGTGAATAATGGCGCCTCTAGTAAACTAGTTGCACCTGCCTTGATGGTTATTATGCTATCGTCGGGTGTGTCGCTGCCACCTCCTTCTGCGAAGCAGTAATGCTCGCGAAGAAGGAGGCGGAACGCGTGAGGGAGAGAAAAGTTTCGCGCCCTCGCGCCTCTAGTCGCCGCAGGAGACGCCCCGGGCGTCGGGAGTTGCAATCCGATTTCCGGCCAACGTACGCGCGGGCTTGCGGACGGAGAGCGATGGGTAGCTCGCCGTCCGATAAGGACCAGGCCCGGGTTTTAGTCAGTAAAAGTCTGACACGCCCTCCCGCTCTGCCCAGAGCGGGAGAAGTTATTTGATAATTTCCAACCCAAAAAAAAAAAAGGGTGTGTCGCTGCACCAAGTAACGACAGTGTGTGACTCTCCTAGCCTGTCTTTGCGACTTTGCAACTCGACGCCAAGTGTGAGGAGCTTTGAACAGAAACAAATAATAAAAAATACTACTAAAATAATGCGAAAAACAAGTTATGAATGCTAGAAGGTCAAACTTTGGAAAAGTCCCAATAAAGTATAAAAATTGACATAATCTCCCAAACTATACAACTTTAGATAGGGAAAGTAAGGTTCAATCATTAGTACCGAATAGTCACCGTGCCGTCAAAAAAAAAGACAGTTACTGAGATTTTGCATTAAGAATTTCTCAGTAGCAGCCCGGAGTGTGGATATGTGCCCGGTTGATGGCAATGGGCTCGCCCCCACATGGGACTTAAGAGCGTTTACACCTTACGGCATTTCATACAAAATTTCGAGCCCTTGTTTTTCGAAATGACTGAACCGATTTTAATTAAACTTGTAATACAAAGTTCTAAAAAGTTAGTAAAGAACATTTTAGAAATGTCTTATATAAAAACAGATAACTGGAAATCTCTGTTTCTATGAAAATTTTTAAATTGGACTAATTTGGCTGTAACACTTTTTTTCGATAATGTTCTTTACTAACTTTTAAACGTAACTCGCGAAATGTGGGTGTACTATAGGTACACCTCTGCCTAAACCTTCGGGATTACAGGCGCGATGTTATGTTATGTGTGTCTGTGTTAAATATTAATGTGTTTTACACAGCCTCCCGAAATAAATTCTGTAAATGATGGTGAAAACTGCATCAAAAGCCATTGCGTAGTTTAGAAGAACTAAACGGATATACAGACAGACACGAAAAGAGACCTATACTAGTTAAAGGAGCAGTGAGTAGGTGCAGGACTAACGGCTGCGACTTACGAGTAATAGGGCGTGGGTCAGTATCCCGAGTGTAAGTTTGCATGTGAGTAACCGTAACTAGCGCGTTTGCGTTAAGATTTTTATTCTCACCCTTATATTCTTAGCATTATAATCTATCGGTCAAATTTTAACGCAAACGAAATAGTTACGTTTACTCTCTTGCATACTTACACTTGGGGTACTGAACCCAAGCAGGTACTTTACTTTATGTAAATTATTTCAACACCACTGCTCTCAAAACGGTGAAGGAAAACATCGTGAGGAAACCGGCATGTCCTAGAAAAAAAAAATAAGACTTGTGATATCCACCAACCCGCACTGGGCCCGCGTGTTGGATTACGGCCCGCTCCCTCACAGAAAAAGGAGGCCTGTGTCCCAGCAGTGGGAACATTATAGGCTGATTATGCTAAGTAGGTATAGGTGAGTGAAAAACTACTGCTAAATATGTATTTAGTCGTAGTTTTTCACTATTAGTATAGTATTTCACATGGGAAAAGACGTGAGTGTTTTGCACAAAACACTCAGGTCTTTTCCCAGGGGGGTATGCAACAACTACAGAACGGGTGACGTTCTGTAGTTGCTTTGATTCTTACACACTCCTTTCGCTTCATGTACGTTCAGATAAATATCTGGAAAAGATACTATAATTTCATTCTGGAAAGGACACTGGGAAACCTTAGAAATTTTCAGCAATTTTCAATGTAGTTTTTAATAATTACGGCCTGGTGGCCTCACGTCTGAAAATCCAATTCATCCCACTTTCAGTTATTAATAACTATTATGAGAAAGATATTACAGTTGATATTGTTCTAATACAAAGTCAAAAATAGATTAAATAATACTTAATACTTTTTGTACACCAACAAAAATATAATTTCAGAATATTATTTTGTTCGCGCTAAAAAAAACTATTCTTGACTGACTACCCGTAACGAATGTCAAAGATACACGAATGACAGCCGAGACCAATGGCTTAACGTGCTTTTCCAGGCACGGAGGGGTCTTGGTACATAACATATGGTCACCCATCCATGAACTGGCCACGACAATCGCAGACTGCAGAGCAGCAGACCACTGCAATGAACAAACGAATAAAAATGAACTGAATGAATGTGATGAAGGCTGTTATCATTTACCTACGGGCCCATTTTCCCACTTCAAAGTCCAAAATAACTTTAATAATTATTCCGATGACTAAATTAAGTTAAGTCTTGGAGCGCTTAAGTTAATTAACTGTTGGATAAGCGACAACAGTAATTTCGTTTACAATAATAAACTTTCAAAAATAGCCGGTCTGTGAACCTTGGCCTAAGATCATCGATCAAATAATTCGTACTATGAAGCTAGCACACCTACGCCATGAAACCATAGCAGCGAAACCGCAGTAGTTCAATTCAACTGGCTCGTGTCATGTTCCACTACTCGAATCGGATGCGAGTTTCGTGGCGTAGGTGTGCTACCAGCGTCAATGACGTAATGGAAATTATGTGAATTTGAAAATGGAATATTTTTAGACGACAAACAATCATCTTGCTGGAGAGTTTGTTGCGCCCACGCCGAAAACATTGAGGAAGGGATTAGATATTCGGCTGTTGTTTTAAGCTGTGTATAAATGTAGGCTTTTATGTAGAACGTATGACGTAGGCTCAACGACAGTAACAAAACCAGTATAAGCTGTCCTCGCAATCTATTGAAACACAGTACTTCGCTAGAGCAGCTCAAGGGCAAAGAGTTACCCCTGACATGCGGAGGCGGTAATGTACAATACTACTACGAGTTATTTATGTACGTACTTAAATGGAACTTAAACAAAACTGGCGAAATGTGGGTGTACTGGTATAATTTTATGATATCGTTTATAATCTCTTCGAATTTATCCCACACATAACACTGATTTAATTGCCGTTGTTTTAGAACCAAAAATAATACCTATTTTTTTTGTTTTTAATACTATGCGTATTAAAATAGTCAGCTTTGTGTCTTGTTACAGTTTTTATAATAAAAATGTTCCTATTCTATAGAGTGTTTCTGTTTTTATATCCTTTTTGTAGTAAACCACAAAGAAGCAGACAAGAACTTTCAATTATCTTACTGCTCTTTATAAAGTTATACTGACTTCAAAGAGGTGTACATACTGCAGTGTTATTCCTGCTAATTAAATACTTTTTTTTTGCGCGCGAAGTGGCTATACAGGTTTTGCACGCTTAACGGGCAATTTATTTTCATTAACACGTTAACTGCCATGTCAGTCACCGGTGCCTGACAGACTCACTACCTGTTCAGGCCATGTCAGTCACCGGTGACTGACACCGAAGCATCAAATTCAAAAGACCGTTGTGTGCCGTCCGGCACGTCTACAGTGTTCTTTTCTGTTAGAAATGACTGACACGGCCCCAAGCAAGACATATTCAACATGGCCTTCGACTTTTATATCTAGAACAAAAGTTATCAAGTATTTTTTTGGAAAATGAAATAAAACACAATGATATTTTAAACTTATATTATTTACTGAGGTAATCACATATTTCGGGGAATTATTACGTTAAACAAACAAATTATATAATAAAAAATATTATTTATGTTCAATATTATAACATTCTAGACATAAATGAGGTTCATTTGGGCATTGAGGGCAGTAAGTTACAACTTGCTTGGTCTTTTTTCTGGCAAATATCCTATCAACTGTTTGTACATTTATCTTATAACATCTAGAGCAGTATTTCCGAATTTTCTTCACAGCCCCTTCTTTTCTTGCTAGCATATGCTTTTTCCTTGTATTTCTTGTAAATAACAACTCTGGTTCGCAGTTTTCTTTGCCTGATTCTGTTAGGTATTTGCACAAATCCTTTCTGTAATCTACTATCCCCCTCTTAGACTTAGTAGTTTCTTTATACATTATGTAAGAATTGAGCAAAGCTGTATTCAGTAGTAATTCCACAGCCAGTTTTCTGTGCCATTTTACAGACTTTCGTAGGGGTGTTGAGTAGGCGATCATTTGATCCGACAGGTCTACAGCTGCTTTTGCATTGTTGTAATCGGTCACAATTTTAGGTTTTATTATCTCCTTGCCTCTTTTTAGTGTCCTGGAAAATACAATTGAATGTTTCGTCGAGAGTAAATAAACATCTCGTTTATCTTTCCACTTCATACACGTCATACCGTCTTCATTCTCTTTTGCTCGAAATTCTCCCTTTTTTAGGCTTCCTGTTATAACATCTTTAGGCAAATGTCTTCTATTTTTGCGCAACGTACCAACAAGATGAGTATCTTCTTCTAGAAGCTTTTTACCTAAATCAACACTGGTATACCAGTTGTCGGTATAGAGTGAGATAGCTGGTCATAAGAGACATAACGACATTGCTAGGTGTTATAAATTCAGTATCATCGCGTTTACCAGAGTAAACTTGAACCTTTAATGTATATCCTGGATTGGTACATATTTTAAATAGCTTAATACCGTATTTGTGCCTCTTTAATTTAATATATTGTCGGAAAATAACCCGCCCTCGAAATGGCACTAAAGACTCATCGATGCAGAGATTTTCCTGGGGGTAGTAATGTGCAGCAAAGTTGAGATTCAAAGTATCAAGCAAACTACGAATTTTAAACAAACGGTCGCCAGGAGGTTGATCTTCGTTATTAGAAAAGTGCACCGTTCGTAACATAATCTCAAATCTGTTACGAGCCATTATTGTATGTGGAAAAGATTGGGAAATCAAAGGATCAGTTGACCAATAATCAGTTAGCTTTGGTAATTTGACAATTCCCATCCACAAAATTAGACCAAAAAATCTTTTGATCTCGTCCGTATTTGTCTTTGTCCAGCCAAGTAAGCGGGATCCTTTTTTCATTTGTTTTTTTTAATTTAGCTTTGTTATTGTTTGTTCGGCATAACGATTGGTTTCTATAACTATATTTTCGAAAACAGTGTCCGGGACTAACAAAGTATAAAATGATTCCGGTTTTGAATGAGCCATCAAACTTCTCAAACTATAAGGTCTCAAACCAGGGCACTCGGTAAATGGAACAATTCGCCTTTGGTTCCGCAACGGTTCGGACCACAAATCAGTTTTATTTTCAATAATTAGTGATCTAACCTGCTGATCTGTACTTTCATCTTCGTCTCCACTTTCAATTATATATCTCCTCTTCCTGTTGTTACACAAACGCAAAGTCTCTTCTTCTTCAACACTTGCTTCACCATTACTTAGAACATCTAATAACTCCAAATTACCTTGAGTTAGCTCTTTTTCTAATTCATCAATTTGATTCAAATCTAATAAAGAAATATCAAAGTCATCCATATTCGACATTATCAAAACATGGAGGCCACCACTAATTATTACGCGCACCCCGTCGCTTTCGTAATTCTAATTCAACTAAAATGCATGGAACTACAAATCAAAACATTAGTGCGGAGGTGGGCGGGGTAAAGGGGTAGGGAGCGAAGCGAATCGTGTCACACGGACTCACACGATCTAACACGACACCTGACCGATGATAGCCAAACGCAGCGAACGCGGGACGCGGGTGATTATTTCCCGCTAAAATGCAGAAGGAAGCGCGCTCAAACTCGTGAATTTTTACCTACGTGCCGGACAAAATGCCTGACACGGCGCACGGACTGCAATTTGTACCATTTGGGCCACGTCAGTCACGGGTGACTGACAGTTATTTTTTTTTTCTTTTTTTGTTGATATAAAGAAAAGGGAACACTTTTTTATACATAATTATTCAATTTAATCCATTTGGAATCAATTCGCAAAAAAAATAATTTGACGGATTTCAAAATATGGCTTGGCAGTTAACGTGTTTTTTTTTAATTCTAAACGACATGCGACACTTCCAAAGTGGCTTGTCAAAAATTTTTATATAGCATGGTGAGTCGATTGATTTTTTCTAAAAAGTAACGTTAATAATTGTTATTAAGATTTTGATGTAGAAATCTTTAAAAAAATGGTTTACTAGCAAATAACCACCTGAACAGTTATCTTGATACGTCTAATCCAGTGAACTGAATAAGATGCACTATAGCATTTGCTTACATTGTTTGCCCAAATGCCCATCTCTGGTGGAGTCTTTTCCTCACTCTCGGAATTTTTATTTTATGATAATATGTATTCCTTTTATCAGTTCGATAATTTTTAATTTCCGCCTTGTTCCCTGGTCTAAGAAAAACCCCTGTTATTTGTTTCAGGTTTAAGACCAGTCAAAAAGGCGAAAATTTTGACCCATCGGATAGACAGCCCTGCATTCTATAGGTACTGCAATACATAACAAAGATAATAAAAAACCTGCGTATATACGATCTCCTTAGAGACCTCAGAGAACGTATCGCATTTCTTCAACTCCACTTTCAAAAACTACAGTCAACAAAACAAATCAAACACAATGAGATAATAAAATGGATTATAAAATGTAATCACATCAATCACTTCACAATAAGTACGTCACAAGTATTGTTGGGATCATCTCGTGTCCCTTCCTCTGATAACTTTGACGGACAATCTTTTATCTCCCCTTGCTACAAAGGCCTTTGTATTGACTACATTTTTCGTATTTACTGACCCTACTTATGAAGAACTGAGATTGGTTTATGTTTCATGGTAATGTTGGCATTTTAATTTATTTTGTTGATGGTGTGTTTAAAATGACCACTACATAAAGCACGCGAGTGATGTGACGCTTATTGAAAGAGGCCTATGACAAAAAGTTGAAATTATCGGGGTGTTCTTATAATAATTATGTTTTATGAACACCGAAACACAGTCTCAGACCCTAATCTGCAATGGTCCTCAAATGCCCTGACCAAGATCATATATCTGGACTTCAAAAGAGACTTTGACCTCTGAGTACTTACACAAGATATTGTAAAACATTTTTAATAGAGAGAGAAAGAAAGAAAGAAAAATGCGTTTATTGGCATTACAGCAAAAAAAATACACCTTAAAAACTATAAATAACACAGAAAACAATTAATTATAATGCCAAAAGGGCCAGAGAGGGGGAGAGAGTAGAGGTATGGACAGAAGTACAGAACGGTAGAGTTTCTTGCCCATTCTTCTCCATACAAAACTAACCATTGGAAGGGGCAACTAAAAATCAATTCAATTTTTTTGTAATTTTTTACGTTCAAAAGTGCCTATATGCATATTTCAAATAAATAATTTTTCTTTGACTTTGTTAATACAAATGTAAATAGAGAGCCGATCTCAACGAAATCGGGATGAATACAGAAGGAGGATAAAATAACGTCTTTCGTGTGCAAGTAAGATAAGGGGTGATTAAATGTTCTAGCATAATATTAATTTGATTTTTAGACCTGAGGGTCGAACTTCCCCTAAGTGCCGGCGGCTATTATATTTTGTGTCGTCACGTTCTGTTTCTTCGTTAGGGTAAAAATGAGCATCAAAATTACATTTACATGGATCATCAGGATTATCTATTTAAAGGCGTAATATTTTTAGAATGATAAACGACGTGAAATTAAATTATGGCTTGAAGACGCCTCAGTAAAATCTTATTTGATTTTGAAACCTAGGTATTAAAATATCACCATTTTGGCCGGTACAACATCACACAGTAAACGGTCACTTTTGAGATGGCCTACACAGATCTAATAACCTCTATCTACAGCTACAACAAAGGGTCAAAGAGAAAATTGCCACAATTACACAGTCCGTAGGCAGGACGGATTGGTGACCGCAGTTGGTTGTAATTAGCAGACGGAAAGTTGTGCCCATCTTTCTCGACATAATTATGCTAAGGATCAAGAGTCAAGACACTACGCTAAAACTTATGTATAATTCATCATTATTCATCATTTCAGCCGAAAGACGTCCACTGCTGGACATAGGACTCCCCTTAAAAGAAGGGGGGATTTGCCATAATCGCCACGCTTGGCAGGCGGGTTGGCGATCGCAGTATGGTTTTAAAAATGCATAGAGAACGCTGCTGCCCATTCTTTAGTATGTCCCTTAGTCGCCTTTTACGACACCCACGGGAAGAAATGGGATGGTGCTATTCTTTACGTCCGGCACCAAACGGAACGGTGTATGTATAATTAGGTCCTTTGTTTAATTTTTGATCACAAAATTAAAACGAAGCTTTTAGCTTCCGTTCTGCTGGGGAGTTTGTTGCGCCACTTCTTCTTCCCAGCTAAAGCACTAGGAAGCGGTTTAGGGCGGGCGTTTTTGTGGGACTGTTTTATGTAATTTTGACGTTCGAAAAGTGTTGATTCTCAGCCTAGCTTGAATAAATGACTTTTGATTTTGATTCAATGTTTTGAATAAATTACTTTTGATTTTGGATAGAAAAAGTCATCAGTAAAAAAAAAACCGGCCAAGTGCGTGTCGGACCACGCACAATGAAGGTTCCGTAGTTGGGAAGAATTTATCCTAAAAATATACTTAACATTGTAGTGAAAAAACATGTCCCATACATCGATATACGCCACGGTAAATTTTCCAACTGCATTTTCAGTTAGAAAGTAAGTTTTAATCGCAATTTTTTTTTAATATGATTAAACTACAAATTAACAATTTTCGGACTTTTTCCTTTACTGTTGCTATGAGACCTTGCTTCTTGCCAAATTTCATGGTTGTATGTAAACGGGAAGTATCTTATAGGTTTTGAATTAATTGCGAGTATCAAAATATGTCGCATAAATGGCCGTATTTTTTTATTGCGTTGACTTAGAAGCTTGATTTTTTTTTAGAGGACCAAGAGACCGTAGACTTACATTTATTTTGTATTAATTTCAACTTGACATCACTACGCGTTCCTGAGAAAAAGGGTCTTGACAGACTGTTAGACAGACAGACGGACAACGAAGTCATCCTATAAGGGTTCAGTTTTTTTCCTTTTGAGGTTCGGAAACCTAAAAATCATCTGTTTTTTCCTAGCCCTGCCTTCTCATATGATTTGATCAACATTTCTCATTTTCTAAAACGCATAGTAGCCAAAAAGTAAAAAAAAAAAATGCTTTTTTCAATGCCACCGTCTGAGAAAAAGGATCTTCACTGACAGACAGACTGACAGACGGATGGACGTCGGACAAAGGTCCGGTCGGCCGTACTTACGGACGTAACAAAAAGCATCTTGTGTTCTTTCGTGCTTAAATCGTGGACCACCTGCAAAACGCGTACCCAGATTCCTAAAATTGGTCAGACCAACTTACAATAACAACTATGTTAGCCGAGCAAAGCCGCTATGCAAACATTGTACATATTATTGAGCGTGCAACGGTGTCAGCGGCCCGTGAAATTATGCCACCCCATGCTATTGTGTTGCACCCTTATTACGGTGTGGGGTAAGACATGAGAGAGATATCAATTTAGAGGAAATTAAAACTAAAATACAATCGGCCTTATTTCTAAACGAGCCCTAACTTTAGACTCAGGGTCGAACCAAGAAAAAACTGACTTTTCAACCGAGTCATTTTTTATTACCTTCATCATTTCAGCCGAAATACGTCCACTGCTGGACATAAGCCTCCCCCAATGGGTTTGCCATAATCGCCACGCTTGGCAGGCGGGTTGGCGATTGCAGTATGGTGTTAAAGTGCATAGAGAACGCTGCTGCCCATTCTCTAGTAAGTCCCTTAGTCGCCTGTTACGACACCCACGGGAAGAAATAGGATGGTGCTATTCTTTGCGTCCGGCACCACACGGACAACCTTTATTACCTAGAACAGTTGGAATACAGTTCGAAATTCAAAAATGTGTCGATGGTTTAAACATGGAGCTTACGTGAGAACTCATTCTGTAATGAGACGAATTAGTTTTACTTTATCAATTGTTAATTTTGATAACATATTCAGTAGCTTCTTTGTAAAGTGACTGAAATAGGTAAAATAAAATTAATTTGCTTCACTTTCAGCCTCTCCAGTTTCCATCGCTTCCATCATCGGCAGTATCTACCAATGTGGCCACAATGTAAGAACACCAATTTAGAATAGCGTTTTTGTGATCCCTTTCCTGCACCTGTTCTTAGCTTGCCACGGAAAAGGTGAAATTATTATTTCATGTTCCCATAGCTGTTCTCATTTAATGAGAACTTAATTTTTAATAAGTTGAGATTGGTTGGTTTTACGGTTAAGTGCTAAATTTATTTAAGAATGTCCGTGGAGTTTCTTGTCCTCTTCTCCATAGGAACCTACCACGTTTTGGCACTGGGTAACTAGCTTCATCTTTCTGACTGAAGACTCCATGACAATTTAAAGTACCTACCTGTAAAATGGTTTAATTAAAATAAACGCTTTGAGATCGAATGTGACTTTGTTTAAAAAAAATGGTACTATTTTCAAGTAAAAAAAACCGGCCAAGGGCGTGTTGGACCTACAATGAAGGGTTCCGTAGTAGTGATTAATTTATCCTAAGAACAAACTTAACATTGTAGTTGAAAAATTTGTGAACATACATTCCAACTGCAAATGTAAGTATGTACGCACAATATTTAGATATTTACCACGTTATTTTAATATTAATAATAAGATCCTAGACTTCTTATAGGTTTTCCTGTAATCTCTCAATAAGTAAAGAACTATTTTCTTTATAAGCTCAGTAGTTTCGGACATGGGGGAATGGTCAATTTTCATCTATTTTCTAAAATAATTTTAAAAGCAATTATTTTACAACTATAAAAAAAATATTTGAAATCCGTACAACAAGCCCTTTCATTTGATATGTCACACGGCAGTTTACAAAACTTTTTTTTTTATAATTTGCCCCCAAAAGTAACCCCCATACTCAAAATTCATTTATTTACGTTACACGTCCGTGTTTGGATCACAGAGTTTAAATGTGTACCAAATTTCAATTTAATCGGTCTAGTAGATTCGGAGCAAATCGGCTGTGACAGACGGACAGACAGACACACGAGTGATCCTATAGGGGTTCCGTTTTTTCCTTTTGAGCTACGGAACCCTAAAAATACCTAAAAAATTTAATATCGCTAACGCTATAACTCCTAACTCAGGACAAAGCTCGTCAGCCATAGGGAATTGGGGGCTGTAGGGAGTTTTGGTGTAATACCTGCTTTTTACTTATGTCATGAGGACATTAAAGAAAGAATTTTAATATGAAATTGTTTGTCACCAACCTCAAAAATGTTATTAACAAAAAGTATTCTGCATAATTATTCCTGGAATTTAAATTAGCATCACACTGCATTTTTGTTCCTGTTTTCGGGTGTCCAATAATATTGTGTAAAATTTTGATTAAGCTGAATTACTAATTGAATTGTCCGTGTGGTGCCGCACGTAAAGAATAGCACCCCCCTATTTCTTCCCGTGGGTGTCGTAAAAGGCGACTAAGGGACTTACTAGAGAATGGGCAGCAGCGTTCTCTATGCGTTTTAACACCATACTGCGATCGCCAACCCACCTGCCAAGCGTGGCGATTATGGCAATCCCTCCTCCCCTTTGGGGGAGGCCTATGTCCAGCAGTGGAAGTCTTTCGGCTGAAATGATCATGATGATGACTTATTGAACATTATTGTTATAAGTTAGTGTGTTTGTGTGCCTTTGTATTATTGATGTTGACTATAGATGTTGTTCTGCCTGTATCGCCCTTGAGGTTGTGCATTATGCAGTGGCGATAAGGTCATAAATAGCATCATCATCATTTCAGTCGCAAGACGTCCACGGCTGGCCATAGGCACACCAAGCACCACCATTTCGACCGGTTCTGTGATTCCCGCATCCGTGTATTCCTGCGGCTTTCACGAGGTCATCATTCCACCTTGTAGGAGGCCTTCCTACGCTACGTCTCTCTGTACACGATCGCCATTCCAGAACATTTCAGCCGCATCGGCCATCTATTCTGCAATTATGCCAGAATGGTCTTAAATATATAATATATATAAATAATTAATTGTATAGTGCAAATAATATTGCATACACGTTTATGTGTATGCAATTTATTTGCACTATGTACTTAATTAATTATTTTTCAACATTTCCACACTTGTACCCATCGATATAAAGTCAGGAATCTTGATTGATAAATTGATTGACATACCTACTTTATCAATCTGCTCAAGAATCAAGTTTTTTGACTGTACATAGAGGAAAGCGTTTATTGAATTTTTTTTTTGTAGTTTTTCACGTTTAGGTATTAGTATAATCTTTGATTTGAAAAAAATATAGGAATATTCAAAAAAAAATACTATCCTTTTCTTCAATCGATTTTAACGACACTCGTATGCTGATAAGCTGACGATTCCCAAATTCTATGTTTTCTCTTACCTCCAAATCCGAGAGAGATAAGTAGATGTATGTAAATCGAATGTGTATGATAATATTAGGGTAGAAGAAAAACACACTTGAAAACACTGATTCCCACCTACCTTGATGTGATCTTATGTGTCGTATAAAATGAAGGTAGACAGAAGGCACAGTTACCTGCAGTCGTTGTAGAAGTCACATCGAGTTTTGAAAACGTTTTGCTTAGTTGAGCGACAAATTCAAAATATTTTATTGATGTGAAACATTTAAAGGCGCACGTAAAACCGATTGCTGGCGGGGCGACGCATGCCGCAAGGCGATCGGCCACTATACAGTCTATATGTAGTAGTGTGTAAATGTGTGTGTAGTGCGATGTTTCATATCTGCCAGTCGTCCCGTAACGGGTAATTTTTTTTTATTCACTAGCTTTCGCCCGCGACTTCGTCCGCGTGAAATTTCTTGCTCCCCCGACCCACTGCATCGTCCTCCCGCGCTATTACTTCGTTGTAGCTGAGCGTTCTTTTTTCGTTTTGCTCGGCTCCTAAAGGTCGTAGTGTGATGCTGCTGCAGCTTATTTAACATCATGCTACCTCCTCAACCTTCCTCTAGAATTGGGCTATCAAATACAAAAAGAACTTTCAAATCCAACGGGTAATTCCAGAGATAACCCCCTAAATACAAACTTAGGTACAAACAAACCTCTTAGTAACATTAGTAGGCATAAATTACAAACAAATTGTAGTACTTTAAAGAATGGATAAATCTACTTGGGCAATGGGCACTTAAGAAATGCCTGATAATAGGTGCACGGTTCCAATTTGTCATTTTCTATGGAGACGCACCGACAAAACTACATTTTCATCTTCTCTGACTGTGTAGCTAAGGTACATTTAAATGATAACATTGATACAGTTCAACTTGTGTATTGACAGTTCAAGAATTTGTTCTTGAACTATCAATACACAAGTTGAACTATGAGAAATGATCGACTTGCGACAAAACAGTCCTTTTGAAATTAGTTCAAACGAATGCTAATTTCGGAATTTGCAAGCTAATTTTAGCACTTTACGGAATTCCATTAAATCCTTCATTACAATAAACAAACGCCTTGTTAATATTCTTATTCTGATTCAGAATAGAGCTTCTAAGCCTATATTTGTTGTGCCTCGGGCATGTATTTCACAAACAAAATATTCCTTTGGTTTTTCTACGTAAGCAGGAATGTACAGAATATAATGTCGCGCATTATCTTTAAATATAAAAATATCGTAAACTTGTGTCTGGTTGTGTCGTGAAATATTACCTGCACTCTGGATGGGTTGTAGTGAATTTTCATGGTTACGACCATTGATGTATTAAATAGGAAGATATGGTATGCGCTCCTCGATGTGGACCGCATAAATTACGGGAAAGGACACAATTGACCTACATTACTCCCGGTTTGCGGGGAATACCCGAATCGTAGTTTGTTTGCGAGTTGTTAAGGGTACGTCAACAGTAACAATTATTGCGATCTCATTCCCGCTATAGCCCGCGTAATATGTCTATCTATTTCAGTTGTCAAGCACATGACGCACGACATCGGGTCCATTTAATATTTACGTGATTTGTGGCCTATCTTCATATTTAAGACGCCGGCGATGGATGCTTAGTTCATACAAACGTAATACTATGGTATTACGATTGTATGAACTACGCATGCTACGCCGGCCCCTTAATACATCAATGGTTACGACCAATGATATTATAAGTAAAATGAGGTACAGTCCGTGAGGCCTAAGCTGGGGGTCTACTCCGAACCGTTAATACGAAGTATCGGCCGAATGTTCGGCCGTTTTATAACTTCCATAGTTTCCTTTTTTGACTTTGAATCCTTACCCGACTTAAAGTCACATTTTCGACTTTGGCTTATCTGTTTGACTGTCGTTTTTTTTTTTTATTCGCCGTAGTCAGCCAAGTTAGCCATAGTCAAACAATGACCGAACATTCGGCCGATTTATGTTCGGAGTAGACGAAGACACGACTTTGCATTTGTGTGAGTGATTACAGTACAAGAAGTGAAGTGTGGAAGGTGCACGGCGGAGTTTCGTCATAACTATACCTATCACGTTGTTACGTTGTTCTCATACGTCACACCTACACTATCTATGTGCACCCACACAAATGCAAAGCTTAGCTTAGGCCTCGCTGACTGTAGATAGGTTATACACGCTCCACAAGTGGCACGTCAAAATATGGCTAATTAGCCACATTTTCTTCGTCTTGTCTCTTTTTCGCTCCCGATAGTTACGACATGCCGTTCTACTTCCACGTGTCATCTAATAGCGGGACATTGTGGCGTTTTTGAAGATCGAATGTTGAGTAGGTAACCTATCTACGTCTTTTTACATAGAATATCATTGGTTACGACCAAAAGGACGCTTTAAAAAACTTATGTAGATATAGGTACTTATTAGGACATCTCCCAAAATGTTAGTACCAAGCTTGAAATCTTGTGTTTGATGTTTTAATGCCTGAGTTTGTCATTCTTCTAAACACATTCTATGTTTCAGTGTTTCAGTACACGCTCAAAACAGAGAACGTGGTTTTGGAATCATTGGGATATTTTATATGCTCTGAAAGTCTTATCCTTTAGATAATTTTAGCAGGTAGTATAGGTAACACTACCAGCAACTCGGAGTTTATGAAAACATCAGAACTCCTTACTCCAAATAAGAACCGCTACTTACCGGTCACGTGGCCAGGCAACATTCTTACCTTTGCCTACAAAAAAGAACAAAAAAAATTATCTGCTAAAATTCCCCACACAAAATCTCACATTTCCGCCTCAAGCTAAACGAAACCATGCGCAAAAACTCCCTTGAAATATGTATCTTAGTTACTCAAACAATACGCTGTGTAGCCTCCAAGAATTCTAAGGCGCGTTATGTCTTAGCTGAAACACAACATAAATAGGTACAGAAGGTCGACTCTATACAGCAAGCGAAATCGCACGCACACATAGACAAGCTTCACGTACAGCGAGTGCAAGCGCACTCACGACCGGCATTCGACAGAGTTCGCCGTCTATCTCCTTTATTTATAATCGCTGCTTAAAATTAAGTAATGATTAGCGACTGTTTAACCATACATTTTTGGGTTATTCCCAAAGTACTCCATTATTTTGTTCTAAAAAGATAAGAATCTCATACATTAATTCCCGAGTTACTCCAAGAAATTATTATTATTTCAAAATACTTATTATTTTGTTCCCATTCTGCTCCATAGGTATCTGGAATTATTCTCAAAGTACTCCAGCGATTATTCGTTATCAATTCTCAAACTGCTCCATCTACATAATTACCTATAAAATACAGTCACATACATTACAGTTAGTCACAAGAAAGCTTAAAAGAAATCCGGTAAAAGTGGAGTGGAGTACTTTGAGAACATTTTAATATTATCATGGAGTAGAATGAAACCTAATTAAAAATATTATATTTTTCATGGAGTAGTTTGGGAACTCTTTTTGGAGTTTTGGAATAACCCACATTTTTGACGTTTAAAGTAACTGGGTAATAGATACCCCTTGGTAAGACTGTTTGTCAGACTTTTGGGCTTCTGACGACCCGTAACGACTGTCAAAGATCCACGAATGACAGCCGGGACCAACGGCTTAACTTGCTTTTCGAGGCAAGGAGGAGTCTTGGAATGTTAAGATGGTCACCCATCCACGGACCAACCCCGGCAAGTGTAGCTTAACCTGATGGATCGACCCGCACGGCTGTTATTATTTAGCCACGAGCTTTAACTTTAATCATCACACTATCACATCACATCACACTTAATATTATCATCACACTAATATTATAAAGGCGAAAGTTCCTGAGTGTGTGTGTGTGTGTGTATGTTTGTTACTTCTTCACGCTCAAACAGCTGGACCAATTTGTATAAAATTTTGCATGGAGATAGCTGACACCCTGGATTAAGACATAGGTTACTTTTTATCCCGATACTCCAACGGGATCGAGACTTACGCGGGTGAAACCGCGGGGCGCAGCTAGTCGCTTATATATGTTTTTTTTAATCTTTATTAGTTTATAGAGAGTTTGATCAGAATGACCATGCCACCCTCATAGGGGCATTCTACATCTACTTATCTACGCTTACCTAGGTGTACAATTTTAAATAGTTTGGCTGTCCTAGACAAGGGAGCAGCCAAGATACTAGTATACATGCCAACATTAATTGAATTCAAACTGTTTTCTATGACATAGATGATGCTCCTCTCAATAAACCCATATGTGTGTTCGCCTGTTCGCGCTCGTTGTATGAAGCTGACCTTCTGTAGTATTCTGTGGCTGGAACTTCACGTTTAGACAATAAAAACTCAGGTAAGCGAGTAGGCGTTCTAAATGCCGCAGCGTTGACATTAAGACACACTTTACATTCTTTTAGTGGACGAGTTGTTTTGAAAGGAAGAAGTGTATGGGTAACAAGTAGTGTTCGGTGCTTGTTTTTACCGATCTTGTTAAGGGGTAATTTTAAATTTGGTATACACTACGATTTTTATGTTATGTGGTAAATACCACACTAAACTGATATGCGTGAACTAAATTCTGAATTTTATTTCGGAAAATAATATTTATACAGGCTGACTGTGAAAAAAAGTCGACTTTCCTACTTTGTACTTATCCGATTGGACCATTTTACAACGTCGTCTTTTTTCTGCGAATTCTAATTTGGTCCCATAGAAAAAGTTGTTGATATTGATGGGTAGAACACCTTAAATTTTGTCGCATGTTTTCAAAGTCAGCTTGTGGAACAGAATTAACGCATAATCTCTTAAGGGGTCATTGTACTCATCATTATGGACAACTTTTACTATGGGACCAACACTGAAATCGCGAAAAAAAATCTGCTATGAAACAGCAGATTTTTTTCTTCTTTCAGATATTTGTGTTCGAATAACTCGTCAAAATGTAGGAAACTGTGTGATTTTTTTTTCGCAGTTCGGGTTTGGTCCCATAGTACTCGTAATAGTTACTGTTGTTCATAATGATGAGTACAATGACCCCGTAAGAGGTTGTGCGTTAATTCAGGGACATGTTGTATAAGTTATCAGACTTAAAATAATAATAATAGGTAATATGTACATGTATATAAAAAGAGGGAAAAGAAACAAAAGGCATCAAAAAGTTCGTCCACGTCGCTATCAACAGGAAAAGTGCCCAAAATGCTGGCAGCATTGCCAGGTTGTATGGCGATGCTGATTCTTTGGCCAAAAAATAGGCCAACCCTCTGATAACGTGAAGAGTCGACCAACCACTTGGCGATATCTCGAAAAACCAAGTGGGCACATGGGGTCCGGGTGCCCACTTGGTTTTGGCCCTAGTGTTTCAAACCCAAATGGCTCGAAAAAATTGTAAAGAAACCTTTTTACAGTCCGTTCAACCGATTTTGACTTCTATTGCATTGGTGGCATGACAAATGGCAGCTGTATTAAACAGTTGGTATTGTAACTACGTTTTTTCTTTTAATGCCATCTTATGCCTAAGGAATAGAAATCAAAATTGGTTGAACGGACTGTAAACAAGTTTATTTAAATGTCTAATCTTTTTTCAAATGGAGTTTAGAAGGAAATGATTACGCAATTGAATCGTATCAGCTTCAACTAAGGTTAAAATAAAACAATACAACCAACTGCATAATAACGAATTTGTCACAAGCAAATTAAACAAACACAATTATTCAGACATCAGTCACTCTGGCGCATACATAATTACAATTTGATATCCGTTCCACCGGTGCAACGAAATCTGACAGACCCCTTTTATTATTTTTTAGGATATCTTCTTCAAACTTAATTAAACGCGTCACATCGCTAAACTTATGCACCCCTAAATCAAACAAAATACAAGCCGGTACAATGCTCCCAGGACCCGGGGTAATGGGTGCATCGGATCACGGGCTCTCGAACAATGAGCAATCAATGGCTAAATTAAACAACTGCCTTCATATACCTTTGTAAAGATAGTGAGGAACTAGAAGTGGCTTCAAAACTCAATGTGCCTATGAAATAAAGAATAAAGAGTTGCGAATTGAGAAATAGTTCACCTCCTTTATAGAACAATCTCATAAATAGAACTTTGTATAGAAGCTAAAGTCTCGCTCAGACCGCGTTCAAAATAGCTTTACAGGTATATTTCCTCTGCACCTTCAGCGTGTGGTATGCCTAGTTTCACCTTTGCGCAAAATATGATTCATTTTTGTATAAAGGCTTCTATATACTGGCGCGACACGCGACGCGACACAAAGGCCCCGCGTGTCGCGAGACGAGCGGTGCCTTTGTGTCGTTTCGCGAGTCGCGCTGGTCTGTAGAAGCCTTAAGATTAGCAAATATTCACTAAGTATTGATGGAACTCGTATCCCAGTTGCAAAACCTTTTCCAACGCAATGAAAGTTGAGACGCAAAACTGCGACCTCTCCGTCGTCTGATTTTGAACCGTATTTGCAACGCCCAGCCACAACGAAGTACGCTCAACCCCTACCCCAATCACTGTCTCATCCAGTCTCCCCACATCCACATCCACATCCTCAATCCCCTCTGTTTACTTAGCGTGAAGATGCGCGTTGAGTGATCGGCTTATTTCGGCGTAGATAATTAAGTCATGAACAAAGGGAATGCAGTTCAACATTACACGTATTGGGGGGAGGGGATGACATGTATCTTCATGCATGTGGATAATGTGACACGTGTATCATAGATGTTGTAATGGGAATTTTGAATCTAGTGAGGTCGTGTGGTTTTTATCCGACTTCCAACAAGGAGGAGGTTATTATATTCGTCTGTTTTTTTCTTTTTATGTATGTTCACAAAATCCGTCAATTGTGGACCGATATTGAAAAAAAAAATTTTGTTTGGAAGGGTATGTTCTCGAGGTAGTCCCATTGTCACCAAGTCAGAATCTGATGAGGAATTGAGGAAATTTTGTAGGCACACCTGTAACGATTTGGGTATTTTTATATAGTAACCCGTGCATTTACTCTCGGAGAGCACCATTTGGTGAACTGCTTGGTAAATATTTCAAGGGTGGCGATTTGAATTAGGGCAAAAACTAAAAAACTGATCCAAAGTCACCGACTTCCGAAATTAAAGTTATTTTTCACTTTGTAGTGTTTTGAATACGCAAAAATTTCCCTCGCAAGTGTGTTGAAAAACGTCATAGGAAACGCGTGTGTATTGATAATTACACACTTGTACCATAATGTACTATTATGTGATGCAAACTATGGTCCAATCGTTTTGTCTTCTTACTAAACATACTTACGCCTTTTGTCACAATGAAACAACTATACCCCTTCCTTACTGTCTCACATATTATACAACCTAACCTTTTTCCCTATCGTCTCCATACAAAATCAACAAGTTCCAAATCACTGAATCCCAAGAAAAATATTCATAAGTCTATTACAGAAAGCCACAACAATATAGATGAAACAAAGAAGCCGTCAGATCTTGAAACTACCAATAGGATATTTCGCGATACACCAAACGTTCCGACGTAGTTTCTTTAAGTTTACGATGGCTCTCTATACGGTGGAGTCGTAAACCGAATCCTCAAAGGAAACTAACAAACTGGTGTATTGGTGTGGCCAGTAAACTCGGGACCTGGGATATTTTTGCAGAAATAAAAGTTTTTGAGGTAATTGCACTTGCTGCTGCGATTTGAAGATGCTTTCCTTGGTGGTGCTTTAAGGCGACGATAACCGACTTTTAATGATTTTATACTGAAGATCACGTCTAAACGAGTAGTATTAATGATTTGAAAAAAATATATGTGAAATTAGAGCATTTACTCAATAACTTAATATATGAATAATTTCGTTTGCGTTTACATTACATTTTGAAATTAATTTGTAAAGTTATGTCTAACGCGGATAAAAAACTGAGAATGGCGCAAAATCTACAAAGCATATTTTTCTAAAACCTTCACCAATTTAAAGATAATTTAATTATTGATCATTTAGTACCAATACGCGTTTTATTAAAATACCTTTTGTTTTGTGTACAATAAATTAATAATGCGTCAAATTGGGGACAGCGCTCCTTGATGGGCGAGTCCTATTACTGGCTGAACGTACGACGCGTTGCGTGAGCTCAGTACAGAACACGCAAGCTAACCACTCAAGGTCACTGGCATATAATATCTGCATCTTAAGTTGTAAGCTGATTTACAATAATGATTTAAATTGTCATTAATTGAATTTCATGAAGAAGGTTGCTGAGTATCGAATCTCAGAAATTCTATTACCATCCCATAAGCACATCACAATAGAGGCAGGCTAAGCATAAAAAGAGTATTTTATGTAATTATTTGATGTTGCTTGGCTTGATGTTCTATTTATTTCAAGAAATCAAGATAAAACAAATACACATAATAAAAGGCTTTATCTTTCTATAGATACAGAAAAAGAAGAGTATATGGAGGGGTATGGGGGGTATGGGTATGTGGTTATATGGAGTGTCCATTATATAACTTACCCTAGAGATAATAAATATAATTAAGTACTAAATAAAAATAATAATAAATAAATAATGAATAATTTAAAAATAAAGGGTTTTTAAAATGTTAATAAATAAATAAATGTATATAATCTATAAAACAATAATTATAATTCTTAAATTCAATTCTGTATTAATAAAACAGTTATAATACAACCAATAATAAAATGTATCACATTAAATACCCAAGGTTCTTCCTCCTCTCTCCTACTTGATCTATGCTGTGCCCGACAGGGTCCATAATTGTGACTAAATAATTATTTCCTTACCAGCTATATACATTATGGTACGCAATAAAGAATTGAGAATTGAATTGAAAAGGCCTACTAAAATTTTCAAACCAGTTTCACATAACTACTACTAACCGTGAGTCAATGGTCAAATTGCAACGGAATTCTGAAGACTGTAGCCGACAGGATCTCATCTCCGCTATGGAGATCCTTTATTGAGCGGGGGGTAATTTGAGTGTTGTGTTGTGTATTAATTTAAATTTGTAATGGTATGGATCTAGTTATCTGAATTAAATGAATTTTATTTTATTTATTTAAAATAATAGTGAACTTTGCCACTTTTGATAAACTGGTGTATTTTAATTAAGCTTGATTTTGTTGAAAACGTCATCTTTTTTTAAATATAATAGAAAGAGTACCACGAGCTACTACTGATGACTAAATAAAAAGGACAAAAAATAACATAATTTCACTAAATAAGGGAAGTAGTAATGATGGGTTGGCTAAGATCAAGAATCATAATCTCAATAATCCGTACCACAAGCATGTGCATTCGCGACATAAGACACTATTTTAAACTAATAGCCAAGTTATTCGGTTTCGACGATGGAGCAGTAGACAAGACTGATGTGGATGCGGCCGACGTACTGACCAATCACTCAATCAAAAGTCTGTATTCTTAAACATAATAATACATCTTTTCTATATTCTTTCTCTTTTTTATACATAATATATCTTTTCTATATTCTTGTCGATTGCAAAAAACATCGCGATGGTTTTATGAGCTAGTTTTATTAGTTAATTAATAATTCGGCAGTACTGTAGTTAGAGATTATTTTATTTTGTATTTTATTGAATTGCCATTTATTATTATAGATTATATACTCCAACTACAAAAAAAGGCAACTCCCACCTAAGCAAATTCATTGTAAGCTAATTAAGTTATTAGTTCGTTACATAAAACGTCCAACGTCCATAGTTTTCGTATACATATTAAAGAACAATAAGTTACATCGACTTCTGTCGAGCAAAGACGTTCAATGTTCTTCTGAGCACAAGTATAAAATAAATGCTATAAAACTTATATTAACTGCTTCGGAAAACATGCGGTATAAGACTAAGATACTTATTGGTGAATCGAAGATATTGGTTCTATTTTATTATTTACATACTTAAGTTGCTTTGGGGTTTCGGCCAGACTGGTTAACTAATAGGAATATTGGCCGCTGCGGTGCAGAGATTTTGTAGCATTTTATTGAAACTTAATGATAGGTACGGTCCTATTAAAAGGTTTATTTATAACTAGCTTTTGCCCGCGACTTCGTACGCGGATCCTGTTGCTTATGCCAGCGACAACGGGGTCATCAAAATCGAAGATCTGAAACGTCTGATGGTGAATTCTAAGAGCCCGGGGACGGGAAACAGCGTTATGCGTGAGACGATTCGAGACGTTCCAGATCTTTCATTTTTGTAAGTCAACAGGAAATGCCCATCAGACTAAACAACTTTTGCTAAGACGTCATTCCTATATATGTTCTAAGACGTTCCAGATCTTTCATTTTTGTAAGTCAACAGGAAATGCCCATCAGACTAAACAACTTTTGCTAAGACGTCATTCCTATATATGTTCTAAGACGTTCCAGATCTTTCATTTTTGTAAGTCAACAGGAAATGCCCATCAGACTAAACAACTTTTGCTAAGACGTCATTCCTATATATGTTCTAAGACGTTCCAGATCTTTCATTTTTGTAAGTCAACAGGAAATGCCCATCAGACTAAACAACTTTTGCTAAGACGTCATTCCTATATATGTTCTAAGACGTTCCAGATCTTTCATTTTTGTAAGTCAACAGGAAATGCCCATCAGACTAAACAACTTTTGCTAAGACGTCATTCCTATATACGTTATAGTGTCGCTGTATCTATGTTATGTTGTGGTATTGTTTGTTTTTGCAAGACTTCTCTTCTTCCCCCTCTTCTGTCTTTGGGGCCCCTTAGGCATTCCTAGGTTTACCCAATGAGACGACCCGCCTGCAGGGTAATTGCGTAACACACTATCAGTAGCAATGGGTTTAATTTTGACAGTTCAACAACATTAATTGCGTTATTAACGTTGTCGAGCAAACATTTTTTTTGAACGTATAAAGCAATGGTTTGTGGCGGCATCAACATCGCCACATGCGAACTACGCGTCACACTGACGTCACGAAATATCCTGCATCATGCAAGCAGAGTTTACCGCGCAACTAGCATATACAACGTCCTGACATCAATCGTCGGGTTAGTCAGACTCACCGCCGGCCAAGGCATGCTCTCACCGACCCAGATGACCCCATTACCCTCCTCCAAGAAAGCAGTAGGGTACCAGTAGAGTACACAAATTACACAGACCGACATTCCGTCCTTGCCACCGAGGTACCACGCGTAGTCCCAGACTAAATTGTCCCCCCGTCCCTTACACGTCGAATCGCCAGCCACCCGCGCCGAGGCTGAGTGCGCCGTAGCATTAATAGTAACCCCAGATAATAATCATGATTTAAACTTTGATCCAGCCTGTCCTCAACTTGCTGTTCCCCCCAACGACGCCCTAAGCCGAGGTCCGCACCCCACAGGGGGTGCCCTTAGCGCGCAGTCGTTTAGTTTATAATATTTATTTTCGCCCTGGCTGGAGGCCTTAAGCTCACACCTTAAGGCAGACAAAGGCAAATCCGGTTAAGTAGTCACAGCCTCTCAAGGCCACCTACGAGATGCCATACATACAAAAATACAAAAAAAAAAAAAAACAACCGTCGGGCAGTTGCCCACCAGACACGACACCGTTCTGGTCGGAGGATTCTCCCTTTTCTATAGAGGATGAGTGAACTTTACACCCTGTTCCTCATACCTCTATAGGTTTAACAATATACTTCAAAATGATACAGATTGTGATTCGAACTGTGTTACGCAATTAAGGTACTGGGCACACATGATTGTTACAATTTCTATGCAAAAGTATACGACGACGACGGTGCCATAGGCGATGAACGGTTTGGATGTTGAGGTTCTTCGCTAAACTACTTATCCTATTTGTAAAAGGCAATTTTTTTTTGCAGTCATGATTGATTGAACCATGCTTCCATAATCATAATCTCCAATAAAGCATACAAAATTACAAATAGACGTTATCTATCATTCAGTACATCACGGAAACAACTCTTTAGGTAGGACATGCAACTCTATACTATATCAAAGGCACAACATTTATCATTTCACGCATCTAACCAGTAAATACCAGCGTTGAATTATTAGCTAGTAATGCAGCCTGAATGTTCGCGCTTCGTTCTTTATTCCGCTAACTCACGCACATGTGGGGCATAGAGTAGAAAATATGTTGGTAGATGGGACTGGATGTACTTGTTATTATTATTTATATTTTTTGTTTATTTAATCTTTTAAACATATTAAATAAATATTTATATATTTATTATAAATTTATTTATTAGCTCATCATCACTATCATTACAGGGATTTCCTAAATCAATAGTGTGGCCATAAAAAAGAAAAAAAAAAAAGAAAAGGGTTCCGGAGACAGGAACCTCCTCACGGTACGAGCCGTATCGAGGAGTACTGCCTTCTGAATCACGCCCTTGATCCAACCACTTAACGAGAGCCTCGAGAGATGTTGATCGAGGCTTTCGGCAATCAGGCCATTGGCCGATACGACATTGACATTATTATTATTAATTCTTATTATTCCAGACTACAATGTGGTTTAAATTGTTAGTAATAAAATAGCATAGCGGCGGCTATCGATTGCCACGCAGCCTACGGAGTAGCGAGGCGAATACGCAAAGCATAGTAAACCTTTTGGGTAGAATGTGAACCACAGGGCTCCCGGGTACAATGCTATGCAGTATGCCTTTTAAAAAGGGGTTATTTTAATTGCGTCTGTACATCAAGAAAATGTTTGGGCCAGCATATTCGCCCTAACTGACAATGCCACATAGGTGATGATTGTCACACTCAAACGTAAATGCCTCCTTTTCGATATTTTTTTTTTGTATCTTGTATAATGATAAGAAAATGATCATTTTATGTCTGAAAGAATATTCCATAAAAATGAAAATTGCTAAAGAAATCTGTGAAAAAGCCATGCCATGCCAATAAATATGTTTTTTTTTTAAACGGTTTACATAAAGTGGTCAAGAAATTTAAAAAAAATATATAATTATCAAGAATCGCAGAAAATACATGGGATATTTTCGAATACTTACCCCTGGGCATAAGGAAAAATATCTTTTGTAAAGACGTCATTATTTGTACCATTCTGTATAAGGTATGTATGTGATGAAAAAGCACTCCCTGTCAACTATATCCCACCACTTGAGTGTCGGTCCTAGGTTGGCGATACTTACGGCCTCGACTATTTCTACGACCATCGGTCCTCCTGCAAACGTTGCCAGTCCACTACCACCCATCTTGCTAACTCTAATGGAGTAGGTATTAAGTCTATGCATTTATCATCATGATATACTCCATTTGAAATAAGATCAGACTTTAAATAAACTTGTTTACACTCCGTTCAACCGATTTTGACTTCTATTCCGTAGACATATGGATGGCATTAAAAGCAAAAACGTGGTTACAATACTCGTACCAACTGTTTATTGCAGCTGCCATTTGTCATGCCACCAACGCAAAAGAAGTCAAAATCGGTTGGACGGACTGTAAAAAAGGTTTATTTAAATGTCTAAACTTATTTCAAATGGAGTATAGGTACTTCATAATCAGTTTCAATTTACACAAAGTAAAGCACCTGTCTAGGTTCGAACTTGCGACCTACAAACTCGTAAGTCGTGGCCGTTCCCACTGGGCCACCACTGCATCTCCCTAGGTACAACAAAGCACCAATTTATACGAAATGAATGCTGGATAAAATTATTTTAAGTACTTCGTTTGACTCACGCATGCAATTGAATCGACCGAAATAATCCATTTTGATGCCAATATCCATTGGTGTATTAAACCCAGTAGCTTTCAAAGCAATAAAATAAAATATTTCCACGCATATCAGCTGTCAAAATGAACGATTTTTTCGGGATTAAACCCTTTGTTTTAATGTGAATGAGAAAATTATGCAAAGTATTTTTATCTGGTACCGACCAACGTCTGACTTCTAATGAATAAAATACTAATATTGTAAAAGTAGGGACTGACCTTGAAGTTTTTAATTAAGTGAACCTTAGGGTAAAAAACGGTAGACCTATAGTGTAGATTCAAAAATCATTTAAGTAAGTAGAAGTAAGGCTTTTTAGTGCCTGGAGGCGCCCGATCCCAGACAACAGGCACGCTCGCGACGAGGTTGCCCACAGCCATGTAGCTCTCGGCACGGCAACCTTAGCTTGGGTGTGTTGTTCGTATCACACAGAAAAAAACAATAATCCTCCAGTTCCCTTAGTCGCCTTTTACGACCCCCACGGGATGAGATGGTTGGTTCTATTCTACTACACGGCAACCACTCGGGGCAGGTCAGGTCAGGTGGTCCTGGGACGCGGTGGTGTCCTTCTGTGAAACAGTCGTGTCGCAGAAGGAGGCTGAGGAAAGGGAGCGGGAGATCTCGTCCGCTCACCCGGCCCGCAGCAGGCGCATTGGGCGTCGGAAGAGGGCTGACAACGCCCTCTTCCGGCCAACCTAAATGGGTCCAGGGACGGCGGACTTGGGGACGTCCGCCGCCCCCTATCACACTGGACCCGAGGTGGCGGCGCGTAGTGTTCCACGCGCGCCCCTTTCAGACGTTGCGGGGGGAGTCAAACACCTCACCCCCCAGACTTAAGGTGGCCCGCAGACGCGCACGGCCGGCACTAGCCGGGGATTGCGGAAGTAATAATAGATCCCAAGATCCCCGGTGCAAGTGTGAGAGGGGAACACTGGGGTGGTTTTTAGTCAGTAAGAGTCTGACAGCCCGACAGAGTGGGCGTATGGCCAGATGTATGAACGTAGGCGAAGCAAAAGGAATATGTAAGGAGCGTAACACGTGGCGTTCTATAGTTTCTGCATAGGTACTCCATGGGAAGAAGGCGTGAGTTTATGTATGTATTTAAGTAAGTATTTTAAATGCGACTTCAGCATATCCTATCTAAGATATTACCAGACGTAAGACATAGCTCAAACAAATATGTACTGAAAATATCAGCAAAAGTTGTTTTCAGCTCTTCGTATCTTGGGCTCTCTTCCTTCATTTAATGAATAACGATTATGTCTTTACAAAAGTATTTCACTACATTATTGTAAAACAAAGTACCCGCGCCGCGTCTGTCTGTCTAAACGCAATAAATTAAAATACTGGCCAAGTGCGAGTCGGACTCGCGAACGAAGGGTTCCGTACCATTATCTATAAAAACTGCAAAAAATCACGTTTGTTGTATGGGAGTCCCCTATATTTATTTTATTTTGATTTAATTATTTATTTTTACAGTAAATACATAACTAAATATTCTGTGAATATTTCAAGCATCTACCTGTTGCCGTTATCAATATAGAGCAAAAACGAGCAAAAAAATCACGTTTGTTGTATGGGTTTCCCTTAAATATTTATTTTATTCTATTTTTTTGTATTTTTTGTTATAGCGGCAACAGAAATACATCATCTGTTAAAATTTCAATTGTCTAGCTATCATGGTTCATGAGATACAGCCTGGTGACAGACGGACAGACAGACGGAGAGACAGACAGACGGTGGAGCCTTAGTAATAGGGTTCCCGTTTTACTCTTTGGGTACGGAACCCTAAAAACTACCAAACGGATTTTCATACGGATTTCATCAATAGACGAGCAAAAACGTAGTTACAATACTAACTGTTTATTACAGCTGCCATTTGTCATGCCACCAATGCAATAGATGTCAAAATCGGTTGAACGAAATGTAAAAAAGGTTAATTTAAATTTCTAATCTTATTTCAAATGGAGTCTATTAGTTTACAATTCTATTTTTACTTCTGTGAAGCATCCTTCGTGTAGGCAAAAGTTGACCCACAAAACTAGAAATTTTCAAGTGACGCATCTTTAACATTTAACTATATATGCTCAGGTACACATGCGAATGCCATAATAAAATGGTTTTATGTTACTGGAAGCCTGTCAGCCATTTTGGAAAATATTACAAATATATAACAAAAAAATATGTCCGCATGTCTTGCTTTAACATAGCTTGGGTTATTGATAATGTTATAGAGATTTATGTATGTGTCTTTGACTACTTTTTAACCGACTTCCAAAAAAGAGGAGGTTATTATGTTCAGCTGTATGTTTTTTTTTATGCTTGTTCACCTATATGTCCATCAATTATGGACCAATTTTGAATTTTTTTTTTTGTTTGAAAGGTTACGCTCCCGAGGTGGTCCCATTGCCACCAAATCAGAATCTGATGAGGGGATCTCATGGAAATCGAGAATTTTATAGGCAAACCTATAGCGATTTGGGTATTTTTATAGTAACTCGTGCATTTGCTCCCGAAAATCACCATTTGGTGAAGTGAAACTGATGATGGAGACCACAGATGGTCACCGGAACAACATAATAATAAGTATTTAACAGGTTGCGATTCGATTAAGTACTTTAAATGGTTGCTAAGCAATGTATGCTCGTCACAATATAATGGTGAGTGGCATTTCTCCTGGTTCTTACCAGGAGAACTCCTCAAGAATTAACGTCTCAGCATCGAGAAAAGCAGTTATTTTTCACTTGGTAGTGTTGTATTGGAAGTTGGTTATTTTAAGAACTAAAACAAACAGGCCTACTTTGTCATGCTGGTGTACGCGACAGCTACGTCTTACACTCATAAACAGCCTTTAACGTTCCTACTGCTGGGATACAAGCCTTCGTCTCTGTGAGAGGGTTTCCTCACGATCTTTTCCTTCACCGGTTTGAGATCAGTGGAGATGAAATAATTTACATTTCGTTAACTAAATAATTACTGAGGAACAGATATGTGGGGCGTTCATTATAGTCAGTCCTGCCATGCTGGCCCCGGGCGTCGGGAGTCGCAGGCCGATTTCCGGCCACCGTAGGCGCGGGTTTGCGAACGGTAAGCGATGGATAGCTCACCATCCGATAAGGACCAGGCCCGGGTCGACGGCGTGTTGTGTTCCACGCGCGCCTAAAGAGATGTCAGCACCAACTGACGGGGTCCGATAGGGCCAATGCCTGCCAGGGTTGCGAGTTTGTCCAAAAGAGATATCATGCGCACAGGCAACGGAAGGAACACGCGTGGGTTTTAGTCAGTAAAAGTCAGACACGCCCTCCCGCTCCGCCCAGAGCGGGAAAAGTTATTTGATAATTTCCGACCCAAAAAAAAAAAGGTTCAAACCTACGATCGTCAACTCGTAAGTCTCGTTTGTTACCACTGGGCCACTATAACTGCTCTCTTACACTCGCACCACGTCATTGTGTTGTCATTGTGATAATCTAGTATGCGCGTATTTTGCGGCCAACTGTTGGACGCAATTTTTTTCGACGAGCTTAATATAATAATTCATATAACTGTCTATCTAGATATATTTATATCTTTGGTATGTGTGTTGGGTGTGTTGTTGAAGTAGCGTATAATCGAAAGTGTCTGGGACAGACCTACCTATGTAGGGATAAAAAAATAATAGGTCATAGGATATTGGTTTTAGGGGCGTATGTAAGGAATTAAATTTAAAGATAAGGCCAGTATGAGTTTTTATTGCGATGCCAGTTATATACACGAGTAGCTACGCGCGGTTAGGTATTTTTGTAATTAATTATAAATGTTGTATTAAGGCTCTTACAGACTCACGCGATATCGTGGGCGCGACAGGCAGCGATATAGAAATTGTGCTACTAATGTCGCGTCGCGCCCGCAATATCGCACCAGTCTGTACAAGCCTTTAAGTTGACCTACTTTTATTAAAAGCTTGGTGATTACATACATACACATGAATCGAGAAAAACTGTTGTTTTTTAATCAAATAGTTATGTTAGGAATCATTCTTGATGCGAAACTACAATGGGGACTATAGTAACATCTCTTGGGGGCGGCTAAGCTCGGCTGCTTATGCTGTAAGAAAAATAAGACAGTTGACAGATGATAAGAACCGCGCGTTTGGTCTATTTTAGTTACTTCCACAGCATTATGTCGAATGGCATTTTACTGTGGTGTCGGGCTGCTGACATTGAATCCATCTAAAATTTTCAAAAGAGAGCTGTCAGAGCCATTTTATACGTTGCCGCGAACTGTTCAAAAAGATTAATATTCTGACAATACCTTGCCAATTCATAGGTATATGAAAATACTATGTTTATAACGAAAAATCTACGTTTTGTTGATAAGATAAGAGATATATCATTTTATTACTAGAAATAAAGATAAAATTGATCAATAATTTTTCAGATTATCCAATCTTATATACCAAAATCAAAATTCAAAATGAAAATGAAAATCAAAAATATTTTTATTTCACATAAACCTACATGGGCACTATGAAACGTCAGAAGCTAGGTGCACGGTTCCAATTGGTCGTTTCCTATGGAGACGAGCCGGCAAGAAACTCTTTAAAAAAAATAAAATTGGCTTTTACAATGTTTTCAAATTACAGTGTTAATAGGTATGAGAGGACAGCGTAGGCCCGTCAAAAGTACCAGGTATAACAAAATAGAAAATGGTCTACAGATCTACAGTCTATTAAGCCTACAACGTCCTCACGTTGACAAAAAAAACAATATAAAATATGATTAAAATAATAAAAGTTAGTACCTTGTTGAAATTTAAAATTGTAGGTATAATAATGTCAAATAAGAAAAACATTATGTCAGTGAAGTTTGTAAAAAAAAGATAAAATTAAATTAAAAAATAATTTTGTAATTTGGGAGCAGTTAATAGACATTTACATAGTTTTGCCGTTAATGAGGTACCAGAGAAGCCACATGTACAGAAAGAATTAATGCCAAACTTCCTTGTCTTCAACGTAGTCTTTAATTTTATAATATGCTTTTTTGATAAGGGTACGTTTAATGTGCGTTTTGAATTATATTATAGGGTACTTACTGTGTTAAATGTTACAACAAAATACCTTGTGATATAGCAATTAAATGAAAGAAAATTTAAAACACATATTACAAGTACACTTTGTAAACATAAGCATATTAGAAATAAGAGGATTATATCCAAGATAAGAATGCTTGGAAACATGCTGGTTCAGCTCCATAGGACAATCTAGAGTCTAGACAAAATCAAACTGGTTGCTATTTTAAGTGTATAATTTTATATTTTAATGACATTGACTTTACATTCTGTGATTACCTTAACTCACACACTGACTTACTTTGGGTTTTTTTTGGAAAACGTATACTTTTACAATGTTTGTGAATAGTGATACTGAGCACCTTGTAGCTATCACATAATGTATTTATTTGTCAATGCTTACTTTTAATCATTCTTAGCTATTGTGGTATAGTAAATAAATTCTATGTGCATCGTCTTCACCTATATAATTATATAAATAATATTATACTTACATAAAATATTTTAAAAGAGTAACGGTGGAGTTTCTTGCCCATTCTCCTCCATGCGAAACTACCTTTTGGAAGGGGCAACTACTAGAATCAATATATTTTTTTTGTAAATTTTGACGTTAACAACTGCCTTCTATGTGCATATTTTAAATACTTCATTTGACTTTTGAAAAACGAAGAAATGGCAAACAAAATGGAATGGAATGTTGGAATGGGCAGCATACTGCGATCGCCAACCCGCCTGCCAAGCGTGGCAATTATGGCAAATCCCCCCTTTTTGGGGGAGACCTAAGTCCAGCAGTGGACCTCTTTCGGCTGACTTTGATACATAAACTCAGGCCTTTTTTCAATGGGTGAAGGCAGAAATTACAGAACGGCACCTGCTACAATCTTTATAATACTCCTTTTGCTTCTTCGAATATAAATCCTAAGTATCGGCCGAATGTTCGGCCGTTGTTTGACTACGGCTAACTATGGCTGACTACGGAGAAAGAAAAAACAAAACCACAGTCAAAGAGATAAGCAAAAGTCAAAAATGTGACTTTAAGTCGGGTAAGGATTCAAAGTCAAAAACGGAAACTATGGAAGTTATAAAACGACCGAATATTCGGCCGATACTTTGGATTAACGCTTCAGAGTAGACCCCCAGCATCCTATTTGCGTAACACAATATCAAACACAATCTGGATAACTTTTAAGGATACTGCTAATCCATTGCTTCATCATCATCAGCCCATAGCACGCCATTCAGCTCGATTCTCGGCAACTCTCATCCAGCTGCCACCAGCCACTCGTCGCTCCACCTAGCCGTAGGGCGTCCTACCTTACGTTTGCCGATTCGCGGTCTCCACTCAAGAACACGTCTACCCCAACGGTCATCGGTTCTACGGCTAATATTGCCGGCCCATTGCCACTTCAGCTTGCTTATTCTGTGGGCTATGTCGACAACTTTGGTTCTCTGCCGGATCACTTCGTTCCGGATTCGATCCCTCAGAGAGACTCCAAGCATAGCCCGGTCCATAGCTCGCTGAGCGACCTTGAATATATGGACCAGCCGTACCGTGAGTGTCTACGTTTCGGCTCCGTAAGTCATAACAGGTAAGACGCACTGATTGAAGACCTTCGTCTTTAGGCTCTGTGGCATACGCGATGAGAAGACTCGACGAAGCTTCCCAAATATTATTATTCTATTGCTTCATAATATGTTCTAAAAATTTGTCTGCTCAGCAAAGTAAATAACGCAAATAATGTTGTTGACCTGACAAAATGAAACCGATTGCTACTGTACTTAAGTGGGTTACGCAATTACCCCGCAGGTCATGATTAAGAGGCAGATAATCACCGTTGACCTTGGCCATACAAATGCGCGTCGCGCTCACGCCGCACCACCATTAACTTTCATAGGGAATATTTATTTTTAGTAAAGAAAATATGAATACTTGTAAAAAATCATAAATAGAATTATAGATAATAATACAGCCTATTTATACAAAAAAAATCATGAAAATATCTTAAGTAGTTTGGAAGTAATATCGTTTTTTATGCTTTAGGTAGACATTACTTCCTGAATTTATTTCATAAAATATTTTACCACAATACTTAAATATTTACATATAAAATTGATGTGTATGCGTTCTATTTTAACATACATTTTTTGCATAACTTACTTGCATTATATGAATTCGTAATAACAAATTTAAAAGTCACTAAAATCATATATTATCTGCACCTTAAGAGCCAAAGTTCTGGTTGAGTCTGAAACTAGTCGCGCAATTCCGATAAAATAACTATAAAAAACTACTCCGTGATGTTTTGGACAACTGAGTAAACATTTAAAACATCGCATTAAAAAAACTCAACAATAAAACTTCTATTAAAACTCAATATTTTCTACGAAACAATTCCTCAATACTTTGACGACCATACAACAACATATTACTTACGTTTGAAAGAACAATCATAAAAAGGTCCGTAGTACAAAAATAACACAATTAATCCGGCACCAATTCCTTTATTATTATAAGTTTAAAATGTTGCCGAATATTTAGGGGTTGGACCACAAAGGAAACTCTTCTTCCGAATGAATGACTTTTGTATAACGGCTGTGGTCTAAATTAGGAGACTAGCGATTTTTGTAAATTATGAAATAACTAGCTGCACTCCGCGGTTTCACCCGCATAAGTCTCGATCCCGTAGCAATATCGGGATATAAAGTAGCGTATATGTTAATCCAGGGTGGCAGTAATAACAGATCCCAAGATCCCCGGTGCAAGTGTGGGAGGGGAACACTGGGGTGGTTTTTAGTCAGTTAGAGTCTGACAAACCCCTCCGCCCGCCCCAGGGCGGAGGACATCCATGAGGATTTCCAACCCCGTGAAAAAAAAAAAAAAAAAGGGTGTCAGCTACGTCCAAACAAAATTTTATCAAAATTGGTCCAGCCGTTTGAGCATGAAAAAGTAACAACAAACACACACTCACAAACTTTCGCCTTTATAATATTAGTGTGATTAGATAATTATAGTGTGATGTGATAAATAGGTATTTTAAAAAGGGAAAACTGTTTAGTACCTGCATTCTTATCTTTTTTGTTCGTCGAACGTCGATCGATCAGGTTGAGCTACGCTTGCCACGGTTGGTCCGTGGATGGGTGACCATTTTTACATACCAAGACTGCTCTGTGCCTTGGAAAGCACGGTAAGCCGTTGGTCTCAGCTGTCATGCGTGTAAAAACCACTACACGGCACAAAGGCCCCGCGTGTCGCGGGACGAGCGGTGCTTTGTGTCGCGTCGCGTCGCGCGACAAGTCGCCCCGGTATGAAGAAGCCTTAAACGAAACAAAAGGAGTACGAGTATGTAAGGATTGTAGCAGGTGGCCTTACCAGTAGCAGTAGCAGCTTCCTATAGCAGTAGTTTCTGCCTACTGCTATAGGAAGAAGATGTGAGTTTATGAATGTATTAACTACTTAGTCTGCTTTTCACTTGGACCACACCAGACAAGGGCACATAACAATGCATCCCTGTTTCGCACGTGAGCTCATCGCATCGATCAAAATGATTTATCTGCATCCGATGAGGGTCAAACTTTGAGCCCTTATTACGTTAATTATTATTGAGATTCTTTTCTGAAGATTGATCTGTTAGAGCAACAATATTATTGGATGTATTTCTTTTTTTATTTTGCGGCTCTAATTGTCTATCAAAATTATACCTGGGCCTAAATATACGAAAAAAAAATCCTACTATTTTCCGAACTAATTTTAGACATTGAAACTCAAAGAGATTTTTTTAAACATACTTTACTACTATCCAGAATATTACTATATCCGACTCGCCGATTTTTTTTTTCAATCATCAGTCGTCGTACATAAAGTAATCTGACGATTGAAATATCAGCTGCTCTAAGACATCAATTTGAATAAGCTAAGCAGAATTATTTAAAAAAAGCCGCCGTACCTAGTACATTAGTCAACACAGTTGTATATTATGCAATCACATATTATAATATTTCCTGCTTCATTTCGTAAGCTGCGGTAATAAACAGAAAATACGAAGCAAAAATATGAAGCAAATAGGAAGCATCGCGGCGATAAAATGAAATACACAATAAAGTAACAAGCGACGCGATGCACAATGCAGTCAGCTTGAGTTAATTAGTCAGTATTTATATTTAACGTTACTTCTATTCTTACAATGGAGGAGAATGAAAAAAGTATAAATTATTGTGTGTGTTAATAACATAGTTCGCTCTGTAAATAAAGCAGAAATACATAAAATTAACTTGGTTTTTTATGATAAATTTTCTTAATTCGAGTGGCCTGATGAGCCAGTACATAAACCTCTATCCGTCCCTGAAAAAAAAAAAAACTCTCGCTGATAACCTCGCGTACATCATCATCAGCGTAGCCTTTTCCTAACTTTGTTGGGGTCGGCTTCCGGTCTAACCCGATGAAGCTAAATGCCAGTATTTTACATGGAACGACCGTGAACGACGTGGCTATCTAACGTTCACAACCCGGGTAGGTAACACGATGACCCTTGGTAAGGCTGATGTGCAGACTTTCGGGTTTCTGACTACTCGTAACAACCTGTCAAAGATCAACAAAACACAACGGGACCCATGGCTTAACGTGCTTTCCGAGGCACGGAGGGGTCTTGGTATGTAAAGACCCATCCACGGACCAATTCTGCAAGCGTAGCTTAATTTAACCTCATCGATCGACCCGTGAGGCTGTTTTTACTTAGCCACGAGCCCCTCGCGTACCAAAGAATAGAAAAGAGTGTAAGTTAGTATTCATAATTATTATTTTATAATCTTCTTAATAATTCTTGCTTTCTATCACACTTTGGGATCTTGCATCCAGGCTTCCAAAGTATGTGGATCACCCGGAGGACACGGTGGAGCATACGGTGGAGGTCTACCCGGGTTGGGCGGAGCACCACCGTGTCCTCACGGAGGCGATCAGTGGCGGCGATCTTTCACGTCTGGCCCTGGTTCAGGCCATGGTTCGGAGCGAGAGTGCATGGAAGGCCGTCACCTCCTTCTGCGAAGCAGTAACTCGCGAAGGAGGAGGCGAAACGCGTGAGGGAGAGGCAAAATTAGCGCCCTTACGCCCCTAGTCACTGCCGGAGACGTCCCGGGCGTCGGGAGTCACAGGCCGATTCCCGGCCACCGTAGGCGCGGGCTTGCGGACGGTGGGCGATGGATAGCTCGCCGTCCGATAAGGACCAGCTGGGGTCAACGGCGCGTTGTGTTCCACGCGCGCCTCAAAGAGATTTCCGCACGAACTGACGGGGTCCGTTAGGGCCAATGCCTGCCAGGGTTGCGAGTTTGTCTGAAAAGGATATCGTGGCCCTGGCACACAGACAAATGAAGGAACATGGGTGGGTTTTAGTCAGTCAAAATCTGACACGCCCTCCTCCTCCTGTTATTTTATAATTTCACACCCAAAAATAACAAAACTTGCAAACTAAATCCGCCTTATTACAAAACAAGATTTATATTTGACATGGCTTAAACCATGGAGCCAGTTTTTGTAATAAGAACGTAACAGTGAATGAAATACCGTTCTTTTTACAAAACTGAAAACTTAGTTCGGTACTAAGTTGTCAGTTTTGTGTATATGAACTTTACCATAGTCGGTATAAAGTTCGAAATTCAATAATAGCTCCATGTTTTAAACCCGGGTCTGAAAATAAACCTTGTTTTGTAATAAAGGGTGTTTTCCTAAATTATGTATAATTTCTATGAAAATTATAAATATCCACTCTAAAACCCATTTTAGGGGTGTTTAGCAAATTCTTATCCATAGACATTCTGATACTTACACATTTTAAATGAAAAACAGACAACAAATTCCAAAATTCGAATACTCCCTTCTTCCCTATTTCAAATAATCCCTTTCTGCCTATAGGTACATTCACGTACAATGGACGATACAAAGATTAATCCAAGCGACATTCAGATTACATGTGTGATACTATTGTACGCAACTGTACCGGGGTACTGGTATAGAAACACGGCTTATTATTTTGTGATCCGTAGAAGGTTTGGACATTCAATGTAAGCATTGAATTTAATTGTGAAGATTGAATTTCATTTTGATTGAAATCTTGATGTGAAGTAGAATAAAAATAGGTAAGAATTAAAATAAATGGGTCGTTGAATCCATGGTAGGTATATTTTGAAAACGTCGCGCGTCGGTTAGGCTGTTTATTGCATTGCATCTAATTCATAAAACATGCTTGCTAAAATAACCATGAAAACCATGTGTTGCCAACCAAACTATGGACTGTGTATATAGAGCTACTTCTGAAAGATTAATACCTATGTAGTTATTATACGTTTTGCTTTTTATGTAACAGGTCTTGCTATGAAAGAGCGGACTCTCCTAATACAGGTACAGTCAGCATCAAAAGTCGATGACCACATTCAAATTTTCAAAATCACTGTACATTATATATTATTATATTATTATTTATATTATTGATTTTGAAAATCTAAATGTAGTCATCAACTTTTGATGCTGACTGTACTATCTGCCTAAAAGGAGGATCCAATCAAAAAATTGTTTATACTTGTTTTACCAATAAACAATTTTTTTATTTTAGTTAAGAGCGTATACACCGTACAGCATTTCAAGCCCTTGTTTTTCGAAATGACTTAACTGATTTTAATTAAACTTCTTACGCATGCAGGATACAAAGGTCTAAAAAGTTAGTAAAGAACATTTTTCGAAAAATAGTGTTACAGCCAAATTCAGTTCCATAGAAACAGAGATTTCCAGTTATCTGTGTTTAAATAAGACATTTCGAAAACATTCTTTACTAACTTTTTAGACCGTTGTATCCTGCTTATGAGTATGATGTTTCAATAAAATCGGTTTCGTCATTTCGAAAAACAAGGGCTTGAAAGTTTGTATGAAATGCCGTAAGGTGACGAACCAAAAACGCTTTTAAGGGGCCGATAACCGACTTTTAATGATTTTATACTGAAGATCACGTTTAAACGAGTAGTGCTAATGATTTAAAAAAATAATATGTTAAATTAGAGCATTTTTTCAATAACACGATTATGTGAATATTTTAGATTATGTTTATATTACATAGCGAAATTAATTTGTAAAGTTATGTCTAACGCGGATAAAAAACTGAGAATGGCGCAAAATCTACCAAGCGTATTTTTCTGAAACCTTCACCAATTTAAAGATAATTTAATTATTGATCTTTTAGTATACGCGTTTTATTAAAATACCTTTTGTTTTGTGTATAATAAATTAATAATGCGTCAAATTAGGGACAGCGCTTCTTGATGGGCGAGTCCTATTACTGGCTGAACGTACGACGCGTTGCGTGAGCTCAGTACAGAACACGCAAGCTAACCACTCAAGGTCACTGGCATATATCTGCGTCTTAAGAAGGAAGGAAGTACTTCCATCATACCTATCTCTGCCTGACGGCAGCTTGACAACTTGACGGTAGCTTCACAGCCGCGTTGCTGTGTTGTAGGGACAGAGAGGCATCGAAAGTCATTTCAGGCGCATATAAACAATAATAAAATAGTAACTTTAAATGTTTGTCCGTTTGTCTGCATGTACGTTCCGGATTGGCACAAAAACGGCTTAACGGATTTGGGTGAAATTTGGCACACAGATAGTTTATAACTTGGATTAACACAGAGGGTACTTTTTATCCCGATAGTATAGAAATAAAGAAATATTTTTATTTGGGACACGCACAAGAAATACAAAAATCGCGTTTTAAAACTAACAATAAACAAAAAAAAAACAATCAAGACTTGTGCGATGCCAAAAAGGCTCCTCTCTCAGCATAATGCTGCGATATTTAAAAAATAAATAACACAGCGCTGGTATTCTGATAGTACGTTCCCTGGGATATTTTCCGACATCCACGCAGGCGAAGCCACGGGTAAAAGCTAGTATGACACAAATTTAATTCCTGTCTCTGGGGTGGCAACGCACACCTACGATGCCTTTGGGTTCTGCAATTACTCATAGGTGACGGTAAGGCAGCCTGTTTGTTCACTATCCGAAAAACTGGCCAAGTTTGTGTCGGACCACGCACAATGAAGGGTTTCTTAGTTGGTATAAACTTAACATTGTAGTTGAAAAACATGTTCTCCCATACATTCCAACTGCAAATTGTAAGTTGGTCGACTATAATACTTGTTAACTTGTAAAGCCTACTTAGCTACTTAGTTTTCCTTTTAACTTCGTTTTGATACCACTGCTGTGAATTTTTTCACATGTCCGAAAACAACCATTTAGCTGGAAGGGGACGGGACACGTACCGCCTTATTACAAAACAAGATTTATATTTGACATGGCTTAAACCATGGAGCCAGTTTTTGTAATAAGAACGTAACAGTGATTGAAATACCGTTCTTTTTACAAAAATGAAAACTTAGTTCGGTACTAAGTTGTCAGTTTTGTGTTTAGGAACTTTACCATAGTCGGAATAAAGTTTGAAATTCAATAATGGGTCCATGTTTTAAACCTGGGTCTGAAGATAAATGTTGTTTTGTAATAAGGGGGTTATTGTTCATTTGACTACGATACGCTTCAAAGCTGGATATTACGCAAACGGATTCCTGAATTGAAAAATAGTTTTCACACACCCGCAATATTTTTGATCGGCCTATCTAACAACACCCTTTTTTTTTTCTTTTGGGTGGAGGTTATCAAATAACTTTTCCCGCTCTGGGCTGAGCGGGGAGGGCGTGTCAGACTTTTACTGACTAAAACCCACCCGTGTTCCTTCCGTTGCCTGTGTGCCGGGGCCACGATATCCCTTTCGGACAAACTCGCAACCCCGGCAGGCCAATGCCTGCCGGGGTTGCGAGTTCTGAACAGCACGAACTGACGGGGTCCGTTAGGGCCAATGCCCTAACGGACCCCGTCAGTTGGTGCTGACATCTCTTTGAGGCGCGCGTGAAACACAACGCGCCGTCGACCCGGGCCTGGTCCTTATCGGACGGCGAGCTACCCATCGCTCACCGTCCGCAGGCCCGCGCCTACGGTGGCCGGAAATCAGCTTGTGACTCCCGACGCCCGGGGCGTATCTAACAACACCCTGGGATAGACGAGAAAAAAATATCATCCCCACTACGCGCAAGGGAGGCACAGATTTCAAGATTTTCTTTTACCACGTTGCCGACGTGATTAATATGTATACCCATGCCAAATTACAGCTTTCTAGTACTAAGAGTCTCCGAGCTAAGTCGCGGACAGACCGACAGACGGACATGGCGAAACTATAAGAATTCCTTGTTGACGTACGAAACCCTAAAAAGGGTAAAAAAACTAATTTTCGATATCCTTCAAATATTTTAGGGCAACCAAATCAATAAACTCCGTAACTAAATCCGCAACAAATGCCATCAAATCTGCCAGTTCAATTTCCAAATACCACGCAATATCTGCCACAACATTTTACAAATCCAAATATTTGTGAAATACCGTTGCACGACCATCGCAAATACCGCAAACGAATCGCCGGCTGGCCCAGAGAAGGCTGTTCGTTCACTGTGACGTAACGATAGACGTTGCCCATTCGGGGCATAATTTAATGCTGCAAACGTTTTGAGTTATTGAATGAATGATGCTAAGATATGGGTGGTAGTTGGGCTTCAAATGAATGAACTAGAATGAGGGTTTTCATGAAAATTTACACCACAAGTTGGCGCCACTTTAACAAGAGGCCTTCCATTTCGACAATGATTAAAAAATCTTATATGACAAAGTTCATCATGCATTTCATTAATTCGTTCATTATTCAGTCACGACTAAAGAACAAATAGGTGCTTTGACACTTTTGATAGGTCCTGACTTGACTTCTCAGTGCTGCCAGAAAACCCTCAACGAGGGGGAGGGACAGGGCATTGAAATAAATAATTATCCGAACTAATTAAGTTACATCAAAATTAACTTAACTTACTTAAGGAAGTAAAGTTTGCCTACATTTTATAAAACTGATTTTTAATAGCAAAACAGGGGTTTTTCCCAGTGGTTAGATTGCTGGTCAGACTAGTCTTTTCAACGGGATTTTTTTTTCTCGATGGTCAGATTTAGGTTATGTAACAGATAACAAGCACAATCGCAAGTCACAATTCTTGTGTAAACAGTAACCAAAGTTTTGTTATAGATAAGCAAACATTTCTTTCATTGTACGAGTATTTTAGCTTGTGGAGCTTAAGCTGTATAGTGGATTTTCTTAAATGAAGATAGCATAGTCGGCCTATAATGTTCCCATTTCTGGGATCCTGGCCTCTTCTCGGTGAGAGGGGATGGGCCGCAATCTACCACGCGGGCCCAGTGCGGGTTGGTCCGTAGATGTCACAAGTCTTGGAAGTTTTTAGTTCTAGGACATGGCGTATCGTCATGATGTTTTCTTTCACCGTTTTGAGAGCAGTGGTCATGAAATATTTTATAATTTACACCTAGCTACAACCTACAACTCGTCATAAGTCGCGGTCTTCACCAATGGGCCACCACTGCTCTTATCAGACGGTACTTACTGGTTAAGTTATTGATAAAATGCTCTAATTTATCATATCTTTTTTTCATATCATTAACACTACTCGTTTAGACGTGATCTTCAGTATAAAATCATTAAAAGTCGGTTATCGTCCCTTTAAACAGCTGAAATACTTGAATTCATGTGATGAGTCTACAACTTCTCGCATAATGCACCTAATAATTTATCTTAAGCTAATTTTGACTAAAGTCGATCCAGGTAGTAAAAATTATAGTGATTATAAAATTAAAAATCACAGATGATGTAATATTCAGAAAATCAGAACGAAGAGAGAAGAGTAAGCTTCGACATATTACTGTAAGGGCACAGTTTTTAGCGAAAGCTATGAAAAGAACATGATATTCAACATTTATTAAAAGACGACGTGTTTTCATGATTTTATGCTGCTATTATTGCATAATAATAATATGAAAACAAGGAAAACAGAACTATAATCAATCCCATGAAAATCTTCAGGAGAATAAACAAGCATTGAGATGCAATAAATAACACACGCACATGTTTCCTTACATACGATAGGATACTATTATTTTATCATATAAAATATAATATAAGGAAAACAACTGAGAGTCTATGGAGCAATAGGGTATTATGTTGCTCGGATCATAATATTACTATTTTGATTTATATGTACAAACTATAAAAAAGAAAAATATTACCCATTCAAAGGATATTTAAAATATAATTAATAATTCAATTCGAATGTCTGAAATTAAGAAATCATTATTATATACGCCCAAGTGTTTGTGATAGGAAGAAATGCACCAATTAACTCCCTAGACATTATCATTATTTTTGTTGCAATAATCAATATAATTTTGAATTAATATTGAAGCAGTTTCTAAAACTGACTGAAACCAATCGTTATCTGACAGATATTTGAAGGTAACTGGACAACTTCACCTCTGTTGAACTACTGTTTGTTCTACTAGTTGTCTGGCATTTTTGCTGAACTGGGCCTTATTGGCGCAGCCGTAAGGCACACTTTCCTGCAAATTTCTTTAATTTTGTACACCTTGGTTTGTTTTCTTTTCTTTTTTTAAATTAAAATAAAGGTCCTTTCTTATTTTTTCTTTCTATTATCACCCAAAAGTTTTGTGTCTATTTTGCATTTACTACTGTTTTATTTGTTCTAGTCATACTTGCGTAGTACTAAGGTAATACGGGTCCACATAAAACACTAGATCATTATGGCCACCTATGCAGTAGGCTTAATTTGTTGTACCCTAGTGGCAAGCAACCTCATCGCTCTATTTATTAGAGTATCTTCTGCTACTCGTTGTATGGCCACTCATTCGATTTCCACTTGTTGAAGATTACAGGGAATTACATTTTCCAGTATGGAATTACAGTCTGTGATGAGAATATCCTAGAAAATTGTTTCCCGATACCAATGTATCGTTTTGAATTTTGAAAGCTTCAGCACCTTAATTGTGTTACTCACTATCAATCACAATATGAATGATTTTGAAATCCATTGCTTCATATTTTCGAAAAATTTGTCTGCTCAACAACGTAAATAACGCAATGAATGTTGTTGAACTGTCAAAATCTAACCCATTGCTACTGATAGTGTGTTACGCAATTACCCAATATTAAGTCATATTTCTTTGAATAAACACTTTTTCATTTAATTTTTTTTTCGAATTGCCACAAGGCCGGTTGTTGTAGCGCAACCCGGCAAAGGTTTACGTCGAGGGGTTCTACTCTGAAGCGTTCATCCAAAGTATCGGCCGAATGTTACGGACTACGTTTTCATTTAGAATCGTGTAAATTTGAATTTTAGGCCGTAGGACGAACGCGTGACGTAAATGTAATAAAGGGCCGCTGTTATGATGGAAATATAATTATACTTTAGGAAAGCGCTAAAATCTTTTTCTTACATTTTTAAAGAAAACACATTTTACAAAAAAAAAAAAATAACCGCCATCCAAAAAAAAACACTTACAAATAACTTTAATTTCGGAAGTTGGTGGCAAAAAACTAAAATACAGATCCAAAGACACCGACTTCCGAACTTAAAGATATTTTTCACTTTGTAGTGTTTTTTTGGAAGTAGGTAGTTTTTTGTTTTTTTTTTTCACTTTTTGTGGGTCATTTCACCACCTCTCCTTCAGCATCTACCCAATCCCCTTCAACTTTTACAAAATATTGCTTATCTCGATGCAGGGACGTTAATTGTTGAGGAGTCCTCCTGATCGTGATTGTGACGACCATAGATTGCTTAGAAAATGTATTAAAGTACCTAATCGAATCGCAACCCGTTAAGTACTTATTATTTAGTACTTCCGGTGGCCATCTGTAGTCTTCATCAACAGTTCCACCTCACCAATGGTACTTTCCGAGAGCAAATGAACGAGTTACTATTGACTATTGATGATAATTGATGTACTAACTCTGCCTTCTCTTTATATCTTAGAAAGTATTTTATATGTTCGCAAAAACTTAGGTCTTTTAAAATAAGAAGCGATTTCCATAATATAAATACACGTAGTAAACATGAAATTGTGATCCCCAAATTTAGATTAACTAAAACAAGCAAGTCATTTCTTATAAACAGTATCCGCTTTTATAACAAGTTGCCAAAGTCTGTTACAGAACTTAGCGATGGAAAATTCAAAATCAATTATCAAAAAAGCATATTATAAGATTAAGACTACGTTGAAGACAAGGAAGTTTGGCATTAATTCGTCCTGCACATGTGGCCATGTAGGCTTAGGCCCTGGTACCTCATTAACGCCAAAAATATGTAAATATCTATTAACTGCTCCCAAGTTGCGATGTTTATGTTATTAATTTTTTACATACTTCCTTGACTTTTTTTTTTACAATTTTAATTTCAACAAGGTTCTAACTTTTATTTTTTTAATCATATTGTATTGTTTTTTTGTTAATGTGAGGACGTTGTAGGCTTAATGGACTGTAGATCTGTAGACCGTTTTCTATTTTGTTAAGTACCTGGTACTTTTGACGGGCCTCTGTCCTCGTCCTCTCATACTTATTAACACTGTAATTTGAAAACATTGTAAAAGCCAGTTTTTTTTAAAAGAGTAACCGTGGAGTTTCTTGCCGGCTCTTTTCCATAGGAAACGACCAATTGGAACCGTGCACCTAACTTCTGACGTTTCATAAGTGCCCATGTAGGCTTATGTGAAATAAAAATATTTTTGATTTGATTTGATTTGACTATAAAAAATACCCAAATCGCTAAAGGTGTGCCTATAAAATTTGAGAATTTCCCTCGATATCCATGGGATACTAATCAGATTCTGACTTGGTGACAATGGGACCACATCGGGAGCATACTCTTAAAAAAATTTTTTTTTCAAAATCGGATCGAATTTTGTCGGAGAAATCGGTGAAGATAAAAAAAAACATACAGACGAACATAATAACCTCCTTCTTTTTGGAAGTTGGTTAAAAATACACAGTTTTTTTATATAATATTGTTTCCACCAAATACCAATACACGGGCATTTCCCTTTCTACCTTTAATGAAACCATGTTGCGAAGTAGACCAAAAGGGGTGAACCTGTTTCTCAGAATCTTTGAAATTCATTGTTATTAGTTATTTTCACACAAAAAAACGTCCCAATACTCTTGGTACCAAACCAACGTTGATAAAGTATCTCTCTACCATATCAATGGTACCCAAGGACCCTGGTTCTTCGTACGAAATCCACTTCAAAAAGACCAACCAACAAGGCTATTTTCGTCCCTGGACAAAGTGGACGCATCATCACCATAAATATGCGTTATCACCGCAGCCGGGTCGATGTGGCCCCACGGATATTTCGATTTATGGGAATTAGGGACACCGTTCTGTTCAGATTATTTATGTCGCACTCGCTCGACGCTGTATCTGCGTCAGTTTATTTGGACAGTTTTTCGAATATATTCTGTAACCGTATTGCAGGAGATATAGGTGTCGAGGTACGAGAGTTATGTAGCCATGTTTTATTTGAAATAGTAAAATAGGGGCTCGGTTACTCGTAAAGAGCAGTTTGATTGATTTTTGATCAATCAAAGTTTTCTTTAACCGAGCGGGCGGAAGTTTAGTGAAACTTCCGAGGAAAGCGATCAGCGACCAAAAGTGTTAATATATCCAAATTTAGAAAAAGCAAAGGTAAATATAAGGCTATAAGAAAAGAAGAAGACAAAAGAAAAGACGGATATTATGGATTGCGTAAAAGATGCTATAGCTAGAAAGGAGTAAACTCTGAGGTGACAGCTAAAAGAAATGTATGAAAGGGAAAGAAAAAGAAGGCTTCAATTAATTAGAATAAGGACCGCAGGATGAATTTGACGATTGATCTGCGAGCCTGCTGTCTGCTGTCCAGTCCTGGATGGGTACAATTTTTAGTATGCCTACATTGATTGACATGTCTTCTTTTGGCTGCTTTTAAATTCTATAAGCGAATCTGCTTAGTTAATCAACTCAGCCTATAGCAGTCCACTGCTGGACATAGGCCTCTCCCAGGCGGCGCCACAACACCCCGTCCTCCGCCTTCCGCATCCAGTCTGTCCCAGCCACCTTTTTAAAGTCATCGGTCCATCTAGCTGGGGAGCGTCCCACACTACGCTTGCCGATACGCGGTCTCCACTCCAGGACTCGTCTGCTCTAACGGCCATCGGTCCTTCGACAAACATGGCCAGCCCACTGCCACTTCCGCTTGCTTACTCTGCAGGCTATGTCGGTAACTCCGGTTCTCTTCCAGATAACTTCATTTCTGATCTTATCCTTCAGAGATACTCCGAACATAGCTCGCTCCATAGCATGCTGAGTGACCTTGAATTTGTGGACCAGCCCGACTGTCAGTGTCCACGTTTCGGAACCGTATGTCATAACGGGCAGGACGCACTGGTTGAAGACTTTAGTCTTTAAACACTGCGGGATTGGCGACGACAAGACTTGACGAAGTTTTCCAAACGCTGACTAGACAAAATCAAACAGGTTGCTATTTTAATTGTATAATTTATTATTTTTATGACATTTATTTTAAATTCTGTGATTACCTTAACTCACACTGATATTATTGTTATTTTTTAGGAAATCGTATATATATTTTTTTACAATTTTTGTAAGTATGTGAGCACCATGTTCTATTACCTAATTAATTTATCTTTCATTGCTTCATTCTTAACTCTTTTTATTACCTATTGTGGTATAGTAATTTTATTCTAGGTGCATCGTCTTCACATATAATTATATAATTAATGTACCTATAAAAATATTGTACAAGATTTTAAAAGAGTACCGGTGGAGTTTCTTGCCCATTCTTCTCCATACGAAACTACATTTTGGAAGGGGCGACTAGAATCAATTCTATTTTTTTTTTTGTAAATATTGACGTTCAAAAGTGTCTTTTATGTGCCTATTTGAAATAAACAATTTGACTTTGACTTTGACTTTTGCTACCCAACCCAACCGGATCCTACTGTCGGCTTCTTTCTCAAAGTTGTGCCTACCAAGCTGGAAAACTTGCCCTAGGTAGACGTACTCCTGGATGAATCTGCTTAGTACTTACTAGATAATATGTACGTAAATGAAAAGCTTAAAATAATAATAATAATGATATGTACAAGTAAATAAAAAAAACCAGCCAAGTGCGTGTCGGACCACGCACAATGAAGGGTTCCGTAGTTAGGATGAATTTATCCTAAAAACAAACTTAACATTGTAGTTGAAAAACATGTTCTCCCATACATCGATATATGTCACAGACTCACAGTCAATTCTCCAACTGCAAATATAAGTTTGTAATCGCAAAAAACAATTATTTTATTTTTTTTCTCATGAACGCGTATGCGTTCCTGAGAAAAAAGGTCTTGACAGACTGACAGACAGACAGACGGACAACGAAGTGATCCTATATAGGTTCCGTTTTTTCCTCTTGAGGTACGGAACCCTAAAAAGGGAGGGGAATGAATCATAGGGATCAATAAATGTCAAAATAATAATGTACTTACATTAAGATATAAATTATGTAGTTACATCCGTGCAACCATGTACCTGTACACAATTTACTACTGAACGTATTATGAGCATAATTTACTCGTAAGTTAACTTGTCATGAGAGACAAATGATTGATGCCTAACTAAATATTTCCGGCAACAGTAACTGTGATGTACATAATACCGTTATTATTGTTTTGTGTTAGGTAGCCTATTATTAGTACGAGGTTCTACGTATGGGTGCTGATGTGCTTTCTAAGAATTAATATTCCATTGATTCCTATAAACAGGCTTTGCAGACAAATTATTGGTGTTTGGCTTAGAAATGCGACTTAGCTCAGGAATCGTGAACTTATTTTAACCATAATTATTATTATTATATCGATGTCCTATTATTATAGTGGAAGTTTTTGGACTGAGCTGATGACGTACCTACTGACGAAAACATAGAACACAGATTTAGAGTAGGCTGATACCAGAAGCCGTCCGACCAAGCGTGCCCCGAAGTTTGTGCACAGCACAAACTTCGGGCATTATTGCGACATACTATTACATGTCATAAGAAAAAATTTCAACGCACATTCACTCCTGGCGAAGTCTATTAGCTCACAGACGCGGTTAGCGATGGCTGACGACAGAAATGGCTGGACGACGTCATCGTAGGTATAAAAAAAACGACACACTTGGTTATTTTTTATTTTTATTTATGATGGGTTTGCTTTGACCTTAGTCTAGGGCAGAGGTCACAGAGACAAAGAAGCCTGTTTACTCTAACTTTGAAGAGATTAGGGTTGTATGCGTTTGGAAACACAGACCCAGGTAGAGAGTTCCACTCTTTTGCTGTGCGCATTATAAAAGACATTTGGAAACGCTTAGTGTGAATTGGTGGAATAGCAACAAGGAAGGGATGGTAACCTGAAGTGCGTCTAGATGTCCGATGATAGAAGGAGGCCGGTGGAATGAGGTCGTGGAGTTCTTGAGCACACTCACATATTATCTTATGTACATGCGGTATCTAGCGTACTCTAAATCTGTCACATAGAAGAACGACACGTAGTACAGCCACTTGGACCCTCAGCTGTAAATCACCTGGATTGCCTCATAGGCGACGCTGACGCAGCTTGACGCACGCGTCGGCGTTAACAGCGCTGCGGCCGGGTGATATGATTGGCCTGGTCAGTGCACCAGAACCTCGGTAGATCAGGCCAAAAATTGGCCTTTTTAACTGATCTTACCTACCTATGACAAATAAAGGAGTTTAAACCCAGAGCAAAAGACAAAAATTTAGTTGAAATAAATTGACTTTTGCACGAAATACATACCAATCGATCTGTCTAGCTTTTTCTGACTATTTTGGGATCGGCTTCCAGTTTTAACCCGATACATGCCGTTTGATGAATAAATCTCGCATACAAGAAAAAACACCACACCACACAGATTTGTAGACCATTTTCTACTTTGTTAAGTACTTGGTACTTGTTGACGGGCCTACATTGTCCTCCTATATCTATTAACACTGTAATTATAATCATTGTAAAAGCCATATTTTTTTTAAAGACTAACTTGCCGGCTCTTCTCCATAATAATGTACCCAGGATTTTGTAATATAATTGATTTAACCGGTTGAATGTCATAATAACAGAAACCATTAAAAAGTCATTGTGTCTCGTGTGGATCCACGTTCCGGCGCGGCATCACGAAGGGTTAAAAGAGTGTCCTTGGAGTTTCTAGCCTGTTCTTCTCCATAGAGATCTACGTTTTGGAATGGGCAAATAGCTTCAACTTTCTGACTAACTGACCGACTCCTTGACAATTCAAAAGTGCCTGTAATTGGTTTAATTGAAATAAATGCGTTGAGTTTGAGTTTGAGAGTTTGATAGAAAACGACCAATTGGAACCGTGCACCTAGCTTCTGAGACTTCTGACGTTTCATAAGTGCCCATGTAGGTTTATCTACTTATACTAAAATTATAAAGAGGTAAAGTTTGTGAGGTTGTAGGGGGTAATCTAAGGAACTACTGACCCGAGTTTGAAAATTCTTTCACTAATGAGAAGCTACAGCATTGCCGAGTGTCATAGGATATATTTTATGTCTTGAAATTTCACGCGAACTAAGTCGCTGGCAGAAGTAATGTTAGTGTGAAAAAAATATTTTGATTTTGAAACCGGAGACGGCTAAGTAGTTGATGTTCAATGGTTCATCATTATAGTATCTACTATTTCATTTTAAAGAAACCATACTGGGGATGGCTATATAGCTGGTTTTCACCAATAATTCATCATTACTGCACTACTTAGCTTAAAATGTTTATTTCACCAGGTAATAGTTTTTTTTTTATCTTTAATAAAATAGTGATTTCCGACGACTGATAGTTCCTATAAAAAATAAGATAACATTGTTTGGAAAACTATCATATTTGAATACTTACATAAAAATGTGTCACGATTTCCAAATTATTAATAAATTATTTTGTAGTGATTTTAAATACTAAATTGAAAGTATGTGATTTGCCTCAAATGATTTGTGTATCAGGGTAGCCATGAAGTTTAAAAGTATATCATTTGACAGTTACGGTAAAAGTAATGATTTTTTAACATATTGGAATGGAAACATGATATTTGGGGTGTCACTTAGTTTATAAGTCAATTCTCTTCGAGCCTCAGAACCAAAAGGTTGTCTTCAAGAAATCTTAAGTCTATACTGTTATTATAATGAGTACCTAATTAAATAGTTCGTTAAATATTGCTCTTGTAGCAGCATCATCGCCACATGCGAACAACGCGTCACACTGACGTCACGCAAAATCCTGCATCGTGCAAGCAGAGTTTACAGCGCAACTAGCATAAATATACAACATCCCGACATCAACCGTCGGGCAGCTGCCCACCAGACACAACACCTGTCTGGTCGGAGGATCCTCCATTGAACTTTACAGCCCGTTCCTCATCCCTCTAAACTGGTGACCCCGAGTATGAACGTCAGCGCAGCCTTCGTGCAACTACTTCAGCGTGTCGTCATCATCACTTCCTCAAGCTTTCGAGCGGCAAGTCATACAGCCAGCCAGCACCTACGGCTTTAACGGGTATCCTGACCACCAACATGCAGAGGACGCGCATTCCTGGTCATCACCCACAGCCTCATCAGCAAACTTGGTACAGCACACTGCACTTTCGGCCGGTCCACAAGCAGAGAGCATGATACCTCTCCTGGTCGACGCCAGCAGTCAGCCTCAACCCAGCGCTGTACCCCATCCGGCTCACTGTAGCATAATGCAGCGCCACCCCGACTCACTGGGGAATCACCGCATACAGTTCCGACCCACCGAGAACTGTTACTATGCGGCACCCGGTTCCGGCTCAATGGAACCCTCTACTGGCACTGGCAAGCATCACAAGATACACGACTCGGCCCACTATCGACCTCCGGTCTCCGGAGGGAGTGATGTAGCGGCATCAATATCGCCACATGCGAACAACTAGTTACACTGACGTCACGCAAACTCCTGCATCGCGCAACTAGCATAAATATACAACATCCCGACATGAACCGTCGGGCAGTTGCCCACCATACACAACACCTGTCTGGTCGGAGGATCCACCCTTTTCTATGGAGGATGAGTGAACTTTACACCCTGTTCCTCATCCCTCTAAACTTTAAACCAAGTTTGTATGGAAAAGGCGTTTCATTACAAATGTAAGAATAGAGAGTACTCAATTCCTTTGGTGGTTAATAAGCTGCACTACCTAGAACGTCTGTTCAGTAGGTGCTTGACAAAGACCTCATCTGGATTTTCCAACAAAAAAATATTCAACAGTTACATACCTACACACGGCACTCGTTGGCCTAGTTTTGAACTGCGTCGGTGAATTAACTGTTTTAATGTAAACCCTATCTCGCATTCTACCACTAGATTGTAGAACTTGAATAAATATTGTAAATGTATGTGTAATTAAAAACTAGTTTGCTACTTGTTAATTTATTCTTGGTAAATTTTAATTAAGTTTGGTCCTGTCCATGCTGGGAAAACGTCTAATTTAAAAGAAGAAGAATTTAAATGGTAGGATAGAGGTTTATAAGAATTATAGGACCTATAAAGCTGGGCTCAAACGGTTTGTGATTGTTAACATGAAGTCAGCCAGCGTGGTTTCTGCTTTGTATGAAAAAGGCCCGTCTTATAATGTATTCATAATAAACCTATACCGTCTTATTACAAAACAAGATTTATATTTTGACATGGCTTATACCATGGAGCTAGTTAGAGTTCCGTACCAAAATGGTAAAAAGGAACCCTTATGGTGAGACTGTCTGTCTGTAACACCTAGATATCTCAAGAACTACTAATGCTATCAACTTGAAATTTGGAATAGTTTTAGATGACGTTTGCCCAACTATTTTGCAAGAAAGAAAGAAATAAAAAAATAAATATCTTATTTGCAAAAGGGACTGAAAGGGGGTCTTAAAAATTTGAAGTACTAGGGCATGTGGGGTATCATGTGAAAGAACGCTGTTTGCACATTTTCAAATATTTCGAATTTTGATGAAAAATGTAAAAAAAATACCGTTGCCCCCCCCCCCCCTCCTCCCTGATCTCCAAAGTTTGCAAAGATAAAAATCTGAAATTATTCTCTACTATAGAAGCTTATGTAAAGATTACAGGAAAAATAAAACAATGTCTCTAAATAGCACAGTTTTTTAGAAATCAACATCATATATTCGTATGAAATATCGGTGCGCGAGTCCGACTCGCTCTTGACCGGTTTTTTTTGTAATGAGAACGTAACTCTGATTGAAATACCGTTATTTATACAAAATTAAATACTTAGTTTGGTACTAAGTTGTCAGTTTTGTATTACGAACTTTACCGTAGACGGAACACAATATAGACTGTATAGTAGCAACGCGTCGCCACGCGGCATGCGTCGCCCCACCAGCAATCAGTTTACGTGCGGCTATAGATGTTTCACATCAAAACTCAATTTCGCATTTATAGTATTATCAAGTTAAAATGTCGCAATATAATTTTTGAACAGGCAGTATAACAGAGCATTCGATCCTTGACGTGTGCGCACACCCTTAGATCCGCATATAAAGCAAATAAATACTATATTTTTTTACTTATTATAATGCACCTTTATTAATAATCCGATATACCCACCATTAAAGTGTATATGGAACATTTATTAAACTTCACCAAAGCTTCATATTATATTACTTTAGTCCAAACATTGCTGACAATAAAACTCCATGGGAGATTTTTTCTCATAATAATCTCTTTATCAAAAGAACCATAACACCGTGACGTTCTTTTGTACAATTAAACAATCGATAATCAACCTTACAGAGTAGCATTAAAGTTCAAAATTGCTATGGTTATTTGTTCTATATTAACATAATTTCATAACTAGGGGCGAACAGATTTCTAATAACATATTTTGATTTTTTTATTTCCCCTCTTTGAAAAGATATTTCGCATTAATGGGTGGGATAAGACCCGTCTGATTATGACCACGACTTTTGTTCGGTGCCCTATTGTAATAGCGTGATGTTTGAGAGTGGTCGTTAATAATACGGTGGGGAAGTTTCCGGTTACTATTGGGGTATCTAGAAATTAAGCTTGTATTTGGGCTATTATAGATTTGTCGAAGGTCAAAAGAAGTGGTCTGTTTAGCAAAACCAAGTCTAACAAAACAGAATGCACTTGGTCAGACGTGATAGGTATCGATATCTATATATCGATATAAAGTAAAATAATAATAAAAAAAAAAGTTTTTTTCGGGTAATTAATCGCTGGTAGTATAGTCACTTGAAATTAGTATTTTTTTTTATGTAATCGTTCCCAACGTGATGGGGTTCAATATTTAAACACGATAAAAAAAAAAACTTTTTACAAAAAAAGTTTTTTTTTTTATCGTTAAAAAGATAGTAACCGACTACCAAAAATAACACTACAAAGTCGGTGTTTTTGGATCTGTTTTGAGTTTTTTGCCACCGACTTCCAAAATTAAAGTTATTTTTCACTTTGTACCTTTGGTTCTATTTCTCATGTAAGTGAAATTTCTTGTGGGCAATAAAGACATCTCAAACCCGACCTAGTGTTATTTTTGGTAGTCGGTTATTATTTATTTGTATTATTTTTTATATTTTTCACTTTTTAGTGGGTCAGTTTTGAATTTATCTAAGTTACAATAGCCCTAATGTTAACTGCTCATCACCTTTTACAAAATATTGCTTTTCCCGACGCTGAGACGTTGATTGTTGAGGAGTTTTCTTGGTAAGAACCAGGAGAACTTCCACTTACCATATGCATAGTGACGAGCATAAATTGCTTAATCGCAACCCGTTAAAAAGGTACTCGTCGTTATATTATTGTCCCGGTGGCCGTCTGTGGTCTCCATCATCAGTTCCACTTCACCAAATGGTACTTTCCGAGAGCAAATGCACGAGTTACTATAAAAAATACCCATATCGCTTTAGGTTTGCCTATAAAATTTGAGAGTTTCCCTCGATTTCCATGAGATCCCCTCATCAGATTCTGATTTGGTGGGAATGGGACCACCTCGGGAATACACCCTTTCAAACAAAAAAGAATTTTCAAAATCGGTCCATAATTGACGGATTAACATACAAAAAAAAAACATACCGACGAATTGGGAACCTCCTCCTTTTTGGAAGTCAGTTAAAAATACAGATTTTCTCAACTCATATTTCAAGTACCATCACTACAAGCGGTCGTTGAACCCAAAAAAGAAAATCATCAAATCTTTTTCATTTTTATTTTATCAGCTTAGGTACCGATACCACATTCAAATGCTTGCCAGCAGCGCTTTGTAAACGTCATCCGAGCGCTAAAAGATCTTTGAAACAGTGCAGCGGACCGAGCACGCGCGTGCCAAGACGTTTGTGACAAGACATAATAAATTATGTCTTATCAATTTGTACTAGCATTTTAAGACAAAACGGTTTTATCGCTCAAACTGTGATAAAATGTGTGACTCAAGTCATGTCACAGTAGGCCGTGCTCGCCCTGGGCCTCAAGTCTGCTATTACAATAGTGTCAGAATGGTCGATCATTGATTTCATAATTGTTGATTTTGACAAGTTTCGTAATCTACTATTATAATGACGTCATTATGACTTTCCAATGGTCGGCCACTGACACTACATTGAAAGAAATTGCATTTATTGGTAATCTCGTACATAATGACAAATGAATGACATTTCTACTAATGGGTTTTATAATAATGGCAATACGACAAAGCCATTTATAATAACACAATTCTATTACGAGAAAATTGACCGACCAATGATCGACTATTATGAATTTAGCAGATTACGAACTTTTAGCAAAATGACAATGGCATGACAATGGGATCGTGTTGGAATGACTGAATTTATAAAAATAGCAGACTTGGGCCCCTGCTGTAGTGTACGTTTGGCGCAAGGCCTGGGAAGACCACCGGTTCCGTTACGTTCATCAAGACCTATGCTATATTTCTAGATATATTCAGCTCATACCAGCAGAAAAAAAATACATTCCGGAAATTGGAAATAACTTATATAGGTACTTCATTAAACCGCAGTTCCCATGACACGATAATGAAAGAAAGCTAGCCCCAATAAATAAGGTAAAATGAGGGGAAAGGATAAAAGGGCTTCATAGGTAGAATCAAGAGGCTAAGTCATTGCTTTTAAGGGTCGTTACCGGGCCCTTTCCCTTTTGTTGATTTTTATAACACGATTGGGTATCACAGTGATAGGATTTTCTCAGTAAGTATTTTTTTCTATTTATTGCACTACTAGCTTATGCCCGCGGCTTCACCCGCGTGGAGTTTGCAAATTATCCCATGGGAACGAATTACTGGGATAAAAAAACCAGAGTGCTTTTAGTTAGACCACATAACTGAAGTAAAACTTACAAATACTAATTATACTTAAGTAAGTATAATTAGTATTTGTAAGTTTATTATTTTTTATATTTTTCACTTTTTAGTGGGTCAGTTTTGAATTTATCTAAGTTACAATAGCCCTAATGTTAACTGCTCATCACCTTTTACAAAATATTGGCCGGAAATCGGCTTGCGACTCCCGACGCCCGGGGCGTCTCCTGCGGCGACTAGGGGCGCGAGGGCGCGAACCTTGCCTCTCCCTCACGCGTTCCGCCTCCTCCTTCGCAAGCTGTACTAATTCGCAGAAGGAGGTGACGGCCTCCCATGCACTCTCGCTCCGAACCATGGCCTGCACCAGGGCCGGACGCGAGAGATCGCCGCCGCCGATCGCCTCCGTGAGGACACGGCGGTGCTCCGCCCAAGCTGGGCAGACCTCCACCGTATGCTCCACCGTGTCCTCCGGGCGATCCACACAGTGGTGACACCCGGGCGTTTCCTCCCGCTTTATCCTGAACAGGAACCTCCCGAAACAACCATGTCCGGTGAGGACCTGCGTCAGGCGGAAGGTGAGGACGCCGTGGCGCCTCTCTAGCCACTCCTCAAAGAGGGGACTTATCGCCACAATTGTGGCGTGCCCAGTATAGTAAGTAAGTACTTACTTACATATACCTACGTATCTTAGATATACGAAAGGCAACTGGTATTTTCGATATTGCACCTACCACTGCTTGTCTCTGCATCACCCAAAGGTTGACTGGTAGAAAATGCCTATGGCATAAGTCCGTCTCTGTACATTTGTGTGCCTAAAGTGTTAAATAAATAAATAACTGGCTATGAGAGAAAGAAAGAAAGAAAATGTGTGCTCGCACCTCTCTCTCTTGCCCCTACAGTAATATATGAAACGTAACTCTCTCTCTTTCTATCTTTACTAACTTATATCTCCCTCTCAACTTCCGTTCGCCACGCCCGATCACAGTTTTCGTAACGCTCTCGTCACGCTTTCACTAGCTTACTCCCGAAGTCAAGCGTGCGTAAAGAAGTCTTACTTCAAAAAGTATCATCAGTCCCTAATCCAGCAGGCTAATGTCGTAACACGCTATCAATAGGAATCGGTTTCAATTTGACAGTTCAACAACATTCATTGCGTTATTTACGTTGTTGAGCAGACAATTTTTTCTAACATAAGAAGCAATGGATTAGCAATATACTTTAAAACCATTCCGATTCTGATTCAAACTGTATTACACAATTAGGGTGTAGGTCATGGTCTACCCATGCCAATGACGTGTTATAAATAGACGCGTCATACACGAACATTAGTGCACTAAAAAACAGCGTAAGCCATGATTGTAGCTACATACTTGCATACAATCATACAGCGCGTGAAGAAAAGGAAAGACCTATACCGATATCTGTTGTTAGAAATAGATGAACATACATATTATTTACGTCACTAGCTGCTGCATGTTCATTGGCACGTACGTAATAATAATTATTATTATTGTAAGTATCAGGCAATTGCCTGGCATTTACTTTGCCATTATTGAGTGCAGGTAACGCATCTAAAGGTAATACATCATTGACCCATGTGCCAAATTTCAATCAAATCCGTTCAGCCGTTTTAGCGTGAAAGCGTAACAAACAGCGTAACAAAATGTCCCAGAATTAACGCACAACCTCTTAAGGGGTCATTGTACTCATCGTTATGAACAACTTTTACTATGGGACCAAACCTGAAATCGCGAAAAAAACATCAGCTGTTCCCTACATTTTGACGAGTTATTCGAATATAAATGTAGGGAACAGCTGATTTTTTTCCCAACCATGTTGGGGTCGGCTTCCAGTCTAACCAGACGCAGCTGAGTACCAGTATTTTACATGGAGCGACTGCCTAACTGACCTCCACAACCAAGTTGTTGGGTAATACGATACCCAAGACTGATTGTCACATTTCGGGCTTCTGACAACCCGTATATATAATAAATGATTTATTTTCTGTAAGTAAGTTTGTACAAACACTTTTACAAGTCAATCAAATAAAAAAAAAAAAAACTAGATGATGTCGGCGTTTCGTAACTGACTACTCTGAGAAGAAAGGCCCAAACAAATTAAGAGGTCACAGTCTCTTTTAAAGTCCGGTCAATCTTGGTCAAATCATGTGAAGACCATGTAGATTGGTGCCTGAAATGATCTTTTGATGAAAGAATCACACAGATTGAGGGGACCTGTCCAGTCAGTGCACGCATTTGTCAGTAGTCGTGCAGCTCAACTCAGAACTTGAGGAGCTCAACGATTCAACGAACAATACCAAAGAAAGGACATTTGGGTAGGCCGCATAAATTACTCAAACTGCCAGACAATGATGAAAACTAACTGAGTAAAAACAAAAATAAACAATAACCCACATAGTCATCACTTTTACTATACTTAATTAATTAAAACAATATAAGTAATACTTAACAAAGTAAATATTCATGTCATTGTATATATAAAATTCATCAATGTATGGGAATAATCTTGGTCAAACCATTTGAGGACCATGTAGATTGGTGTCTGAAATGGTCTTTTGAGGAAAGAACCACACAGATTTGAGTGGACCTGTCCAGTCTAGGTATATAAAATAACAATATGTACTAATATTGTGTTAGAGTGAAGAATGGTAATAATACAATAATTATAGCATTTGCATCAACGTGGTTTTTATTCAGCAATTTATAAATTACGTTCCGTCTTCCAGCAAAAATACTTCGGAACTCTGATCAGGATCACACAGAAAACAAGTATAATTACAAATAGCTCAGCTTAACTATCCAGCAATGAAATTCTGTAGTAAAAAGCTTAAGAAAACAATAAAATTTCCGCAAACTATCTTTCAAGAACACAATGGGATTCCGACTTTTCAAGTGCCAAACAATAAGTTCTTTGCGTGCAGTTCAGTAATAAAGGCGCTTGGAGACTTGGAGTGCAAAGGACAATGCGTTTTAGTACGGAACACTTTTGTAGTTTGTTTTCTGTGACAGGTAACTGAGTTTCATTATGGAAGCTGGGATTGGGTATTAGTTGAAGCGGTTCTTAGAAATGGCGGATAGAATGAGGTAAGATTTTTGTTTTCTTGTTAAAATTTTACAATAGTTGTTGAGGGAGTTCTAATACTAAGAAATTGGTAGGTACCGATGGGAAACTAGGGATACCAGTTAATTAAAAAACGACTTGTAGTCAATGAAACAATAAACATAATATCATTTAACAATAAACATAACATTGTAGCAATTGTAGCCAGTGAGAAACTTTACGAATTCGACATTTAAATTGTAATAATATACGATTCAAATAATAAGCTCACAAAATTCTTGACTCAGCGCAATTCACACAATAAATCTTCGCGCATTGTATCGAAATTAAAATAAATCAACAGAATTCAATGCTGTAGGTCTTTCCCCTCAGTCGAACCCCTGAACCAATAACACAGTTACATTATAAATAAACACTTAAAAAAAGGCCAAACAATAGGAAAAGAAGAATAAATGAAGTCAGGTAAAACGCTAACAAAGGAGACGTGCGTTAAACACGGCTCGCTAATACTCAACAACTATTAAAGGTTCATTGTTCTTATACACAATAAGAAGTGTAGTTGGAAGGATCCTCATAAAACTGGCGTTAAGATCTTATTATAGAACATTTACTGAGACAAAGGGCTAGCCTCTTTACAGGGTATACTATACCTGTGTTGTTTATTGCAGTACTTGTGGAATTAGATGCGGCTCTTGTGAATGAAATTAATTAACCTGGGCGTCCAGATGAAGACGAGATAAGAGAGGGAAGATGCGCAATGGGTGATGATCTTATAATCAGAACTGTAGGTCTTGATCAAATAGAACTGAATTTAATTAGATGTAAGGTAAACATTTAGAAGTAGACGAAAAAGATACTAAAGAATATGAAGAGTTAATAATAGCGATGCTTTTTTTCTGAATGAAAGTAAAAATATTTTATTGATTCTCCTAAATGTTTACGCTAACTTAAAGTCTAGTTTAGCATGCAGTCTATCCGATATTTTACTCGTCGACACGTTATCTGGTTGAGAACGTCCGAAACTTCATTTGCTGGTTTGCGGTTTCCTATTGAGATGTCGTCGGCTACAAGAGCCATCAATTCCCTGACGGAATATGTGGTTGGCAAATTGACACTTGCTATTTCAGGTTGCAGATTCTGTGCCGTTGAAACATTATCTAAACTGTTATTTTATGGTACATTGTTATTAGATCTTACTGTAATGTTTCTATTAATACACTTCTGTGAAATGAAAAGTAAACTTTGGTTTGGCTTACTTTTTAAACCGCCCACTTAGCTTTTATCACCCACATCCACTCATTGCGAAATCTCCAAAACTATAACGCCTACAGAATAGAGAGGAAATAGGTTTTTTTACGTGATGTCCCAAAGATATAAATATGTCCAGATAGACCGTCAAAGCTGTGAACTCGTCTAAAAAAATTGCGCCGAACTGTTGGCCGCAAAATGTACGCACATTTAAATAATACAGTGACAGCACAATGACGTGACGCGAGTGTAAGATGTAGCTGTCACGCACACCAGCCTAACAAAGTTGGCCTGCTTGGTATAGTTCTTTTGCAGCGCGACATTCTATCTAGACATACCTATAAATAATCAATGACACATACATATCTGTACATTATTCTCGATAACCCAAACTATGTTAAAACAAGACCTGTGGACGTTATGTTTAATATCTATTTATATAAAAATGAATTGCTGTTCGTTAGTCTCGCTAAAACTCGAGAATGGCGATTTGACAAATTTTTATCTTGAAATATTTGTGGAAGGAAGTTCAGGGAAGGTTTAAACAGTGGTAAACATAAATAATAAGTAAAGGAAAATACTAGAAACAAAAATTTAATTTTCCAATACAAACTGTTCCTAGCTGTGAAACATTTTGTCTTTTGTCATTGTCACTTGGTTGTCAAATATTTATAGGTGCGTTCAGAAATTTGTCTGTTTTATAGCTGTAGTATGAGGTCCGATCTCTTTGTTTTGTTTTGTAGGTGGGTAGGGTAGGTAGGTAGGGTAGGTAGGGTACGTAGATAGGGTAGGGTAGGGTAGATACTTAGCGCAACCCGAGCGAAGCCGGGCCGGGTAAAGCTAGTTTATAAATAATTAATGTGATGATGACCTTCAACCAAACTTTTTAGATTCCTGTCTCAATACTGTTAAATTTGTATGCGACTAAAGACACGATAATCGGTTAGTTAGTCTAGTCACAACAACACTGACAGAACTAGAGTAAGATAAGTATACAACCTGTTTTTTTTGATATCCCATAACTCTAGGGTTATATTCTGTAGGTAAAAATAATACTAAAACTCCTAGAATAGGTGGTCCAAAAATGCATCGTTTCGGAGATATCATCAATCATAATTAAATTAGGTCAAAAGTTGTTACCAGTATGACGAATCTTTACTTTTGCGAGGTTGCCAAACTTCGCAGTAGTGTAGTAAAATAAAATATGTAAAGTCAATGCCATGAGACGAGATAAATTTCATACTTTGGGATTTAAAAACTTTAACTGAAATTGCGTATGGTTCAGTTTCCATTGCAACTAAAATTATTTTATGACGTTTAGCGATAATTTCTTCATTCATAAATCAACTTAGATATCTTGAGTTTAAAGTTGATAGTTGTATAATTTGCAATTTTATGTATTTATAGCTTACTACTACTACATACTACTACACACTACTCTACTACTATATACTTTAGGTATGTTGGTATCGGGGCTTCCCGGCGGCAGCTAGTGAAGGGAAAGCTACCTTGTCGACGTTGTCATATTTCACGTAAGGGTGTTTTACATTAATAATCGTGACTTTGCCGAATTATTTTGTATGAAAAATGAAAAAAAAAATAACGAAGGATTGGAACATAACTCATATGCCAGTTGATTCTTTGATATGGCCTCAATCATACCCTAGAGTTATGAGATATCAAAAAAAACACGTTGTATAGCCATCCTAAAACATACAAGACAAGTTGCAACTACTTTTATTACACCTTAAAATGCTAGTGAACGTGACTTGGACATACATTTATGCTACTAAAGTCCTACAAGAGAACAAATTCTACCTGTGCGTGACTACTTGACGCTCTGCTTGCTCCGAAAGAGGAAATTTGGCGTAAGATTTCGGACATGACTACATAAAGACCCACTCGGGGTTGAAATAATTGTTAAGATTTATAAATGGTACATTTAGTGTAAATAGTATATCAGTACTAAATAATTGTTTTAATAAATGAATGAATGAAAAGAAAGAATTTGGTGCTGTGGAGTCGTTTGATGATAGAACATTGAAAAATGACTGACAAGATTACAGTAGGTCTGACTCAAATTTGCAAAACAAAGAACATTTTCCGCACATTTTTATGTAGTTTCGTTATATTTTAAGTAAGTCATAGTTTTTAAGAGACCAACACGAAACGACGAATGCTGATTTTCAAATCTTTGACGAATGTTAATTACTTAGGAAACAACCTAGCAATAAATTAAACATGTGAAATTGTTTGAACCACTTTAAAATACTGTAAAATGGATAGTTTTCTGGGCCCTTCCAGTGATCCAGTATGTTCTAGCGAAGCGTAACTAGAAACTACGGCCAGCTGCAACATTAAACAAATGCTTCTATACAGTAATATTAGATTACCGTCGGAGTTCTGCTTTATAATTCTGATAATTTAGAAGATAAGGACAATCAAATTTAGCCAAAATATCCATTGTTTAGCTACACCTACCCTTGATGTAGGTCTACACGTAGGGATGTCAATATATTTATTGAAAAGAGAATTGTATCTAAATATAATTTTACTATACATTTTTGCGAATTATATGTTTGGTAAATATGTAGTGTTTTAATTGGATAGTAGTTATCAACGGCATAATATATTATGTAGCTATAGAGACAGAGGCAAAGTATAAGCAGCTCAAAGATTTAGTAGGTACTGCATAAAATGACGTGAAGGCACAAGTTATTGATTTATACTTAGGCTGTAACAAAACCTATATTATGTTCCTATTAACTGAGTCTAGTAAGACTTAGTTATTAGGAACATAATATAGGTTTTGTTCAATTACTATACCTACAGCTTTTTTCGAAAACTCAACCAAAATGTTTGAAGAAATAAAGCCCATAAACTCATGCATGACGTCACGAGCCAACCCTAAGGCGCCGTCATAAACGGATGAGTCACAAACGCCACCTGCCTTCAATAATGTTATTAAACAATCTATACGCCCGCCATACAGCAAACATGGCATTATTTGATTAATTCTGTACCGAAAGGATATTGTATTAAATTTTTATTACGCTGTTTAGTCATATAGTAACGTTATTATAGAAAGTGGTTGTGTAATTTGACTAATTTAATTGGTTGGTTAGTTGTATTTTCATATTTATCATTATTATTATACATAATATCTCAAACATCAAGGCTTATCAGACGAATAGATGAACAAAAAAAACCGGCCAAGTGCGAGTCGGACTCACGCACGAAGGGTTCCGTACCATTAACTACTATAAAAATGGCAAAAAAATCACGATTGTTGTATTAGTTGTATACCCTTAAATATATTTTTTTTTTTTTTAAGTGAGTATATATGTAAATATTCTGTGAATATTTCAAGCGTCTACCTATTGCCGTTATCAATATAGAGCAAAAACGAGCAAAAAAAACACGTTTTTTGTATGGGAGCCCCCTTAAATATTTACTTTTTTTTTTTTTTTTTTCAATTTCAACTGTCTAACTATCATGGTTCATGAGATACAGCCTGGTGACAGACGGACAGACAGGCAGACGGCGGAGCCTTAGTAATAGGGTTCCCATTTTATCCTTTAAGTACGGAACCCTAATAACTGCTTTTTTTGAGGTAATAGAAGAGAGAAACACCATGCTATACTCATACTCTTGGTGAGTTGACCAATCTAATAACCATTCAACTTATTAATACAAGGTTATTTTTTAATTGGTTCGCTAGTCCCGCAGACGCGATGGGTATCGTTATACAAACACGATTAAACAAAAAAAAAAACGTATTTATGTAGTTATATCGATACTTACCCATCGCGTCTGCGGAGTTTAGTTAGCCAACTTAAAATAACCCTATAAGACCTCTATAGGGTTATTTTGATATTGTGTAGTGAAGAAATCAAATTCTTCCGGGCTTTTACAAAATATAATCTAAACCATTTCGAATTAAAAAGTTAATTGAAATCTAAGCTATTGCGATAGTAGTTAGTAGTTAATTCCCAAACAGACATTTTTTTGCTAAGAACTTCACAAACCCCCAACAGACCAGCTTAACCCCACAGCAACACACTCATACAAACTCTCCTCACAATTAACCATTAAACCCACTCAATATCAGATAAAAATATTTTGTAAAATGTGTCAATCCCACTAAAGAAGTCCTTCAAGATACAGGATTTTCCTAGTCATGTCATTTCCTAGGCTAAGTTTTTAAACAAATGATTACTTACTTACTTTATACTGAGCTTATTTCACTAACCGCCAGTTGCACGTAAGTCCATTAAATTTATTTCCCCATTAAAAGTAATGCTGTCATTAACTAACGGAACGTATCAGAAAGGGGTTATAAAGTGACAGCATTACTTTTAATGGGGATTTAAATTTAATGGACTTACGTGCAACTGGTGGTTAGTGAAATAAGCTCAGTCTAAAGTAATAATTTGTTTAAAAACTTAGCCTGTGTGTTGTGTGCAACTAGCGGTAAGACAGATATCGGTTTGATTACAATTGCACCTGTCATTCCACCGACGACGGCTCTTCGATTCAGTAAGCCGATGTCCAACGGTATTCCTGCCAGGTACTACAAAATCCTACCGGAGCGCTCCGTGGGTCCCAAAGGACATCATTAGTACCGGTAGTAGAAAGCATAGTCACTAATAAACCCCACTAATCATGCGGCCTTCAAGATATATTACCCAGTATTTTCCCAGTAAACATTAGAACATGTTTCTCAGCTAATTTGCCGGTCAGCAGGCCTTAAGCATATATGAACTGATTTGCTTACTTAGGATCCGAGATGAGCAACTTAATTATTTGTGCCGTGTTTCTTTTTACGGGCAGTAAATAAATCTTTGCCGAGATCTGGGTTGAGGATGATTTATTTGATGAGGAGTGAAGATTCTGATTCGTTTCCTTAAAGAATACAGGGTTCATTTTAAAACGTCAATAACCTCTTAAGGGGTGATTGTACTCATCATTATGAACAACTTTTACTATGGGACCAAAATTGAAATCGCGAAAAAAAAAACTGACACAGAGTTTTTTTTCGTAATTTCAGGTATGGTCCCATAGTAAAAGTTGTTCATAATGATGAGTACAATGACCCCTTAAGAGGTAATTGACGTTTTAAAAATAACCCTGTATTTGATATCAATGTAATCTTAGTTCAATAATTCTGTGACAAATAAATTCTATAGACCTAAAATGTAACAGCTGAAAGTAATACACACGATCGCTATTAAACAATCCAAAGCTTTTAACAACCCAGAACTTTGAAAACTCGATAAAAATAGAAACCTTTCTAAGGAACAGAGCGAAAAATTAATATCTCTAAACCTACTTGCTAAGATTTCACATCACTGTTATTGGGGAAGGGTATTAGGGATGTTATTTCGTCATATTCAGAAAATCATAGCAAATCCTCTTATCTGTCTGGAGTTCACCCTAAATTATTTACATTACCTTGGCTGTCCATTACAGCCCCTAAACGCGTCCACTCCCCTCTAGTTTTGGGAGTCTACGCCCCGCGTCGTTCAGCCCAGTTGTCATCTCGCACCCGATAAGGGAAGCACGCGCGTTCGCTCCCCCAGTGACTTCAACTTTACGAATTCGTTGCATCGTTGTCCGATCTTGATCCTTTTTTTCGCAAGTATTTATTCAGTGGGTTTGTGTGAAGTGGTTTGAACGTGTTGGGATTTTCAGAGGTGAGGATTTGTTATTTATTTAAGTGTTTTTTTGTTCTTTTTTCGTTGTCTATGTTGAAATATGTTCGGACAAAATTGCGGCCATTGATAATAATTTATTTACACTCAGTCCTTGACCCTTGGGTACATTCTACACTATCCTAATTAGTTATTTATTTATTTAACTGCTTAGAGCTATCATTGTATATTTTTTTTTTCAGTTTTAGTCAGAAAATTTAATTTTTAAAGTGTGTACATTAGTGTTGTTTTACGTCTTTCTTATGAAAAAAGAAAGCGCGTCGATTGTTTTAATTTCAAACAATAATTATTTTTACTGTTAATGTCCGCAATTCATCAGGATCATTATAGTCCATTTTTTTTTGTTATCCTAACATTTTTTCTAAAATAAAATTATCATTCCTTTAACAAAAGTATTTACATCAAAACTGACCACTATATAAATATTTTTATTAATTCAATTCCTTAAATGGTTCACAATGTAACTGCAGCAACTTATGACAGTTTAAACCTGAAGCTATAATATATACTCGTGCATATTATATACTATTTATAGCTTCAAAATATTTCAATCCTATTATTTGGCTGTTCGTTCACCCTGCATCGGAACCAGTCACCCAAGCTATAGTGCAAAAAAAAAAACATCAAAACTGACGATTTGATCTTTAACTTCAGCTATTGCAGTCTAAACTTACCCATTAAGACTCAGATATATGCCAGTGACCTTGATTGGTTAGCTTGCGTGTTCTGTACTGAGCTCACGCAACGCGTCGTATGTTCAGCCAGTAATAGGACTCGCCCATCAAGGAGCGCTGTCCCCAATTTGTCGCATTATTAATTTTTTATACACAAAAAAAGGTATTTTAATAAAACGCGTATACTAGAAGATCAATAATTTAATTATCTTTAAATTAGTGAAGGTTTCAAAAAAATACGCTTGGAAGATTTTGCGCCATTCTCAGTTCTTATCCGCGTTAGACATAACTTTACAAATTAATTTCACTATATAATATAAACATAATATAAAATATTCACATATTAAGTTATTGAGAAAACGCTCTAATTTAACATATATTTTTTTCAAATCATTAACACTACTCGTTTAGACGTGATCTTCAGTATAAAATCATTAAAAGTCTGTTATCGTCGTCTTAACTTCAAAACTACGGATATTTTCTATTGATCCAATTCCTTACTAAATAGGTTACAATATGTAACTTCATTTCATCATCTGTTGCAGTCTAAACCAAAAGCTATATTGATTTACGTGGATATCCAGTATATGTGGCTATATGCCAATCCTATTGTTTGGCTGCCCGTTCATCCTGCATCGAAACCAGTCACCAAGTCTATTCTTAGTCCTAAAGCCATTACGGAACTAGTTGTACCGCACTGCCTGTCTGGGTGTCAATTGTAATATTGGCTATAGCAGTCAGCTACAGAAGATTGCAATTTCCAGAGTCGAATGTGATGGGTTAATAATGTGGACGCAAATAACTTAGGATATGATAAGAAATGAAAATGGGAACTTGAGTTCGTAGAGATTTAGTCAGTAGATGATGTGAAATTTGAGAATACGAGTATAGTTGATTGGAAAAACGAATCGGTTTTATTAAGGAGCGGGTCATTATTACTCTCAAGATAATATTATAATATTTGTTTTTCAATTACAACTTCTATGTATTTGTTTTTTTATGCTATAATATAGTATAATATACTCGTAATATATAACTATTAATATATAATATGCGTATAATATGCTATTGGCAAGGTTGTCTTTATAAACACACTTGATATCGTTCGTGTATTTATTAAATTTTACTCAAACTGAAATATAATTAACACAAATACGCCTACGTACAATACGTACCCAAATATCAACTTTTTAGAACTTGAATTAAACGATAAATACAAACATATTCACTGGTTTATAGAGTATGATTTTTAATTAAAAGATCATCTGTACTTTATAGAACCCAATCAGTCAGTTTATATGCTTCAAAGTCACACACTTGATTAAGCTTATAAGTTTAATCAAGTGTGTGACTTTGAAGCACATAAACATCACAACACCATTTTAAAATGGTTGACTGTAGCTCTTTACGAGTCCATTGCTCCATTCGTTGACACAGGACATAGGGAGCATCTGTCAATCGATATTAATCCTGATTCATCATGGACAATCGCATTATGACGAGCCGTAGCTTATTTAGAGTTAAATTCAGTTGGGTTGGGGTCTCATTCTCAATGTTTAATATAACACTTGATATTTTTCTTTTGCGTGATCTATGTGATCGAATCAGAAATGAAGAGATCCGCAGGCGAACCAAGGAAACTGACATAGCCCGAAAAATTGCCAAGCTTAGGGTTACGAGTCTGTCCGAAAGGGATATCGTGGCCCTGGCACACAGGCATTTGAAGGAACACGGTGGGTTTTAGTCAGTAAAAGTCTGACACTCCCTCTCGCTCCGCCCAGAGCGGGAGAAGTTATTTGATGATTTCCCACCCAAAAAAAAAAAAAAAAAATGGCAGTCGGCAGGGCACATTGCTCGCAGAACTGATGGCCGATGGGGCCGAAAAGTTCTGGACTGGCGACCGCGTACCGGAAGACGTAGCGTTGGAAGGCCTCCTACAAGGTGGACCGATGACCTTGTGAAGGCTGCAGGTATCCGCTGGATGCGGGAAGCACAGAACCGGTCGAAATGGAGGTGCTTGGGGGAGGTCTATGTCCAGCAGTGGACATCTTTCGGCTGAAATGATGATGATGATGATGATTTTTTTTGCTCCTTTTCACTAACACTAGTCGATGCCTGAATATCTAAATATAAGCGCACTGTTTTGTGCACTACGTAACGGTCGAAAAATATTTTATACTATTCGGGAAACTTACAGCTAACTTACACAGTGTTCTTAAGACGCTGACAACAGGTAAACCGTTGGCACTGTCAGACTGCATACAAAAGAAAGAGAAGCGCGATGACACAACGCTTGTAATTTATTGCAAAATATAAAGCAATTATTTATTTACTCAAAAATGAGTTGAGTAATCGAAAATAAAAAACAATTAAGTTCTGCATACAAATAAGACGTTCTTGTTATTAATTAAATACCAACCGTACGTTCTTATTTAATATAGATATTTTGGATTGAAACTCAAAGTAAAGGGTTAGTTTACCGTTAATTTGTATCGAGTCTTTTTTTCTAAACGTGTTTTGAACAACAAAGAACAACCAAGTTCAGAGAAATATGTTCTAGAATAACTTACATTTTTACAGCTCCAACAAACTATATAAATTAGGCTATTTTTTTGTTTAAGACAAGCCTATTTTTATCATTTGCCTCTTGTCAGCGCCTTAATCAATATGAAATTGATGGTCATTTAAAAATTTCCACTGTTAAAACAAAAAAATATAATAAAAATGTGTTGTCATTATTGGCCGGCTGGAGTGAGCACTGATGAGGAACAGAGCTCCCATCTCATTCTTGGCCGGCTTGAGTGAAGATTCGCAAGTGAAAACGTGCTCGGAGGAAGGAAGGATCAGTAAGTGCTGGTAGGGATCTTGACCATCTTCCGGGCTCTGGGATTGTTCTGATAGCTGTGGAATATCTCTCCACTTATCCAGCACATGTTGCCCTGTTGACACTACGTCACTATGTGCTAGCGACAGTTTGTTTGTTTTTGACTCACTATTGAGTGTGCAAGTCCCTCCCTGCCTTTTTGTCCATGTATGTTATGAATGATTCCTTTTTCGGCACATTCCTTTTTGGACAAATTCCGTTTTCGGCATACTCTTGTTTCGGCACATTCCGTTTTCGGCATAAATAATTATATACAACAAAGCATCATTATTCTGACATTTTAAAATGCCTAGGGTTATGTTGTTATATACTTACCCACAACAAATACCTAATATGAGGTATTTTTGGTAATGAGGATCTTATCAATTGAAGAGCATATTAGGCTTTGACAACTTTTATAAAAGACGGGTACATTAAACATAAGCATATGAATTTAGATAACTAGTTGGTCATCATCAGATAGTTACCCAATTATTTTAAGTAAGTAATCAGTATAAGTACTGTTGAATTTTTGTCTTTGATTTTTATTGATTCAAATATAATATTTTACTAATAAATATTATTTTATTTTATTACGAAAGCAAAGTCACAAGTATTTCATAGTATAATTTATTTACTAAAATGTGCCGTAACAAGAATTTGTCGAAAACGGAATATGTCCAAAAAGGAATGTGCCATAATTTTAACATTGGTCAGGCAGGGGACATAATTCTATCATAGTTCACGGTAACCAATCCACTATAGCCACCCAAACCCATAGCTCAATATGTTTTGTTTCCATTTTTAGGGTTCCGTATCTCAAGAGGAAAAAACGGAACCCTTATAGGATCACTTCGTTGTCCGTCTGTCTGACTGTCTGTCAGTCTGTCAAGACCCATTTTCTCAGGAACGCGTGTAGGTATCAAATTGAAATTAATATTAAATACCTAAGTCCATAGTCCCTTGGAGCTCTAAAAAAATGAAGCTTCTAAGTCAACGCAATAAAAATATACGGTAATTTAAGGCTTCTACATACCGGGGCGACTTGTCGCGCGACGCGTCGCGACACAAAGGCACCGCTCGTCCCGCGACACGCGGGGTATGTGGAAGCCTTTAAGCGACATTATTGCGACATATTTCGATACTCGCAAATAAATCAAAACCTACAGGGTACTTCCCGTTGACCTAGAATCATGAAATTTGGCAAGAAGCAAGGTATGGCTAAGGAACACAAGTATAGGAAAAAGTCCTAAAACTGTAAATTTGTCTGTCTGTTTGTCTGTCTATCAGTGTGTCAATACCCTTTTTCTCAGGAACGCGTGTATGTATCAAGTTTAAATTAATATCAAACACGTAAGTTCACAGTCCCTTAGAGCTCTAAAAAAATCAAGCTTCTAAGTTAACGCAATAAAACAATACGGCGATTTATGCGACATTATATGGTACTATTATATGGTATGGTATACTATATGGTACTTTCCGTTGACCTAGAATCATGAAATTTTCAAGAAGCGAGGTCTTACAGCACAAGTATAGAGAAAAGTTCTAAAAATGTAAATTTGTAGTTTTATCACATAAAAAAATTGTTTTTTGCGATTATAAACTTATATTTGCAGTTGTAGAATTGACTGTGACGTATATCGATATATGGGAGAACATGTTTTTCAACTACAACGTAAGTTTGTTTTTCGGATAAATTCATCCTAACTACGGAACCTTTCATTGTGCGTGGTCCGACATGCACTTGGCCGGTTTTTTTTTTGCAATAGTCCTGCACCAACCGGGGGTTTTCCAAGGGTGTACTTGCATAGTGCATACAGGGAAAAAGTCGGTTTGTGCCTCATTCCATTTAAAATTGTCTAATGGGCCTCTGCGAGTTGGCTTCGGCCCCTCGTACGCCTTCCAACGATCCAAGACCCCAGGGGGTCTGCTCCGAAGTGTTAATCCGCAGTATCGTTTTATAACTTCCATAGTTGGGACTTCTTGGCGGGAAAGTGAAGCGTCATGTTCAGCAGTTTGTTTAATTTTCCAAAATTTGTGTTTAGCCGAATATTAATGTGTAATAACGTTGGATTATTAACCAATAAGTGTTTGTGAACGTGCATTAGTGTAGGCAAATGAAACAAAACAGTGCAACTTCGCTTCAAGTTCTCTCAAGAAGTCCGCGTGAGGTCTCAGTAAAGTGCCACATCTTTACTGAAACTCAAGGGGAGTGGGCGGGGATATCATCATCATGCATTTATAATTCATTTCATCAATACTATACAAGAACTAAAACGTGACATTGGCTAAATGCACAAACCGTGCGAAGCCAGAAGAAAAAAAAAAAAAAAACTTCCATAAGCTATGGAAGTTTTTTTTTTTCCTTTTTTGACTTTGAATCCTTACCCGACTTAAAGTCACATTTTTGACTTTGGCTTATCTCTTTGACAGTCGTTTTTTTTTTCACCGTATTCAGCCATAGTTAGCCGTCGTCAAGCAACGGCCGAACATTTGTCCGATACTTCAGATTTATGTTCGGAGTAGAACCTCAGGTTCCTGAGAAATATCAAAGACGTAATAATAATAATAATGTAACATAGTATACATTAAGGTGTGGTTTATTGTTATTTAGAACGTCTAGTGTTTTTTTCTATATGTACTTTTCACGCTTAATATCAAACCACAAAAGTAGCATTAGAAGGTAAGTCGGCAACGTCACCGGTATCCAACATAATTGTCTAAAACCGTGAAAGCGGAATACGGCAACGCGTCGCGGCAGAAATAAGTATGGTTGCAGTATTACGCCGGATGATCTCCTTCACAAAGACATACTACCTTTTTAGGGTTCCTTACTTCAAAAAGGAAAAGACGAATCCCTTATAGGATCACTCGTGTGTTTGTCTGTCTGTCTGTCCGTCTGTCACATCCGATTTGCTCTGAATGGACTGATTAAGTAGAAATTTGGTACACATAAGAAAATAGATGAAAATTTACCGTTCCCCTCCTTATCTCCAAAACTACTGAGGCAAAAATTTCGAAAAAAAAATACAGAAAATAGTTCTTTACTTATAGATTACAAGAAAACCTATAAGAAGTCTACGGTGTTAAAATAACATGGTAAATCTTTCAATATTGTGCGTACAAACTTACATTTGCGGTTGGAATGTGTGGGGAAACATTTTTTTCAACTTCAATGTTAAGTTTGTTTTTGGGATAAGTTCATCCCAACTACGGAACCCTTCATTGTGCGCGTTCGACATGCACTTGGCCGGTTTTTTCTTTCCTTGGGGAAATCCTCATGGATACCGTCCGTCTGGGAAGAACGGAGGGTTATGACGGACTCCTACCGAGTAAAACCCCCCTGTTCCTTCTAGTACCATGAGTCAGGGGTCTGGGATATACTTGTAGGTACATTCGCCGTACCCCCAACTGGTATCAGCCCGCCATGCGTAGCGGGCCACGTTGCCGAGTGCCGCTGGTTGCACGACCGCACGTGCTCCCACGGGCACGCATATTATAATGCGTGCCACCTCTTTGAGTCTGACTGCTCGAACGACGACTTTTTCTACCTAACTGTAATCGTGGTTTCACATTTACAGTCCATCCATCTCTCGGCATTAAAATAAGATTGGCCCGTGACAACGTAGCCAACGTAAGAAGGACTTACTTTCGCGTTGAATTATAATGGAACAGATAAATCACAGAATAATTAATAGCAGATAAATGTAACGTTACCTTCTTTTATGTAGGATTTCTCAAGGAGCTTAGTTACTTATTCAGTCTCCATCTAAGATAATCTTCAGTCCCTTACCATCGAATTGTATTATATTATTGGTTTTTGTAATTTCTTGTTGTGTAGTTGGGACTTGCGTGTACCTTTAGAAAAGTAAATACATTTTCAAAGAATTACGAACTTTCAGACAGCATTAAGATGAATACATATTGTAATAGTGCTTCGAAGGACCTAATCCAATATTAGGTACACAAAGACATAATGGCACCGAAAAAAAATGTCAATTACTCCCATTCACTGGCTGAAATTGGTCTCATCGCGGATTTCTTAGCACAAAAAATATAAAGACAGGCTCTTTAAGTGTAATATTCTGGCCTTTAATAAATGGCGGAAGAAATACGGCAGAGAGGTATTTCGAGAGATTTTTTTAAAGAATTTTCATTGTGAGTGGTGGTCCACAAAGACGGGGAAGCTCAACACCAATTAGTGTCACTCGTTTATTAGTTCGCGAGGCTTCGGGGAGGCGGTAAACCCCGAGGTGTGGTCCGAGGTACGCGCGGTGGGTATACAATCCTTTTGGGATTTTATTTGCGTTTATTTGTGTTTGTTAGGGGGATGTCTTGTTTAGTCTTTTTGTAGTTGAGGAGTATGAAAGTTCTTTCACAGTGCGGTGCTCCTGACCTGGGCCTAAATAAAGTGATATCCTATCATCGATAACGATCATGGAAAAGTCAAAAATGCATTGGATTGACATACACTACCTACCGAAAAGCTCTCTGTCTATCTGTTGAAAGACGACGTAGGAATACGAAACGCTTTTAAAACGATTGACACGTAACTAAGCCCTCCGACCATGCCCACTTGCTTGAATGTACATACACCTACCTACAATGTCTTACCTAAAGCACGCTACTGATGCAACAATAAAAAATAAAAATAAATCTTTATTTCAGACATGAACACATACATGAACAGTCCATAGGGTGTTTAGTGATGGGTTAGTAACATAAAGTACTTATAGTCTATATTAGTATTGTTAGTAAGGACACAAACACAGCTAAATTGCCTAAGGTAACTTATTTACGTGTACCTATTTCCACCCAGTGACGTTGTATAGAACAGTCTGGCCTGTTAACAATCATTTACAGGATGCCGTTCCGAGTGCTACGCAAGCGCTGTAGCAAGAAAGCCGCTTTTTTACGCATGATGGCGTGAAATCCATCTGTCTGAGCAATGCACGTGGCCATTATCTGCAAGAAGTGATAAAAATTCAAGTGGCTCACTATCGATTCAACAAGAAGTATTCCCATAAGCAATCGCCTCTGTAATCCCGTTGCTGTCGCTGGTATAGGTATCCCAGAAGCCAATATTAAGACTAATCACCAATGTAGGATTGATTGTGTGATTTGTGAACGATTTCTTGAGGATAGTAAATAATATTCAAGTCACGGTAATATGGCGGAGTACCTACATTGAATTATTCGGAAACACAGAAGGTATGAGGTACACAGTTACACACACATTGTTTGGAAGATGCAATGGGTTAATTAGTCAGTTATTAAGGACACACAAAGTTAGTAAGGACAGTCAGTCATGCAAGCACACAAGCACAGTGAATTAAATAGTCCGTATAATACATCAATATAACCAATGATATTATAATTACAAAGACGTAGATAGGACCTATCTACATCTTTGTACTTATAATAATTATCATTGGTTATGTTGGTTATTATTGCCGTTTTAGAAGATCGAATGTTGAGTAGGTAACCTGGTTACCTACTCAACATTCGATCTTCAAAAACGGCACCATGTCACACTATTATGTGACATGTGGAGGTAGATAGATTATACACGCTCCGCAATTAGCTCGTCAAAACTTGGCAAATTAGCCCCATTTTCTTCGTTTTGTCTCTTTTTTTCTCCCAATAATTACGACATACCGTCCTGCTTCAACGTGTCATCTAATAGCGGGACATTGTGCCGTTTTTGAAGATCGAATGTTGAGTAGGTAACCTATCTACGTCCTTTTACTTAAAATATCATTGTCTATACACCTTGGCATTTTAATCGCCTTACAACGGCAGCCTACTTCATGTATCCAATGACTCCTAATCATTCATGAAAGTAAAAAAAATATATATTCATAATATAATTAAAAAAAACATGATGACGCATGACGTAGTTTGAAACGTCCTGTTACGAGTGCGGTGCGAGCCTAGTGTTCCAAGGGCGGCGCGGAATGGAGCGCAAGGCTTGCACCGCACTCATAACAGGATGTTTCAAACTAACTCATGCGTCATAATTATGAAAAGAAAAAATATTCAAATGTTAATAAATACATTTTTTACTTTTATGAATGATTAGTAGTCATTGGATGCATGAAGTGGGATGCCGTTGTAAGACGACTAAAACGCCACGGTGTTTATACATATAATATGTACAGACGCCAGCAGGTCAAGCTATCCAAAACTGTCAAATTTTCCCAATCAACCATGAGAGCCTTATGCTGTAGGGATAAAGTTGAAAATCTATTAAAGGAAATTGGCAGATTGTAGTAGCTTAATGTGCTGGCGTCTGTACTAGCTGCGCCCCGCGGTTTCACCCGCGTAAGTCTCGATCCCGTGGGAATATACGGATAAAAAGTTGCCTATATGTTAATCCAGGGTGTCAGCTACCTCGATACAAAATTTTATCAAAATTGGTCCAGCTTTTTTTACGTCAAAGAGTAACAAACATCCATCCGTCCATCCATACTTACAAACTTTCGCGTTTATAATATTAGTAGGATTCAAGTGAATATTTTTCATCACCTATATGATAAAATAATATGAGAAATATTATGAGAGTGGCCTGCACTGGTATCTGGTAGGGTAATAACAGCCTGTTGTCGACCAAAAATATTTGATAATTGTAAAAAAAAAATGTTTTTAGTTATTGCTATCGCTGTAAGCTTATGCCTTGTGTACCAGATTAGTTTCTGGACCATTTTACGGACTAAACCTTGCGTAAATAGACGTTACAAGAGCAGTATCTAATGAGGGCAATATTTTTCAACGCGTTACTGAATTACAATAGCTGATATTTTAATCTGAATTAATTGAAATATTTATTTCGGACGACTTATTCTTATTTCAATGCTGACGAGAAAATGATAAGCACTAAGCAATGTTTCACTTTTTTCTTTTGAATGAAGTAAAGCGTCGAAAATAAAGGTTTCAGAAATAGAAAGCAGTGGTTTATTTAGCCAAGTTTGCTAATTCAAGTTCGGTTTTGCTTTGTGGTTCATCATTATCTTAATTCCTAGTTATTCTACATCTATTTTTGGAGGATCATTTCCAAAGTAATGTATCGTTATTATTATTATTATCTTTATTTTCCAGACTACATGGGGTCTATAGTGTTAGTAACAAAAAAGCTTAGTCTATGTTATTACTTAATAACTAAAACAGGTCGGGTGCGGTTTGCAAGCGCCCACACTAGCGGGCTGTCTGCCCGGGCGGCTATCGTTTGCAGGATAGTGTTGGGACTACCACGCAGCCTAAGGAGTAGCGAGGTAGATTTCTTACACCACAGTGCATCAAAGCCGTCTGTGCGTGCGTCTGCAAACATTGCGAGGCACTACAGAAGCGCGGCAATACCCTGAATGCGTTATTGTATTGGATACGCAGAGCATTGTAAGCTTTTTGGGGCTCCCGAGTACAGTGATGTACAGTATGCCTTAAAAAGGGTTATTTTAATTGCGTCTGCACATCGAAGAAATCTGCGGGCCAACATATTCGCCCTAATTGACAATGCTCTGCGTTCGCTCTCTAGATCCATATCATCCTTCAGGTCATCAGTAACCAGATGGCCCAGGTATTTAAATTTATATACCATGGTTACTTTGTTATGCTTACTACTACAAAAAAAACTGTTATTAACATTTTAATCACTCTGACTTAAACAAAACTACTTTTTCGAAAATTAAAATAAAAAAAAGCCAAGTGCGTGTCGGACTACGCACAATGAAGGGTTCCGAAGGTTGGATGAATTTATCCCAAAAACAATCGTTGTAGTTGAAAAACATGTTCTCCCATACATCGATAAACGTCACGGTCAATTCTCCAAGTTTAATGTAAATTGGTCGACTATTTACTCGTTAACTTGTATATTAGCACTTTAAATCTTAATATTACGCAAACGGATCCCTGAATCGAAAAATAGTTATCACCAACCCGTAATATTTTTGAACGGCCTATCTAACAATACCCCACATCATGGGACGGAAGAAAAAAAAATCATCCCCACTTTAAGTGTAAGGGTGCCTCCCTTACACTTAAAGTGGGGATGATTTTTTTTTTCTAAAAAAATCTGTTCAAGATTTTATTTACCACTTTGCCGGCGTGATTAATATGTATACCCATGCCAAATTGCAGCTTTTTAGTACTAAGAGTCTCTGAGCTAAGCCGCGGACAGACAGACATGGCGAAACTTTGTTGACTACGGAACCCTAAAAAGTCATGTATGTAGACAAAACTCAAAACAAAATACCAGTCCCAAAACACAGAAATATAAACCCAATTAATTATTTACTCTGTTTTACGACTCTTGTATCTTAAAATGTATATTGTGTCTTTATTCCGCCATTTGCCATCCTAGCTTTTAGAAATAAAACTGACAAACAGCACATAAAACGAAGACTGGAGGCTTCAATCGAGTTCCGTCTACTCTGATGAAGACCCTCACAACAACTATAGGGCCATATAAACACAATTCGAGATAACAACTCTAACAATAAATGAATAAGGACCAAAGTCCTTTGTTTTAATGCGGCTGTCAAATTTCCTTTGCAGTGTTGAATTATTTCTCTATACGAGATACAACAGCTTGATGAGGGATGGCCTAAGAACTGAGATATTTCAAACTTTGTACTGTGATGTACGAGCAATCACATTGTTTGTAACAGTCTACAATTTTATTCAGATTCAACACAATTTACGGCGGATGGAAATTGGAATTTTGAATTTGAAAACGTTCCTTTTTATTATTTACAACAATCGATCCTTAATTAAAATACACAAGCTAACTCTAAAATATGTACAGTATGTACAAGTATAAAAATAATAAAACGTTCCTTAATTGTTTTTAAATTAAATGTCAAATGGGTTTTAAATGAAGAACAAAAGTAAAATACGTTTTAAAATTTAAAACTGTTTTATTAGTCGGTATTGTGTTTTATTTTAATTAAAGTTTCAGTTTACCGTACAATTCCAATTTTACAATAGGAAGATTATGTCTATATTATAACAATTTTAAATATGTTCAATCAAGCTTCAAAGGTTTTGTAGACATTAAATACTTCATTAATAACTGGCAGGTACAAGTTGAAAATTACTGTTCTAAGAATAATAATTAAGGCTGATCGGCTGAAAGTTTCAGCACCGCCGTCGTCTATTGATTTTTCAAAACTAAAATAATTCTTATAAAAGTTTGCCGTTATACGAGTACAATGAATTGAACTCGCTAAGCAAAATTTCATTGAAGTTGTTATAAGTTTTCTATTGCTGTTATGGCAGTGTTCATGTAGGCGTGTTTAGTACATTTTAAGATTATTTAATAAATTTGAAACAAAGAATTAAATTTGTTGGAAATTCCTTTCTTGACTTATTAACATAAAACAAGATGGTGAACAGATGTTAAAATATACGTATTGAAGAAAATTATTAATTGAATAATGTATAAGGGCAATTATGTAATTTTGAAAATCGTTCGATGGCTGACTTTTATCGTAGGATCTAAAGAATAACTTATGTATATTAAAAATCTAAATATTTTATAAAATTTCAATAGGAACGTTTAATGAATTGAACTATATAGACCTACAGTTTTAATCTCTTTAGTCACAAAAGCTTTAATTGTCTTAAGTATCAACTCGTCTATTTCAACACTTACTTAATTCACTTAATAAGACTTAGTAAGTCATTCGTCAAGTTAACTTGCTCTAACTTTGTGGCATCCATCAGAGATAAAGCTAGTTCTTTGTGTAAAATTTTAAATTATTGTTATACTTAGTTATTTTACTAATAAAATTGCCGGCGTTTTGGTGTCGTGAGTTTTTAAGCCTTGATAAGTTGAATCGCTGTTTCGATGTGAATATAAAAACATGGGGGAGGAAAACAACGGAGGAGACATGGGGGAGGGAATTATTATTGTTAATTTAAAAAAAACTAATAGTTCAAATTATCATTACAAGCCCTTTTATTTGATATGTGCCACACGGTACAGTTCGCAAACTTTTTTTTTTAATTTTCTATTTTTTCCCAAATAGTGAACCTCCTATTTAAAATTCATTTATGTTACGCGTTCGTCTTTGGGTCACAGAAATTCATATGTGCACCAAATTTCAACTTAATCTGTCTAGTATATTCGGAGCAACAGATAGACAGACACATGAGTGCTCCTATAAGGGTTCCGTTTTGTTCTTTTAAGGTACGAAACCCTAAAAAGTATGTTTAGGAGAATTATAACAGAAAAATTAACCCTAGACCGAAGGAGAATAATTTTATTTCGTTTCGTTTCGTTTTGTTTCGTTTACGTCGCCAGGGTTGCGAGTTTGTCCGAAAGGGATATCGTAGCCCTGGCACACAGGCAACGGAAGGAACACGGGTGGGTTTTAGTCAGTAAAAGTCTGGGAGCGGGAGAAGTTATTTCGTAATTTCCAACCAAAAAAAAAAAAAAAAAGGGTCTACTACTCTACTAGTACTGTTCCGTGTGGTGCCGGACGTACAGAATAGCAGCATCCCATTTCTTCCCGTGGGTGTCGTAAAAGGCGACTAAGGGACTTACTAGAGATTGGGCAGCAGCGTTCTCTATGCATTTTTAAAACCATACTGCGATCGCCAACCCGCCTGCCAAGCGTGGCGATTATGGCAAACGGGCTTTTGATGGAGGCCTACGTCCAGCAGTGGACGTCTTTCGGCTGAAATGATGATGATGACTCTACTAGTAATGTCAAAAAAGTACCTAGTATCGATTTAGCTGGTAAAGGTCATTTTGCGTTCTACTACAATGAACGCATAGTAATACCTACTTACATTATATACTACCATGTGTATGAATATATGAATAAACATTTTGGACTGACATGACATACAAAAGCTGCCAAAATACTCTAATATTACAGAGTCAAAAATTCAATAAAGCACGGCATTCTATGAATGAAAATCTAGAGTATTTTATCAGTACGATACGTGGAATCCCAAATGGCTGTATTTCAGAGGCTATAAAAATGCATTAGATTGTATTCGACCTATTACAGTATAAAATTTAAAGTTATCTGTTATAAATATCGGCACAATGGTCCAAGCTAAGCCCAGAAAGTTATTGCAGTACGTGGCTTTTAGCTCGATAAAACTAATAAAAATATATAAAACATTATTAGTATCAAACTTATATTAAATACACTTTTGAACTCTAGTGAGTTCAAACGTGTTTATAATATATAAGTTTTTAGATATTGAAAATATGGATTTGGTACATAATTATATAGAAAATCCGTTTTAAACTTGCGACTTCTTGACAACTAAATTATAAAAACAGGACAAGTGCGTGTTGGACTACACACAATGAAGGGTTCCGTAGTTAGGATGAATTTATCCCAAAAACAAACTTAACATTGTAGTTGACAAATGTAATTTGATCGACTATTACTCGTTAACTTGCAAAGCCTACTTAGCTGTGATAGTTTTTCTTTTAACTTCGTTGTATAATATGATTTTTTTCATATATCCAAAAACAACATTATAATTTAGCTGGTGCGGGCGACACTTGAGTCCAAAAATTTGCACTTGGGAAAGCTTAGTATTACGCAAACGGATCCCTGAGTAGAAAAATGGTTTTCACAAACCCACAATATTTTTGAACGGCCTATTCAACAATATCCCGCACCATGGGATAGATGAGAAAAAATATAAATATATATCAAAATAATAAATTGTAGGGTACTTACCTACCCTACAATTTATTTTTACCACTTTGTTGCCGTGAATAATATGTATACCCATGCCAAGTTACAGCTTTCTAGTACTAAGAGTCACTGATCTAAGCCGCGGACAGACAGGACAGACAGACAGACAGACGGACATAGCGAAACTAAAAGAGTTCCTTGTTGACTAAGAAATTTAAAAAAAAAGCAATTCATAGAATCCTAAGATGAATGAGTAAATGATTCCGCCAATATCAAATCAACTATTAAACAAGCCAAAATTGCAAAGGAATCCTAAATACATCAAAATTGGCTTTCCTACCTAAAAACAATTCTTTCCGGACCTGAACACCCGTGCCCATTCATAAGCCGGTCCTAGCCGTAAATTTGCCTAAAGGCAGTTTCCATTATGCACCCATACGAATGGCCCGGTGTCGCTGACAGGAACTTACGAGACGTTACTGCTCTCATACCGCACATATTTATAAACACCGCCTTTATTTTTTGTGTTTTCCTGGAGAAACCATTGTAATAGTTCAAATAGAAATGACGATACTTGCTGCCAAAGAATGTCTTTTTAATAGCATTATTCATCATGTTTCCGAGAGTATTGTTTCGTGAAAAGAAACTTCCATTTCTTTTGATTAAGAGGCGATGGATGCGTAGTTCATACAAACGTAATACCAAAATAATTTGTAAATCAAAAATATTCATATGATAGTGTGTATTTATTTCGATTGGAATACAGAATATCTAGGTTCCCAAATATATTTATTTTGAAAGGACAATTATTTAAAGACGAGATATGAGGGATTTAAAATTTCTATAGAAAACTTATTTTTCTCATAACTCTTGTTTAAATCAGTGTCCATTCAAAATATATATTTGGGAACTTAGATATTCGGTATTCCAATCGGAATAAAGACACACTACCTTAAGAATATGTTTGATTTACAAATTATTTTGATACTACGTTTGTATGAACTACGCATCCATCCGCCTCTTAAGGCATTCATGTTTCATATTCATCTAAAATGCAAGTAGCCGACTTTGTGCTTGCCCTTTGTCTCTTTGGATTCAAATGATTCGTCATGCTTTGCCCTTCTTACATCTATGATTAACCGAGACTGATTTGATTAATGACTATTGTAGTTATACTCTGAACGAAGACGCATTTATAGACTACTTTTTAGTTTAAAAAAAATTGATTAACTTTAAAAATTGTATTCCATTCGTTTCAAAACTTTTGCAATATAAATAACTATTTCACCGCCTAGCCACTGCTCATCTCCTAGTTGTTTTATAATACTCGGTGATAAAAGACGCAATTTAGTTAACTATACAGCTACTTTGAGAGGTCAAGGTTCCTTCTGTATCTCGTTGATTACGTCATCGACTAAGTTATAGTCTTCTTTATGGGAAATGTTATGGCCTATCTTTACCGTTATGTAATGAGTACGGATGTGAAGTATTGTTTGAAGTTGCTCTTGAAATAAAAGCAAAATTATATACATATAAGGCTACTGGGATGCTTTATTGCTATTTTTAAACTTTCCAATAATACTTGGGCCTAATTAAATAAAATAAATAAAAATAGCCTTTATTTCCTCTGACCTCTGTACATACACAAATTGTTAGAAACTAATCAGCTACCAGATCAGGCTGTCTTGCGACATAGGCCTCCTCTATCTCCTTCCACTTATTCCTATCCAGAGCTGTTCTTTGCCAACCTTTTGGCAGATCATCCTCCCACCTTTTCATTTGTCTTCCTCTACGTCTTTTTTCATTCCTTGGGTACTATTCTGTGACTTTTTGGTCCATTTTTCAGTCTTAGCTCTCATCATATATGACCTGTCCATTTCCTTGGACCTAATTACTATTTTTGAAAATCAGCAGGTATCTCATTGATTTTAAGTATTCACTCAACATTATCTCGTATTTTATTAATCATCAATAATAATTTGTACAATTTTTAGTTTTCACAGCAATTTCAATTTGACCAATATTATCCTCATTGAACCGAATTCTGGGCCGAGTCCATTTATGCTGCCATCGACACGCTAAGAGAAGATGTCATGTAACTATTAAATTACGGATCTCCTATAAGATTTACTTATACAATACAACTTAAGGTTTATTTATTCCGAAACGTGCTGGCTTCTCAGAAAATAATCCCCTTGTCCTGACCACTGATTGGTTCCAGCCACCCTAAAACCCTATCTAAACAAGTGACACTCGTCACAAGAAAAAAACACTACAAAAGATACTTTTAGAGTTCTCGTAACACAATTACTTTACAGAACCGTACTGTGTACCTATTAAAGAAATTGAATAAAGTCCAAAGAATTCTACCCGCAGGTAAATCCCTATGCCTATACAAGCGACAGGTAAACGTGCCTAATGATAAATTTGAAGGATTTTGTTACAAAAAAAATCTCATAGGGTTGTTGAAAAAGGTACAGATAAAAATAAATAGGCAGGTAGTTGAGGTGATAATTTGTGCGAATGCACAGTGAGATTTACAAAGATTTCTTCTTTTCCATCTGTCGGATTGCCTCTTCATGTTTTGTTGACGTAGCATGCGTAGTTCATACAAACGTAATATCAAAATAATTTGTAAATGAAACATATTCATAAGGTAGTGTGTATTTATTTCGATTGGATTACAGTATATCTATGTTCCAAAACATATATTTTGAAAGGACAATGATATAACGACGAGAATTATGAGAAATTTAAAATTTCTATAGAAAACTTATTTTTCTCATAACTCTTGTTTAAATCAGTGTCCATCAAATATATGTTTGGGAACCTAAATATTCTGTATTCTAATCGAAATAAAGACAGAGCCGGCCTCTTAAGTTTTCTCAGTTTAAATTATAAATAATCATGCAAGAGTAAATGGTAATTTTGAGCAATTTTGCCTACAAATTCTAAGCAACCACTTTAAATCCAATAATATGGTCCAAAAATTGTTTAGAACCCCAAAGGGCTAAAGACTAATAAGCCCAATAAAGACTCCTAAAGACCATTAAAACTCCAATTTCAAGAACTTCGAGCATTTTAAACTTAATCATGAATTTCTATCGCACAAAATAAATAGGTAGGTAGTACCTATAAAATATTTTAGCAATCTCTTTAAAAAAACCTTCATTTGTATTACATTCTAATCCTAAAAAAGTCTATTATCAGGATACGTTTCGATTCCCCCGGCATCAGCTCAGAATTGGCGTAAAAGACAATGTTCTTAAAGGATTAACGTGCTCTATAAGGCTAAGACGATTTCCATTTAAGTAGAAAAAGATAAGGCTTACCATGTACTTGTGAGAATTTCGAGTATTCCCGGTATTTTCCCGATGTCAGTGTTTGAGTATTTTCGGGCATTTTCGTAATATCAGTGAATCCTCTTAATTGAATTTAGGCTGAGATTTCTCCGCGTGAACGTTTTGTGTACCTCTATCCAATGTTATATTTTTGGTGTCATTGTTATTTGAGTATTTTTTTTATTTTAAGATTTGTTCCCCAATGTCATAATTTTATGAAAAAGACATTCAATGGAATAAATCTAACTTAGAGAGATGTATTAATGATTCTAATGATTATAACTCTGTAAATACCTAACTGGTATAGTCGCGCGTTATATTTTGGTCAAGATAATCATAATCATAATCATTTAATAATTTGTTAGCATAAGTACAATAAAATAGTTGCTATACAAAAAAAATACAAGCGCGCTATGTTATACAAATATTCATGGATGGTATTGATACTAAAATACAATAACAGATACAACCCTGAGCTGCAAATAGCAAAAAACTGGCCAAGTGCGTGTCAGACCACGCACAATGAAAGGTTCCGTAGTTCGTATGAATTTATTCCAAAAACAAACTTAACATTGTAGTTGAAGAACCTGTTGATGAGGCGTATATCGAAGAATGGGATACATCGATATACGCCATGGTCAATTTTCCAACGGTAAATATAAGTTTGTAATCGCAAAAACTATATTTTTATAAGTGATACAACTACAAATTTAATATTTTCGGACTTTCCTTTACTTGTGCTGTGAGACTTTATCTTCTTGCCAAATTTCATGGTTCTAGGTCAACGGGTTTATTTGCGAGTATCAAAATATGTCGCATAAATTGCCGTATTTTAATGTGTTAACTTAGAAGCTCAATTTTTAGAGCTCCAAGGGACCGTCGACCTAAAGAAAGAAAGAAAAAAAATAAAATACGTTTATTTGCGTCAAACATGACGCGAAGAAAGAACACAAATACAAAAAGAGCAAGTTGGGGGAATATATGCGTCACATCCACGCAAAACGGCCACCGCTCAGCATAATGCTGTGACCCTATGCGAGACAGAGCCCCAGCGCTAGTTTTCAGCGATAGCCGGCGTTGACGTGATGACGTCCGGTGCAGCATACAGTGAGATTATAAATAAAATACCTGCGTATTTGATATTATTTTCAACTTGATACCTCCATGCGTTCCTGAGAAAAAGGGTCTTGACAGACAGACAGACGGACAACGAATTGATCCTATAAGGGTTCTGTTTTTTCCTTTTGAGATACGGAACCCTAAAAACGTAAGAATAATTGAATTTCGCCCACCTTAAGGCTTAATGAAAATTTAATGTTTGGATAATTTCAAGTTCATTTATGCATGCAACATTTGCAACTTCTGTTTATCAACAGAAATTGCCTGAAGAAACAAAAATCTTTTACAAATAACAAATTAGATATTAAAAGTTAGTAGGTACGGTTTTCTAGCACAGTAAAATGATATTATTACCTAGTAGGTAATTTGAATCTCAGCGAAATACATGCAAAATATTACAGCCCGACCAATAAAATCCCGAATGAATTAGTCATTGACCATAAACAGGCTATAATATAATCGCCAATAATTTCACAGAAAGGGTGCCCTCGAAAGCCGAAAAGACGTAATATTTTATCAAAACAAATTCTACGATAAAAGCTCACGACCGAACGTTCGGGCGCTCGGCTAATGGAACTAGAGTTTAACATTAAGTAAGCACGTAGCTCCCTCGTATTATTTTAATGTCGCATTTTGCGAGCGTGACAAAGATCAAAGCAGTGATTTTACACACTTGTCTCCCGAAATTATGTGAGAAATTTCGTAACAAACATTTTCTTTTACAATGTTTTCTGTTTCATCCGTTTTTATTAGTTTAGGGTTAATCTAATAATTTCGAGTAGATACTTTTGAATTGAAATAAAACAAATTTTACGGATGGTTTCGCTTTATTGTTAGGATTTCGTTTTTGTTTGCAGCCGTTTTGAGTCTCTAAGTCGTTTATGATAATGAGACACTTACGTTGTTTAAGAGTATAAAACAACCTGTTTATGATAATACTCCCCCAGCTGGCTTTCAAAGACATCAACATTCATCTACATACATACATACATAAACTCACGCCTTCTTCCCATGGGGGTAGGCAGAAACTATAGAACGCCACTTGCTACGCTCCTTACATACTCCTTTTGCTTCGCCTACGTTCATACATTTAGTCATACACGCACGCCGGTTGCGAGTACTACGCACCTGACCTTTCTGAAGAACATCACCAATTTGGTCACTATAAATGTCCTTCTAGGGCGTCCCCTCCCGGCGTTTCCACTCACCTCTGCTTTATAAATACCTTTTGTTAGTCGCCTTTCACTCATCCTCTCCACATGACCAAACCATCTAAGCATACTCTTTTCAATCTTTCTTTCTTTTTTCTTTCTTTCTTTTTTTACATTTTAATAATTTCTAATCTAATGCTACCAACATCATTTATAATGCGTATAACCAACCAACAGTACCTTATCATAAATTCAAATATTTCATCAAAAGCCACATTAATACACTAGTCATGTAACCGAACTGTAGTGAACATAAAATTAATGTTCATTCATCCGCTTTAACCATTATTATTGTTCAATTTATAATTTCAATTCATAAGCCACTGAATGGAATGAAATGCCTACAATATTAATTTACTGTCGTCACTGACATGAATGTCTAAATCAGTAACAGTTGCTGCTAGCTTTTCAATATAGGCAACGTCCGAGGCTGGACATCACAGGTATTGATTTCATCTAAAATAACCGATTTCAATGCAGACGTTTTTAAGGCAGTGGCTGCTTATAAGCGGACGCGGGAGCGGATATTATGTTATGAAATGACATGAGTTTGGAAAGTCTTGAAGGTACTTTGTGTGATTATGAAACTTCAATTTTAAAAGTAACTAGGTTTGCAGGTTTGGTTCTCCTTCTGCCTTTGAAATGAGAATAGGTACTTAAGACGCAGATGTATGCCAGTGGTTAGCTTGCGTGTTCTGTACTGAGCTCACGCAACGCGTCGTACGTTCAGCCAGTAATAGGAATTATATTAATTTATTATACACAAAACAAAAGGTATTTTAATAAAACGCGTATATTAAAAGATCAATACTTAAATTATCTTTAAATTGGTGAAGGTTTCAGAAAAATACGCATGGTAGATTTTGCGCCATTCTCAGTTTTTTATCCGCGTCAGACACAAATAAATTACACTTTGTAATATAAACATAATCTAAAATATTTACATATTAAGTGATTAAGAAAATGCTCTTATTTATCATATATTTTTTTTCAAATCATTAACACTACTCGTTTAGAAGTGATCTTCGGTATAAAATCATTAAAAGTACCGACTTTTAATGATCGTCCCCTTAAGTAATATTACACTAAAATAACGTCATACACTCGATATAAGTGAAACTTGCGGAAAAATGGTGTAATCCACTTACGATTACTATGCCTCTCATTTTGACAATTCGGTAACATTCATTGTGTTATTTTCTTTATTGAATTTTTTCAAACTTAAGAAGCAATGGATTAGGAATTTCATTTAAAATCCTTCGGGTTGTGAAAGAAAGAGTTTGACGCAATAATGGGTGTTGGACCGACCTCATTAAATAATGGCATTTATTTAATGTTGCCAAACCAAAATATAATAAAAACAAAAAAATAAAATAATAAAAACGACGACGGTGTGATATAATGCAAATATAAAAAAAATCAAATAAAAAAAAAATATAAATTAATTATAATATATCAATATAATTAATTTCAGAGACTCTTAATAAACATAACCAATGTAACCATTATTTGGTCGGCAAAATTATGAAACTTTAACCGATCAAATAACAAGTAAGTAATGGTTTTGAAAGTCTAATACGTCCACTAATAAATTCGATATCTTTAATGGATACAGTCAAATCCCACTCACAAAACATATTTAATTTTGTTATAATTATAGAGTCTGTATTTTATGAATAATTAATTCAACTTGAAATCAGGCGTCAGATAATTTCCATTTGAATAGTAGAATGTAAAGCGCTTCCATAGAATTGTTACAGATTTTAGTTACCATGTTTATTTGGGCGATGCTTTTATCATCATCGACGCACAACGTGGGTGGATTAATTATGTGGTAGAATTGGTAAAAATTTCCAGCATTTGTAATTTTTTACGACAGGCACGATTATGAAAATTCATTGTTTATTTAAAAAAAACGACAATTTACTTTGTTATAGCTATTTTATACAACTGTCAGAGAATGACGATTGTGATTTGAATATAGATGCCTACGGAAAATTTAAATTCGTAGTCATTTTGCGAAACAATCAATATCCCTGGCTTTACATAGTTAATAAAAACTCGATAACGAATTTAGGTCAAGCGATTTTATCGGCAGATAGCCCAGACATCTGCTAATAATAAAATATATTTAGGAATGTTAGCTAAGTTATCTTTCTAAGAAGTCTGTAATAAATATAGAGCAAATATTTGACAAGATAGTTTTCTTAAAACGTTAGTAAACCTACCTACTGCTTCCATGAAATAATTTATGATTCGTGAAAGCAATAAAAGCGCGCTTGAACGAATTTTCAGCAAACTTGTTTTCACTTCTTTACTAAAGCGTAAATTCAACTGCCACACTCCATTCAAAACTGATTAAAATAACACTGTTCATGACTAAATATTTACGGCAGAGACTTTGCGAGGTAAATAATGTTGTTTGGTTTTCGGTAAAGGAAAATAACAAAATTGGAAGCTAATTTCGTTGAAATATTGTTTTGTTATACCAATATTTTCAAACCCAACTTGAGCCTACTTCTAAATCTAATTTTACATTTTGCTATAAGACTTAGCTTATTTATGGCGAAAACAGATCAACATAGTATACCTAACGTAGGTACTCATTTAATATTAATAACAATACAAAATTAAATAATAATAACAATAATAGCCTCGACCAACACCTAAGGAGGCTCACGTTGGACAGCCGGATTAAGGGCCTGATTCAGAGCGCGGACACGTTTCGCATTGTTAGGAGGTTCCTCTCTCTGGAGCCCTGACTAGCACCGGTAGCTTGGAACCTGTTCCTGATACCGGTGGGCTACTATTTTTTTAAATGTTTTTATATATTTTTTTTATATTCTAATATTTAAAAGTATAATTTATATACAGGGTCAAATTAAATTAGCTAGTGAAACTCCGCAAACTTGTTGGGTATCGATATCTAAATACGATAAACAAAAAAAGAAGAAAAAAAAAATTTTTTTTGGGTCAACGACTAGTTAGGTACTTGAAATATGATTTTAAAAATCAGTTTTTTTTTTCTGTGTAAACTTCACAGATGTGATGGGTATCGATAACTAAACACGATAAAACAAAAACTTAACTACTTCAAGTAACTTCACTGCCAGTGGGCATTAACACCAGAAAAAAAAAACATCAAATCTTTATTTTTTTCGTTTTATCGTATTTAGATATCGATACCCAACACGTCCACGGAGTTTCGCTAGCTAATTAAATTTGACCCTGTATATTTAATGAAATAAATGAAATAACAATACTAGCCTACTATAATTTCCACTTCAGGGCAAAAGCCTCTTTTAGCCACTCGTGGGTTACAGCTGAAAATCAGCGTCAGGTGGTACCTACACCTTGTGTTACCATCTGACATTATGCTGAGCTGAGGCTCTTTTGGCATTAAGTATATTCATTGTTTTCTGTTTTTATACTTCAAAATGTATTTTTTTTTTTTGCTGTAATGCCAATAATAATAATATTCTTTTAATTCAGATAGGTAGGTATTCATACAGTTAGTTACACACATTGAGAGTAAGATATTAGTTTACAATAGGTACTTAAGTTAAATTATCACACTATTATGAGATAAATAAAGCAATTCTAAAAGACAAACACAAGGTTACATTACATGCAAAGACCCCCAGTGCTTCCGCATTGGACTATCATTACTTTCATTTGCCTTCAGAATGCTGTTACCACTATCACAGTTCCTCTGCATCAGGGAGGCAGCTCTCTTCCGCAAGATTGCGAAATAATCATCTGTACGAGCCAGGAAACATGCCTGATTCACTACAGAATCGGGGCAGCCGCAACAGCACTCTGAAGGCATTATTGTATTGCACACGGAGGATGTCATAGGCAGGGATTGAAAAGGTTCCTAAAATACCGATAAAATACCGGTATTTAGTGGTTCCGTTACTATAACCCGATCCGGAACAGGAAACTAAATTAGAACTTTTAAGAACCATTATTTTACCGGTTCTTCTTCAAATCGGGTCTGAACGAGTTCATACGATGCCGCTCAACGCAGGACGATAGCTCTGTTGGCAAATTTTTATTTCATTGTCAGTATGATTTTTGGGCATGTCCTACCAAATTCATAAGGTATTTCTGTAACATTTAATGCTGTTCTTTTAAAAGCTTTTTTTCTTTTTGTAAAAGACTATTAGCTTTCGAAATTTGTACAAATTATTAATGCGAATATACTTAAAAAAAAAACTTCGTTTATGATTACAAAATAGTTATTTTCTATGTCCCACCACACGATGGCCATAATGTTAAAAATCACACTCTTTAAAAAAAAAATTATAGTGGTGCTCCACTACAATTTTTTTTTAGAAGAGTAATTTTGGATATCTCAAAATAATGAATTTTTAGTAACACACATTGAACATAATAACAAACTAATAACCGGTACATTGGAACCATTATTTGGAACCGGTACTTTGGAACCAGAACTAAACCGGAACCTGAACCGGAACCGTACCAAAAAGAAGAACCTTTTTAAGAACCGAAATGAAGAACCGGAACCCAAATTCGTACCTGTTTTCAATCCCAGGTCATAGGTTCTTCGGTTATAAAACATACGCATTTTTCTTTCTTTCTTCTCGTACAAAGAAGGCACGAACATTGATCACCAGGATTGTGCTCATATTCATTTCAATTATCTTTCTCTGGATTGACCATCGCGACGTGACTAGTGAAGTAGCAATACGACTTGGTACTCTATTCTATTTTTGTTGAATGGCAAGCAAAGCCGGTGTCGACTATTCTGCCAATGTCTAAAGTGAGTTGAGAAATCAAGTGTGTATTGTAAAAAAATATTAAATTAAAACAACAATTAGGTGTTAAAAGACTCGGTACTCGATACTCACGATAAATCGATTCAAGTTAAATGTAAAAACGGGCCTATTATTTTTTGACAAGTATAACAACACTATCAACTGTCGTAGACCAAAAAACAAACTTTAAATCGGGTTCTATCGTGTTTAGATATAGATACGCATTACGTCTGCAGAGTTTCCCTAGCTGATTTAATTTGACCCTGTATTGTATTATTATTATTATTTCATTTGTGTGTGTGGAAGCTTGTAAATGGCAATTGTAAGCGCTATTGTACATAACTGACCTTTACAGATATTAGACTGTAAGCTTTCCGAAGAATAAATAAATAAATATAGTAGATTGTTGCACCGAGCGCAAAGTGAGTTATTAATGCACGAGTTTTATGTTGGTGCCCGAGCGCATGCGAAGGCACTACATTACATTAGCACAAGTGCATTAATTACTCACTTTAGCAAGGTGCGTTATCAACCGTTATAAAATATACCTATTCAAAATAAAAACTCAAGTTAATGAAAACCAAGTTTTTCACCAAGTCGGTTTTATACAGCCGATTTTTATTTTCAGCCAGTATCTTTTTGATTCAATGCATACATTTTATATTAAACTTAATGGGAGACATTAAACCTCTGTGGTAAATTTATATCTAAATAAAAAATTAAACAGTGCAGAAATATTGTGTACAACATTTCTGCACTGTTTTGGTTCTAAGCAAAAAATACGTGACTTGTGATCGGTTTTGTAGTCATTAATGATAACATTACTACGTAGTTGAAAGAAAATTAATTTATACATTTAGTACATAGCCGGAACATAAAAAACAGTACCCAACAATATTGATCAACATTTTCCATGCTGCCAAACGAAGTATACAAAGCCCGTTATTCGTTTTTAAGTGCATTATTGTTTCTGTCCTTTGTAAATATACTCGAAACATAAATCAAACAGAGAGACGTTATTAAAAAAAAATAGACAGTTTTTGTTCGCAAGAGTGTTTATATAAAAGAAAAACAAGCAAACAAAGGTTCCAAAACGAAACGTTGGACTTCAAACAGTATCTTTTTACAACTTCACTCCAAATAGGTATTGCGGGCGCTATTCCGGGCAGAATTAAATTTAAAAAAAAGTTCGGTCGAGTGCGGTTCGAACGATCGCGCCGTGGAAAGTGTAACTACGTCTAAGAATTCGATTTCTTTTGAAATGTGAGAAACGGATTCTGTTTTTCTCTTCGTTATGAAATTAGAAGCGTTTGTACTGTTTTTTTTAAGAGTTATCCGGACTATGGATATTTATATTCAATTTATCCAATTACAGGCAATTTTTCTGGGTAGTCTACCATACAAACACAAATATATTTACGGATTGGGCGTATTAATTTACGGTTGATGACATTTTTTTTCTCAAAAGATTACATTAATCACTTACAGAGAAAATACAATAATAAGTAAACAAAATAACCGATTAGTGTGAAGCCGTTTATTTTCAAGTATATTTTAGTGGTCGAACCTTTAGAATTGTTTAAACGTACTTATTACTCATTATGAACGTATAATTTAATAAAACCTAACATTCTATTCAAAATGAAGGAAATATTTTCAAGACAAAACTTCGAGAGCACTCAAGACAAAGGCGCTCACTTCTACAAAGCAGCTTTAAAAAGTAAAAGGCAAACATGATTCGCGAATCTTCGCACGATATTAAACTTTTTACAATAACAAAAGACTTAACTGCCGAACTTTAGCATCTCGATCTAACAATCCCTTTAATTAAAGCGTCGCGAACGCGTCAAGGGATGCCCTTAAAATTTCAATCCCTAATAACCATTTGGAAGAAACAAAAAAGTCTGCACACAACGCTTTTTGTCCCGCTCACACTGATTACTAGTCTCATTCGCGTGAAAAAAAGAAAAGATTTTAATTAAACACGCTGATGAGCTAGTTTCGCGATGTGTATTTTTCTTTTGACGACACTGCTTTTGTGTTTTGTTAATTTATCTGAAGAAAATGGGTATAATAAAAAATCTTTGTGGAATATTGGAGTTTTAATGAGCTACTTTAAATTCTAATATTTATTTTAAAATTCCTCTTTAATTGTCTTGCTATCAGTAACACTAGACGGCATTGAACTTATTTTATTTCAGGAATTCTAATTATGACTTTTGAAACTGTTTATTTTTTACCAAATATTTTACAGGGGCTGGATCTTACTACGTAAACTATCCTAAATAAACAAAATGTAACAAAACGTTGTGCTAACGGCAACCATTCGTTACATTACATTTTTCCCCTCCGCCAACGCCATTGAAAAGCATATTATCGAAGTAATTACGTCAAAAAATGATAGTAAAAACCGGAATTTACAGAGGGTGAACGCAGCATAAATGACTCAAAGTCACGTGACATGTTCCGGTGCGTTCATTACACGCCTCCCCACAAATTAGGCTGAGTGCAGGCGATACATCCGATACCCACTCCAGCAAGTCAATGGCTGAATGAATTACGATCAGTTTTGGTAATAAAGTGGGCAGTCAAATGCTGAGTCATAGTTTTAAAGCCTCCTGTTTAAGGCGACGATAACCGACTTTTAATGATTTTATACTGAAGATCAGCTCTAAACGAATAGTGTTAATGATTTGAAAAAAATATATGTTAAATTAGAGCATTTTTTCAATAACTTAATATACGATTACTTTAGATTATGTTTTGTTAAATAGTGAAATTAATTTGTAAAGTTATGTCTTACGCGGTTAAAAAACTGAGAATGGCCCAAAATCTACCATGCGTATTTTTCTGAAACTTTACCAACTTAAAGGTAATTTAATTATTGATCTTTTAGTATACGCGTTTTATTAAAATACCTTTTGTTTTGTGTATAATAAATTAATAATGCATCAAGTTGGGGACAGCGCTCCTTGATGGGCGAGTCCTATTACTGGCTGAACGTACGAGGCGTTGCCGAGCTCAGTACAGAACCCGCAAGCAACAACAGGCGGTTACTGTGAAGCGTGTATTTTCTTTAGCCTAGAATATTATGAAACAACTTTTTAATTGTTTTACAATTCATTTGTTTACCTATTTGAATTGATGTACGAATACAACGAATTGAACAATACAACGAATTGAATGTATGAATACATATTTGAAGTGAATACCTATTTGTTTTACTTTATAATTTTAGGAGCTTCAAAAGTGGAATTATAAAAAAAAAATATATAAACGTAGAAAGAAATACAAAATGTGGGCCTTACTATTCACAACGCATCTTCATCAAAAGTATTACTAAAACATTAAAAAAATGTTGTTACATTATTTCAACGTGTTTGCTACAGCGCTGTCAAAGCAACTCTTTAATTTATTTTTTGTTTGTTCCAGGTTAGTGAAAAGGCAAGGAAGGGGACATGGAGACCGTCGTCCAATATTTACTCCTAGCTTTGGCTCTGACTTCAGTGCAAATATCCTACACTGAAAGCCGTCTAAATGAAAAACGCAGGGATAAAACTGAAAGGCGGTACCATGGGTCACAAGTAAAAGATAACATATGCGAGATAACGAACAGAGAATCTAAAGTACATTGCTATTGCGAAAGCACTGACGTCAAAACAGCCACCAAAGCCGACTGTTGGGTTTTCAACGGAGGTATTGATGAAACAGATCCAATATGGTCCACTTTCAACTCTCAGCCTTATTTGGAAAGACTAACATTCAACGTTCGATCCGATGGAGCACTTAAGTTCATTCCATTCCACGTGATCCATCGCATGAAACGGCTACAAAAGCTCTTCATACACTACGCTACACTAGACAAAATTGAGAAAAGAACATTCTCAAACATAACCACACTCAAAGAAATAACTCTGATGAACAACAAAATAACCGAATTGGACTTCTCATCGTTCACGAATCTCCCGTCGCTCGTAAACCTAACTATAAAAGAGAATAAAGTAACAGAAGTGCAGAGGGACGTGTTCGTCGATTTGCCAAGTCTCAAATATCTGGACTTGTCTTTTAACAGTATCAATCTGGCGCACGACGGTTGTTTTGAACATCTGACCGTACTAAGCGATCTGATACTGGAGGCTAATTCAATTACGGTGCTGACTAGAGACACATTCAGAGGCTTAGCTAATCTGACGAGATTGGATTTGCGGTCCAACAAGTTGTCAATGTTGGGCGATTTAACTTTCACAGAGCTGTGGAATCTTAACGAGCTACTTTTGGATAATAACGAATTGAAATTCCTGTCTGAAAGGGCCTTTGATGGTCTGGCTCTGTTACAGAAATTATCTATGACAGGGAATAAATTGAAGTCTATTAATGAGGCGCTATTAGAAGGTGTGCGCGGTCTTGAATTATTGGATCTGAGGAACAATGAGATAGAACATTTTACTTACGAGACAATAAAGCCGATATTGGAAAATTTGAAAATGAAGAATGCTGTGCTGTATTTGAGCGGTGAGTTTTACCTTTATTTGTTTTGTCGAAGGAAGAGTTATTACTGAACAATAAATTAATTATATTCAAATATGAAATATTTGTTTTTTATAGTGGTTTACTATAATAATTACTATCATTCTACCTATAAACCGTCCACACGCATCTGTCATACTGACCCTTCAATATTTTTAGTGTATGTTATTTTACGTTCCCCTTACGCAATTACATTATAATACCTTCAAACACCACTATTTGGATTATAGCAGGAAATTCATATTCAATTCTATCACTGTCAATGCCATTATTCAAGATAACGACATTACATTGCCATTATAATGATATTATGCGTCCATTTTTGTTTGCAACATGTTATTTTCGAATAAATAGAACACAGTAACTCTTGGGAAGTTAAATAACTATGTTTTGTGCAAACAATGGGGAATTCCCTGCTGTATTTAATCCCCTTACTAAAGCACCCTTCACATTAAGGACAATTAATGAATGTAAAAGCGCCCTTTAGCGACTCAAACGTAGCAATAAGTCGATTTTTGTACAATGGTGTAGTTTTATTAAAAACAAACATGTTTAAGTTGAACATTTTGATTAAATTGACAAATGTAGCTCGATGATCAAGGGGGGTGATATTCGTGTTTTATATAAAAATATATTAAACCCTAGAAATTTAATTATGTATGTTAACTTTTATTCAGATAAGAATGAACGCATCATTTGCAATTACTGTTCGAGGACTGGTTCGAACCCATTGTAAACATAGAGACAATGTCACATGAACTATAGGGGGGATTATTGATACCTAATTATGTACTCACTTGCTAATAATACTAAATAAATAAATAATTGCTTTATTTGTATAGAATGCAGGTATTACAATAATGTTGTTAGTTTTAGATATATTCCCAGTACATTCTGCCTGTTGGCATACAATGATTTGTTAACTTACAGATAATTTAGAAGCTGGGGAGTTTTTTGCGCCACTTCTTCTTCCCAGCTAAAGAACTAGGAAGTGGTGAAGGGTGGGCGTTTTTGGGGACTGTCTCGTGTAATTTTTGACGTTCGAAAAGTGCTGATTCTGAGCCTAGTTTGAATAAATGACTTTTGATTTGATTTGATTTGAAACTAGGTACGTACTACCTACTGCAACATCAATAACTACACATAGTGCAGTCATTTTCTTATTCTTAAATAACTTTCTCTCATAATAATGTATTAGATAGATCCTACTGCAGTCTGGCAGATGATTTTTGTCGTTGTGTTTAAGTCAAGACTTTATTTTTATCAACTCTTCCCCGGCCTTAACTCACTCACGCCGAATTTCAATCCCATCATTATGTGATTATAACTTCTCGGAGTTTGGAGCAATATTTGAATAATTCATTTCGTTTTCGATTTCACAGGTTTTTTTTTCTCAAATATCTGTGACGAAAATAGAGCGGTTACTAACATTTATTTTTCTCTTTACAGGTAATAAACTAAGATGCGACTGTCGTCTATCTTGGATACAAGTTCTGAGGAATGAAACGAAGAGCGAGCCTCTAAGGACGGCTTTAGATGGCGTCACATGTGTCATGAGTACTGGTGAACCAGTAGAAAGTACATCAAACGATGTGAACTCGGCCTTCACCGATCCCAAACCTTCGAAATCCGAACAATTGTACGAGATAGAAACAAACGCTGAGGTTCAACAAGATGCCAATGATGAAGAGTTGTATGAAGATACAAATCAATACAAGTTCGAACCGACCGTCCAACCAGCTGTGGACAATCAACTCACAATAGTAAATATGCCTGTAGAAACTTTGCCTTGTCCTCGCGAGCTAGATCGAAGTGGGGAAGATTCTCTGATGCTCTCATCAAAAGACGAAAGTTACTGGCAACCAAATACCAGCATACGGATTTTCCCAAAACTGTTTCTCGTATTGACGTTATTATCAATAAGTGTATTTTAAGTAATGATAAGCCCGTGTGATGCTATGTACGATAGTAGTACTGAAATCAACATAAAAGTTCAAGTAGCAGATAACAAACATTAAACCGAAAGATACCTTCTTACCGTTTCTAAAGTAGGTCGAGTAATGGTTATATAAACGATTATCTTGCATCCTTATGCAACGATCTCACTTTTAATGATCTAATCAGTGATAAGATTATCACGACGCATATTTTTCCCTTTGTAAAGTTTTTTAGAAGATCAATATGTTTTGATTTCTAGCCTTATGTGAAAATCCAAAATGTTTGGTACTTGAATTTTATCGCGTATTTCAGCACTTAGAGCTTATAATTTTATACTTCTGCTATATGCTTGATTTTTAGATTTTAAGAGAAAAGACTGGTTAAGATATTTAATTAAATTATTTCTTAATAAGTGTAATTTAAAAACCCAGTGTCATATATCATTATAACCAGTGTTAAGGACCCTAGGATAGATCCATAATGTCAGTAACATAAGCGTTCGAAGTGTGATCTTGGATATGTTTCAATTTGTTGAAAAGGTATAATAGGCCGTAAAGATTTTGTAAATGTCCAAATAATTTACAATTGTATAGAATCTGTTTTTTATATTCGATAAAAAGTAAGTCTTGGAAGGAGCACCCGAAAAGTTTTTGGTCACGTTAGAATATCAAACAAAGGTCATAATAAATTAAACCAAAAGCTTTTTAGAAACGATAGTAGATATAATTACGTGACTATAAGTTTTAGGGATCGGCGGCTCGATCTTTTAAGCTTAAGGCTTTTAGATATAAGCTTTGTATAAAAGTTTGAAAGAGACGTATTCGAAAAGCAAATAATGAAAAATAAATCATTTGAGTGCAAAGTTGTGAGTAAAGATTATTTGATTGTTTCTTTAATTTAAGATTTTTATTATCGCTGATCTCTTATGTACAAATACTATTAGTTTTAGCGTTAAACAGAATAATGTTAACATAGATGATAATATACCAATTAATGAGCGCTGACACACATTATTTAATTATAACCAAAACAACAGTTAATATACGTCCTACGAGTAAACCGTTGCTACAGAAATTGATGACAATAGCGAAATAAAGGTTGCTGATTGTGACCATACTAGAATTTCCCATGTCGCAAATGCTATTACAAACACAAATCATACGCTCAAACATCTAGACATGGAAGAAATATCTATTTATACAGATTTATGGGCAAATGAGGAAATCGAACATTCAATGTAGGTATGTTTATACTATAAATGCATGTACCCGATTTTTTGTGAGTTAGGTCTGTGAAATAAGAAAAATGTATTATAGTAATCGTAATTCTTGTAAATGTTGAATGTAAGGATTTGGATATTGTAACTAGCAGACAAAGGATTAATAAATTTTTTGAGATCATGAATTTTGTAGCGATTTATTTGTTCAGGTTTATTTAACCAAGTAATCAGAAAATAGATAAGGAGCCTAACTGAGACAAAATGTTTTGATTGTATTGATTTCATGGAAACAGACAACGAAGTGGATCGTTATCTTTTCAGCCGAAAGACGTCCCCTACTGGACATAGGCCTCTCCCAACGGGGGGGTGGGTTCCATAATCCCCACGCTTGGCAGGCGGGTTGGCGATCGCAGTATGGTGTTAAAATGCATAGAGAACGCTGCTGCCCATTCTCTAGTAAGTCCCTTAGTCGCCTTTTACGACACCCACGGGAAGAAATGGGATGGTGCTTTTCTTTACGTCCGGCACCAAACGGACAATCTCGTTAATAATGGGAGAGAAGTATTCATATCAATTAATCAATTTAAGTACAGAGATTAAATGGTAATACTAAATTTTGAAATGAAATTTGTACTGAGTCAATATAGGCCATAATATAACTGTTTTAAAAAAAACATTCATCCCTAGATGAAAGGTTTTTTTTAAATAGTTAAGGTATAAGCGAACCAATCCCAGCCGTTGCGTCTTATCTATTAAGAAATAAATAATAATAATATTAACATATTTATTTCCCGGTTTAGGTAAGGCCACGACTTACGCATTGAAAGTCGTAGGTCCGAACCCACGCAGGTGCTTTACTTTGTGTAAATTATTTATTTTATCACCACTGCTCTCAAAATGGTGAAGGAAAACATCGTCTTGTCCTAGAACCAAAAATTCAAAGACATCTACCAACCCGCACTGGGCCCGCGTGGTGGATAGCGGCTCACTCTCTGTCACAGAGAGGAGGCCTGTGTCCCAGCAGTGGGAACATAGGGCCAACACTGGGCCGTCACTAAGAAATATTGTTAATGAAATAATGGGTCTAGACATCATATAAATTAAGACAATTTCTAAGATTATGGGAATAAATTCTTTACAGTCTAGCCTTTGATGTCTAATCATAACCCAATAGCAAATATAAAACAATCTTTGTCACAAAAACAGTATTTGTCTTACTAATTAACTAGTTATTCTAGAATCTAGTTAAAATTCAATTTCACGTTTCAGCATAGTCTGAAACAGTCATGATTGCGATGTGTATGCAAAACTGAATATTATTATTGAAGTCTGGAACTGTAATAATGTTGACATTACTTTGGCTTATCGGTTTTATATTGGTAAATATAATTTCCTCAGTTCTATGTGAATCAAACAATCTCAAAACCAACTGCGACCTGCATCAGCCACTTAAATAGTCTCGTATTTTTGTTAAACTGGGCCTGTTTTAAAATTAAGTCTCGTCAGGCCAAAATGGTCACTGCAGATACTACTTTACTGTATCAGATGGGGCCACTCCGCTGAAATATAACATAATGCGACTGTGAAGCCATATCACATACGATACCTCACTCTCTGTCCTGTTCTTTTTGCAATTGAACCATCATGCATCATGTAAGACTTGTGCACGGCCATAGTTAACTTCGATGTTGTAGAGTTACTGTCTCCGCTAATACAATCATTAATTTATCGAATCATAGTCACGACGAAGCTGACCCTTCTAACAACTGTCGTATCGTAATTCACCTATAAAATAATTATCACCATTTTCTTGTCCTGAATGAATTCAGCTCCATAAAGAGAATGTATCCACTCAATAACATTCACAATAAAGAGTGTAGCCTGCATTTTACCATGTATTACATGGATCTTACAAACCTCTAGGGAGCTGTTACACCTCTTGGTTTACAATGTTAGCGGTCCGGTAGAACCCCAAGTCCTTTTGGGATTTCCAATGGGGAGCGACCCCTTTGGCGTGACTTTTTCTCATGATACTTATGGGTCATTGTCATTACCACCTCTTTTGGTTGGCAAATAAGTAACTTTTGACAATGAATAGTGATACATTTTATACTATTCGATAATTTAAGTGGCGATCAAGTAAGAGGTCCACCTGATGGTAAATATTCACCGCTACGGACGTTTAAAATACCAGGACCCTAGGTACCGTTGAAAGCTGTAATGTGTTTGCAACGACTCTGGAATCTTTACCACCAGACCTGAATGGAGCTGAACACAGTTATATGGCTTGGCAGAAACAGGGATCTTAGTAGTATTCAGGAGGCGTATAGTTGCTTGTATTTTGAACTAGTTGGAGTACTATAGTTTCAAGTAAATCAAAGAGTATAACGTCACATCTCCGAACTTAGATAACGCAATCCACATCCTACACATAGAGTAACTAATACCGAAATTTAGAACAATAAGCCGAACAAAGAGGGAACCAGTAACTACACGAGACTGATTCCGAAAGTTTACTAATGACAGAGAATTATAATGGAGTTTTGTTACCTCTGGGAACTAACACCAAGTTTGGTACGTGTGTACTGATATACAAGATTCGTTATAGATATTAGGAGAGTAATGCTGCGTAATATATTACGTTGTGTGTGCTTATGATACAGTAAATTCACTTGGTGTTAGGTTCTTAGGATAAACAAGGTCACGTGCGTGACCTAACTTAATATTCTTGGGAGAGTAATCATTTCTAGGATTCTTGTAGTTCTAATTATGTAGAAGTGATTATTCTGAGCTTGGATAAGCCTAAGTTTATAAAATTACAAATTTCCAGAAGCACTACTGTTGAGCTGCACGATTACTGACAAATGCTTGCACTGATTGGACAGGTCACCTCAAATTTGTGTGGTTCTTTCCTCAAAAGACCATTTCAGACACGGATCTATATGGTCCTCATATGTTCTGACCAAGATTATGTCTGGACTTTAAAAGAGACTTTGACCTATGAGTTTGCTTCGGTGTTACAGAGTTGTCGGAAAACGCCGACAACATCTATTTTTTTCAAATATGATTTTTGTGTAAAAACCTATTCCCAAAAATAAAATCATTTATCATTATAGACCTAAGACTGATTTTAAAACTAAACTCACTACCAAAAGTTTTTATCGCCATTTCTTCTCAGGGGTAGTCAGATAGAAAATGTCGGCTACATCTAGATTATTTTTTATATGACGTGTAAAAGTGATTCTAATTATCCTATTTACAGAATAAATGATTTCATTTTTACTGATAGACCACAATTTGCGTTATTCTGAGAATTATTGAAGTTAACGGGGGTAAATTAAATATGTCACAGGTATACATTAGATTTACGGTTTTTAAAGGTCTCGTTGGTCTAGTGGTCACAACTGCAATTTCTGAGCGTCGGGTTGGCTTAGTTTGAAAATCAGCTACTTATACTTACAATAACCGTGACTCCACCAAAACTGCACAAGTACGCGATCGACATATATGATGTTGATGATTTCTGAAAAAGTATGATATTTAGAGATATCGTTTAATTTTTCCTGTAATCTTTACATACATTTATATCACATAGAATAATTTCAGATTTTATCTATGCAAACTTCGGAGATAAGGGAGGAACGGTATTTTTTTTTTAAATTTTCATCAAAAGTCGGCAACAATGCTAACAGCGTCATTTCATATGATACTCCACATCCCCTAGTAGCCCCACTTCAAATTTTTAAGACCCCCTTTCAGTCCCTTTTGCAAAAAAGATATATATTTTTTTAATTTCTTTTTGTTTGCAAAATAGTTGGGCAAACGTCATCTAAAACTATTCTAAATTTCAAGTTGATAGCATTTTAGTAGTCTTGAGATGTCCAGGTGTGACAGACAGACAGACAGACAGTCTTAGTCTCACCATAAGGGTTCCTTTTTACCATTTAGGTACGGAACCCTTAAAAGTGCGAAAATCGCGTACTGGCGCGACGATCACTTTTGGTTAGGACGCGGCATAAAAGCGACTACCTATATCACCAAGAAAAGTCACAGCTAATATAAACTACATCTAATAAAACAACATAAATAACGTTACGGAGACACAATATTAGGCACAAAAATTACAACATTCATCTTGTCGGTAATTACCTTTGAATTATATACGAGTACGTTGGGACTCTCCTATCAAGTATTTCTTCGTACCTACGTACCTGCCTTAGTAAGTTATTTTAGTAGCACTAATACGATTTGCTACGTCATTAGAGCTTCTTGTAGTCCTATTTGTAATGATATTTGCAGTGTTAGCAGTTCTCTGGATACTATCAGCAGCCTTAGTAGAGAAGCTTTTTGTCGACAGAAGAGTAGACAAAAAAAAATACGTTTCCGTGTAGACAATTAAGGGGACTGCGCTAAGGTAGCCCGCAAAATTCAAAATTTCTTACGATTTTTGCAATTTGCAGGTCAGTAACAGGTTGTACTCCATGTTGATCTAAATATGATTCGAGGCCATAACAAATATGGCTTTACAGAATTATAATCATTACAATCAGCATTACAACTCTCTCCGCCTTATTACAAAACAAGATTTATATTTTGACATGGCTTAAACCATGGAGCCAGTTTTTGTAATAAGAACGTTACAGTGATTGAAATACCGTTATTTATACAAAACTGAAAACTTAGTTCGGTACTAAGTTGTCAGTTTTGTGTTTAGAAACTTTATCATAGTCGGAATAAAATTCGAAATTCAATAATGGCTCCATGTTTTAAACCTGAGTCTGAAGATAAACCTTGTTTTGTAATAAGGGGGAAAAAGTTCAAAAAATCCTACTGAATGATTATTTCAGAAAAAAACATTCAGTAAGATTTTTTGAACTTAGAGTGCTTAAACTGATGGATCGACCGTGCGGTTATTACGTAGCCACGAGCTCCTATAAAGGTATACAACTTTAAATACATATTGTTTTGTCGACTTAACAGTAAATGCCTTTAAAATCCCTACTGTAAGTAAAATAGTTAAACTCCATCACACCAACGGATGGCCCCGTAACTTCTAAAAGAGCGACAGGAAATCGGATTTGTCAAAGTTTGAGTGAGCCAACTTGTTTAATTTGTCGAGAGCAAAGCCGGGGGTGAAGTGAAGTGGCCCCTTAGACCTTGTGGTTTTAATGGTGCCGAATTTATAGATAACTAGCAGTTGCCCGCGACTTCGTCTGCGATCCAGGATGAAATTTAGCCTATGTTCTTCTCCAGATCAGGGACTGCCCTTGTGCCAAATTTCATCCAAATTAGTTCAGCCGTTTTAGCGCATAAGCGTAATAGACAAACTCACTTTCGCATTTTTAACCGACATCCAAAATGGAGGAGGTTCTCAATTCGGCGGTACATTTTTTTTTTGTATGTTTGTTACGCGATTACTCCGTCAATTATAGACCGATTTTGAAAATTCTTTATTTGTTTGAAAGGGTATACTCCCGAAGTGGTCCTATTGCCACCAAATCAGAATCTAATGAGGGGGGATCCTATGGAAATCGAGGGAAACCCTCAAATTTTATAGGCAAACATATAGCGATTTGGGTATTTTTTATAGTAACTCGTGCAGTTGCTCTCGGAAAGCACCATTTGTTGAAGTGGAACTGATGATGGAGACCACAGATGGCCACCGAAACAATATAATAATAAGTACCTATTTAACGGGTTGCGATTAAGCAATTTATGCTCGCCACTATGCATATGGTGAGTTGCAGTTTTCCTGGTTCTTACCAGGAGAACTCCTCAACAATCAACGTCCCAGCATCGGGAAAAGCAATATTTTGTAAAAGGTGATGAGCAGTTAACATTAGTCTATTTTAACTTAGATAAATTCAAAACTGACCCACTAAAAAGTGAAAAATAAAAAACTTTATACGAAAAAATAATAACCGACTCCCAAAAATAACACTACAAAGTGAAAAATAACTTAATTTCGGAAGTCGGTGGCAAAAAACACAAATACAGATCCAAAGACACCGACTTCCAAAATTAAAGTTATTTTTCACTTTGTAGTGTTATTTTTGGTACTTAGTCGGTTATTATTTTTTTGTAAAAAGTTTTTTTTACAATACTCGTATTAGTTAGGATACTGTCCCAAAGCTGGGCAAAGGTCTCCGTCATACTTTGACATAATAGAAAACATTATTTAATTTTATTTGAATAATCAGCAACAAAAATTGAGGTTTTAAAATTTACCTCGATTGTCAAATGAAAAACATCCTAAAACGATTTAAAATTAGAAATTCGGGTTTATGTATTCAAATCATCAAATGAAAGCATTCTGCAATCTGTAAGTGGCACAACTTATTGGCATCTACAGGTACGTTTTCTGATCAATTTGTTCACGTTTTTAACACAAATACCTGTTACACACTTCCGTCCCTTTTCACGAAATCACTTGTTTCTTTAAAAAAACGTTGCCCCACACTAGGAATTTCTCCTGTATTGTGGGTGCGTTTACAAACATTTAAACTCACATACACCAACAGCCAGACCCGGAAAAACTACTTGTAGTTCATACAAATATTTGTTCCGTGCGGGAATCGAACCCGCGACACGCAGCGCAGCAGGCGCCAACCGTGTCGCGAACCCCACTCCCACAGAACGCGAGACGAAAGAATATGTTACACATTAAAAGTGGTGAGATTTATAGCTGAAACCTTCTAAATACAGATGAATGTGTAATTTCCTTTAGTGATTGATTGCGGCGTAAGACCGGTCATTCTGGCGATACTTTTGGGAGCCCAACGTGCAGCAGTAGGTATATTTTTCCTGAATGATGATGATGATGGTGATCACCGAATATTCCCGATGAGTAACACCTCGTCGTCAACACTGTTGACGATCGGGAAAGAAAAGTCCCATTCGTTCACGGTGTTGAAAACCGGGAATATTTTTCGACTATTCCCGATGAGTAATAGGGTCGTTAACACTGTTGACGATCGGGAAAAAAAAGTTCCGTTCATTCACAGTGTTGAACAACGGTTTTTTTTTTCCAACCGTAAATAATTCTGTATGCTTAATCCTTGGTTCAAGGTTTAGAAAAGTGGTGTTCAATTAAAGATTACACGGATTTATAAAATGCTTTAATTACGACTTTCAAAGGAATAAATTAACATTGAAAAAAATATTTTTGCTTTACAATCAGCGTACCTACTTATTAGGAATTTTGCAACACTGAAAATCAAATATTTTAATAATAATGTGTCGTCTTTAATTGAACTCCACTTTTCTAAACCTACACCCAAGGATAGGATACATAATTATGTACGATTGGAAAAAAAAATGCGTTCCTCAACACTGAACGAACGGAACTTTTTTTTCCCGATCGTCAACAGTGTTAACCACAGGGGTATTACTCATCGGGAATAATCGAAAAATATTCTCGTTCGTCAACACTGTGAACGAATGGGACTTTTTTTTTCCAATCATCAAGTGTTGACGACGAGGTGTTACTCATCGGGAATATTCGATGATCACGATATACTTTTTTACTACATACAGTGCGTTGTTCCGTTTGGTGCCGGACGTAAAGAATAGCACCATCCTATTTCTGCCCGTGGGTGTCGTAAAAGGCGACTAAGGGACATACTAGAGAATGGGTAGCAGCGTTCTCTGTGCATTTTAACACCATACTGCGATCGCCAACCCGCCTGCCAAGCGTGGCGGTTATGGAAAACCCATTCGAGCAGGCCTATATGTCCAGCAGTGTACGTCTTTCAGCCAAAATGATGAAGGTAATAAAAAACCTTACCATTTGGGGGAGGCTTATGTCCAGCAGTGGACATAAGCCTCCCATCGCCCGCGCTCTAAAAATCAGCCCTGTGCTGTGTGTATAGCAAAGCATGATGCAGAGTGCAAGGGATGATGATGATGATGATGATGATGATGATGATGATGCAGATCCTGCTCTCTTTTCTTGTCACAATCATGCCGTGCAGCTGACGACTATTTTTTTTTGTGCTTGTGTAATGTTTACCTACTCAAGCTTATTTGATAAATGCTTCGTTATCACGTGTTTCAGTGACAAATAAAATTGTTTTTCTTTATTTCTTACAGTACGTAGTTGGTTAAGAAAAAAGGAAAGAAAATCCTAACTTCCTAACTAATATTATAGATTTTTATTTATTTATTTATTCTTCGGAAAGATGCGAAAGTAAGTTTGTTTGTTACCTTTTCACGCCTAAATATAGAATCTTTAGTAGTGTGTTAAGAGTTTTTCGCCGCCAAACGCCAAAGAACAAGCAGAGTACAGCCCGAATTGATTGTCAAATTCTAAATTAACGCGAGTGAAGCCGCGGGCAAAAGCTAGTCTATTTATAAAACTCAATTATCAGTGTTTACCTATTGAATTGGTTTCGTAACTTGTTACAAATACTCCACCACTTCGAGTGGGAGTAGTAAAGGTTAATAAAGTTATTACTTTATGAGTCTTCGAAGCCCGAATAGGAAATAAATAAAATAATAAACCTAAAAGATGTTGAAAAGACTTAAAGGCTTCTACATACCAGCGCGACTCGCGACGCGACACAAAGGCACCGCTTGTCGCGCGACACGCGGGGCCTTTGTGTCGCGTCCCGTGTCGCGCCGGTCTGTAGAAGCCTTTATAAGATGAGAATAAAATAAAGTAAAATACCGTTCTATGTTCTATGTCATAGGGTTTGGTTTCCGCACTTAGTCCTTCATGTGGACCATTGTGCGTGGGCCATGGCGACCGTCGGTTGTTTATTCCAACCAGCCCACCTCCCTCCAGAAGCTGATTAGGTCTCCTGGTCTGCATAGAATATCTGTGAAGGATCTGGGTGACCCGAGGGTTTCCGTTCTTATCTGGGTGACGCCTGTGCAGTCAAAGAGCACATGCGCAACGGTTTCTTCAGCATCCATGCAAGCCCTGCGCAGAGGGCTGTCCGTTATGCCTATTGTATGGAAGTGTTTGTTTAATGAGCAGTGTCCCGTGATGGTCCCCGTCACCAGGCGCAGGCCGTTCCTGTCCAGGCGTAGCAAACACCTGGTTAGCCTGCTATCTAAGGATGGCATGGCTTCCCTGGATTGCCTGCAACGCGGTGTCGAGGTCCACCAGTTCTCCGCTTGTGTGTGGGTGAACTCCTGTAGCCACCTGCGTAGTTGGTTAAAGGGGATGGGTACGATGGGTTCGGGTCGCCAGACTGACGTGCTGGATGCTCTCCTAGCAAGTTCGTCAGCTGCGTCGTTACCCAGTGATCCGCTGTGTCCTTTTATGTCCGTAAAATACCGTTAAACGAAAAATAAATATTTCCAGATTTGAAATGTTCGATCCGTTTAAACAATTTTATGGACACAGCCACATTTGTAAACAGGAATCAAGTAAGCTTGATTTTCCTTTGTTTATCATAAGAGCATGACAATATTATGTTAATACATACGAAAAATCCCCAAGCTCGTATACGTAATCCTTAAAATCCGGAAACACGGAACGCAAAAAACAAAAAAGGCGCTGACAGTTTTGTTTTTTAAGTAACAGTGCAAAAAATGGAGACGAAGCTTTGTACCTTAAAAATGCCGAGGTAATAAGTAGGTACACAAGTATTTTACTTCGTGCGGCATGGCACCATAGAGACACTACCACCGGTTTCTGTATTGTAAAGACAATAAATTAATAAAAGCCCATATTTTAACAAAAGCTTGGTTATCTACTTGCCTATTATTAATATGCCACTCTCTCTTCAAAATGCAGCATCTTTTAGTCTCCCGACCATACCACACTGCGATCACTTATCTATTTGTGTAGGTAAGAATGGAGATATCAACCATTCCTTGCAGCATATTTGCAGGCTATTTGAGTTGATGATCAAGATGAGGTGTGGTATTAACCACGCCTCATCTCTCGGTTATCTACTCTAAGGAAAACCGTTAACAGGCTTTCATCACCCTGGCATGTGAAACTATTATTATAATATGCCACTTTCTCTTCAAAATGCAGCATCTTCTTGTCTCCCGAAGTCCCGACGATACCACACTGCGATCACTTATCTATTTGTGCAGGTAAGAATGTTAATATTTATTGATATCAACCATTCCTTGCAGCAGATTTGCAGGCTGTTTGAGTTGATGATGAAGATGAGGTGTGGTAATTAAAATGGGTGATATGAACGAGCTACAGCATCCTACAGATAAAACGAAGATACCATGCTGCATTTTAGTTTCATTGAACATAGTTATTAATATGACCTATTAGTAATTAATAAGTAAGCAAAAGAAGAAGAGACAGAAAGAGAGAGAGAGAGAGTAAGATTTCAATGGAATCATCAATGATGAGGTACAGTCAGGTAAATTAATTGTCAATAGACAATCCAGAGTTAATTTTCCGTGTTATAGCCACTTTATGCAACTATGAAAAAAGAAAGTTCTTACATTATACTCGTATTACAAAACAAGAAAAATAAACAACTCGCAAAGTGATACAACTCCGTCATACAGTAGTAGTACCCATCGCAGGCATGATTCCCATCTCGGCGAATGTTAATGCCTCGCCGCATGATGGGTACCATTTACTGTTATTACATCTTCTTTCGCCGAACACCTCTATCACCAAAATAATGAGCACCTAAATAACTTATTTTGTCAAGTCCCCTTCGCATATGTTACGTGTGTTAAGTGCTCTTCTGACGCGGATTTGAGGGGATGAATTCCATTTGCGAGTTAACGTTCAGTCTAATATGTTATTTATACGGCCGTGTTTATTTTTTATATTAAATTTTCAGTTTTTTTTTTTCGTATTTTGCTCACTATGTCATTACTTTTTCATGAAAGCTTTTTGACGGATTTTTCAGAAGTATCGATGTTGAATAGTGTTTTTCCTAGCAATGGAACAAAATAGTTTAATTATACAACGTATACAAGGTATTATGACATCAAAAGTGTGAAAATCCTTGGACACATTGTTATTATTTAAAAAAAAAAATATTATAGTGAAAAATAGAACAAATTTTCAATCTCTCTACGATATTTATGTTATTAAATCAAACCTACACAAACAAATTGGAAACTGTCAATCAGAGAGTCAGCAGTAATCAACAAATGCATCCAAAACGAAACTAGTTCGTGAAAATAGCTAAATATACTTAGAAAAAACCACAGTCCCCAATCGTTATAATCATATTAAAACTGCAATAAATGAAACTCTATCACCGATTAAAACTAAAAGCATTCGCATTTTGGAGCAATTAAACTTCAATGATTTAATGGCAGCGATCCAGAATTCACTACGATTAATATTGCATCGCACGTTGAACTGTACGGCTATTTTGAAGTCCTCAATTCACTACACAGTAAGGCTTTAGATTGAATTTGGTTCAAGTTATGGAATCAAAGCTGAAACCTGGACTGGTAAACCGAAACTTCTATATATGTTTCAGGGTTCACCAATTAAATTGAACGCGATCCATCAACCAATCAACTCAGCCTATAGCAGTCCACTGCTGGACATAGGGCTCTCCCAGGCTGCGCCACAACACCCTGTCTTCCGCCTTTCGCATCCAGTCTGTCCCAGCCACCTTTTTAAGGTCGTCGGTCCATCTAGCTGGAGGGCGTCCCACACTACGCTTGCCGATACACGGTCTCCACTCCAGGACTCGTCTGCTCCACCGGCCATCGGTCCTTCGACCAATATGGCCAGCCCACTGCCACTTCAGCTTAGCGGTAACTCCAGTTCTCATCCGGATAATTTAATTTCTGATCTTATCCTTCAGAGAAACTCCGAGCATAGCCCGCTCCATAGCACGCTGAGTTACCTTGAATTTGTGGACCAGCCCGACTGTCAGTGTCCACGTTTCGGCACCGTATGTCATAACGGGCAGGACGCACTGGTTGAAGACCTTAGTCTTCAAACACTGCGGGATTGGCGACGAGAAGACTTGACAAAGTTTTCCAAACGCTGCCCAACCCAACCGGATCCTTCTGTCGGCTTCTTTCTCAAAGTTGTGCCTACCAAGCTGGAAAACTTGCCCTAAATAGACGTACTCCTTCAAAACTTCGAGAAACGACCCTTCGATGTGTGAACGCGATCAACACTTCTAAATAGCGTTCAAGAACTGTCAGTGTCATCATTGTTGTGATTTTTTTTTTAATTATTGTAACTGACAGCTCTTGAACGCGGTTTAAACACATGTGTTGATTGTGTTCAGCTTTATTTATGTTATTATGTTCGGGATTCCAGGCTAAAAGTCACCTAAAGGGCAATGGAAAGGACTATGCTTGAGTTTCCCTACGTGATCGAATCAGAAATGAAGACATCCGCAGGCGAAACAAGGTAACCGACATAGCCCGAAGAATTACCAAGCTTAAGTGGCAGTGGGCAGGGCACATAGCTCCCAGAATTAATGGCCGATGGAGCCAAAAGGTTCTGGAGTGGCGACCGCGTACTGGAAGACGTAGTGTTGGAAGGCCTCCTACAAGGTGGACTGATGACCTTGTGTTGGCTGCAGGTATCCTCTGGATGCGGGAAGCACAGAACCGTTCGAAGTGGTGGTGCTTGGGGGAGGCCTATGTCCAGCAGTGGACGTCTTTCGGCTGTAATGATGATATTCGGGAAACTTACAGCTAACTTATACAGTGTTCTTAAACAATATTAAATTGCAAATACAACAATAACACAATAAACAACAACAAAAACAACAACAATATTATTATGCACTTACTGCACTGCACTTTGCTTGCTTTATTGTTGCAATATTTTATATTGCAACAATATTATTTACAAACCACTGATGAACACTAAAAATAAAACGAAAAAAGGTGCGTGCAAAATAATATATTATACTATACTATATATTATAATATAATATAACATAAATTAAGAAATAAATAGTACACGATCGACTAATAAAAACTAAAAATTGTTTACATGTAAATATTACTTTTCCGTAAAGAAGCTTTCCACCCACAAACGCTTAAGCTGAGAAACACTGGTATTGAATACCAAATCATGTTCACTTGAAAGTGTGTTAAAACTGTTACTCGTATTGATAATATTCGCCATAAAGGTCTGAAAAAAGCTGCAAAGCAAACGTGTCAAATCATGAGGCACTCCTTTCTGTCTCAGAAAATTTAGGCACCGTCTCCACGGGCGAAGAAATTGCGGCAATAGTCTCGCCGTGCCATCGAATTCAATGGAAACTCTATGAATCAATCTCCACATGGCGATATCATCGCGGCGATAATTTGAACGCACAGCGTGATTATCGCCGCGATTCTTATTTTCGTCTGTGGACATATTAAAAAAAACATAATTTTCTGTGTACCGTGGCCCTATGTTGTCTTATAAACCACTCCAATATCTATACTTCATTTTACTTTATTTGTAGTTGATATAAAAATAACGAAATATATATAATTTATTATTAAATCAAATTTGAACTTGTAAGCTATTAAATATAGATGATATAAAAATAACGAAATATGTATAATTTATTATTAAATCAACATTGAACTTATAAGCTATTATATTATTATATAAAATAATATATTTACCTAATATATTTTTAGGGAAGAGCGCTGTTGTCTAAGAGAGTTATTTATTTATCTAGTTCAGACACAGATTTCTTGTCGAATTTTTGTTAGTATAAGCTCATTTAAGATTTTATTTTATTTATAATGTAATATCCTATTTGCATTTGAATAAAAAATAATTAAATATGAAGTGCTTGAGCTAGCGCTTAACGTTTTGATCCAGTAACTGTTAGATCAGGGCCATTCAACGTTACCACATGTAGAATGATAATGTGCTTAATAAGAATGAAATCAAATTCCATGGTCTAAAAATTAAAGTAAGCATCAGCGGGGTCATTGCGGGTTCCATTTTGACAGTTCAACAACATTTGTTGCATTAATAACGTTGTTGAACAGACAAATTGTTTGTACATAAGAAGCAATGGATTAGCAATATACTTCAAAATCATTCAGATTGTAATTCAAACTGTGGTATGCAATTGGGGTACCTTAAGGGTATTAGGGTATTATAGGGGGGCGGGGGGGGGTAGGAGGGTAGGGGCTGAGTATAGTACTTGTGTACAGTGAATACAAGAACAGAGCTTCACTTATTGCTGTAATTCCTGCAAACAATGAAGATTAACAAATTTAACATCCAAAAGTAAACGCTAAATACACGGACTTAAAATCTAAAGACTTGAACCACACTAACAGAATAATAAATGCAACAATAGAACAAGAAGGACAATTGTCAGCAGCTATCCTCAATATCGTAAATTGCTATGCAATTATTGTACGGCCACTATTCGAGTAATTGCCTGTTATTAAAACAAGGGACCTGTAAATTGTATGGAATAAGACGATAAAGTCTTGTTTGACGGAGTAGTTGTTCAGAAATTCCGAGACCCTGAATTGTTCGATGATACAAAAGTAATATTTGTAATTACTCATGAATATTTTGTGTGGGAACGCTTTTGTATACGTCGGGTTGTAGGCGAGAGAAACACTAATATGTTGTGGAATTATAAGACTGGCTTTTGTTATTATTTACTTTTACCTTTTAATTTTAGTTCACATTAAGTGAACTAAAATTACCTCCTTAGTCTTACTTAGCCTACTTTTTTTTTTGTGTGGGAAATTATCATATAACTGCTCCCGCTCTGGGTGGAGCGGGAGGGCGTGTCAGACTTTTACTGACTAAAACCCACCCGTATTCCTTCATTTGCCTGTGTGCCAGGGCCACGATATCCCTTTCGGACAAACTCGCAACCCTGGCATTGGCCCTAACGGACCGTCAGTTGGTGCTGACAACTCGTTGAGGCGCGCGTGGAATACGACGCACCGTCGACCCGGGCCTGGTCCTTATTGAACGGTGAGCTACCCATCGCTCACCGTCCGCAGGCTTGCGTCTACGGTGGCCGGAAATCGGCTTGCTACTCCCGACGCCCAGGGCGTTTCCTGCGGCGACTAGGGGCACGAGAGCGCGAACCTTGCCTCTCCCTCACGCGTTCCGCCTCCTCCTTCACTAGCATTATTGTTCGCAGAAGGAGGTGATGGCCTCCCATGCACTCTCGCTCTGAACCATGGCCTGAAACAGGGCCGGACGCGAGAGACTGCCGCCGCCGATCGCCTCCGTGAGGACACGGCGGTGCTCCGCCCAAGCCGGGCAGACCTCCACCGTATGCTCCACCGTGTACCTTAGTGTATTATAGTCTGACCTTAGTCTGAACTACAATTACCATTATTTATCTTAGTCTAAAGTTTACTTAGTCTAAAGTCCACCCTCAGTCAAGGTAAGTTTAGTTAAGGCTAAGGTAGATCAAAGTAATTTTAGTGAGTCTAAAATAAAATTACTTTGATCTACCTTAGCCTTAACTAAACTTACCTTGGACTGAGGGTGGACTTCACCAATAAAATTGAACGCGATCAGCTCATATTACCACGTCCAGGAGCTGCCAGAGTCATCATTTTTATGAAATATTGAAGCTGACAGCTCTTGACCGCAGTTTAGATGTGATGTTTGCGTTCAGTTTCATTATTAAAAAAAGGTATTAGTAAAAAGAGCACTTACTCTTAACTAAAAGAAGCAGATGATAAAATAACAGGTTATCATCATCATCATCATTAAAGCCGAAATACGTCCACTGCTGGACATAGGCGTCCCACAAAAAGGGAGGGGATTTGCCATAATCGCCACGCTTGGCAGGCGGGTTGGCGATCGCAGTATGGTTTTTAAAATGCATAGAGAACGCTGCTGCCCATTTTCTAGTAAGTCCCTTAGTCGCCTTTTACGACACCCACGGAAAGAAATGGGATGGTGCTATTCTTTACGTCTGGCACCAAACGGTAACTATCATTGTAGTGAAAAGTATACTTGAATGACGGCCACATTCTAGAGAGATCGGACGGTCTTTGACGAGACGGACCAATGAATTGTTTAGGATTATGAAATGCTAATAGATGCGTAGAATACATACGACTAAGTTCCATTATTCTTCTTATACGGTCGTTCTTTGTTTTTTTTAGTTTTTTATGTTTCTATGAGTGTGTTTTAGTTTAATTTGTGATATGTGCGACTCCCAATAAATACTTTTTCTTTCTTTCTTTCTTTTCGTTCTATTCGAAATCTAGTCTGTTTCGTTTTGATAATAATACCTATCTAAAAAAAAAACAAGTTCACTGGTATTCAAATAATTTTTTTTTTTTTTAAATGATGTATGCGAATTTATACATTTGCATTTAATGATCTTTCAGGCCTGAAACTGCGTTAAGCGGGCATCCGCGCGGTTTCATACAAAAGTGCTCCGTCGCGGGGACCCGCGCGGGCGTCCGTCACGGGGAGGCGCGCCCCGCACCCATGCAACGGGGCCCGCCTCCGCGCGACGGAACCCGTCGCGGGGGCACGCGCGGTGTCCGCCAGCGGACCGGTAACATGATTCATGTAAAAGAGGGATTCTGAGAATACATTTTTATCGTAGGTGATTATGTACTTAGATTGAGAGTTCAATATGGAAAAACCGGCTAAGTGCGAGTCGGACTCGCGCACGATGGGTTCCGTACCATTATCTATAAAAATGGCAAAAAAAAATCACCTTTATTGTATGGGAGCTCCCTTAATTATATGTTTTATTTTAATTTAATTATTTATTTCTAAAGTGAATATTATTTATCTAAATATCCTGTGAATATTTCAAGCGTCTACCTGTTGCCGTTTTCAATATTATATGTAGAGCAAAAACGAGCAAAAAAATCACGTTTGTTGTATGGGAGCCCCCTTATTTTTTTTATTTTATTCTGGTTTTTAGTATGTGTTGCTATAGCGGCAACAGAAATACATCATGTGTGAAAATTTCATCTGTCTAACTATCACGGATCATGAGATACCTGGTGACAGGCGGACAGACAGACAGACAGACAGACTGAAGGTAAATTGAACTAGCGACAATGCGTAAATAATTTCAAGTACAAGCAAGTCATTTCTTGTAAACAGTATCCGCTTTTATAACAAGTTGCCACAATCGGTTACTGAACTTAGTGATGGAAAATTCAAAACGCACATTAAACGTGCCCTTATCAAAAAAGCATATTAAAAGATACGCAGACTACGTTGAAGATAAGGAAGTTTAGCATTAATTCCTTCTGTACATGTGGCTTCCCTGGTACCTCATTAACGGCAAAACTATGTAAATGTCTATTAACAGCTCCTAAATTACGAAGTTATTTTTTAATTTAATTTTATCTTTTTTTACAAACTTCACTGACATAATGTTTTTGTTATTTGACATTATTATGCCTACAATTTATATTTCAACAAGGTTCTAACTTTTATTATTTTAATAATATTTTATATTGTTTTTTTTGTCAATGCGAGGACGTTGTAGGGTTAATAGACTGTAGATCTGTAGACCATTTTCTATTTTGTTAAGTACCTGGTACTTTTGACGGGCCTACGCTGTCCTTTCATACCTATTTACACTGTAATTTGAAAACATTGTAAAAGCCAAGTTTATTTTTTTAAAAGAGTGACCGTGGAGTTTCTTGCCGGCTCTTCTCCATAGGAAACGACCAATTGGAACCGTGCACCTAGCTTTTAACGTTTCATAAGTGCCCATGTAGGCTTATGTGAAATAAAAATATATTTGATTTGATAAAATAATCCGGTCGGAGCCCACCCGCGTGTCCACGCGCGTAGACACGCGACGGTTGCCCGTCGCGGGCGCCCGCTTAACGCAGTTTCAGGCCTCATGCTTTCAAGATATTTTTCTATAGCGATTTTTCAGACTAGCCGTGGTTATTGCTTGTAACTTTGATCTAACCTGGAAAATGGGATTACCAAGACCAGTTCAGAAGTAATAGGTATTTTGGGTTCAAATAGTTTATATTACACAAAAGTTTTTATCGGAACAACCTATAGAATGCCTGACACTGAAAACAATTTGAATAAGAAACGAAAAAACTGAACGCGATAGGTCTGTTGTTTCTGCACGAAAACTTTTTATAAGTGGATTTAAAAATAAACTTTTGCCCAATCCTGATAAAACTAAGTTGAGAAGTATAACAAGGTGCTAAGCGATAAGTTAAACAATGTCAGTAAGAATTAGTTTAAAGGATTAATTACATTTACTAATGAAGACAAATAGTATTTGCTAAGACTTTACTGAAAGGGGGATATTTTGTAAAATCGTATTCCTTCACTATACATTTATATTGCCAAGATCCTAGTCAGAAGATTTGTAAGGGATTTACCTAGAATAATATTAACTAAATGTTGCTCTCTATTGTTATAGTATTGAAAGATTATAATAACAAAGTCTGAAAGTTCAAGGCTAATCTTAATTGTTTTGCTAATGTAACATTTTGTAGGGAATGTTTGACGGTAAATTTTATCTATAATTTACCATGAGGATCCAGTAATTTTATCGAGATGTTTTCATTGGCGTATTTTCATAAACTTAGTGCGATTTCTTCGAATTTATCGATATTCCGATGATATAATTTATGATATGATGTTTTTTTTTGTTATTGATACACCAAATTGCAAAATTCAAATTCAATATATTTTATTCCACATTTACATACATGGACACTTATGAAACGTCAGAAGCTAGGTGCACGGTTCAATTTGGTCATTTCCCAAGAAGAAGAGCCGCATTTAAAATCCAACACGATACATCTCCTGTCATTCGTCGTATGTCATTCGAATCGTTATGATAAAGGTTATAATAATATATCATTACAAAAACCGGCCAAGTGCGAGTCAGACCACGCACAATGAAAGGTTCCGTAGTTGGGATGAATTTATCCCAAGAACAAACTTATTTTTTTAGTTGAAAAAGTTTTTGCTTTATCTGTCAAACCTTGCTTCTTGGCAAATTTCATGATTCTAGGTCAACGGGAAGTCCCCTGTAGGTTTTGATTTATTTTCGACTATCAAAATATGTCGCATATACGGCCGTACTTGTTTATTGCGTTGACTCAGAAGCTTGATTTTTTAGTGTTCTGAGGCACTATAACGTATTTGATATTAATTTCAAGTTGATACCTTCACGGGTATAAGGGCACTGACAGACAGACGGACGCAGAATGAAATGATCCTAAAAGGGTTCAGTTTTTTCTTTTTAATATACGAAACCCTAAAAAATATCAAATAATGATCGATGACACATGTTTCTCCTTCCATGAAAAAAATACCTAAACTCCAAAAAAATTTCCTCAGCCAAATTACAACTAACAATGGCGAATAAATAACCAATGTCAATACCATGCAAGTATAGATTCCCCCAAGCTTAAAGGTCCATTGTGGTGTTCGCAGCTCAATATTACGTTAATAAATGGTCTACAAACAGAATTAAAAGCATTGTGAGAGGAATCGTATTACACTGGGCATGTTATTAAAGGCAACAAATCAAGTACTTATAAATACATTACATGGAGGGACGCGCGCTGACGTTAAAAGTATATTTTGAACGTATGATTCTGAAATAATTTTTGTTTGAGTTATGGGATAAAAAATATTGCCGAGTGTTTGTTAGTTTGATGTTTTTTTTGGGAATGAAATGAAATCGTTTATTCGATCTATCGGAATCACTTTTCCACGTCATATAAAAAAATAAAAATGAGTTAGATGTACGACATTTCCTATCTGACTACTGAGAAGAAATGGCGAAACAAACTCAGGTCGCAAAGTCTCTTTTAAAGTCCAGACATAATCTTGGTCAGATCATGTGAGGACCATGTAGATCCGTCTGAATGGTGTTTTGAGGAAAGAACCACACAAATTTGAGTGGACCTGTCTAATCAGTGCAAGCGTTTGTCTGTAATCGTGCAGTTCAACTCAAAACTTAAGGAGCTCAACGAGTTCACGAACATTATCAAAGAAAGGACATTTGGGTAGGCTGCTTAAAATGCTCAAAATATCAGAACATCATTAAAACTAACTGAGAAAAAACAAATTATTAAAAAAAAATAACCCGACTGCAAAAAAAATGAACTAAAAAGATGGAAACAAGATGAAAAGAAAACTAGTATCGTTTAAGTATCAAAAATAAATAAATGCAGTCGGAGGCAAATTTTAAGGCGTTCGTAACATCCTAGACCTCCGACTGCATTTATTTATTTTTGATACTTAAACGATACTGGTTTTCTTTTCATCTTGTTTCCATCTTTTCAGTTCATTTTTTTGCAGTCAGGTAATTTTTTTTAAATAATTTGTTTTATTTAAAGCTTTTTAGTGTTATTAAGGAACATATATTATTGTTTAGTTAAGTATTGGTAAGTTAAAAGCTATACGACATAGCAAGATAGGATAAGTTTTAGAAAAGCTAGCTTCTGCCCGCGACTTGGCGTGGAAGTAGTAGAATAGCAACATTTTACACATTAGAAAAGGGCTACTAGTCCAACGAGGCCGTCCTGGGTTCGATTCCCGGGTCAGGCAAAGTTTTATTGGGTTTTTCACCAAAACTTTCTCAGAAACAGTCCGAAATCTGAGTTTGTGCCCGATTAGTGGCATTAGGCTCGCCCCCTATTACATGGGACCTAAACATAACTGGCGAAATGTGGATGTACTATACGGTACACTTCTGCTTAACCCTTATACAGGCTTGATGTTATGTTATTTTTTTATAAAAAATCCCTGTATACTACGTTTGTAGTTTTGATCTCAGCAGCCAAAATACACAGAGACTTAAGACTGGTGAAGCGGGAGCAAGTGACGTACAGTTGTCCGTGTGAGAACCAGTTTTAGTCCTGAGGTCGACTCCGTAGTCTTCAGTGGCAATTCCCTATTGCTTGCCAATGCCAAAAGGGTCTTGACAGACAGACAGACAGACTGACAGACGGACGGACAACGAAGTGATCCTTGAAGGGTTCCGTTTTTTCTTCGGCAACATTTTGTGTTTTGATTTTGACTCCATTATCGTCGTCAGTGCCCTCGAAAACTATGAAAACGACACCTATGACAAAAAAATCACAAATTTTCGATACCACCATTTTAAATTTTGATTTTGACCCCATTATTGTTGTCAGTGCCCTAAAAAACCATGGAAACGAGACCCATTACGAAAAAGTTGCAAATTTTCGGTAGCGCCATGTTGAATTTTGATTTTGACCCCAGTTTTATTATCAAAGCCCTCGAAAACGATAAAAACGATACCCATGATGAAAAATCATCACAAAATCACGACATCTTTTCGCGCAAGTGGGTTCCCGCAAGTGTCTTTAGCACAAAATGCCATTCTCGCAAGTGTCTTTAGCAGAAATGTCATTCGCGCAAGTGTCTTTAGCAGAAATGTCATACACGCAAGTTTACCAAATCCGATGCATCAAATCTCAGTTGGTCTACTCGCTGATATGAAACAGGATCTATTGGCATAAAAAAGTGAAAATCGCTCGTTTTCTTGCTGACTGTAATTTATTTTTTAAATCTGTGAATGCAGATCAAAATGTCTCAAAATTTTAAGGACAGTCTCCTAAGACCGATTTTGTGTAGCTACAACGGATAAGAAATACTTAAGTTCCATCTTAAAAATCCACCCTGCATATGCCATGATGATTGACTGCTTAGCCCCATAAAGATATAGCGTGATGATAATCAGTTAAATCTGTAACAATCTGCAATGTTCTAACTGTTTAGCTCGTCTTTTTTCAATTTGCTGTAAACCATAGAGGAATACAAACAATGCAATATTGCTCATTCCCCATGGTAAATAGCGTGATAATATATTATATGACGTATCGGTTAACCAGACTTATAGGGAATATATATGCAAAATTTGAACAGGATGTATCCGAATAGAATTTGCGTGATGCTGGTACATACATTCAGACAAACAGACAAAAATTCTAAAAACTATATTTTCGGCATAAGAACGATCTCAGACCTCAAACCAATTACTTTTTTACATAAATATTCGCTTTGATTTTGTTATTAAAGAAAATGTACTTTTTTGTAGTTTGTGACAAAATAGTAGCTAAAAGTGTTATAAAATATATATATTTGGAATTGGCTATTTACTAGCTTTTATTTGATACCCATATTAATAAAGTCGTAAAATATTTTTTTTATTCTGCCTCTCTTTTTTGATTCGCAAATGCCATAGTAAATTTTTATAGCCTATGTCACTTCGGCAATTAAAACGAATCTAAGGATACCTCATATGTTAAAATCCATCAAGCCGTTTAGCCTTTAGAGCGTGCCAAAGAAATAGACATACATACATACATACATACATACGTATACATACACTCGAAAAACATAACCCTCCTAAAGCAGTCGGGTAAATAGAATAGAAAAAGAAATTATTCAAGGAAAAAAATGACCCACATAGTTGCTCACATTCTCAATAAATTAATAGTTTTGTTCATAATATTCAATGCCAATATGTAATAGCACACGCACGCACCCCAACACACCTTCACACGACAGCGCGTCTATAATTAATGATTACTTTGTTTTTTATTTTCTTTATATTTTTGATTTATATCACTCTTTTCTTATTCTATCTTCTAAATTTATAAAAGAAGAAACTGACTGACTGACTGACATATCAACGCACAGCCCAAACCGCTGGGTCTAGATATTCCAAATTTAGCACGCAGGTTCCTTATGAGGTCTAGGGGTGCACTAAGAAAGGATTTTGGGAATTCTTCCCCAAAAGGGGTCAAAACGGGGATGGAAGTTTATATGAAACTTCGTCAGTTTTGAAGGTAGGATCTTGAAAATTTGTGTTTAGGCTGACGTTTGAAAATTAATTTACAGGTTTCAACCTTTCGGGGGTGGAATTAGCAAAAACGCTCTCAGCGTTTTTGCTAATTCCACCCCCGAAATATTAAAAAGGGGGATGAAGTTGTATATGGAAAGTCCTTAATTTTCGAAGTAAAAATCACAAAATTTATTATGGTTATGGTTGGAAACTAACGCAACGATGTTGTTAGAATTTCAACCCATAAAGGCCCGGTCCCACTTAGACGGACCATCTGTTTTTTTTTTCACGGTCCGTCTAAATGTGAACATTGTCATATAAATTATTGTACTAACACTGGCATATCCGTCTCTTTAGACGGACCGAGAAAACAGACAGTCCGTCTATGTGGGCACGGGCCCTTAGGAGTAAAACGGAGGATGAAATTTTGTTTTTTGGTTTTTGTTTTGTTTTGTAATAAAGTTCTTTATTTTTTAAATCACCAATATTTCGGCTTATGGTTGGAAACTATAGGCATCCGCTAAGAAGGGATTTTTCGAAATTCAACCTTTAAGGGGCTGAAAAAGGGGGATGTTGTTTGTATGAAAAAAAATATTCCTTGAATTCATAAATTTGAAACTTTGTACGAATACTCGTACTAAAATAAAGTAAATGATAAAGTTTGTTTTTTTAAACTACCCCTAAAGGGGGATATGGGGACGTCAAAGTTTGTATGGAAGAATTTTAATGCGTGGTCTGATTAAGGCGACGATAACCGACTTTCGATGATTTTATACTGAAAATCACGTCTAAACGAGTAGTGTTAATGATTTGAAAAAATAAATACGTTATAAAAGAGCATTTTCTCAATAACTTATTACGTGAATATTTTAGATTATGTTTATGAAATGGTGAAATTATTTTGTAAAGTTTTAACTAACGCGGATAAAAAACTGAGAATGCGCCCAATCTACCAAGCGTATTTTTCTGAAACCTTCACCAATTTAAAGATAATTTAATTATTGATATTTTAGTAGACGCGTTTTATTAAAATACCTTTTGTTTTGTATATAATAAATTAATAATGCGTCAAATTGGGGACAGCGCTCCTTGATGGGCGAGTCCTATTACTGGCTGAACGTACAACGCGTTGCGTGAGCTCAGTACAGATCACGCAAGCTAACCACTCAAGATCACTGGCATATATCTGCGTCTTAACTCAAAACTCAGTATTTTACATACAATACCTAAAGCTCACAGAATATAAAGGCTTACATGTTTTTGGGTTTATTCAAATGTTACCCTTACGGGGCAAAAGGTGGTATAATTAAGTTTTTTAGGGATTTAGGGTAAGACTCGAGATTTGCCGCTAAATTAAGGAATTTACCGGCGAACGTCGAAGAGCGGTGGCCGCTAAATAGCGGTGGCCGCCAAATAGCGGTGGCCGCCACATAGCGTTGCTCGTCAAATAGCTACTATGTGGCGGCTGACCCTTCAGCAGCCACATAGCGGTGGCCGCCAAACACCGGAGGCCACCAGAGGTAGCCGCCACACAGCGGTGGCCTTCAAAATATAGCGCAGGCAGCCACATGGCGGGGGCCGCCAAATAGCGGAGGCCGCCAAATAGCGGAGACCGCGAAATAGCGGTGGCCGCCTCATAGCGGTGGCCGCTACATACTGGAGGCCGCTAAATAGCGGTGGCCGCCACATAGCGGTGGCCGCTACATAGCGGTGGCCGCTACATGGCGGTGGCCGCCAAATAGCGGAGACCGCTACATAGCGGTGACCAGCACATAGCGGTCTCCGCCAAATAGCGGAGACCGCCAAATAGCGGTGGCCGCCTCATAGCGGTGTCCGCTACATAGCGGAGGCCGCAAAATAGCGGTAGCCGCCTCATAGCGGTGGCCACTAAATAGCGGTTTCCGCCATATAGCGTCCACTAAATAGCGGAGGCCGCCACATAGCGGTGGCCGCTATATAGCGGCGGCCGCTACATAGCGGTGGCCGCCAAATAGCGGTGGCCGCTAAATAGCGGTGGCCGTCATATAGCGTCCGCAATATAGCGGAGGCCGCCACATGGCGGTGGCCACCAAATAGCGGAGGCCGCTACATAGCGGTGAACGACACATAGCGGTGGCCACCAAATAGCGGAGACCGCCAAATAGCGGTGGTCGCCTCATAGTGGTGGCCGCTACATAGCGGTGGCCGTTACATAGCGGTGGCCACTACGTAATGGCGGCCGCTACATAGTGGTGGCCGCCATATAGCGTCCGCAATTTAGCGGTAGCCACCACAGAGCGGTGGCCACCAAACGGCAGTGGCCACCAAATAGCGGTGGCCGCCACATAGCGACGGCTGCCAAATAGCGATGGGTGCCAAACAGCGATGGGTGCCACATAGCGGTGGCTGCCAAATAGTGTAAGCCAGCACATAGCGGTGGCCGCCAAATAGAGGTGACCACCACATAGTGGTGACCACCACATAGCAATGGACGCTACATAGCGGTGGCCACCAAATAGAGGTGGCCGCCACATAGTGGTGACCGCCATATAGTGGTGGACGCTACCGAAGCCACGAAGCCACGAAGGCTGGGGTGAGAGCCCCTCTCCACCGACTTTTAATTTTGATATTTGATATTTTCGCGCTGTCGCAATCTAACTTAAAAAAAATGGTTTCACATTCCCTTGCAAGTCGCCTTTAAGACGGATGCTCAATTTATCATTCGCTTCTTTCAATTCGTAGGTTGTTCTTCTAAATTATGTAAAAAAAAAATGGTTTTAAACATGCGTTCATTTCCATACACCGATATCATTTCGTGGACAATAGTGTGGGTTATACGATTAGCATAAGCATGCATAGCATAATCAGCCTATAATGTTCCCACTGCTGGGACACAGGCCTCCTCTCTTCGAGAGGGAATGGGCTGTAATCCACCACGCGGACCCAGTGCGGGTTGGTAGATGTCACATGTTTTTGAATTGTTGATTCTAGGACATGCCGGTTTCCTCACGATGTTTTCCTTCACCGTTTTGAGAGCAGTGGTGATGAAATTATTTACACAAAGTAAAGCGCCTGCCTGGGTTCGAACCCACGACGTACGGTTATACGACTGTAATAAAACGACTTTTTGTAAATGCTGTAATGTATAACTGTTTTTGTAAATGCTGTAATGTATAACTGTTTTTTGTAAATGTTGTAATGTATAGTGTTTTTTGTCCCAAATAAATAAAATAAAATAGTGGTGGGCGCCACACGTTTTAGGGAAGGATTTTACTGCGCACTTTATATCAAAATTTGTTTACTTTGATCAATAAACTTGATAATTTACCCGGATATTCTTAATAAATGAAACGACCGTAAACATACATTTTTGAATTTTGTAGGGTAATGATTTTAACGCGCCGTTAAATTAACTTGAAACTCTGTAGTTATATTTAAGATCGGAAATAAAGGAAAAATGATATTAGGGTTTTCAAAAAATCTACCTCTAACTGGTCGGAAAGGGGGAGTCAATTTTAGAGGGGATTTTATGTTTCAGATTGGCGCAAAAACGACTTAATGGATTTAGATGATTTTTGGCACACTTAAAGTTTATAATCTGGATTAACACATAGGGTACTAGGTTTTCATCACGTACGTTCCCGTGATATTTTTTCCGAAATTCACGTGGGCGAAGCCGCGGGCAAAAGCTAGTACCTAATAAAATGTAATGTCTATTCAATAGCTTATACTAAAAGTTGTTACTAGTCGAAACGCGGAATTTCCTAACACAACTATATTTCTAACTTAAATGGAAATTCGTTAAAGACGTAAATTTAAATTATTGAAATAAACATTTTGTATTTTGTAATAGGGTTCGAACCCAAACCCCCTTATTACAAAACAAGGTTTATCTTCAGACCCAGGTTTTAAACATTGAGCCATTATTGAATTTCGAACTTTATTTCGACTATGGTAAAGTTTCTAAACACAAAACTGACAACTTAGTACCGAACTAAGTTTTCAGTTTTGTATAAAGAACGGTATTTAAATCACAGTTACGTTCTTATTACAAAAACTAGCTCCATGGTTTAAGCCATGTCAAAATATAAATCTTGTTTTGTAATAAGGCGGTTATAGTTTCGCCATGTCCGACTATCTCTAACGAGCTCGTAAATAAATAATAATAGCCGCACGGGTTAAGCTACGCTTGCCGGGGTTGGTCCGTGGATGGGTGACAGTCGTGCAAGATGCTGGTCCAGGTTGTCATACGTGGATCTTTGACAGTCGTTATGGGTCGTCAGAAGCCCGAAAGTCTGACAACCAGTCTTACCAAGGGGAATCGTATTACCTAGTTACTGGGTTGTGGAGTTCAGATAGGCAGTCGCTCCATGTAAAATACTGGCATTCAGCTGCATCAGGTTAGACTAGAAGATGACCCCAACATAAATGGGAAAAGGCGGGCAGATGATGATATAAAAAGGTTGTAATAAAATGAATATGAGAGACTTAATTTTATTTATTTATTAAAACTTTATGCACAAGTAAAAAAACTACTGTACAAAGGTGGACTTAAAGGCTTCTACATACCGGCGCGACTTGTCGCGCGACGCGACACGGAACAAAGGCCCCGCGTGTAGCGGGACGAGCGGTGCCTTTGTGTCGCGTCGCGTCGCGCGACAAGTCGCGCCGGTATGTAGAAACCTTAATACCTGAGGCATTTTACCAGTCAACCTTAGGGTGATGCTGAGACAAAACATGGTAGGTGCAATATGGGGATAGATAACTCGAAAAACAACAATATATACGCACGCTACAATTGTGGCGATAAGTCCCCTCTTTGAGGAGTGGCTGGAGAGGCGCCACGGCGTCCTCACCTTCCGCCTGACGCAGGTCCTCACCGGACACGGTTGTTTTGGGAGGTTCCTGTTCAGGATAAAGCGGGAGGAAACGCCCGGGTGTCACCACTGTGTGGATCGCCCGGAGGACACGGTGGAGCATACGGTGGAGATCTGCCCGGCTTGGGCGGAGCACCGCCGTGTCCTCACGGAGGCGATCGGCGGCGACGATCTCTCGCGTCCAGCACTGGTTCAGGCCATGGTTCGGAGCGAGAGTGCATGGGAGGCCGTCACCTCCTTCTGCGAAGCAGTAATGCTCGCGAAGGAGGAGGCGGAACGCGTGAGGGAGAGGCAAGGTTCGCGCCCTCGCGCCTCTAGTCGCCGCAGGAGACGCCCTTGGCGTCGGGAGTTGCAAGCCGATTTCCGGCCACCGTAGGCGCGGGCTTGCGGACGGCGAGCGATGGGTAGCTCGCCGTCCGATAAGGACCAGGCCCGGGTCGACGGCGCGTTGTGTTCCACGCGCGCCTCAAAGAGATGTCAGCACCAACTGACGGGGTCCGTCAGGACCAATGCCTGCCAGGGTTGCGAGTTTGTCCGAAAGGGATATCGTGGCCCTGGCACACAGGCAAATGAAGGAACACGGGTGGGTTTTAGTCAGTAAGAGTCTGACACGCCCTCCCGCTCTGCCCAGAGCGGGAGAAGTTATTTGATAATTTCCCACCCAAAAAAAAAAAAAAAAAGGGTGATGCTGAGACAAAACATGGTAGGTGCAATATGGGGATAGATAACTCGAAAAACAACAATATATACATAGATACATACATACTTTTAAACAAAATAAAAAGTGTCAGGAGAAATAACGATTCGTGGAGGAGAAAACGATCAGCGCTGGGAAGATTCTGCCAACTTCTTACGAATATATTAATAACTAGCTTTCGCCCGCAGCTTCGCCCGCGTGGATGTCGAAAAAAAACAGCTTCTCTATCAGCAGTATTCTCCCAAAACATTATACCATATCTTAGTTGGAACCAACGTAAGCGTAGTAAGCAGATAGGAGTGCAGTTTGATTTACAATTTTACGGAGCATAATAATATAGATAGCATATAAATACCAACTTCGTTTTGTACATACTTGTTCAATATACGTGTTCTCCATTTCATTTCTTTATTTTTTCTACTGTTTTTGTTCTTAAATAATAATTCATGTATACCAACTTTTGAGTTATTCAAGGTACGCAGTAAAATTCTCCCGAAAACTTATTTACCCGATTATTTCTTATTTTATAAGTTATAACCAAATTATTTACCGTAAACCAATCTTGGACCTGAAGAATAGAATTATTCACGTCGTCAAGGTTTTGTGACCGTGGGTCTATTTTAAAGATCAATGACGTGTCATCTGCAAATAACACCATCTCCGGTTGGTTTTGAAGTAATCGGGGTAATTCGTTCATGTAAACTAAAAAGAGGAATGGACCCAATATCGAACCTTGAGGAATGCCCATTGCTTTTTCAGACCCCAAAGAGTTCGCTGTTTACTTGAATTCTAACCTTTGTATCTTTCTGGTATGATCTAAGTAAATCAAGAGCTGTATTCCTAATCCCATAGTGTTCTAGTTTCAGCAGAAGTGTCTCATGGTTAACGCAATCGAAAGCCTTAGAGAGGTCACAAAAAATTCCAATGGCATCTTGCGCTTCCTCCCAGGCGTTAGAAATGTTCTTTATTAGGGTGACACCGGCGTCAGTGGTACAACGACCTTTAGTGAAACCGTACTGTTGTTCATGAAAGATGGATTTTTTATTGAAGTGACGTAACATTTGATTGAGCGTCAACTTTTCAAACACCTTACTGAGAACTGGCAGAATTGACACGAGCCTATAATATTGTTGGGTTCTTTACTATCTCCGGATTTGAATAAAGGAACTACTTTACTGTGTTTCATGAGATCCGGAAAGACTCCTTGGTCCACAATGGTGTTAAATATGAAAGCTAAATAGGGCGCAATGGTTTCGACGACAGATCTACAGACTTTTACAGACATGCCCCATAGATCTTCTGTTGATTTAATTTTAAGATCTTTCAAAGTTTTTATAACAGCCTGGGGGTTTGTATGCTGAAACCTTAACTCCAAAGGGCATACCTTTACATTATTTCTAAGTAAGGCAACAGAAAGCGCGGGTGAGGAACTTAAAGTTTCGGTAGTTTGATTGGTTGAAGGGGAATATTAGCAAAAAAGTTTTCAAATTCCTGAGCTATTTCTACTTCTGAAGTGTAAATTCAGTATTACGCTGTTTTTACCTACCTAATTCATTATTTATTATTTGCCAGGTAGTTTTTATTATATCATCAGCTGATATTATTTTATTGCTAATATAGACAGGTTTAGCTATTTTGCACACACTTTTAAAGTTTTAGAATATTTTGCAACATATTGATGAAAAACTATATTATTCATATGTTGCTTTGGGCCATAAAGTTCAAAAAGATTTACCCTGCTTTTACGAATACCTGGAGTCACCCAATCACTAAATACGAACTTTGAGTAAATACTTTTAGTCTTCAGTGGTAAAGTGTCATTAAATTGCGTGTTTAATAGTGAAAAGAACTCGGCGTAGAACTCATGGGTCTCAAATATTATTAAATTAACTTAGAATTTATTAGACTAAATTAATTAATATTTATCCATCACCGAATGCAGTTGGGCATTTGCAATTTTATGGTATACTTATAATTATAACTGTTAACGAAGGTATAAACTGGAATAAAAAGGCTTTCAAAATAATTAAGAGTTGTCTTTGAAGACTTTTTTGAAGAATTAAATTATGTTCAATTATGTTTTGAGTTCCATCACCTTATGCACAAAAGACTTGAAAATATCATACTGTTTTTGTTTCGGAAAAAATATTTACGGTTTAAGAGATACACTGCTTTAAAAACCACATTTTTGACCATTTTTAGAAATCTCCGCCTTAAAGAGTAGTTTAATTTAAAAAAAAACCGGTCAAGAGCGAGTCAGACTCGCACACCGAGGGTTCCGTACGTATATATATGATCTTGATGATTTCTGAAAAACTGTGCTATTTAGAGACATCGTTTTATTTTTCCTGTAATCTTTACATACACTTCTATCACTTTATCACAATAATTTTAGATTTTTATCTATGCAAACTTCGGAAGTAAGGGGGGGGGGGGAGAACGGTATTTTTTTTACATTTATATCAAAAGTCGAAAACTATGCTGCCTAAAAAGGAAAAAAAAAAAGTTTGAAAATGTGCAGTGTTCTTTTCTATGATACCCACATGCCCTAGTAGCCCCACTTCAAATATTTAAGACCCCGTTTCAGTCCCTTTTTCAAAAAAAGATATATTTTTTTAAATTTCTTTCTTACTTGCAAAATAGTTAGGCAAACGTCATCTAAAACTATTCTAAATTTCAAGTTGATAGCATTAGTAGTTCTTGAGATATCCAGGTGTGACAGACAGACAGACTTAGTCTCACCATAAGGGTTCCTTTTTAACATTTTGGTACGGAACCCTAAAACAAAAATGTCACACTTTATAATTTACTTAGGTTAGTATTCGTGCCAAGTTTCAGTAAATGTCGAATTTCGAAGAATCCTTTCTTGGCGGATGCCTGCCTATAGTTTCCAACCATAAGCCGAAATATTAGTAACTTAAAACGAACTTTCATTTAAAATAAAATTTTATCCCCTTTTTTACCCCTTAAGGGTTGAAGTTCTAACAACACCGTTGCATTAGCTTCCAACCATAACCCTAGATAATATATTTAGTGTTTTTTACTTCGAAAATTAAGGACTTTGATACAACTTAATCCCCTTTTTTAACCCTTCGGGGTGAAATTATCAAAAACGCTGAGACACGTATAAATTAATATTCAATCGTCAGCCTATACACCAACTTTGAAGATCCTAACTTCAAAACTGACGGACTTTCATATAAACTTCCATTCCCTATTTCACCCTCTTAGGGGTGGAATTTCGAAAAACCCTTTCTTAGTGGATACTTACTTTTTACAAAGAACACACCCTCCAAATTTCATGTCTCTAGGACCAGCGGTTTAGGCTGTGCGTTGATATATGTCAGTCAGTCAGTCAGTCAGTCAGTCAGGACTTTGAATTTTATTTATATAGATTTGTTGTTATTAGTAATTTGTTTGTTTGTTATTAATTTTAATGTTTTAACAAAAAAAAAAAAGTCAGGTTCATTGCTTCAAAAATAATAAATATGCATGCTTGCGTTTGCTGATAAATCTATAGGTACACACGGCTACACATCAAATTATAAATTTCCATTATAAGCTGATCTCGTATTGTGTGGAATTTCCGTTCAATGAGAGGTCAGCTTATACTGGAAATGTAATTGTATTTATTTGTACACACGGCTGTGTACAAATAAATACAATTAGTGTTTGTATGTCAAAATAACAGCTTTTGACTAAATGCTTCATCATCATCTTTTCAGCCAAACGACGTCTTCTGCTGGACATAGGCCTCCCCCAAGCACCGCCACTTCGACCGGTTCTGTGCTTCCCGCATCCAGCAGATACCTGCGGCCTTCACAAGGTCATCGGTCCACCTTGTAGGAGGCCTTCCAACGCTACGTCTTTCGGTACACGGTCGTAACTCCAGAACCTTTCGGCCCCATCGGCCATCAGTCCTGCGAGCAATGTCCCTGCCCACTGCCACTTAAGCTTGGCAATTCTTCGGGCTATGTCGGTTACCTTGGTTCGCCTGCGGATCTCTTCATTTCTGATTCGATCACGTAGGGAAACTCCAAGCATAGCCGTCTCCATAGCCCTTTGGGTGACTTTTAGCCTTCTGATAAGGCTCATTGTGAGCGACCACGTTTCAGTGCCATAGGTCATCACTGGCAACACGCACTGGTCAAAGTCTTTCGTCTTGAGACACTGCGGTATGTGGGACGAGAAGATATTGCGTAGCTTCCCGAACGCTGCCCAGCCGAGTCGGATTCGACGATTGACCTCAGCAGTGAACGAGGGGTGCGTGGGCAACGGCGATCAAAACGGCTGCACAGCCGGACGTAGGGTCCTGCACCACCACACCAGTCAGCTGTTGCGCGCCTTCAAGAACGGCTGCATTTACGCGTTTTTAACGTCCTTAAACTTATTCTTGTTTGCTTGTCAACCGACACAGTTGTTATTTTCTTATTTCCCTAGTTCATTATACACATGTTATACAGTCCACTGTCGGGCTGGTCCACAAATTCAAGGTCGCCCAGCGCGCTATGGAGCGGGCTATGCTTGGAGTATCTTTGAAGGATAAAATCAGGAATGAAATTATCCGGAAAAGAACCGGAGTTACCGACATAGCTTGCAGAGTAAGCAATCTGAAGTGGCAGTGGGCTGGTCATGTTTGTCGAAGGACCGATGGCCGATGGAGCAGACGAGTCCTGGAGTGGAGACCGCGTATCGGCAAGCGTAGTGTGGGACGCCCCCCAGCAAGATGGACCGACGACCTTAAGAAGATGGCTGGGTCAGACTGGATGCGGAAGGCGGAGGACAGGGTGTTGTGGCGCAGCCTGGGAGAGGCCTATGTCCAGCAGTGGACTGCGATAGGCTGAGTTGATTGATACAGTCCACTCATCTTTAATTTCTGCTCCACGACTAAGATCTATTGTCGCGAACAGTAGGTACTTATCACAAAAAAAAACCAGCCAAGTGCGTGTCGGACCACGCACAATGATAGGTCCAGCAGCTGTGACGAATTTATCTCAAAAACAAACTTAACATTGTATTTTAAAAACCTATTCTCCCATACATCGATATATGACACGGTAAATTTTCCAACTGCAAATGTAAGTTTGTATTCACAAGCAATATATTTTTATGTGATAAAACTACAAATGAACAATTTTCGGACTCTTTCCTTTACTTGTGCTGTGAGATCTTGCTTCTTGCCAAATTTCATGATTCTACGTTAACGGGAAGTACCCTGTAGGTTTTGATTTATTTACGAGTCTCAAAATATGTCGCATAAATTGCCGTATTTTTTATTGCGTTGATTTAGAAGCTTGATTTTATAGCTTCAAGGGACCGTAGACCTTCTTAATTGATACTAATTTGTAAGTATCAATTAAGAAGGTCGTAGACCTTAATTTTAATTTGCCACGCGTTCCTGAGAAAAAGGCTCTCGACAGACTGACATACAGAACGGACCACGAAGTGATCCTATAAGGGTTCCGTTTTTTTCCTTTTGAGGTCCGGAACCATAAAACATATTTTTTAATTTTACCAGTCTGTTGGTCTACCTGTCTGTCTGTTCCGGCTAATCTCCGAAACGGATGGACTGATTTTGACGGGACTGTCACTGACAGTTAGCTGATGTCATAAGGAGTAACTAAAGCTACTTTTATTTCGGAAATAACCAGGCGGGTGAAGCCGCGGGCAGAAGCTAGTGTTAAACTATAACTTTATCTCTTATATTCAGAGTGCTAAATATTTTATATCAACTATTAAAACTAAGTTCCAACTGTAATCCGGCTTAGTTAATTCGCTGTACAATTTAACTTTAGGTTTTGAATGCACGTTCTGTATATGATTGTGAAGTTTATCTAGTGTAACTAAATATTCCAGATCATAAATTTGAATGAATATACAGACGCAATTTTGAAAAACATTGTTACAATTTTGAAAATACTGAAAAGCGCTTTTTAAACTAGACAGACATCAAAGAATTGAAAACTATTATTTAAAATCTCCATGAACAACAAAATATGAGGGATTTTGGAAGATACACACACACACACAACGCCATACATATTGCAAAGTTTCCTATACATGAAGAAATTTAAAGTACCCATTATAGGAAAAAAATACGTTACTAGGTGATGACCTAAGTGGTTTTTAAGCACACGATACAGAAAAACAAAAATTAGTGTTTACTAATAAAAAACAACAGTTGTAAAACCTACCTCTTCAAGAGCACCTAAAAATAGGTCATAGCTCAATGAAATCCAGAAGCATCTCGATTGCACCGAACGGCATTAAGAAGCCAAGACCAAAGTTTGTAAACATTATCACAATTTTTAAAATATAGAAAGGTAATATTTTCAAAGAGTAAAGTGAAAACCATTTAATATTAAAATCTCTGCTAACTTGAAGCTATGAGCGGTCGCAGAAGTTTTTTTTTTTCTTTCTTTTTCTTGTCCTAGGATTCATCAATAGAATGAACCCTAATCTTATTACAATTTAGCCTTATAGATAGACTAATAAGTAATTAAATTATAACCTAAACTACTAAATGTCGCAGAAGTGGTAAAGTCCACAGCGATAAAATATCATCCATGCACACGAAGAAGAAAAAAACTTAAATCACGGGGAAAAATACGCTATTCGTTCTTAATAAAGATAAAATTGGATTATAAGCGAACAATACAGAAACAATACCTTTATTAGTTACTAACGATACAATATATTTGTATAATTATTTTTACAAGAGCACCCAAAAATAGCTCAATGAAGCCCACAAACATCTCGGCACTCACCAAACGGGATCATCTAAGCCTTACTGTTTCAACAAAGTTGGACATTAAGAAGCCAATAACAAAGTTTGAGGACCTTAATAAACAAGCCGAAGTACTAGAAACGCAATTAGTGCTCCCAGTGAAACAGATTACATAAGTTTTAGGTGGTGTTGTAAAAAGTTTCAATGGAATTTGGATAAATGATGATATTGGTGTAGGTTGCAGTAACTGGGTTTTGGAGGTCTGATGGGGAATCGCTCCATGTAAAATACTGGTATTTAGCTGCATCCAGTTATACTGGACACCGACCACAACATAGTCGGGAAAAGGCACAGCAAGTGATGATGATTAAATTACTGATTAGATAACTTACTCGTACAATTTGTTACATTAAAACTTTTAGGAATGTCCTTTTAAGCTAAATAGATGCTTGTGTTAGGACATTCCGCCCTTCCAATGGTTACAGTTTTATTGTATTTAGGTTACTGAATAAAACTTAATTAAAAAGGAAGAAAAATCCAAATTTCAAAGAAGGAATCTAAGTTAAACAAACAAAAGCAAAATGAAAAGAGGGTAAATTAAGTGAGCGCGCGCACTCGTGTGTGTGTGTGTGCGTGTGTGTGTGTGTCTGTGTGAGTGAGTGTGGGTGTGTGTGTGTGTGTAAGGGCTATGGTGTTAGTGGGGGGAGAGGATTGGCGTAACAGGGGAGAGAGGTGTTGAGGGATTTCAGTGTGTTTGTACTTTGGGGAGAGTGAGATAAGAGATTGAAGTATCATTTTGGAGTTTGGAGATTAACTCTACGACCAGTCTTGGGATCGGAAGATGATGATGATGATTAGTGAAGGTTGCAATTATTTTATGAGTCAGATGTTAAGAGCATTTACGACTTACGGCATTTCATACAAACTTACAAGCCCTTGTTTTTCGAAATGACTGAACCGATTTTAATGAAACTTCATACTCATAAGCAGGTTTCAAAGGTCTAAAAAGTTAGTTAAGAAAATGTTCGAAATGTCTTATAGAAAAACACTGGAAATCTCTGTTTCTATGGAAAATTTAAAATCGGTCTAATTTGGCTGTAGGTAACACTATTTTTCGAAAATGTTCTTAATTAACTTTTTAGACCTCACAAAGGTCTAAAAAGTTAATTAACATTTTCGACAAATAGCTGATTTTATATTTCATCATTCATCATTTCAGCCGAAAGACGTCCACTGCTGGACATAGGCCTCCCCCAAGCACCGCCACTTCGACCGGTTCTGTGCTTCCCGCATAATAACAGCTAATAGCTGATTTATCTGTTTAAATAAGACATTTCGAAAATGTTGTTAACTAACTTTTTAGATCTTTATAACTTTCTTATGCGTATGAAGTTTCATTAAAATCGGTTCAGTCGTTTCGAAAAACAAGGGCTTAAAAGTTTGTATGGAATGCCGTACGTCGTAAACGCTCATAAGACCCGCTTGCACCACAATTCGTTCCGTTTCTCCCAACCATTTGAAGATGACAGACAGAATGATGTTTTAAATACGTTTGACGTTAAATGCATTTAGTGTTTTGTGGTACAAGCGGATCTTTTTGTTTGATAATATTAATATAAACATTTTTTTTTCATAAAACCCACCCGTGTTCCTTCAGGTGTCTTTTTTGCCAAGGTAACGGTATTACTTTCGGACAGGTACAAGCGAACCTAAGAGTGGTAGGTTCAATGGTGTGTCCATTCCTATCATGCAGTGTTGCCAGCCGGGTCTTGTCAAAAGTTACCTAAAATGGATAAAAAGTAACCTTTTCGTGAGAAAAGTAACCTTTCATATTTTTTTCCAGTAGTAAGAGTAAGTGTATTAAACTTTCAGAAATATGGATAATTTTGTAACGTTTTCCATTTTAAGTTGCATTTACTAGGCAGTTTTTTTAAACATATCAAATTAAGGGCAGTCCGCAGCGCCGAGAATACATATTATCTGTTATAGTCGCGAATCATATTTTTATCAAGATACAACCTGCAAATTGCAAAAAAACGTAAGAAAATTTGAATTTCGCCGGCTGCAGCGATGACCGACCGACCGACAAAGTAAATTGATTGGTAGCACTGAATGTTGCAATCATGTCATTGGTAGTTTGTTCTGTCAGTTGCCATTGTATTGAAACCGCCAGCATTGCGTTCCGTTTCAAGTTGGTTTCATGTAAGAAATAAAAAATAATTCTACAAATTCCGCAAAATCACCTAAAAGTAACCTTTTGAGTCGTGTAACCTAGAAGTAACCTGAAGGAGTTAAAAATCACCTAAAAGGTTACAAAAGTAGCCTTCTGGCGACGCTGCTATCATGGTCTAATTAAGTACATCATTAGTAGGTGAGTAAAGCTTCAAGTCTTATTTTTGTAAACGACGAAAACAAGTCTTAAAGCTTCCTAGGTCTATTCGTCATTTTGAACCAATTGAAAATCTATCAATTAAAAACTGTTGACTAAGGGACAACGCAGAGCTTTCAATTATTTGATAAGCTCCTACGAGTCAGATAGTTCTACGTACATTAGTTATCCAAAAAATAAGAAAAAATACAGTAATTCAGGAATTTAAAGTTATAGTAGCCTTTGGACTTTTCTTTTTGCAATTGTTTCCACTTCAGAAAATAATACTTGCCATAGTATTTATACCAATTTAAACTCTATCAGCCAATGAATTATTCAAACATCACGTAAGTAATTAAAGGGGTTTAGTGTTTGCCTTGCAACAAAAGGTTTTAACTTAAACGGGCCTTTAAGTAAAAGCTTAGTTAAAATTACTCTCGAGGGATTTAAGGCTATCTAATTTTCGTTTGAACAGCGTACCCCAAACTCGGTGGCTCCATCTTTTATCCTGGACATGAATTAATGATATCAAGGTACTTACTGTAGATCACTTTGGAACATTGACATTAATGCTTTTTGGATCGGAAAGGCGGACAATGTAGGTATTATTTTTGCGTGAAGTGCAAAATTAATTTTGTTTTTATTTACTTTGCTCTACTAAATATTTATTAATAAATAAAATAAACATGGAATTAGTTCAACTAAAGTCTTTGACTACCAAATTAAATTGTTCAAATTTTCGAATCAAAACTGTCATTCTTTAATAGTTGTATGAAATGGCTGTAACACCGCAAATTGACGTAGTGTGTTAATTTCATAAACAATTAATTTCCATGACTGTATCTATTTTTGTTCTTCATTATAACTTCGCTCTTGACAGAGTGGTCGTAGTCACGATGAATTCATCATCATCATTAATTTCAGCCGATAGACGTCCACTGCTGAACATAGGCCTCCACCAAAGGGAGAGGTTTGCCACAATCGCCACGCTTGGCAAGTGAGTTGGCGATCGAAAAATGCAATAGAGAACGCTGTTGCCCATTCTCTACTAAGCGCTGCAGCGATGAATTGCGTGGGTCCATTTGCTGATGTATTCGTAGCTTGTCTTAATCTCTCAACCTCAATTTTCAGTATAATAACATAATCCAAACTCTCGTACATATTACAACTCACTAACCACGTAAAGCAATATATTTAGGAAAACTTTTACTTACACACTAATAGCAATAAAGGAATTCCAGTGAAATAGTTCCATGAAACTCCCCATAGATACAATTACCACATCAATGATCTCGCTTAATCTTGCGACTGAATTTACCAACTTATATGATACACCTTTATTAAACCTTATTGTGAAAATCTAAAGACTAGTTTTGCTTGGGGTTTTGGTATGGTTAAATTGCAATTCCTTCCCCGTACGTTCTTTCTTGTGATCTGTTGAACTAAAAACGTTTCCGCGACATAATGGGTGAAGGTAGGGAGGGTGATAAAGTGCGGATATCGTATGAGTTAACGAGACAAGGACATATTATTGTTAGAGTTCTTTGTGAGAATAATATATTATATGGAGGTATGGATATGATGTTCGATAGCGATCAGAAAGTATTGTAAGTACAGTTACGAGCATACATATTATTATTATGGACAGTTCGGTAATAATATTATTATTACCGAAATATTATTTTAAACATTTCTGTTTGTTCTCTTCATTAATAAATAATTTGTCTAGAGTTTAAAATTGACCACTGTAATGTTAATTCGATTTAATTCGGGGTGAGAGCCTGGTGATCCGTCACACAGGGTATCCTAGTATGGACGCCAGTCTCTCACAAAGGATCATATTTTATGCATTTTTGTCAAAACGTTATAATTCTTGTCTCTGTCTTTATTTATGTGAACCTTTGTGAAGAGAGAAATAAAATTATACTTATACTTATAATATCGTTTTTTTTTTTATCTATGCATTTTAACACCACACTGCGATCGCCAACCCGCCTGCCAAGCGTGGTGATTATGGCAAACCTAACCACTAAGGCAGTGGACCTCTTTCAGCTGAAATTATGACGATGAATATCTGATTTCATGATTAATTCATAAAATATGTGTTCTCAAAAATACAGCAAATAAGATGTGATCATCTCTGTGGAAGGCATATAGATACAAGTAGCACAAAGCATCGATAAAACACAAACACCTATCTGATGAGAACCGCGATGGTTGTATTTACTGTCTTCCTAATGCTACGGCTACATTGTCGAGAACGTGAACTATACTTCGCGCGCTCTCTGTTATCCAACGAGACGTCGAGTGGTATGCGAGAGAGAGCGCGTGAAGTGAAGTTCACGTTATCGCGACAATGTAGCCTTAGCATAAGAACAGATATTAATCATGAAACAAAAATTATTGCAGAAATTCAATAGTAATATATTTATGCTCGTAACTATAATAGTCAGCAATAACACTCAGTTTTGTTGCTGAACGGAAACTATGCGAGAAACAGTAACTTTCCTGTCTTTATTTGCACCAAACAAAACTTTTTACAAAAAATACAACAGATTTCCAAAAAAAAAACACAATTTTTTTAAATTCCGAAAGTTTTATTTTTCACTTTTTGTGGGTCAGTTTGTAATAAATTCATCTGAGGATTGTTGCTGTCGGTTGAACAGTTCGGACGTGTTTAAGAGGTCTCCGGCAGGTTTTGCTATACATCTGGTATTCGGAACACATTGTGCTTGGGTTTCTCGTCGGTTTCCGCAATCGATCAGTGTTTGTTTTGTTTTTATTTGGGTGTGTCTTACCCTTAGCTTTTAATGCCGTGAGAAATTAGTTAAATCAGTGCAAAATGGTATGGACTGCACATAAACGTGTGAATAACATACGAACTGAACGATGGCACCTCGAGTGACATAGTTTTGTCTCCGAGTGAGCAGACCATCATAGCTATTCACAACGGTACGATTCGCAACCGTATCGACAACGACTCTTGTTCGGGAACCTGATTTCTGAACCGAAGGACGGGCAAAACGCTATTCACAGATCTGTGTGGAAAGGATTTTTTGAAAACCGATTGTAGGTGTGTTTATGGGGAACGGTAGACAATGGTAGTAAATAGAAAATTGTGATAGAAAATGTAAAGTTGTACATAAATGATTTTTATTGGGTATTTCATTATGTGCAATTATAGAATTATGCATCGAGTAATATTAACCAAAAAAAGAAACAGTAAACAATGATTTTAACCTAAATAAAATTTACCTGATTTCTATTAACTTGCTTTGTAAACTTCAACTTTTGAGTTAATTTTGGTATTTATATAACTTTGAACAAAAAAACTTTGACTAGTTTATTAAAATGGGTGGTATTTTATCAGTATGTAACAATTACCATTTCTTGTTGATTGCTCATTTTTATGTTTTCAAACGTAGTTAAAAATGCATATTTGCTGACAAGATTGTCAGGGGAGCAGTGGCAGGTGCTCATTGCATTCATGCAACGGCATTTTATGGGGGATGCGCTAACTTAGCTTGTGAAATTTTCATTACAACTCTCTAAGTTCAAAAAATCCTACCTAAGATTTTTTTTACTTAGAGGGCCTTAATACAAAACAAGGTTTATCTTCAGACCCAAGTTTAAACCATGGAGCCATTATTGAATTTCGAACTTGATTCCGTCTACGGTAAAGTTCGTAATACAAAACTGACAACTTAGTACCGAACTAAGTATTCAGTTTTGTACAAAGAACGATATTTCAATCAGTGTTCTCATTACAAAAACTAGCTCCATGGTTTAAGCCATGTCAAAATATAAATCTTGTTTTGTAATAAGACGGAGAGAGTTGTAATGCTGATGCTAATGATTATAATTCTGTAAATCCATATTTTTTATGGCCGCGAATCATAATATTTAGATCAACATACAACCTGTTACTGACCTGCAAATTGCAAAAACGTAAGAAAATTTGAATTTCGCGGGCTACCTTTGCACATCCCCCCATGTTACGGACGAATGTAACCACCTAAAATTATATTATCTTTGAAATATAATTATTATAAATCAAGTATGAGTAGAAGCATGATCTAAAATAAATCAAGTAATTAGTAAATATGAATCAAAATATTTTTATCATTAAAAATCTAAAGTGTTATACATCTTTACAAATAATAACAAAAACAATATTCAGCGGTCAAAACAATAAGAAAACTGTGTTTAAATTAGTTTTTTTTAACAATATTTATTGTTAGATATCACTTCCGACAGCAAATACCTGTCGGAATAATCGATGTGTTCATACCTTATTTGAACTGTCAAAATTGTACGCTTTCAGATTTGTGAATAGCGTTTGGAGGACTTCGTCGATAACACTGACGTTCGATACGGCACGAAACCATATCGTACCTTTGTGAATAGCTATGCTGGTGAGATCTTTCCATAACTTCTTTACTACTTTAAGCTGTTATCAGAAGATAATATAATATTATCTTATCTATATATCCGGTGGCCATCTGTGTTCTTCATCATCAGTTTCACTTGGTGCTTGGTGCACACAGGTGCACACACCAAATTGTGCTTTCCAAGAGCAAATGCACGATGTAAAAAAAAAAACCAAATCGATATACGTGTGCCTATAAAATTTGAGGATTTCCCTGGATTTCCATGGGATCCCGTCTCATCCGATTCTGACTGTGACAGTGGGACCACCTTGAGAGCATACACTTTCTAACAAAAAATAATTTTCAAAATCGGTCCACAAATTGAAGGAGTAATCGGTGAACATACTATTACATTAAAAAAATATAATTATATACCTACATAATAACGGCGCAGGATAGCAGAAGTGATCATCGTATTAGTGGTTCAGCAGCTTCAAAATCATCACGATTGTGCCGGACTACAGCAGATCGTCGTGGACTTGCTATGACAGCGGCTCCCATCACATCTTCTTCTGTCATCAGAAGACAGCCGCCACGCAACCATCAATGTGCCATCTCTGCTAGAGTGACTGTCAGCAGCCAGTGTCACTCTTATCCGACCTTTTCGGTGATTTCAGTAACTTTGTAACAAAAATAGACGGCGCCACTTGCTCTGCTGTCATATATTATATACATACGAACATATAACCTCATCCATTTTGGAAGTCGGTTAAAAATGAGCGCTATCTCTACGGGCGAGAGAATCGCGGCGATAATCTCGTCATGCCATCAAATTCCCGCCGCGATGATATCGCGAATTCGCGATAGAAATAGCATAGCGCTTCATTAGTATCGGAACCAGCATACTCAAACTCACACAATATAATTTTAATTATACGTCAGGTTGATTTGTGTTTCGTAACACCTTCCATTGGTAATTTAATATTGAATGAAAGTAGGAAATGTGTCAGTCGTCGCTTATCTGAAAATAGACCATAGAATGATGATAGTTTTTATTATCTACTCTTTTAAGTATTAATTACCTTTTCCGTTTAAAAGCTTCTACATACCAGAGCGCGACTTGTCGCGCGACGCGACACGGCACAAAGGCCCCGCGTGTCGCGGAACGAGCGGTGCCTTTGTGTCGCGTCGCGCTGGTATGTAGAAGCCTTTATGAGTAAGTTACGCTACCCACCGCTAGATGTCACTATAATTAAAACCAATAGTTAACAAATGTGTAAGAATTATTATTATACCAAACAATATTGTAATATGAACAATCATGATATGTTAATTTTAATTTTATTTTATTTCTTCAAATTTCGTCATTAATTTAATCTATTTTATTTTTATCCTGTATAAACCTAGTTATATGTGCATGCTGTGGTCTCCTGTAATTGAAGGAGCACACGTACTAGAACCTTTATTGTTATTGTGATTTATATTGTATATGTGTATCCATTGTTGGAGATCCTAAATAAATAAATGCATTCAATAAAGCTGTATTTCGTTATGATTAAGATTGATATTTCCGTAACGTATCTGCATCGTTCCGTAAAAAATGTTATTCAAATTGTAATCGAAATAAAAAAAATAGCACTTACCGATGGTATGATATAACACCATTTCATAAATGTTTGGTTCTGCTATCGTGTTTACGTTCTATAACGGCACAATAGGGCATTTTTGTATCTTTTTTTTCAAGTTTTAAGGCTTCTACATACCAGCGCGAGTAATCGCGCGACGCGACACGGCACAAAGGCCCCGCGCGTCGCGGGACGAGCGGTGCCTTTGTGTCGCGTCGCGACGCGCGACAAGTCGCCCCGGTATCTAGAAGCCTTGAGTCACCGTGACGGTTCTAACCAGGTTATGGTACAACCCCGGTTAAGGGTTACGCCTTTCGAAAGGGTAACCCATTCAATGGGTTACCTTTATCATGATGTAACCCATTGAAAGGGTTTTATACTAGAAACCCATTAAAAGGGTTACATGATAACCCATTGAATGGGATTTGTACTTGAAACCCAGTGAAAGGGTTACCATGATAACCCATTTCAATGGGTTCTATACCTACTTGAAACCCAGTAACTTGAAAAAATCATAATATTATGTTATTTCGATATCCCCATCGCCCAGTACGCGTAGCATGACCAATTCTATCTCTATTCAACCCAGGGACCATTTTGGTTACCATTTTAGAAAAACCCATAGGTGTGGGTAATTTGAATGGCTTAAATTAAACCGTTCAAAAGGGTTACCCAAACCTTATGGGTTTTTATCGAAAACCATTTCAATGAGTTACCAAAATTTAATTTAAGCCGAAGGGTTACCCTTATCGAATGGGTTTTTGTTTAACCGCTTAGAAAAACCCTATCGAAAACCCTTTCAATGGGTAACCAAAATGGTCCCTGGTTGTAACAATACTGATGTGCGTCGTTCATGAGCGGAGCACACAAAAATGCGGAACTCCGCAAAACTCGGGATACGCGGACCCCGCCAACTTGCGACTTCAACTGTTTCTGTTTCTGCTGTTCTGTGCCTGATACACATCTCTCTCAAAAAAAAATTAAATACACTGCTTATCAGTAATCATTCATGTAATAGTTTAGAGTGTTCTATCTGAGTGTAATATCAACGATTGTCTTTGCTGAAAGTACCATCACTACATAGTATACAACAAAGTCGCTTCCCGCTGTCTGTCTGTCACTATGCATGCTTAGATCTTTAAAACTACGTGTTCGCGCCTGCTCATTTTGCTTGGGCAAATCAGCACCCGCATGTTTTACTGCTACATGCAAGTTTTTACTTTTTTTATATTTCTATCATGTCGGTAGGCGTGGAAGAGAAAATTTTGTATTCATTATTTCGGCTCCGCTAACGGAGGTTATCAAAATTACTAAATTATACTAGTTTCAATTTCTTCATGAGTTTTACTAAAGGAATTCCAATCTTGTGCTTAAACACTACGCAACGGATTTTGATCCGTTTTGTGTATGTGTTTATAAGTATGTCGGATCCAGTCCTTTGTACGGATAAGATACGAATCGTAAGCGTGCTACTACTAGCGGACATCGCGTGATCTACCTCTGGCGCGCTTCTACAGAGTCGTGATTTTTGGAACCGATGGCGAGGAGGACATTCAAGATTCAGTGTCTGGTCTGATCGCATCGGAGTTAAGACGTCGCGAAACTGTACTCGATTCGTTATGCTTAGATATGGTGGTGATTACAATTTCTGGTGATTGTGTCATTTTGTGATTTTAATAAACGCTGTGTATCGCACCCAGTGTGTTTTCATTGCACGAAACCCAACTTCTGCCCACAAGATGACCGAATCTAACAGAGTAAAATCTTGCCGATCCGACATGTATAATACATGCATAATATAGAAGAGAAACACTGCACACCAAGCATTGCGCCCGTGCGAAGCCGGGGCGGGTCGCTAGTTTATTATACGAGGTGTTTTTAAATTACAGAAAATGAAAATTGAAAGCTTTCATAAAAAAATATTTCTACGCAAACTCAAACTCAAAGCATTTATTTCAAATAAACCAATTACAGGCACTTTTGAATGGTCAAGGGGGTCGGTCAGTCATCAAAATGAAGCTAGTTGCCCATTCCAAAGCTTAGTAGGTACCTATGGAGAAGAACGGGCAAGAAACTCCACGGACACTCTTTTAAATTAACATATGGTTACAAAATATTGGTTACATCATTCGTGTTGAAATTAAACATGTGAGAACGATGCAAAACGTCAAAGGCGTCCGTAACAAAAACATAAAAAAAAAACAATTCAAAACTTAAATTAAAATAAGCCAAGGCCGCTAAGAGATGACCAGTCCCTACTGATGGCGCCCGTTCACGAACATGACGCATGGATTAGCACCATTCAACTCAACCATTTTGAAGGGAGCTAAATGATCCAACACACCCGCCACCATCAGCGAGACATTACAGTGAGCATGACATACTCTCAGCCGCCATTGCACATTCAAGTCAATGAAAGAAGTACTCAGTAAATGGTAGCTTTATAGTAAGTACATAGTGCTCACACATGTGCTATGAAATGAAATGAAATCGTTTATTCTGTAAATAGGATATTTAAATCACTTTTACACGTCATATAAAAAATAAAAAAAATCTAGATGTAGCCGACATTTCCTATCTGACTACCCCTGAGAAGAAATGGCGAAACAAACTCAGGGGTCAAAGTCTCTTTTAAAGTCCAGACATAATCTTGGTCAGATCATGTGAGGACCATGTAGATCCGTGTCTGAAATGGTCTTTTGAGGAAAGAACCACGCAAATTTGAGCGGACCTGACCAATCAGTGTAAGCATTTGTCAGTAATCGTGCAGCTCAACTCAAAACTTAAGGAGCTCAACGACTCGACGAACAGTACCAAAAAAAGGACATTTGGGTAGGCCGCATAAAGCGCTCAAAATGTCAGACCATCATTAAAACTTAACTGAGAAAAGAAAGGAAAACATTTAAAGAAAAAAAAAAAAAAATGACCCACATAGTGCTCACATTCACAATAAATTAAAGTAGTAAATATAATACTTTTCAAAGTAAACATTCATGTAAAATTGTATACAATATTCTGCAATGTCAATATGTATATAAAATCATGCATAATAATTAAAATGTCAAGTTTTATCACAAGGCTAGCAGAGCGAGCAGCTCAATCCCAAGCTTTTTTGTCCTCTAAATAATCAGAAATCTTATAGTACCCTTTTTTACAAAGTTTAGTTTTAATACAGATTTTAAATCGTTTACTGGGTAAGTTCCGAATGTCAGTAGGAAGTTGGTTGTAAAAGCGTATACATTGACCCATGAAAGAGTTGCCTACTCTGTGGAGGCGAGTGCGATGTACAGCAAGATTGTGTTTATTCCTGGTATTTAAACTATGAATATCGGACATTTTCTTAAAATTTGATTTATTTTTGTGTACATATAATAGATTTTCAAGTATATATTGAGAGGCTACAGTCAGAATATCTATTTCTTTGAATATTTCACGAAGTGAATCTCTTGGACCTAGATTGTAAATGGCTCGAACAGCCCTTTTCTGTAAAATAAAGATATTATTAATGTCCGCACATGTTCCCCAGAGAAGGATCCCATACGACATAAGACTATGAAAATAACTAAAATAAACAATTCTGGCAGTATCTACATCAGTAATCTGTCTAATTTTTTTAACAGCATAGGCGGCCGAACTAAGCCTTCCTGACAATTTTTCTACGTGTGGGCCCCATTGTAATTTACCGTCAATAGTTATTCCAAGAAAAACTGTCGACTCAACAGGGTCCAACTCTATTCCATTAAGTTGAACATTAGTAGTTAGCTGCCTGACATTTGGCATTGAAAATTTAATGAGTTTAGTCTTTTTCTCGTTCAGGAGAAGATTATTTACATTAAAATATAGCTATGCAATTATATAATACTAAGAGATTGAATTTATACAAAGCAAAGATAGTTTTTGAAATCTTCAGCAGCTCCAACAGTATTTTCAAATGTTAATCAATTAGTTGAGGTTGTGGAGCTGGACCAGCATTGAGCCAAGCATTTTTATCAGCGATGTAATCCCCCAAATTATAGTATGCCTGCTTGCATAGTGTGCGTTTTATACAAGATTTGAATTTCGTCTCATTCAGTTGAAGTATGTGGGGAGGAATTATATTATAACATTTTAAACAGTACCCCATGAAAGACGAGTCTACTTTTGCCAGTCTGAAACCTGGTTGAGCTAATAAATCCCTACTTCTAGTACTATAATTATGTCTTTCGCCTCTTTTACTAAAAAGATGTAAATTTTTTCTTACGTACATGATGTTTTCATAGATATATTGACAAGGCACCGTCATGATGTTAATATCCTTAAACATTTCCCTAAGAGAATCGCGCCTGCGGAGATTATATATGGCTCTGATGGCTCTTTTCTGCAGAATAAAAATAGACTCGATGTCTGCAGCCCGTCCCCATAGTAAAATACCGTATGACATAATACTATGAAAGTAACTAAAATAGACCAGCCTCGCGGTATCTACATCAGTAAATTGACGGATTTTTCTCACAGCATAAGCCGCCGAACTTAGCCGTCCTGCAAGGGATATTATATGAGGACCCCATTGAAGCCTTGAGTCGAGCGTGATCCCCAGAAAAACAGTTTTATCGACGAATTCTAGTTTCTCTTGATTCAATATTATCTCACAATTACTACTTTTGACATTTGGTAACGAAAATCTTATGCACTTAGTTTTTTTCCCATTTAATACTAAATTATTAGCAGTGAACCAATTTTGGACCTGCAATAGGGCATTATTTACGTCGTCAAGATTTAATGCACGTCTGTTAATTTTAAAAATTAAGGAAGTATCGTCAGCAAATAACACCATTTGTGGTTGAGTTTTTAACAAATAGGGTAGATCATTAATATATACTAAAAAGAGGAAAGGACCCAATATCGACCCTTGAGGTACACCCATTTTTACTTTTAAGCCGAGTGAATTGACTCCATTTATTTGAACTTGCTGCTGTCTATCATTTAAATAAGATTTTACTAAACTGAGCGCAAGTTTTCCAAGGCCGTAATGCTCAAGTTTCAAGAGTAATGTTTCGTGGTCGACGCAATCAAATGCCTTGGAGAGGTCACAAAATATTCCTATGGCGTCTTGGGCTTCTTCCCATGCCGCAAATATGTGTTTTAATAAGGTGACACCGGCGTCAGTCGTACAACGTCCCTTGGTGAAACCATATTGTTGATCGTGTAAGATTTTATTGGTGTTAAAATGATTGAGCATTTGATTAAGCATTACCTTTTCAAACACCTTGCTGAAGACCGGCAACACGGATACGGGTCTATAATTATTGGTGTCTTCACTATCCCCGGATTTGAAAAGTGGTATTACCTTACTATATTTCATTAGATCCGGGAAGACTCCTTGATCAACACACAAATTAAATAGTAAGGCCAAGTACAAACTTTAATAGACATTCCCCATAGATCTTCTGTTAATTTGATTTTGATTTGCTTGAAAGCTTTTATTACTGTTACGGGGTTTATATGCTTGAATTTAAATTCAATCGCGCAGGATGAAACGTTTGCTCTTAATAAATCAATAGAACGCGAGGGCGAGGAATTTATGGTTTCAGTAGTTTTAAGTGGGATATTGGTAAAGAAATTTACAAATTCTTGCGCAACTTCTTTGTTTGTGCATACGAGACCACGTGAGGTTTCTAGAGTGAAATCATTATTATGTTTTTTATTCCTGTTAGTTTCGTCATTGATAATTCTCCAAACCGTCTTTATTTTATTATCGGCTGATTTAATCTTGTTGCTAATGTACAAGGCTTTAGCTACCTTGCAGGTATTTTTAAAAATTTTAGAGTAAGTAGCAACGTATTTATTAAAAGTTTCAGAGTTAATATAAGGCTTAAGGCCATAAAGCTCAAACAATTTTTCCCTACTTTTCCTAATACCCTTAGTTGCCCAGTCACTGAACAAAAAATTTGGGCAAATAGTTTTTGTTTTCTTTTTAAAAGTATCATTGAACTCGGTGCACACTACCGAAAAGAATTCCTCATAAAATTCATTTACATTGTTTTTGATATGGCCCGGTATAAATAATTATTAAATCTATTTAGATTGCTGGGTGTTACTTGTCTAGATTGTATCTGAATTTTTTGTAATGGTGTTATGGACTTGAAAGCAACGAATTGACCGCTGTGATCAGAAGGGAGATAATTTACAATGGCTTTATCTAAGTATTCGCAGCAACAAAAAACATTATCAATACATGTAGCAGAACTTGTAGTTATGCGTGTTGGTTCTGTAAACACATTTGACAAATTGAATGATTTAAAGAGACTTAATAATCGAGTGCTATTTGAACTATTCTCTAAGATATTAATATTGAAGTCACCACAGATAATAAGCGATTTTTTACCTGTTGCAAGTTTTGCTAAAACATCTTCCATTACGGACTCAAATACCGAGTAGTTTTGATAATTTGGGGGTCTGTAAACGCACACTATGACATGCTTATCCAGCTCAACACAGGAGAGTTCAATGTTATGTTCCACCGACAGATCAACTATATCTTGACGAGTCTTAGATTTAATAGAAGTTTTAACTAAGATTAATGAACCCCCACGCAGCATAGATTTGCGGTTAAAACAACTGCCCACACTATAATTAACATAATTAATTAGCATTTCATAATCTTTCAACCAATGTTCTGTTAAACAAATAATTTCAAACATGGTTTTTTCTAAAAATAGTTCAATTTCTAATTGTTTGGAAGAAAAACCTTGAATATTTTGATGAAATAATTTCAAGGAATTCTGCTTAGAACCTTTTTTACACTTAACTATTTGAGAGCAAGAAGACACCTTGTTGTTGATAGGTATAACTATATTGTTACCGGCATCTTCTGTTGTCTTACTATCTAGTTTAAATTAACATCCAGAGTGAGCCCCATGCCATCACCAGGCAATGAAATCCTACTACTTGTGGACCCCACATTAGGACAAGAATTCGCCATAGTGACACATGGGTCCTCCTTCGTACAATTATTGTAAATGGTTATAGCATTAGTGCTACAGTTATTTAAGGTGACCACCTGTGCATTAGAATTACTACTAATAATTGCGGTGTTAATTATAGTACAAGACGTCGACATACTACTTATGTCTGAGTTTATATAAGATAATAGCCTCGCTATTTTATGTCTAAATCTAATTGGCAAATACACTGTATTCCTTGTCGATTTCAACTTATCAACAAAAATGTTGGTGTCAAAAAACATAAGTTTATCACTGTAGTGACTTACTAAGAACTGAATATGCTTATTAAGCATATGTATATAATTGTTTTTTCTATTTGATAACCTCTCAAAATATGGAAAAGCACACAAAATAATTTTATTACAATTTATCTTAAGAATTTCAGTAACACTGTCAGTGATATCTTCTTTTTTGACATGGGTACTATTACCTACAAATACAGTAATGTTGGTATTAGAATCATATTGATTTCTTGTAATTGATGTCATTATTTCTTTGAAAGATGTCCCAGGTAAACAATAGTTTTGAGTAGAAAAACTCATGTTGTTACTTACTAATTTCCCTAAACCTCTTCCTATACTATCTGAAAAAATAACTGACTGATAACAAACTTGATTACTACAAGAGGAAACACTACTATCTACTGACTGTACCACTTGAGATAAATCTTGCACAATATCAGGAATATCTTGGTTGAGGATACAGTCTTGAGCTAAACTCTCAGCCTGGGACGGGTCCTCCGTTGCCTCAGGCTGGACAGCACCAGGGTTTAAAACCTTCTGACAAGTACACTGACACATAACTAACTGATTAGCAGCAAGAATATGTTCTTTAATTTGGCTCTGAGAACCCATATATTTAATGTAAAGGGAACTAAGTCTGCCCTCAAGTACCAGTAAGTCGGACTGTAAGCGCTGTGTATCAACTTCATAGATTTTTTTACTGTCTTCTAATTTGATTTCATAATTGTTTAATTTATTAATTAAATTAACACGTTCCTTTCTCTGTGGAATATTTTTGGAAAGGTGTTTTTGTTGTTTCCTAATTTGATTACATTTTTTAGTTATTCTATTCAGTTTTGCATATTTTTTCATTTTCTTATGACTAACTTTATAACTGTAATTCTGTTTCAGCAAGGAATCTTCAGTAAGGTCAATAGTTACTATGGAATGAGGGTTACAATTAGTATTTAATAATTCATTAAATAAGTGGTTAGTTTCTTTAACCTGAGTACACTCTTTTTCTTTCTCTAACTGGATAATACGACTTTTAGCATAAATCAATTCATCTTCTAGGTCCCTAACTTTGCTCAAAGCCTCCTCATACAAGTTACTACAGTTGCTGAAACCATCCGTGACTACCTTCAGTTGATCGCGTTCATCAACAACATTCAGATATTGCTGGTGAAGGTCTACTAGCTCCCGTTTAAGGCTTGAGTTTTTGTTGACTATCTTCTTGACTTCCTCCTCACTCTCATCAATCTCTTGTAATAATTGTTTACATTGGAGTTTAGATGTTTCAAGTTCTTGGAGGGCTGTTCTCAATTTAAGCTCCATATCCTGAGCAGTAGCCCTACGGGTCACCACAGGCATGGTTTCAGGATTTGTTACTGAAATTAGAATGAAGAAACGGTGAGAACAAGTTGGATAGATAAATAAAATAAAGTTGGAATTGAAAGAGAAAATGGGAGAAGTTAGAGTTGTTTAATGGAAAAAAATGAGGTAGGCTATACTGAATTGGCTTGAAGAGCTATTATCTAAACTATGTTATTAAATTGCATGTACAATTTTAATGCTTTTGTTCCCTTAGGATTTTACTTTTCCCTGTGGGTAGGTTGCCTAAATTTTAAAGTTATAAGTATTTGTTAAAACGACAATGCAAACTAACGATCATGAACGTTTTAATTGTTGTATAATTATTATATTATATTAAAGAACAGATTATGAATACCAGACTCTTCGCTAAGTTTTGTTTTCTACGAAGTAAACAATGCGATTTAGACCCAATGCAGTGTTAAATCAGCGAATTATTTATGTTAAAACTTAACGATGACGTGTAACAAAGTTAAAATAACGATTGTGTGCTATTATAAAGTAAAAGTAAAGCAATACTCCCCGTTTAAATCCGCCGTTTTAATCCGAACGTCAGCTGTTGGTTTTAGGTTACCGGTGTGTAACTAAACACTGTGTTTTACTTTATATATATACAGGAAAACAATACTCCTGAGCATTTATGCAATTATATTACGTTTACACACACAATTACACCTTAATTTTACCTAAATACTAATTAAAATTAATTTTAAAATACGGAACAAAAACTTGACATGTCACTAGGGCAGTGTTGCCCCTTCCTCCAAGCCTTGGTAACTCTGTATATAGCTACAGTTGTAGGTATAATTTCATATTATTATGCTTAAAATCTACCCTCATTAGTGTAGAACTTAATTATTGAAACTAAATACCTAAATTACGTATTTCATAAAAATATATCTGGTATGTGCGGATTTTAAGTGTTTCTCAAATACGATTAATTATAAAAACAGTCTATTAAAATGTGTCTTCAAAATTGTTCAAATCAAAATATTTGAAATTAAATCAAAATATTGTATTTCACATAAACCTACATGGGCACTTATGAAACGTCAGAAGCTAAGTGCACGGTTCCCATTGGTCGTTTCCTATGGAGAAAAGCCGGCAAGAAACTCAACGGTTACTCTTTTAAAAATAATTAGCTTTTACAATGTTTTCAAATTACAGTGTTAATAGGTATGGAAGGACAGTGTAGGCCTGTCAATAAGAACTAGGTACTTAGCAAAATAGAAAATGGGGTACTTTTTTTTTTTTTTGGGGGGCTTTTTTGGGCCTACGACGTTCTCACGTTCATAAATTGAAAAAAATAAAACACACTTGTTTTCCCGACTCACATTCGATTTTGGCAGAATAGTCGACACCGGCTTTGCTTGCCATTTATTAAAAATAGAATAGAATAGAACAGTTCTGTCGTGTTTCCACCTACTGTGAATATTCCTCCATTGATTCTTATAACACTAGTTCAGAATACTAACGGGCACTATATTCCTCGTTCACGTTCCGTTCAGTACTGAAACTAAATAGAGTTGAACCATTTAATTTCCTACTACCATTGCCGACCTAACTTGTATCGCACTCGATATTCAAATGCCACTAATATCGGAGTTGCCAGTAAAATATCAAATTTATATTAAAATGTCAAAACGATATTTAGGCTGGCAACACGTAGTAAGACTATTGTCAAAACAAACTATAGAAAAATCGCATCGGATGATTTGAACAAATAATCGAAGTTTTTGTAGCTGATAAAATAATCCAGGGTCCTTTTTAATAAAACCAACGGGCCTGACAATTTATCAAGTTTCTTTCATATATTTTCTGTTTTATTAAACGGCACTTGTCGTGAAAACGTGTCATTTTTAGAGGCGTGATGTTGTGTTATGTATGTTTTTTGGTAAATAAACAAAGAAAACAAGAAAGAAAATACATTTATTTGCGGTAAACATGACACAAAGAAAGATACAAACACAAAAAAACCAGCTAAGTGTGTGTCGGATCACGCACAATGGAGGGTTCCGTAGCTGGGATAAATTTATCCCAAAAACAAACAACATTGTAGTTGAAAAACATGTTCTCCCATACGTCGATATACGTCAAGGTCAATTCTCTAACTGCTAAAGTAAGTTGGTCGACTATTACTCATTAACTCGTAAAGCCTACTTACTTAGCTGTGATAGTTTTCCTTTTAATTTCGTTATTATATACTACTGCCATGAATTTCTACATTAGCTGGCAGGGGCTTAACATTACGCAAATGGATACCTGAAACGAAAACTGGCTTTCTCAGACCCGCAATATTTTTGAACGGCCCATCCAACGATACCCCACACCATGGGTTAGACGAGAACATAAATATCATCCCTACTTTACGCGCAATATGGCGGTAACTTAAAAAAATTGTTATGAAGAATTTTTTTTACACTTTGTTGGCGTTATTAATATGTATACCCATACCAAATTACAGCTTTCTTGATTCTCTGAGCTAAGACGGGGACAGACAGACAGACGGACATGGCGAAATTGTAAGGTTTCCTTGTTGACTACGTAACCCTAAAAATAACAAGTTGGGGAAAATATGCAACACAACTACGCCAAACGGCCATCACTCAGCATAATGCTGCGACCCTATGCGAGACAGAGCTCCAGCGCTGGTTTTCAGCGACAGCCGGCGTAAATATAATTATTATGTCGCATTGTCAGATATTATATTAAATAAGGCCCAGATTGTCAGCATCTTGTGACAAAATTACAATAAACACTGATACTTAAATTGAAAACTATTTTGACTGTGATAAAGTTTGCTAAGAAAGAAAGCCGTTGTTGTATTCAGTTAATAAAAAAATCATCATCATCATTTCAGCCGAGAGACGTCCACTACTGTACTCATAGGCCGCCTTCAAAAAAAGGGGGGGGGGGGATTTGCCATAATCGCCACGCTTGGCAGGCGGGTTAGCGATCGCAGTAAAAGATCTGCCCATTCTCTAGTAAATCCCGAAGTCGTCTTTTACGACACCCACGGGAAGACACTGGATGGTGCTATTCCTTACGTCCGGCACCAAAAGGAACAATAAAAAATTACAATTAGAAATTTCATCATAAGATTGGGAAATTTTGCTCAAGTTTAATGTTGAGGACAAGACTAAATTATTATCTCTACTAAATAGTCGTGCAAGAACAAAATACTGCTTGTGGCATATTTTATAACAATGTTACAAAGAGTCACGGAATTAATGTTCTAAAATGTATAAACAATACCTTTTTTAGGGTTCCGTACCAAAATGATAAGATTGGGAAATTTTGCTCAAGTTTAATGTTGAAGACAAGACTAAATTATTATCTCTACTAAATAGTCATGCAAGAACAAAAATACTGCTTGTGGCATATTTTATAGCAATGTTACAAAGAGTCACGGAATTAATGTTCTAAAATGTATAAACAATACCTTTTTTAGGGTTCCGTAACAAAATGGTAAAAAGGAACCCTTATGGTGAGACTAAGTCTGTCTGTCTGTCTGTCACACCTGGATATCTCAAGAACTGCTAATGCTATCAACTTGAAATTTAGAATAGTTTTAGGTGACGTTTGCCCAACTATTTTGCAAGCAAGAAAGAAATAAAAAAAATATATATCTTTTTTGCAAAAGGGACTAAAAATGGGGTCCTCCTTATCTCCGAAGTTTGCAGAGATAAAAATCTGAAATTATTCTATATGATAGAAGCTTATGTATTTTACAGGAAAAATAAAACGATGTCTCTAAATAGCACAGTTTTTCAGAAATCATCAACATCATAATTATATTTGTACGGAACCCTGGGTGCGCGAGTCCGACTCGCTCTTGACCGGTTTTTCTCCCTGTACCTTGTCAACCCAGAGCAACATAGTGTACTATTATTCTCACTTCACCGTTTACGACATGCCTTCAAACATGCATGAGAGGAAAAGATGAAACTATAATCAGGATGTATGCAATATAAACCGTGGAATTTTAATAACGTAGGTACCTACTCGTATAATCGCGAGTGTGCAAGCAGCCTACGGAATGGAAGTAAGTACTCTATAAACCCATGGACGGATATTGAAATTCTGCGTACTTACGCATGGATGATTCGAATCATGTGCAATAGACTGTTGTTAAAACTTTCATATTGCACCAAATGTAAAATTGTTATTCATACCAATGTTTGTATTTCGATGAATCCCAAAATAGCCAATGGCAGTGATTTCTTTTTTGTTATTAACATTTTTGCCAACGTAGAAATATGTAAAAACGCTTTTGTTCTGCCTGCATGGATGAATGGTATTATTTTATTATAATTATTATGTTTTGCAAAAACTCTTTTGTTTTTAGTTTTTGGAAAATCACAGAATACTAAACTTGCTAAACGGATAATTAATAATGGATTCAATATTGCTGGAAATGTCTGCACACACGATTTCAGTAGCATACTTCGTCTGTTGTTTAAAGGATCGTGTTTAAGGATTCTACAGACCGGCGTGACTCGCGACGCGACGCAAAGGCACCTCTTGTCGCGCGACACGCGGGGCTTTGTCGTCGCGTGTCGGTCTGTAGAAGCCTTTATTCGGAATATTTTTCATTGATAGCCTATACTTAGACAACTAGTACGTCTACGTCGCAATGAATATTTTCAGTGTCACACAAAATGTTGATCATTTATACAGACATGACGCTATTTCGCATCGCATTGACATAATCTCTCAGATGTCTGCTATAACACCCACGCTTATAGAAATCTAGGCTTTCTAGAAACCACTCAGTTAAGATAGAAAAGGTCAGTTTTCTCTATAAATATATACTTCCACGAAAAAAAATATGATTCAAATTGTTATTGTTGAAAAAAATCAAGGTTTACACATATTGTGATATTTCCACAGTTTAATTATTTTATATTTTCGCTAGTTCCACGAGGTTGAATACTTATGCATGATTTCTATCAAATTAAGACCCACTTGCACCATAAAATACTAAATACATTTAGCGCTAAACATAATTTGTAACAATTCGGCCCTTCAACCACTTCTCTTGCCCACTTCAAACAATGGACAGAAATAGGACGATATTTTAAATTCCGTAAGGGCTAAATTTAGGGATTTGTGGTGCCAGTGAGCCCTAATGTGTTAGTGGACTACGTAAAAGATAATACAATAAAAATAGAAAACCAATACCAGAACTAAAATATTCCAGAACAAAATATCGCATTCCATGTTTCACTTCTTTCGTCCGTTTGGATAATTGAGTAAAAGTTTCCAAATATTTGTTGGTTTAATTATTGGGTTAATTCTTTTTTTTTTCGCAAAAGCGCTGGTGAAAAACGTGAATATTCTTTGTCTAGATGCAATCCCCATAAAACGCGGACGTGTATGCACGCCGGGTGTACGGTTTATATTCTCTGTGGGCGACTCACAACACTACTTCATCGGGCACCTTTCATATTTTGAAGTACAAGGTAGGTACGGTTTCACTAGTGCGACTTGCAAAATACCTGAAGGTGTTTTATAATTAATTAATTATTTTAATCACGGTCTGGCAGTTTGAGTAATTTACACGGCCTACCCAAATGTCCTTTCTTTGGTATTGTTCGTTGAATTGTTGAGCTCCTTAAGTTCTGAGTTGAGCTGCTCGACTACTAACAAATGCGTGCACTGACAGGTCCCCTAGATCTGTGTGATTCTTTCATCAAAAGATCATTTTGGGCACCAATCTACACGGTCTTCACATGATCTGACCAAGATTATGTCTGGACTTTAAAAGAGACTTAGAGTCCTCTGAGTTCGTTTCGGAGATTCTTCTCAGAGTAGTCAGATACGAAACGCCAACCTTCATATTTTTATTTTTTTATTGGATTGACCTGTAAAGTGTTTACTAACAGAAATAAATCATTTATCATTTAATGTTTGATGATTCGGGGAAATGATTAAATACCTATATGAAAAAAACGCCAATTATTAAGAACATGTAATTAACTGAACTTCTCTCTTTCACTTCTAGATAAAACAAGAAAGAAATGAAGAATAGTCGTAGCTGTCAACATTACAGGACGTGCTTAACAATTAGAATGTTTTAGACGACATCCCTGTAAAAAACCAAACAAAGAATTTTCCTGTCAACACGTTTTATGACTATCCCGCTTGTTCATGCTGCATTCTGAAGAAGACGAAGACGTCAGCGTAACTATACTTTTGACCAATGAAACTGAACAGTTGGTAAAGTTAGTAGACTGTATTTTTCAAGTTCCTTAACAATTCTCAGGACTCGAAACGCCCATAGACTTCATAATAATAAAACTTATTTTGTGTCTCGTTCAGTGCCCCGGAAAGTGTTAACCAAACGTTCCAAGCTTTAACGGTAAAAGATATCCAGTTGGCATTATCCGATTTTTCGTAACTTTATCTGCAGATGCGATTCTAATCATCACCATCATTGAAACCACACCTTAACCAGTGTCAACACGTCTGTCGCGGCGCGTAAATAATAAAAGCGAGAGAGGTTCCCGCGTCTCGAGACGTAAATATGTGTACACCCGCTACTTTTTATTACGACTGCACGCTGGTCCCACTCGCGTTTAGTGGTGGATCTTGTTCTGTGCTTGCGATCCGATTGGTCGTGGAAAAGCGCATTTTTTATTTAAAATTAATGGGAAGTCTACATTCATCATTTCAGCCGAAATACGTCCTCTGCTGGACATAGGCCCCCCCTAAAGGGGGGTTTGCCATAATCGCCACGCTTGGCAGGCGGGTTGGCGATCGTAGTATGGTGTTTAAATGCCTAGAAAACGCTGCTGCCCATTCTCTAGTAAGTCACTTAGTCGCCTTTTACGACACACACGGAAAGAAATGCGATAGTGTTATTCTTTACGTCCGGCACCACACGGGACTATGGAATGGGCAGTAATCTGTCTAATACTGTAAGGTTTGCTGGTAGATAACTCGACTTTAACAAATAATCTTTGTTTGGAAACGGCTTTGGAAGGCATCTGTGATGTTCTTAAGTGAAAGAAAACGATAGAGAATATGAAAACTGCCTGCTGTTTTTCTATAATTTTGTGTGAACTAAGGTTTTTACTAGCACACACGCATGACAAGGCGTTGAGGGCCACATAGTGGTATATTTGCTACACACTTTACTGACACTTTATGATGATTCATACAAAAATTTGAATACCGTTCAGATCGATCCAGTACGGTTCATTTACGTTCATCGCCTTGAAACGTTACAGATATGTAACGTTCAAAGGCGACCAACATCAACTATAGTCAGTGTCAACCGACTCCAATCTAGTTGCACTTTAAATTTTTCTATTCTAATTGCGAATGTCAAACCGATTAATCGCAAGGCAACATCAAATCGTACAGTGTAAAAATGTCTTAATCCTTATGTTTTAACTTGGACCGTAATTTCCAAGTGTTCTATTCATGGCCGGAGTAATTGCCTGTCTTTATTTTAACTAGTTTGAGAACCAGGAATTTTAAGATGTACTCGTAGTCTGTTCCTGACACAATTTCTCAAGTTTCGTTAGACCTTAATTGTTTTTTACAACTGCTCATAGTTAGATAAAATTTAAATACTCTATCCTCTTAAATACTTGATTCTTTTTGCTTCGTTTAAACGTGTAAGGTAATTTAAACTGAACTGAACCATTGATATTTATCTAAATTAAGACTTAAAAGTCACATCTTCAGCAAAATGTAGGTAAAACATCGAAAAGACTTTTACATCAAACATTTCAGGCCCGACCAAAGAATGTATTAGGGGCAACCGAAGCAACGTTCTAAGCGGTATATTAAATTGGATACTCGAACGATAATCTCTTCCGTATATTTGAACTTCAGACTTTCCTGAATTCCTTCTTCCAAGAGAACGTACGCTACTTCGCGAGAGAAAAAAACGTATTATTAGTGTAGCCCGTTTTGAAAGAGTTCGTCTGGGAAAGTAGTGCTACTACAATGCTATGTTCCGGTTTCTCGGTTGAATTGTATGCTAGTAAAGTATCTGCTTTACGATAATGTGTCGTAGCGACGTGGTAGTCGCTACGACACATTATCGTAAAGCAGATTTTCTTGTAGGTATTGTAAGAATGCATTACTGCGATCGCCAACCCGTCTGCCAAGCGCGGCGATTATGGCAACCCGCCCTTCTTTTGGGCTAGGTCTATGTCCAGCAGTGGACGTATTTTGGCTAAAATGATGATGATGATTGTAAGAATGAGAGAGAAGGAGAGCAGTGGTGGCCCAATCGTAATGCAGAGTTGTAGGTTCGAACCCAGACAAGTGCTTTACTTTGTGTAAATAATTTCATCACCACTGCTTTCAAAACGGCGAAGGAAAACATTGTGAAGAAACCTGCATGTCCTAGAACCAAAAATTTGAAGACATGTGACATCCACCACCCCGCACTGGGGCTCGCGTGGTGGATTACGGCCCACTCTCTGTTCTAAGGAGGCCTGTGTCCCAGCAGTGAGAACATTATAGGCTGATTTTGTATTGTGAGAATTAAAGGAAATGTCATTCCATGTCGTCCACTTGCGACGACAGTGTGACATCTCGAATTATACGATTTTTTGTTTTACTGATATTCTGAATCGCGATCTCGCGTTCTATTATCTTCAAAAACGGGATATTTTTTACTACAAAAACAACAAAGTAAATGGAGAAAGAGACAAAATATCACAGTGTAGCGCTGTCTCGTTTGTTGATCTAGTTGGCTTCGACACAGTGACAATTCAGTTGTCCCTTGAGCTTCGAGGTGTGAAGTGCTCTCGGTTTTCACGAAAAACGTGACATCACGAGGATACCACGATTTAGGTGATAAAGGTGAGTCTCTTTTATTAATTTTCTATTATTCGACAATGTGGTACGTCATACTTACCACAGTGTTCTTGTAAAACATCGAGCAAAGTGAACGAGATAAGTTTTAATGTCACGTTTTTCTTGTAAGAAATTCGCAGTATCACCGCGTCATTTTGAATTGTAACGTTGTAGATGATACACGTTTCTCTTAAACTGGAAATATGTTGTGGGTCATTTGTTGATGTTCTGTTGTTGCAGAGTACATATTGATAAAATTTTATGGTATGTTCACTTGTCACGTTGTATATACTAAACAGCAATATAAAACTCCAGTTATCTTTACAGATGGGGACAAGGTCTAAACTAATATTGCAATTAGCACAAAAAAAAATGGACGAGGTTTTGCCCAGTAGCAACCTAGTGGCTCGTAACAACCCGAGTTCAAAAACTGTTTACCATGATGAAACAGTTGATGACCAAAAAACGACACAAACTCATCTCCATCGCAGTGTATCACCGAGTTCATCTTCTTCGAGTACCTCAGTTGCTCGTAATAACCCGGATTTAAAAACTTTTAACGACGATGAAACAGTACATGATCAAAAAACGACACAAACTCATCGCCGTCGCAGTGTATCGATGAGTTCATCTTCTTCAAGTAAATCGTGTAGCAGCTCTTCAAGTTCTTCATCTTTCTCCGAGGACAGCGATGACTCCGTAAAAGACCCCGACTATAAAGAGATTCAAGAAAAACGCCGACCTGTATTTTCACTCAAGGATTTGAGCGATAATGTTCCGACAGCTGCGACTAGTCAGCAAACGACAATCCAAGAAGGAAGGTTATGCATCGCCTCAGTAATTTTTACTTCTAATGAAAATCCAATCGATGCAGCTGATACTATGAGTACCGAAAACCAATCGCCTCCAATTGAACCTAGCGTCGTCGCCTCAACAGAATCTGAAAATCCTCCTACTACTGTTGAAACTCCTATAAAAGGGAAAAAAAGGCCAAGACAAGAAAACAAATGGAAGAAGAATATTGCAAAGAAATTGAGAAATAGTGGGAAACCTTATAAATCAGCAAAAACTTAAAAGGATATTCCAGAACGAAGAATTAAACCCCCCTGTAAAGAAACCTGTAAATTTAAATGTCACGCAAATATAACGGAAATTCAACGACAACAACTTTTGAAAGAGTACTGGGATTTGGGCGAAATTGAAAGACAGTGGTCATTTATAATTCAGTCCTTAGAAGAGGTGAACCCAGCCCAGCGATATGTCAGAATTGATTCTGACGGAACAATAGCACCAAAGCGAGAAAACAACAATGCTTACTATTTTACAGTGTCTGGGGTTAAGATCAGAGTTTGTAAAACCTTTTTCAAAAACACTTTGGACATCAACAATAGACCTATAGAAACCGCACAAAAAAAAAAGAATAAAAATACAAACATTTCTTTGATCAAAGACAATCGTGGATGTCACAAAAATCATGCCCATGTTGACGAAACAATAAAAACTGGAGTTAAAGCTTTTATCGAAGCCATACCAAAAATAGAGTCGCATTACATCCGAGCAAATTCCAAGCGTCATTACATTGATGGGAGTATAACTATTTCCGATATACACCGAGACTACGTTGAGCATTGCAAGACCCAAAACATTCCCTACGCAAATTACATCATGTTCTATCGCATCTTTACTCAGGACTTTAATATATCTTTTTTTATTCCCAAAAAAGATGCGTGATGCGAAGTACAGATGAAGAAAAGGAAAATAAAAAGGAGCAATTTCTATCTCACCTAGAAGAAAAACGAATGTCGCGAATTGAGAAAGAGAAAGATAAAAAAGACAAGGACATTTTTGTGGCCGTTTTCGATCTTCAAGCTGTGTTTCAGTGCCCGAAAGGAGACACGTCCGTTTTCTATTATAAATCAAAACTGAACGTATTGAACCTGACAATTTATGATCTCAAAACAAACTCCGTTGAAAGTTACGTGTGGGATGAAGCACAGGCCCATAGGGGTGTGAACGAGATTGCCACTTGCGTTTTCCAATACTTAAAGAATATTTCTGAAGGGCAAAATTCAATGGACATTGTTTTTTACACCGACAACTGTGCTGGCCAGCAGAAGAATAAATTCATGATGGCTATGTATCTTTATGCTGCTCAGAACCTTCCAAACATAAACTCCATTACACACACATTTCTCATTAAAGGACACACACAGAATGAGGGAGACTCGGCCCACTCCCAAATTGAACGCCAGGTAAAAAGGCAGTTGAGAAGTGGACCTATTTTTACCCCTGAAGGATTTATTGGGGCGATCAAAGCTGCAAGAAAAAAGTCAGAGCCAATACATGTAAATGAATTATGTTACAGTGACATTTATGATTGGAAGGCTGTTCTCAATCAAATGAATTTTGCAATTCACAAGGATGACGATCAAAACGTCGTTAAAACTTCTGAATTAAAAGGGATTCGAGTGCTAAAAGATGATCCCCATGCGATCTACTATCGTACGTCTTACGCGGATGAAATGAAGAGAGCTGTGGTAATAAAAAAGAAGCCTGTTAATGCAATCCAACTAAAGAACGCTTTCAATAGAAAACCGGGGTTGGCCGAAAAGAAAAAACAGGATCTTCTTTCACTGCTAAATGGTAACCACATTCCTGGCTATTACAGGGCATTTTTCGAAAGTTTGTAGTTCTTTTGAATTTGATACATTGTTTAAAAATATAACGTTACTTGTAAGACTGATTTTATATGACTGATTAATCTCACTAATGTTCCTATGTTTGTTATTGTGTATTGATAATGTTCTTATGAGTACCTAACTGTTATTTAGTTATTTTTATTATAAAGTCGCTAGTTCCTAATTCTCTACTTAGATAGGTCTTATGTTATATTATATTTTGGTCTTGTAATAGTTTACGAAATTGTTTTTTGCAGTCTAGTATGTTACGTTTTCATGTGTGCTTTGACACGAATTATTTTTTAGAATATTTAAAAGAAATGTGAGCATAGTACAAGATACCTTCTACAGATCTAAGACAATACTAGTCAATCATGCCTAATAGTTTACATAAGTGCCTAATTAAATAGCTAATAATGCCTTTACTTACAGAAAACTTTATTTTTCCCGTCACTCTTTTGTTTTAATTTTATAAAGTGTGAAAAAACAGTAGTGTCTTATTAGTTATAACTTTTTTATAAGTCAAAGTGTGATTTAACGCAACAAAATGGTATGATTAAAATAGTTACCACTATGTTAAATGATTCTATTATTCCTACAATAAAAAAATATTTTTCAAGAATAATGTTTTTTATTTATATAACTTAGTTAAATGTAAATTTTTATGTCATCTTCAACGTGACAACTAAAATTAACACCTTGTAAACTTTCTTTTTTTCTGGAACAACGTGATAAGTTTTCCTTTTTTTTTTCAAACTCTATAAATGAAGTTAATTTGGTCCCAAATGTGTTTTTTCTTTTTGATATTTCATTTCAGTATTAGTTATACTCTAATCACCTCATACATAATAAAGCTATCTTGACAACAATTTAAGAGTTATGCTCATTTTAAAGTTTAAAAGTCGTTTTCTGTAAAATTATGGTTTTTGAGATGTCACACTGTCGTCGCAAGTGGACGATGTGTTCTCTCACTTAATTTAAGTTAACACGGTGAATTTTTTTGATGTGTATCATATTTCCTCTCGTATCATATGCCTCATTGATTACGATATGTAACATTTTCGTAGTTTTGTACAGAACTCAAGAATTTAAGGCCTAATTTTATTTTCCTTGTAGTAAATAAAAATTAGTTTTAAACACAACAACACAAATTCTTCTAAAATAATATTTCCCACCATCGGTCAACCAATTCCATTAAATATTCTCACTGACTTATAAATATGAAAACATAAGACTGGCTTAGTCCTTTTTTTAGAACATGCCAGATTATAGATTACCATACATAGGTATATAAAGATGTTTTCTATCCTAAGTTGGGTCTAAAGGAAAAAGGTTTCTCGCTTATAAATTGAGAGGGGGTCCTATCGCGTGGGTTGGACGACAAAGGACACATTAGTGAATATACTGACCTCTTCCCGAAAACTTAAATTTACGAGTTTTTGTTTTTGATGAGAACTATCTTTTTTCTCACTTTCTTTGGCAGTATTTTCGTGAAAAGGGACGGAAGTGTGCAACAGGAAGTGACAGCATGGAATAAGTAAGTACTTTTTAATAGCATGGAATTTGTAAGTACTACTTTCCGTGTGGTGCCAGACGTAAAGAATAGCACCATCCTATTTCTTCCCGTGGGTGTCATAAAGGGCGACTAAGGGACTTACTGGAGAATAGGCAGCAGTGTTCTCTATTCATTTTAACACCATACTGCGATCGCCAACCCGCCTGCCAAGCGTGGTGATTATGGCAATCCCCCTTTGGAGGAGGCCTACATCCAGCAGTGGACATCTTTCGGCTGAAATTATGAGTAAGTACTTTACAATAGCATCGAATTAGTATACTCATTTAATCAGTAAGTACTTTAAAGATTGTAAGTAAAGAGGGTCTAATTTTGACCAGTGGGCGACCACACGTAATGAATTTATTCGAATAAATATTTTAGTATTTAGCTTTTTAAAATTTCGAGGTTAATTTTTGTCGTTGCGAGATGTCAGATAATAACAAAAAAAAAAAAAATAACAATGAAATAATAATACGGGACTACCGTAAGGCTCGCTCGTTTTTTTTTTCAGAACATTCAAATACACCTAAATTGCTTATTACATACTGAACGACATTCCCTGATTTTTTTTTCAGAATACAGGAGACCGGCAGAACTTCGTAAAGTAGTGTTCTATGTATCATTATAATATGTACCTATTTGTCAATCGTACGACAATTTATAATAGGTATACTTATCGAATAAATTATTGTACCATTTTTTACGAGTTACAAGTATTGTAAATCGGTCAGCATAATGCCGCTGCAACTTGTTTTCAATGGAATCACATGGTAATTCGTAGTTTGCACATAGGTATGCACAGTCAGGGAAATAAATTGTTTAGCAAAATGACTACTAACTTAAATTGTTCGCTTAATCATATCACAAATGTAATTCTTTGATAGTTGTATGAAATTGCTATAACACGGCAAGTTGCCTTAGACTGACTTCTAAATACACAGTACACGTTTGTAAAACATGGTTTCAACCTCAAACTACATATTGGGGGTATGTCGAGCAAATAGGTTAATAGAGGCGCGAAAACTAGCGTAGTTTGTTCACAATTTACATTGCACATGAACTTGTGTTAAGTATGTGAGCGGCCATATTAGTTGAGATTTTGGGCCATTTTACCTGTTTGTACCCGTACTGAAATAGGTCTAATCGAAAATTCAGGTAGGCTAGTTCGGTGCATTCTATATTGGTGGTGTATTTCGTTGATATTAATTTAGTCACAGTTTAATGTTCCAGTCTAAAGCAAATAGATATTTGATTCTGGCAGCAAATTAGTTTCTGTATTTGGTCAATTTAGGTATTCGTGTGTTTTGTGTACTAAATAATAAAAGCCGCACGGGTTGACGGCACGGTTGGCGCAGTGGTTAAGCGATTGACTGCTGCGCTGCGTGTCGCGGGTTCGATTCCCGCACGGAACAAATATTTGTATGACCTGCAAGTAGTTGTTCCGGGTTTGGCTGTTTGTGTATGTGAGTTTAAATGTTTGTAAACGCACCCACAATACAGGAGTAATTCCTAGTGTGGAGCAACGTTTACATAAAAAAGGGTTAAGCAACTCTTGCTGCGGTTGGTTTGTGGAACCATCCATTACATAATCAGACTCCTCCGTGCCTCGGAAAGCACGTTAAGCCGTAAGTCCCGGCTGTCTTTCGTAGATCTGTGACAGTCTGACCACCAGTCTTAACATGCTGTATCAGTAACTGGGTGGTTATGAAGGTCAGATAGGCAGTCGCTCCATGTACAATACTGGTATTCAGCTGCATCCGGTTAGACTGGAAGCCAAAATAGTTGTGAAAAGGCAAATTAATTGAGGTATTTGTGCCCACGAGATTGTGTATTAAAACTGTACGTAAAGGTGTTTGAAGCATACATAATAATTCACTCATTCCGTTCAAGTGAACGAACATATGTCATATTCAAATTTATGTATGAAGCTTAGGTATGAAGCATACATAATACAGAAGAGATTTTTTTTTTTTTTTTTTTTTCCTTCTGGCTTCGCACGGTTTGTGCATTTAGCCAATGTCACGTTTTAGTTCTTGTATAGTATTGATGAAATTAATTATAAATGCATGATGATGATATCCCCGCCCACTCCCCTTGAGTTTCAGTAAAGATGTGGCACTTTACTGAGACCTCACGCGACTTCTTGAGAGAACTTGAAGCGAAGTTGCACTATTTTGTTTCATTTGCCTACACTAATGCACGTTCACAAACACTTAATGGTTAATAATCCACCATTATTACACATTAATATTCGGCTAAACACAAATTTTGGAAAATTAAACAAACTGCTGAACATGACGCTTCACTTTCCCGCCAAGAAGTCCCAGAAGAGATTTAGTTATGGCACTACAACTTCGTTCCGGTCACATTCCATCAAAAAAGTTTGGTTTCCTCATGAAAAAGGTTGCATCACCCAACTGTGAAGAATGAGGAGTGGTCGAAGATGTGCAACATGTTTTGATGGAATATGTGCGGAATGAAGCTTTGCGATTTAATTTACTTGGTCCAACAAATAAGTGCAATATTGGAGAGTGTAAAGGCTTCTACATACCGGGGCGACTTGTCGCGCGACGCGACGCGACACAAAGGCACCGCTCGTCCCGCGACACGCGGAGCCTTAGTGCCGTGTCGCGTCGCGCGACAAGTCGCGCTGGTATGTAGAAGCCTTAATGCTATCCTGGCTTGTCCTTTATCGGAACAAGCTAGGATACTGTACAAACTGGCATTTTTTGTTTTAAAATATTAATGTTAGAATGATAAGGTGTTTTAGGTTAAGTTGATTGGGCTGATGTTACAGGGTGACGTTATCGCTCAGCGATAAAGCCCTTAAAAAAAAGAAAAAAAAAAAAAAAAAGCTTACATAATAATTCACTCATTCCGTTCAAGTGAACGAACATATGTCATAAGTCAGTCTTCATTTCATTCTTCATTCATACCAGTGTCCGCCACATAAAAATGGTCTTTCGAGCCGGATATGAACCAGCGACCTATGGATCTATAGTCTTTGGTTTCTTTGTCGGCGTTGCCAATTTATGTTGGAGCATACATAATAATTCACTCATTCCGTTCAAGTGAACGAACATAATTATGTCATAAGTCAGTCTTCATTCGCAATCTGCCAGTGTAACACCTATAACTATTTCTAATTTCTATTAATGTACCTTGTGCATATTTCTATTTAAATACAGTCCACTTTAAAGTTTTTATTCATGTGGTTTTATTACCAGTGTCCGCCACATAAAAATGGTCTTTCAAGCCGGATATGAACCAGCGACCTATGGATCTATAGTCTTTGGTTTCTTTGTCGGCGTTGCCAATTTATGTTGGAGCATACATAATAATTCACTCATTCCGTTCAAGTGAACGAACATAATTATGTCATAAGTCAGTCTTCATTCGCAATCTGCCAGTGTAACACCTATAACTATTTCTAATTTCTATTAATGTACCTTGTGCATATTTCTATTTAAATACAGTCCACTTTAAAGTTTTTATTCATGTGGTTTTATTACCAGTGTCCACCACATACAAATGGTCCTTCGAGCCGGATATGAACCAGCGACCTATGGATCTATAGTCTTTGGTTTCTTTGTCAGCGTTGCCAATAATTTATGTATGAAGCATACATAATAATTCACTCATTCCGTTCAAGTGAACGAACATAATTATGTTATAAGTCAGTCTTCATTCCCAATCTGCCAGTGCAACACCTATAACTATTTCTAATTTATATAAATGTACCTTGTAAATATTTCTATTTAAATACAGTCCATTTTAAAGTTTTTATTTATGTGGTTTTATTACCAGTGTCCGCCACAAAGGTTTCTGCGATGTGAATTTTATTTATTTGACGGCGCAGCAAGTGGCGCCGTCTATTTTTGTTACGTAGTTACTGGAAACACCGAAAAGGTCGGATAAGAGTGACTCTGGCTGGTGACAGTCACTCTAGCAGCGTCGCATTGATGGTTAAGTATGGTGGCTGTCTTTAAATGACAGAAATCTCAGGGAAGATAGAAAGGAACTGCTGTTTGTACCACGTCCACGACGAACTGCTATATTCCGGCACAATCTTGATCATATTGAAGCTGCTGAACCATTAATACCATGATTACTTCTGGTAAAGGCTATCCTGCGCCGTTATATTTATACAGGATGTAATTCAAAATACTAAAGATCTTTTAGGGGTCATTGCACTCACCATGATAAACAACTTTTACTATGGGACCAAACCTGAAATAGCGAAAAAAAAAACAGCTTTTCCATACATTTATCAAAATAGGGGATTTTGACGAGTTACCTATACCTATGAAGCTAGTACCTATATACATTATACACATATCAAAAGTGTCTAGGGATCAAGTACATTTATAACTATAAAAAAAATATTCAATTAATATTTATGAAATCTAGTCTTTCAGGCTGGCTTCTTACTTATCCCTATTAGTATATTTTGTAAAACATAAGAAAAAATGCAAGTTTTGCAAATTGTAGGAAAATAACCTAAGTTATTATAGTCAATTAAATGGTATCAAAAGCCAAAATGAGGATTTTTTTTAAATTTTATTGTAAAGATTTAAAAAAAAAAATCTTTGTGTCCACCATTGACACGAATCACACAATCACAGCGATTCTGAAATAATGTCAAAATAAATGATGATTACAGCTAACAACGAGAACAATAACACAACAACAACCAATATTCCTTCACGAGTCCTTTAAAAACAGGTACGGGCACGATTTAATTTTTGCAAATCAAATCAAATCCGTTTATTGCAAACTTGTTGTAGCTTTCAAATTTTATTATTTAATAAAGGAATTAAAGAATAAAAATAAGTCAAATGTAATTAAAATGAATCAATTAAAATAAATTAAATTATGTAGATATGTATATAAACAATGGTGAGCAATTTATTTCATTACTTTTTAACCGACTTCTAAAAAGGAGGAGGTTCTCAATTCGGCTGTATGTTTTTTTTTTTTTTTTTGTATGTTTGTTACGCGATTACTCCGTCAATTATGAACCGATTTTGAAAATTCTTTTTTTGTTTGAAAGGGTATACTCCCGAGGTGGTCCCATTGCCACTAAATCAGAATCTGATGAGGGGATCTCATGGAAATCGAGGGAAACCCTCAAATTTTATATGCAACCCTATAGCGATTTGGGTATTTTTTATAGTAACTCGTGGATTTGCTCTCGGAAAGCATCATTTGGTGAAGTGGAACTGATGATGGAGACCACAGATGGCCACCGGAACAATATAATAATGAGTACCTATTTAACGGGTTGCGATTAAGCAATTTATGCTCGTCACTATGCATATGGTGAGTGGCAGTTCTCCTGGTTCTTACCAGGAGAACTCCTCAACAATCAACGTCCCGGCATCGGGAAAAGCAATATTTTGTAAAAGGTGATAAGCAGTTAACATTAGGCTATTGTAACTTTGGGCACGCCACATTGTGGCGATAAGTCCCCTCTTTGAGGAGTGGCTAGAGAGGCGCCATGGCGTCCTCACCTTCCGCCTGACACAGGTCCTCACCGGACACGGTTGTTTCGGGAGGTTCCTGTTCAGGATAAAGCGGGAGGACACGCCCGGGTGTCACCACTGTGTGGATCGCCCGGAGGACACGGTGGAGCATACGGTGGAGGTCTGCCCGGCTTGGGCGGAGCACCGCCGTGTCCTCACGGAGGCGATCGGCGGCGGCGATCTCTCGCGTCCGGTCCTGGTTCAGGCCATGGTTCGGAGCGAGAGTGCATGGGAGGCCGTCACCTCCTTCTGCGAAACAGTAATGCTCGCAAAGGAGGAGGCGGAACACGTGAGGGTGAGGCAGGGTTCATGCCCTCACGCCCTTAGCCGCCGCAGGAGACGCCCCGGGCACCGGGAGTCGCAAGCTGATTTCCGGCCACCGTAGGCGCGGGCCTGCGGACGGTGAGCGATGGGTAGCTCGCCGTCCGATAAGGACCAGGCCCGGGTCGACGGCGCGTTGTGTTTCACGCGCGCCTCAAAGAGATGTCAGCACCAACTGACGGGGTCCGTTAGGGCCAATGCCTGCCAGGGTTGCAAGTTTGTCCGAAAGGGATATCGTGGCCCCGGCACACAGGCAACGGAAGGAACACGGGTGGGTTTTAGTCAGTAAAAGTCTGACACGCCGTCCCGCTCAGCCCAGAGTGGGAGAAGTTATTTGATAATTTCCCACCCAAAAAAAAAAAGAAAAGGCTATTGTAACTTAGATAAATTCAAAACTGACCCACTAAAAAGTGAAAAATAAAAAACTTTTTACAAAAAAATAATAACCGACTACCAAAAATAACACTATCAAGTGAAAAATAACTTTAATTTCGGAAGTCGGTGGCAAAAAACTCAAATACAGATCCCAAGACACCGAATTCCGAAATTAAAGTTATTTTTCACTTTGTAGTGTTATTTTTGGTAGTCGGTTATTATTTTTTTGTAAAAAGTTTTTTTTATTTATTGATTGTTTCTTTCTTCTAAAAACTCTTGCATTTCTGGTTCAATTATAATTATAATTTTGTTTTTTATTGTTTATATATTGTTACTTTTTATTTCCAAATAACACGAAAAGTTGTATAACATACAAATACCTACATTAATTGAAATACATGCATAAGTCACAACACGTCAAAAAACTCAATCAAATAACACGCGCCTAACTGTTCCCGGCGCAAAGGTGCTCATAACGCTTGCTGCATTGCCACGTTGGATGGAGATGGCCTCCATCTAACCTTTGCACCAAGAACGAGCCGGCGCGGGAGTCACCCGTTTTTAAACGGAGCTTGTGCCCTATCTCACTAATGAGGTTCCTGGCCCCAGTGCCCCAACTACCCATGTTCTCAACGGCAATGGGTACAAAATGGTAGCGTTCCAACAACGGTGCGTATTTCACCCTCTTCCTGTCTGCGGCATCTTCCACTGCTGCTGACGGTGAGAAGACGGTGCGACCAAGTGGCTGGCGGCAACAGTACTGACGTAAGCTGCGTTCCATATCAGGTTTATGGATATATTTTCATTTCTTTTTTTGTCGCGGGTACGTAGGTACTTTATTTCATCCTTGGAACCATGAAAGAACTGAAATACAATTACGGTATTAGCAATTCACACATGGATTTTGAATTGGATTGTACGGAGAAAATTACAAAAATATGTAGGAAATATTATAACATCGAACTGTAGCGTTTCCTGTGAACCAATGATTTCAGTCCAAGACTAATAATTTATTCCAAACACGTTTCATATTCTTCTCTAATTTTCCTTGACAACGTTCAGCTACGTCTGTCAGCGGTAGGTATGTATTAAAAATAACAGAGCAATACTAACTTTGTCCTTTTTCTTTAAAATTAAAACTGGACATGTCCCTGGTACCATTTTACATGTAATTCTTTGTAACGTGATAGAACCTTTACCAGCAGTCAAACACACATACAAAAAAAAAAAAAAACCGGCTAAGTGCGAGTCGGACTCGCGCACGAAGGGTTCCGTACAATTATTATCTAAAGGTAAATTGCGGTTTACGATTTATGACGTATTAAAAAAAAACTACTTACTACATCTCGTTCGAACCAAATTTCGTTGGAAGTTTACATAGTTAATGTACATCATATATTTTTTTAGTTTTATCAGTCTCTTATTTTAGAAGTTACAGGGGGGGGGGGGACACATTTTACCACTTTGGAAGTGTCTCTCGCGCAAACTATTCAGTTTAGAAAAAAATGATATTTGAAACCTCAATATCTCTTTTGAAGACCTATCCATAGACACCCCACACGTATGGTTTTGGTATGGGTTTTATGAAAAAAAAAACAATTGAGTTTTTTTTTCTATTTTTGTGGAAAAAAGTGGCTGTGACATACGGACGGACAGACAAACATGACGAACCTATAAGGGTTCAGTTTTTTGCCATTTGGGTACGGAACCCTAAAAACACCGGTCTGTCAACCCATGGTGGCGTCATGCCAATAATACCTTTTCCTGTTCAGTATTTGTGGTATTTTAAGGAGACCCAAGATTTGCAGTACTTTTTAGGGTTCCGTACCTCAAAAGCAAAACCGAACCCATATAGTCACTTCGTTGTCTGTCTGTCTGTCAAGACCCTTTTTCTTCAGAACGCGTCGAGGTATCAAGTTGAAGTTAATATTTATCAAATACGTATACGCTCCCTTGGAGCTCTGAAATTATCAAACTCAACGCAATAAAAAATACGGCGATTTATGGGATATATTTTGATACTCGCAAATAAATCAAAACCGGATAGAGGTACTTCCCGTTGACTTAAGGCTTCTACAGACCGGCGCGACTCGCGATGCGACACAAAGACATCACTAGTCGCGCGACACGCGGGGCCTTTGTGTCGCGCCGGTAGAAGACTTTAGACTCATAAAATTTGGCAAGAAGCAAGGTCTTATAGCGCGTAAAGGAAAAAGTCTGAAAATCCTTAATTTTTTGTTTTATCACATTTTTTTTTTTGGGAACATTATTGGCGATTATGTACCTATGTATGAAAAACAGGTCTGTATTATGAGTCGAATTTATTAAATTTTACCGAGCACAAATCCAGACTCCGGGCCAACTATTATAGAAGAACTAAATACCTAGGAGTGTTAGCTAATTAGAAGAATAATCGGAACGTAAAAGTTTCAAAGATGGGCAGAAGTAAACTCGTTAAAGATTAAGACACCGCTGTGTAGCACCTGATAACTTTACTGTTCTGTGGAGCGTTTAGATGAGGTTAGTTAGTGGTGCCAGTGCTTACATGAAGAGTTCGTTTTAAACTGTAACTTTATTCGGTTAAAAGTTCAGTTTTATAGGAGAGCGGATCATAATTGTATCGACACAAAATGAACATGGTTAACTTCTTTAACCGACTTCAAAAAAGGAGG